>CM077087.1:164161880-164761880 GCA_039513925.1 Platanthera zijinensis
AGCGACCCGCGGCGCCAGGCCGTGGGGGCGCCTCGCCTGCAAATTGGGTAAGAAAAAATTCTCGCACTGGGACTGGGACGCACACGCGCACCCTCTCGCCAAAGCTGCACTCGCAACCGGCGCGCGCCAGGTAGTGTGCGACCACGTGCGCGCACCCACACACGCCGGATAGCGCGATACCACACGCACGCAACCGCTCACTCGTGTGGCGTAACCACTGCGTCGCGCAGTACAGGCCTCGAATGTGGACTCTGAAGATTATCCTACCCTCTAATGCGCAAGCAAAAACCACTTACCTCCGGCATGGCTTCGCCAAACTTCCTACCTCTGTTACTCCCACTCAAAACACCGCAAGAAGAAAGTTGGAAAATCCTCGCACACCTCCAGCCTCGAACGTGGACTCCAAGGATATGGGGGGCAATTGATGGGTACCCTATTAATTTATAAGACTTTGTGTGTAGCTAGCAAAGACCCCTCCACTAATGAAGTGCTCATAGTGGAGGGAGTGAGGCACTTAGTGCCCATAGTTGGGGAGACCGCCAAAACCACCGTAGGGCATCCGTCGCGCGGAAACCACCGCGTAACCGTCGCACAGATTGATGCATCCCTTGTAGCATCTGATGAATGAATATGTCGGTTATTTTATTTTCTTCCTTTCATATTATGTATCTTTAATTTTCCCGTGATTTAGTTATCGTTTAGTTACAAGAGTTTAGAGCTCGTCAGTTTGCCACGTGGTGGACCATGAATAAATGGTCCGACATTTTCAGATAGCTAGGACGGGAAAAGCGAGCTCTATATAATTAAAGATATACAAGATTAAGTAGGAAAAAATTGATATTAAGACATTTCAGATTTTATTCACCATAAATCTAAATCAATTGGAGGAAGAATTTTAGCAAAGAAATTAGCAAATTTAATTCTCATTTAAGTGTACATCAATTGGAGGAAGTATGTGAGTAATAAAATTATTTGATAACTAAGGAAACAAATTAAAATGGTTTTCAAATAAAAGCACCTGTTTAAAAAGAGAAGGTAGCCCGAATAAAGACGGAGGAACGAAACAAGATTGTATTCCCTTTGTTATATCGGTAAAGCGTCATTGCTTGTCAATCCCATGCACCTCCATTGTTCTTCTTTCATAACAATCACGACAGAGGACTTGAAAAGTGGTGATCCCATGACTGCACGACCATCCAGAGCCTCCATCGACGTCCACCCCTGAAACGTCTGACAATTTTTTTGGTATCCACTACTGACTAGTCACACGGGGAACTCTTGCCTCCCTCAGGTAGTCATTGACTTTGGCTTTATATTTCGACGACCTGATTTACCATCGTCTACCTCCCTTTGTATGATGTTGATTTCGACCAACCATTCCAACAACCCACCTTTCTAAACAACATTGTTTGGCGCCTTCTGGACGCTGAGCTTGAGAAAACTGATTCCTCACTATAGCTTTGCATATGGCTTGGGTAAACTCCACCCTTCTCATGATTTATTTATTAGCTTAGTTTTATGGAATCCACTTAATTATCAAAGAGCATACCTTGAATGTTCTCGTTATTTTAATTGTCGTTTTAACATATATTATTTTTTTGTGATTAATCATGTGGATGTAAGAATTACGCATAAATTCGGGTTTATATGCATTTGAGAATTTCACTTTCAAATAACATTTAACAACTTCCGAGTTTTCAAACATCAAGCGTGAATAAGCGAGCAAAGATCATAAAGCTGCATTCATAGACAAAATCCTTCACACGTAATATACCACACAATTTGTTAAATGATTTTTACCCGTGTGTAAATGATTGAAGCAATTTACCTTACACTTCTCAAATAAACGTTTAATAATACTACTCTTAATGAGTATAGAAATTTATTATATTGCACTCTGATACAGGACAGACATTACCACCTGCTTGCCACTTGGCGACCAGGAGTCAACACCTGTACAGGGGTCCCACCGGGAGTCCACCCGATAGGCTTTATCAGGTCCGCAGACCGTACACCCCAACCCGTCCCCAGTCACACCACAGGTAGCCGAAAGGTTGTTGAGACCGAAATTCGATCTTGAGACCTCCTTGATAAAAATGATGCAGGACAGGCATCATCACCTGCCTGCTACCCTGGCGCCAGGAGTCAGCACCTACTCAGGGGTCCCACTAGGAGTCCACCCAATAGGCTTTATCAGGTCCGCGGACCGTACACCCCAACCCATCCTAAGGTCCCATCACAGGGTCAGTAGGTTGTTCAGGCCAGAGCTCGATCCCCCAATCTCCTTGATAAAGAGTACTCAAGCGGACTCTCAACACCGACTGAGTCACGAATCAGTTTTTGATGAGAGTCCGCCTGAGGACACTTTATCAAGGAGGTCGGGGGATCGAACCCCGGCCTCAACAACCTACCGGCCCTGTGGTGGAACAGCGGAATGGGTTGGGGTGTGCGGACCGCGAACCTGATAAAGTCTATCGGGTGGACTCTCGGTGGGACCCATGGGCAGGTGCTGACTTCTGGCACCAGGGTGGCAGGCAAGTGCTGATGCATGTCCAACATCACACTCCAGGTGCAACAAGTGTCGTTAAGATAGCACACTTCATAATTATACTACTTATATGTTTGCTTTTTAATGTTGCTTGATCCATCTCATGTAGACTATGTATGATAAAAAAAACATGTATGTCACAAGACTTAGAAAGAGATCTCATGAATGCATAGCACATTTGTCTGACATCATTAACAATAGAGAAATAAATGTTATAATAAGGACAAGGCAAGCACTCATATCCAAAAAAGAATCATTTGCATCTCAAATCTCATTTAACCAACATGACAATTACCCACCTTAAATTACGCTAGAAATAATCCAAAATACATCACACCTCGATAAAGAAAACATTGAAAAAAAATTCTTATAACGATAGATAATGATGTCCTAACATCAAACTTCAACATTTTCATCTACTCTAGCGAACAACAATGATGTTGATAATTATGTATACTTGAATAAAGTCCTAAACAACAAAATCAAGAAGAAGAAGAAGAAGAAGAAGAAGAAGACGCGGAAGATGAAGAAGAACAAGAGGAAATAAGAAGAAGGAGAAGAAAATGTTGATGAAGACTCCAAAACAAGGATTCACGAAAAATAGGATAGGAAGAAGAAGAAGAATGCAACATGATTCAAAAAAAAGATACAGAAAAAGAAGATGAGGAGGAAGTAATTTACCAAAGGGAGAGAAGCACAAGGGGACGGGAAGGAGAGCTGAGGGATGTAGGTCATGGGCACTGGGAAAGAATTTGGATTGAAAGATGTAAAAATTGGGGGAAACCGAATGTAGGTTTATTTGAATTCCGTTGGAATTGGACCTGTAGAAGAATGGAATTTCAATTCCAATTGAAGACCTAAATTGACTTACTTGCACGCAATTTCAATTCTAGAATTCCATTTCCAGGAGTACGAGTGTGAATTAAGAGTAACAATAACAGACGCTACATCTTTGTTCTCATCTATTAAATGTTCTTCCTATACACCTCCTAAATAACACTACATAGAAAGCTTTTAAGCCTTAAAATATTGCTGAAACCAAAAACCTTATGCTATATACCCTTAGTCATTTCTTCTAATTATGAGTTCAATATTCTGTATTTAGAACCTAGTACAAACATAGACATACTTTTGAGCCTTTAACAATTGTTTTATATGTATATTTAATTGAATTTTGTAATCTTTTGAGCATAGCCCCGGAATAAGTCTAACATAGTTAAATCTTGATAATCATTTTTATTCTGCCTTCAACATCCACAGGAAGTAACCATTCTAATGAGCAATAGGTAACCAAATATTCTATCAAGTATACAGTTTTTTTGTTGTATTTCATCACATTATCTGGAGTGCGGTGATTTTCCGCATGATGGAACTGATAGGCGATGGCAAGAAGAGCCTTGAAGTTCAGCTTATTTATATCTATTAGCTTTATATATTTTTTTCTGTGACATCCAATTGACCAACCCTTTGGATTATTTGAAATATTTTGTCATTTGGACGTTATGGCAATTTTATTATTGCCAAATTATTTTAGCATTTCTTACTAAGTATTTTCTTTTACCATTAATAACAATACTCTATACAAAAATACATCCAAAGGATGATCTTTATTGATGTGATTGAATGATTTGTGAATTCCAATCTTCCACTTTGTCAAGATAGATGTGATGGGCAATGGGATAGATCACAAAGGCATAAAAACATCCATAAAAAAGGAGGAAATAGTATGATTAATATCAGCTCTAGATTTATACCCTCAAACGAGCTTTATATTCTTCCACTTCCTTTGGTCTTGACATGTGAGTAGCCCTTCATAAAAAAGTATGAGTTAGGAATCGGTGGCAACTGTGCAGAAGAAAACATAAGGGGATTCAACGTTACTTCAAACGTATCATATTCTTCAAACTCTTCTCAATTAAGCCTATGCCTTCAAGAACATTAGTTATATCATACATCCTTCTCTTTTGGACCTGTCCAGGAACAATATAGGAAATAGTTAGATAAAGTACTAAGAAGGTACTGCAGGACAATTAAGATAGATTATGATCAGAAAACAATTAGTGTCTTACATCTAACAGCTGCGCTGCTTTATTCAGATCAAGAATGCCATCACTAGCCTCCAGAAGCAAATTGAGAAACTTCTTTGTCAGCAAGCCTGTCAAACAAATAACAATTAGTTATTAATTAGGAGAGCTGTGATCAAGATCTTAAGAAGTGCATTCATATGTGAATCCAGGATAGGTCCCAACTTACTTAGGGAACTGTCATATCGACAGCTACTGGAAGGGCCCAATCCATTAGAAATAATTCCTGGAAAACAAAATTAATTGCTAACTACCAAATATATTGATCTCTAAAAATAACAGTTGTTCCTTCAAACAATAGATAAATTCCAAGAACTAATTTCACATCAATATCCAGGACATCCATACAGATACTCTAGAACATAGACAATTAATAATGGGGACATACCATCAACTGATTCAGAACCTTGAGATTCGCAAGCTTTTTGTATTGGAGAAATTGGTTTTCTCCTTCTCTTTTGGAATTTTCCTGACTCAAGTAGAACAATATTTTGATCATTTACTTCCTCCTGCTCTTCTTTTATTGTTTTTTCACAAGTAACTTCAAACCCTCCTGCTCTATCATATTTTCTAATCTGGAAAATGCAGGAAAATACAAAGTCCTAAGATAAAAGCATCCAACTTGATGAAAAGATTTCTAATGCATAGTCTACAAAAGAAACTATCTCTATCATGATTGTGATAATCAATAATAATATGGCATGAAATCCACTGTGTCAAATATCTACCACAGAAATTGGCAAACATGCAGATCCAGCTGAAGTTCTTCTTATGTAGATTTCTTAAGAAAATCTGTTCACTCCTGGAGAAGCTTATTGTTTTATAAAATTGCTTCAAAAACATAGCTTCAGAAAAACTCATACTTGTAAACATTGATATCAGAAAAATGTTCAAGGATTCAGTAAATTAGATAACACCGGAAGATAAACAACTCCAAGATAAAACTTCTCGATGATTTTGATTGGAATTCCATCAAATAAAAGATACCAAATAAATGCTTATCACAAATATTAGAAAATAATAACATTATAATCTTAAATAATCTAGAAATTTATAATGAACTACAAAAATAAAGGAAATAATAAATTAAGCTAACCACCCTCTAGTGCCTGCCAAATTTGGTCACTCACATATGTACCTGATTCCATGTGTATATGTGCCAGAATTTTTTTTCCAAAAACGCAGGCATGCACAAACTGTTACTAACGCTTGTCCAAGCAGATAGAGAAATTGGATAGATATGCAGGGTGCATATATGGGCACATGATTGGAGTTATTTTTGGCACATATTCTCTTGGACCAAAGTGACAGGATGGCATGAGCCGATCCAGAGGGGGCAAAAGGGAGCTTGGCAACCCTTTTTTTGCGATTTGGTATAAGCACGCCAAAAATTCAGCTATTCACAAATTATATTCGACTGTACACACACCAAACACTGTTAATTGCACACCCAAAAATTATTTGCCCCATGGTTTTGAAAACCGGACCAGATTGGCCGGTCTGACCGGTCAAACCACAAGCCGGACTACAAGCCAGTCCGGTCAACACCCAAAACCGGCCTTCCACCAAGACCTGAATCAAACTGAAAAACTTCCCCATCCGCCCATGAAACCGTAAACTTGAGAGGGTTTAGTAGAACCGAGCGGGTCTTGGGAGTGGCTAAACCAAGCTTTTTCTAAGCTTAAAATTTTTATAAAGACATCCCCGTCTGGAATCGAACCTGAAACCTCACGAAGAATCCTGGAGACCCACCCACTACACCAGCTGGACTAATTGTATGTCACTTAAATATAGTTTATACTTGATATAAAACACTTTTATTTATATTAATTGATATATAATAATATTATTCATATTCATTAATGTTATTGTAAAGAGAGGCCTCAAAGCTTGTATATACTTCTTGAATGAATAGCTACAAGTATGAATACACTTATATAGGAGAAGGAGGAGAGAAGTCCTAAATACAAGATGTGGGACCTAATACAAGGAGAGAGAAAAAGGAGAAAACATGGGCCCTTAATTGGGCTTTTCTAACACTCCCCGCAAGCTGGAGCGTACAAGTCGTAGGCACCAAGCTTGGATAAAAACTGATAGTATAGAGGCCTGGAGAGAGCTTTTGTTAGGATGTCCGCAACTTGATCTTTAGCAAGTACATGTTCCAAATCTATCTTCTTTGACTGCACTTTTTCCCGGATAAAGTGACAGTCAACTTCGATATGTTTTGTGCGTTCGTGGAACACCGGATTTTTGGCAATATGTATTGATGCCTGACTGTCACAAAATAAGGTCGCCGGTGATGAGAGTTGAACACCCAAGTCTCCCAAAAGACTCTCAAGCCAGGTGAGCTCGGAAGTAACCGCAGTCATAGCTCGGTACTCAGCTTCAGCAGAAGAGCGTGCAGCCACAGTTTGTTTCTTGCTACGCCAAGTAAAGAGAAGACCACCAAAGTAGGTACAGAACCCTGTAGTCGAGTGTCTTCGACAATAGATCCAGCATAGTCAGCGTCAGAGTACGCGACGAGTGATAAAGATGTGGATGGCTTGTACACAAGTCCTTGTCCGGGGGAGATCTTGAGATATCGAAGAATGTGCTCGACAGCTTGAAGATGAGATGTTCGAGGAGAATGCATGAACCGACTCACAACTCCTACAGCAAAGGAGTCGAGTTACCGTAAGGTAGATCAGCTTCCCAACCAAGCGTCTGTAATATTCCGGATTTGTGAGCAGCTTGTCGGAGTCAGAGCTATGAGCCGAGAGCTGGAGATTAACATCCATAGGAGTCTCCGCAGGTTTACACCCAGAGTAACCGGCATCATGAAGGAGGTCCATACAGTACTTCCTCTGGGATAATACAAGACCATCAGAGCGTCGTGCAACCTCGAGCCCGAGAAAATACCGAAGGTTGCCCAGATCTTTGGTTTGAAAGGCGGAATTTAGCTATTCTTTGATCTGTTGTAATCCCATCGTGTCGTTGCCAGTAATCAGAATATCGTCAACGTAGACCAGAAGAATTACATTCCCGGTTGACCGATGTCGGGTGAAGAGAGAAAAATCAGCCGAGCTCCGAGTAAAGCCACTAGCACAGACGACCTTACTGAATTTTTCAAACCACGCACGCAAAGACTGTTTGAGACCATAAATGGATTTGCGAAGGTGACAGACCAGGGACTCCCCCATGGTCTCAAACCCGGGAGGTTGGTGCATATAGACTGTCTCCTGCAGATCGCCGTTGAGGAATGCATTCTTAATATCCAGCTGATAAAGCGGCCAGTGACGGTGAACAGCTAAGGAGAAAAGAACGCGGACTGTGTTCAATTTTGCCACTGGAGAGAAGGTTTCCTCGTAATCAAGGTCATATTGCTGAGTAAAGCCCCGTGCCACAAGTCGTGCCATCAAACGATCAACAGTGCCATCCGCCGCATGCTTCACAACAAAGACCCATTTGCAGCTAACGGAGGTATGGCCAGTAGGAAGAGGGACCAGATCCCAGGTCTGGTTAGCCCAGAGAGCCCGCATTTCATCTTCCATGGCCGCCCGCCATCCTGGATGTTGAAGCGCCTCCTGCAAAGAGTTAGGAATAGAAATAGAGGAAAGAGAGGTGGCAAATGCGTAGAGAGGTGGCGTGAGTCGATGAAGAGAGACGTAGTTGGCCAAGGGATGAGTTGTAGAGACGGGAACCGGATCTGCCGTAGCCGATGTAGCGCTGGTAGCGGGGAGCTAGTTCACGGGAATATCCTTGGATGGACGTCGAGAATAGACACGGATAAGTGGTGGAGAAACCCGAGGAGGGGCGAGGTGAGAGGAAGAAGAGGATGGGAGAGAGGATGGCGTGACTGGTACGGCAGGCCGGGGAAGAGGAGGAGGAGCGGAAGACGAGAGGGGGCAAGGTAAGTGGAAGGGCTGGTTTTCGCAGAAGGTGACGTCCGCAGAAACAACCAGCCGACCGTCAGAAGGAGAGTAGCAGACATATCCCTTCTGAGTCCGGGAGTAGCCAACAAACATAAACTTGGCGGACCAAAGAGCAAGTTTGTCGGAAGGAGGGCCAAGATGGTGGACATAGCAAACACACCCGAAGACTCGTGGTGTGAGAGAGGGGAGGTTGATGGAGAGAGAGAGAAGTTGGAGCGGAGAGGTAAAATTAAGCACAGATGAAGGGAGTCGGTTGATGAGATGACAAGTTGTGGAGACAGCAAAATTCCAATATTCGATTGGAACCTGCATCTGGATCATCAGGGAGCGAGCAACATCGAAGAGATGGCGATTTTTTCGTTCGGCGACCCCGTTTTGCTGAGGAGTATAGGCACACGAAGTTTGATGGATAATACCGAACTCGGTGCAAAGAGTAGAGAAGGCATGTCCAGTATATTCGCGAGCATTATCAGTGCGGATAACTTTGAGGGGGGTGGCGAACTGCGCACGCATCTCAGTCAAGAAGGCACAAAACACAGGAGTAAGTTGAGTGCGATCATGTAGTAAATAGAGTCATGTAGTACGCGAGTAGTCATCAATAAACGTGACAAAATAACGATAGCCAAAAATACTGGGAACTTTATACGGACCCCATACATCAGAGTGGACTAAAGATAAAGGAGTACTACTCCTGTTATATGTAGGTGGAAAAGAAGAACGATGTTGTTTGCCGTAGATACAGGATTCATAAGAGAACTCCTGTAGGGGTACATCAGGAAGCGCCCGCTTGAGAATCGGGAGGGGGGCATGCCCAAGGCGCCGGTGCCAATCAACAGTGGAGATAGCAGAGAGAATAGTGGGTGGGATGTCCAAGATATAAAGCCCGTTCAACAGCTGCCCCTTACCAAAGGTACTCCGGGTGCGACGATCCAGCATAAGAAAAGAAGAAGGGGAAAAAGTTATGCAACAATCAAAGTCGTGTGTGAGACGACTAACAGAAAGTAGATTGAAAGGGGACCCCGGAACATGAAGAACCGAGGAAAGAGATAGAGTCGGAGTAAGCTGAAGAGCAGCGGTGCCAGAGACAGGCAGGGTATCACCATTGGCTACAGTGATGCAAAGAGGATAAGGCGTTCGTTGGTACTTTGTGGGCTTCTGGGAGGTAATATGGTGAGTGGCGCCGGAATCAACGATCCAGCAGGGGCTATGAGAGAGACATGTATACCTTCCGCGGAAAAGGACGCAACGTAGCCGGAGGAGCGGCTAAGGGCACCCTGAAGCTATTGGAGTTGGGTGCGGAGCTCATCAATGTCTTGGCGGGTAGTCGCAGCCGAATCAGGGGCAGAAGGCCCAGTGGGAGCAGGATCAGCGGAGGAAGTAGCCGTCAAGTGAGGAGGCAAGCCATGTTTGCGGTAACAGGTAGCTTCGAGATGGTTATCCCGGCCACAGTAGGTGCATTTCATAGAAGAATGACCACCACGTCTGCGTCCCCGAGACGGTGGTCGGCCCCCCGAGTGGAAGATCCACGAGTAGGAGGGGTTAGAAGAAGAGGTTGTTGAAGAAGAGCTGGGGCAAAACCAGGAGGGGCCTCGGAAGGAGGCGTGACCTTTAGCAGCATGGAGCAAACATCTGATAATGACGGAATGGTGGCGGACGAGAGGATTTGTGCTCGAACGCTATGCAGGTGGGGAGGAACACGAGACATCATCATGGCGATGGCAACGGCTTCTTTCTGCTTTCGTTGAATGGTGAGATCAGTAGTAGGAGGCTGATGTTGAATTCAAGCCTCGGTCAAACTCTTTGCTTTAGCCACGAAGGAGAGCATATCACCAGGAGCACCGGGGGCCAGATTCTGAAGATTAGAAATGATGTCATATAGGTGTTGTAAGCTGTCATGGCCAGAGTAAAATGAGTGAAGCTCCTCCCACATGGTCTTCGTCGTGTCATGATACATGGCCATGCGGTGGGGCTCGGTGTCCATAGAGTTGAGAAGCCATGATTGGACCCGACCGTCGTCGCGAAGCCAGTCATCAGATGGAGCAGCCGTAGTAGCCCGGGTCAAGTGGTGAAGAAGACCTTTTGTCTGCAGAACACGGCGAACCGAGTGAACCCACTCAACAAAATTCCTTTTTCCAGAGAGGGAGATAGTAGTAATGCGTAGCTCGTCACAAAGTTCTGACGCCGAGGTAGCCGCACGGGCTGGTGGAGCAGAAGTAGTTGCAGACTTATCGGACACCATATGCGGTCAGCAGAAGAGGTCGCACGATTAGAAGAAGAAGGCCGGGCAGAAAAAGAACAGGAAGTCGCACGGTCTCGGCGGAGATACCAGCGATCAAGAGATCGCGACCAAAATGCGACTAGAAGAGATGAGGGAGATCGCAAGCGACAAGGCAAGCCGCAGGCGAGTAGCGAGCAAGAAGGAGAGTCTGTGGATTGAGGAGGCAGCAGCAAGGGTGGCGAGTAGCGAGAAGAAGTAGGGGTGGCGAGAAGGAGACTCAAACCGCGGCGAGAAGGAGAGGCAGGAAGCTGCGAGCAGCGAGCAGAGAAGGGCCGCAGCGGTTAGAAATAGACCGCGCGGCGAGAAGGAGAGGCAGGTCGTTGCGAGTAGCAAGCAGCGAGCAGGGAGAGGTAGTCGCTGCGAATAGCGACCAACGAGCAGGCAGAGGCCGCAACGGATGGAAGTCCGCAGCGGAGAGGAAGTGTAGGAGAGCCCACAACGGATAGGAAGTGTCCGCGCGGGAAGAGAAAAGGATGAGAAGGTGGACCCATGTGAGAGAAGTTTATAAAAAGAGGGAAGGAGGAAGGGAGGGGGGTGGTAGCCACGACGGAAATAGAGAGAGGGGGGGAGCGGATAGAAATATGCTATCCGCAAGAGTCGGCGGCAAGGGGAAGCCGCGCGGACACGGGGGAAAGAGGCGGCTAGGAGAGGTAGCCGGTTAGGCCGGGTACCACAGGAGGAGAACGGATTCCCTCTGATACCATGTAAAGAGAGGCCTCAAAGCTTGTATATACTTCTTGAATGAATAGTTACAAGTATGAATACACTTAGGCTCCATTTGGTAGAGCGGTTAAGGTTTGTAAAGGGAGCTATTGTAAAGACAGGTTTGTAAAGGGAGCTGTTGGAAACTGGATGCTGGAAATGGAGATCTGTTTGAATAGTATGTGTTTGCAGAGCTGTTCAGAACAGAGAACCGTTTGTCAAAACAGCGGCGGCGTTTTAAAAATAATTTTTATAATAAAATAATTTTTATTATATAAATTTTTATATTATTTTTGTAAATATATTTATATTACTGTTATAATATAAATTTATATAAATTTATAGTTATTATATATTTATATTACTGTTATAATATAAATTTCTATTATAGTAATATATATTTATATTACTGTTTAAATATAAATTTCTATTATAGTATTATATATTTATATTACTGTTTAAATATAAATTTCTATTATAGTAATATATATTTATAGTTATTATATATTTATAGTTATAATATAAATTTCTATTATAATTATTATAATTATATATCTTTGTAATTACTGTTTAAATTTTTGTTATTAAACAATTTCTGGCTGCCTCCGCCTCCCTCCGCCTGCACCGTCGGCGGTGGCCAGCAGCACCTTCGTTGGCGGCCTGCCGGAGCAACGCCAGCTCACGGCGGTGGCGGGGACATTTTTCCAAGAAGTAGGTTCCTCCTGGGGGCGGCATGCTCACGGCGGTGGCGTGGCTCGCCGGGGCTGGAACGAGTTCGTCGGGGCTGGAATGAGCTCGGCGGGGCTCGCCGGGGCTGGAACGGGCTCGTCGAGGCTCGTCGGGGCTGGAACGAGCTCGTCGGGGCTCGCCGGGGCTGGAAATGAGATCGCCTGGGCACGGAGCACAGGGTACGGAGCTTCTTCTCCGTGCCTTCGATTTTTTCTGCTTCTTCTCCATGCCTTGGAAAACGCGCTCGACTGGTATTCCGGGGCAACTGCTGCAAAAGGCCTAATTTCTAATAGGACTAAAACGGCGGCTTTTGGAGCAGGAGGCAGAAAAACAAACGGCAAATTAGTCGGGCGTTTCGTTTTGAGCAAACGAAATGGAATGAAAAGCTAAAACAAATGAGCCCTTATATAGGAGAAGAAGGAGAAGAGAAGTCCTAAATACAAGATGTGGGACTAATACAAGGAGAGAGAAAAAGGAGAAAACATGGGCCCTTAATTGGGCTTTTCTAACAGTTATGAACTCACAAACTTATATATACATATATATAATGGATATATCATTTTTATTTCTACAAAAATATAATGATAATAATAAAATAATAGTATTAGTATAATAATCTTTTGGACTAATACTATTATTTTATTAATCTTTTAGGCGTTACAGAGAGTCAAGTCCAAAAGATTGGGAAGAGTAAAACAAATGATCACTATTTCAAATATCCTCTGACATGTCATTTTTGAATGTAAAATGACATTTCTTTCTAAAAAAATTGATTATGTCCTTTTATAAAATATAGACCGATATATCAGATTTTTTTCGATATATCGACCAACACGACTTTTGATCGTATTGTCCGCTATTTTATTTTAAATTATGCTTGCATTATAGCATATTAGCAATATATGCCTAAATCACATATATATTATACTGTGTATGTTTAAATTAATAAAATTTATTATTTCGTTTTTTAATGTGTTTTTCTTATAATTAATTTTGTATAATTATTTTACACTATAATTTTCTTATTTTATATTACAAAAAATGTGAAAAAGTTCAATATAATTATTAGTTATTATTTATATGATTTTAACATAAACTTACTAAATATGAAAAGGCTTATAATCAATCAAGAATATTTAGCTTTTAAATCATCCTCATTTACCATAAAACATAGTATTATAACAACAACAACACTAAAGTCTTTATACCACTATATAAAACTTAGTACTAACAAAATAAAATTATATGATATTAAATATATTTTACATTGTACTAATTTGTACTTGTTATAATATTTTACTTTAGATATTTCTTTAATTTATTTTGGGATATACATGACACATTCTTCATTTACATGTTATAATAAATTTTTTTCCTTTTAGAACATGTAATTATACTTAATATGCATAAAAATAAACTTTGTATTTATAATAGGAAAATCCGATATTTTAAAATATCTTCAACATGTCTCCAGCATCCGATATTTAAAAACTTAATCCGGCATGTCGATGATATCTGATTTTTACAACCTTATAAATGATAGGGTGAGGGAATATGGTGTGTATGAAATATTCATAAAAAACATCTATCTACAATTACAAGAGCTTAACAACTACTTTTATGAGGTAAGTATGGAGTAACTTCATTACATAACTTGCTTGAATTCTATTTATTTGTTTGGTTATTTGACAAGCAAAATGTGTTAAGACTTACAGAGTTTTATCTTAATGATTTTTCAAGTTTATTATTTTTTAATTTTGATTTTCAACTCAGCAACTTCATTGTTGATATGAGAATCGATGAGAGCTTTTCTTATTTGAAGGATCATTATCATCTCTCTACGAAGCTTGTTGAAACTTAGAAAGAATGTTGCTTATCAATAAATCTACAAAATTTTAAAGTCCGTACTGTTTCTTCAGGTGGCTACTGCAAGTGTTGAAAAAGTATTCACAGTTATGAATTATGTCAAAAACAAATTGCGAAATAGTATGAGTAATCAAATGTTGAATAATTTTCTGATTACTTTTATTGAGAGATGTTTTTTTGGAAGTTTGTGATGATGTGATCGATCGTTTTCAAAAAAACACTCGTCAGGAAAAATTGTCACTTTTTTGTATATTTTGTATTTTCCAATTTAGACAATTGGATGAAATTTTGTATGACTTTGTAATGTAATCAATGTAACGTTTTATTGAGATTTTTTTTTTGAAAAATTAAAACTTCTTATATTGAGAACAAAAATTTGCACCCCAATTTTATATTTTCTGGATCCGCCCTGCAGAACAAAAAATGCAAATATAACTCTTAAGACGAGCTTTCTATTAAAGGCCTCCCTTTTGGATTTATAACAAACATATTGATTGTAGTTGAAAATGAGAGAAAAATAAAGAAAAGAGGACCTCATCACTAATAACAGGTGCAATGATAATAATGAGTCAACAATGTAACCAAGGGTTTATCAAATAATTAAGATCCTACTATCTCAAACTTCTGTAAATCTACTAATCTAAAGTAGTGAAATAATGAGCAAAAAAGAAGGTTGGGTCACCTACTTAATGTAATGACCCAAATCTCAACATGAATTAAAATAAAAATTATACAATAAAACCCCCATGAAGAGAAAATGAAATTCGCATCACGAGTTAAGAAATTTTTGTGTTTATTTGATGCAATCATGCCGATGTGCGAATATTTATGAAGACTGATTGATTCATTTATGTACATCAATGACATGTATTAAGAGTGAAGACAAAAATTTGGTTGCTAATAGTAACATTGATAGATTAAGCAAAATTGAAAGGTTTTGAGCGGTGGAGTGACCGATTCCTAACGTTAAAAACAAGGTGAGACGCTCTTTATGGTCGACACCCGCACCTGTCGACGATCCCTTAACCTGTCGCTTCTGCCTTTAGTTATCAAAAGCCGCACCTTTCCCCTCTCTAAGTTCTCGCGAGGGCTCAGCGAATCTCCTTCCAGATGCTCCTCTCCCTTCTTCATTTCTGACGCCGGAGCCCTTGGAAAAGTTCGTCGATGCCGCTGATTGAAGCTAGGGATCGACGGTTTCCCCCTTCCGCGCGATGATGGTAGCGTCCTTCTTCTTCTCCCTTTTCAACGCTAACAGAGAAACCCTCAAAAGAGCTCGTCGTTGTTGTTGCTCTTCTCAGGAGAAGTAGATTGCACGATCCCTAACTTGTCTTCTTTATTCTCACTGTAAGCCCTCTTCTGATGAACTCCATTTATCAAATTTTTTTTATTTCTATTTTTTACAATATTCCTCGAGTTAGATGCATGGTTTTGGTTTAGATGAGGTTAGGGTTTCTGAGTTTTGCAAGCAGTGCTAGGGTTTCAGATTTGGGGGTTTTACTGATTTTGCTTTGCTTTAATATTGGTAGTTGCCCTAGTTTATTTGGTCTAGTTTTGCATGAGATTTTGGGGGAATTTCTTTATGGATTCCTTGTGGAGGATGGTTGTATTTTGTTGCCTCGAACCATGTATTTGGGAGTTGCTATTTGGGCTCTTGTTAGTGTTGTTTTAATGGGGGTTGCTTTGGAATTAGTGTCTATTGATGGCAGCTTTTGGTGTGGCTAACAACAGCCCTTTGTGCTGCTAATGGCTACTTGTTGGAAACTGTAATTTGGGCTAAGTGTTATTGTTTGGGTGAGTAGGGAAATGAGAATCAGTGGCTGATTTGGTAGGGTGTTCTTCCCTTTTATTTTATATATGTTAGAAAGTGGAGATTGTTTGTGGTGGTCAACTTTTATTGTAATTAATTTGAAGTTGGCTTGTGAGAATTAATAATTTAAAAGAGTGATTAATGTAAGTATATTAGTGAAATTTACTTGTTGTTGGTTGGCCATTTGGATTGGGGAGAAGTTGATTGGAAGTTCTTATGGTTATCGAGAAGTGCAGCGTGGTGGGTGTTTGTGTCTATTATTGCTTACTTTTGGACGTTGGAAAGTACTAGAAATAAATATGCGAACGTTTTGAGATGTGTGTATATTACATATAGGAAACTCATGAGGAGTTTATGTGATCAGCATGAGTGTATGGTTAGTTGATTGCATGAGAGGTATAGCTTGGTGAAAGGGTAAAGGGTTTTATGTAGATTGGAGTTATAATTATACTTACGGTAAGTTTGAGTGTTAATGTATGTCCCGACTACTTATAAATTAAGTTTGAAAATCTTCATTATTGAACAACAGATACTGATACAATGAAGAATGATATAAATCAAGATGTGTCACGAAATGACAGTGAAAAGAGAAAACCAATGTGAAAACTTAACACTTTAATTATGCTTAGATTAATTTTTTTTTAGAATACAAATTGTATAGTCTTTTCTTACATAAATGCATTTCATGTTTGTGAATTGACATGAATTGAATGTAAATGGAAAGTGAGAAAATCGCTAAGAGATATTGAAAATGATAAAAGACTTCAGATTTGAAATATAGAAATACAAGACAAGATAATATAAGAATGCATGATATGAGAACTTCATGAAATTACTGATATGATAAATGAAATAAGAATGCGCAGTTGAACGAAATATGATAGATCATAATGTATTAGGAAAAGATAAAAGATGCTTAAAAATCTACATATGGGAAAAGGATTAGAGTTGAATCCTATGATATAGGGAGGTACCTACTGATGGCTTTCTCACGTAGGGAGTTTGCCTATATTTTGCCCTAAAGAGGTGGGACCCACATTTTTGCATGCTTTGACATTTCCTGAGCTATGTAAAGAATTAACGCGTGAATGATATATTCATAAGGGTAACTAAATTTTACACTAACCGTCTACCTAACACAACCCTCACAATTAACGCGTGAATGATATGTTTGGAATAATTGAACCTGAATGAGAGGAATAATGGAATGATTGAATCCATCATTAAATGAGATTAACTTGAGAATTTGACATCAAGTAAAAGAAAGAATAAATAGAATACCATAATTCGAAAAAGAACAGAATGTTGCACGTATTATATTTTTGTTGATTGCTTTTGATATTGCATTATTTTTTTTAAAAGTTGAAATTTTATGTATATTGCTACAGAAATCTTTTGGTGTTTGTACAGCAGTTAAAGAGGCATGTTCCTCACTTAGTCATATTTTTATGACTAAGTTCATCGTCATTTTATTTAGGTAGTTGAGGTGAACCTGTGTGCGAAAAGAAAATTTTAGTTGCTCAAGGAAGAACGAGAAAGACTCAAGATATGAGTTAAGTTTTTATGATCTGTTTTATTTTGTACTCACTCTCCTTACTTCATGCTGAAACGAATAACATGAAAGTAACTTAGATACAGAATTCTTGGGGTCTGAATTAGGCCTTGTAACACCCCTTCCCAGTATTTCTGAAATCAGCCGTCCGGCCGGGTTAGCGATATAAAGAAAACTAGGAAACAGTATTAAAACTAGTAGCAGCAGATAATAAACTCTATACTAAGCAATTTAAGTCTTACAGCGGAAGTTTTAAAAGTAAACTAAGGGTAACCACATACCTGATATCTGGATTCACAGAGCCACTAAACAGGAAATAGAACTGAATTAACTGAAAATCTGGTTTACCATAAATAGTCTGATACAAATTAGATAAAAACATTAATCTGTTACAGTGTTCTCATCTACAAGTACATGCTGAAATAGAGTAAACTGAAAAAGATAAATAATACAAACTGACGCCATCATAATGCTCAACCTAGACGTAGTTTCCCACCTGGGTCACCTGAAAAACAGTGCCCACGAAGGGTCAGAGTAAGGAAAAATGACTCCTCCTAGTGACACTAAAACAAACAGTTTTACTTATGAATGCATGCATGCCTTTAAAAATAGTCTCGTGCACTGAAAACATTTTATGTTATATGTTACGCATGCTTTTCCTATACTTCCTGGTCAACACATCTATTAGTTCTATTTTCGCAACTTTTTGTTCTTTTACCCAAGTCCTGAAATTGACTAACTAGTGTACTGACTCACGACAGGTCTACACTTGAGTTCTATGTGATTTCTAACCTGCTCATCTACTAGGAAGGCTCTAGGCAGAGTAGCTCCTAACGCGCAACTGAAACTGACGACCCGAGATCATCTTACGAACACAATTGATCTAGTGTCACGCGGACACGGTCTCGAATCTACTAGCTGGCTCAAGGGAAGACACTTCCCAAGTCTGTACTACTCATAAGGTTCCATGTGCCTTATGAGAACGGTAGTGCGCCTCTACCTAGCACGGAAGAAACTCTGTGTGCTGGCTGACCTTTTTGGTCTGACGCTACTCTGCAAAGGATATCTTTTCTGGTATACTACTAAGCGACCCTTGACTTCCTGGCGGTCGACTTGAAGGGACTTTTACGCCCTTGATCGGAACAAATTTCAAACCTACGAACACGGTTAACGCTTTCGTATTCTACGTTACTGTTCATGATCCGACGACTTGGGTCCTAGGGAAATCGTGTCACCCTACACGTTTTTCGTAACCGTTTTCCTATCACCACACCTTTCTATGCATGATCATGGTACTTGAAATAAATCTATTTATGTGTATAAAATTACAATACTTGATATATCTAAATAAAAGGAATTTAGATTTCCTTACTGCGGTGTTGCGGCGCTCGTAGACTCGGCGCGGCGACATCTTCTATTCCGAAGGTAATCCTACTACTGGGGACCTTCAGAATGCTGCCCCGACCCCACCAAAGTCCTGGAAGAAAGGGCAACCCTAAATTCAACATTTTCCCCTAAGGGTTTCCGGTGGAAAAATTCCAAAACAAGTAGGGTTACAAAAAAAAATGAGCTAGCTTCTCATATCACCTTTAAGAGGGCAAACCAAGGCTTTCCAAACGCCCTACCCAACTTCTGCAGAGGCTTTAGAATCTCCAAAACTAATTTGGACACAAGGGAACGAAAACTTAGTCTAGGTTAATCTTCAAAACACTAATTTCCACGAAGGAGTAACGAGAAAGAGAAATCGAACTTACCGAAAACAAAAATCGGATCTCACTTCTCCGGCTAGGGTTAGACCCGGCACTTCCGAGGCCAAGGAAGGAAAAGGAAGGCTTGAAGGCGCCTGCAGAGGAGGGAGGAGGAGTCGAAAAAGCGTTCTGGAGGAGTATCGGGCGGCGGCGAGCCCTGCGGAAGGTATCGGCTGCGGATCGGAAGCGTCGGGCTCGCCTCTTGCGGGAGACGGAACAGGACGGGAGCAGCAGCGGTTTCTTCCGTGAAATGAAGGTGCGGGTTTTAAATTAGAGGGGGGTGTGGCTATTTCTTATTAACCGCAAAAAGAGAGTGGGTAAATAGGCTATATGCACACCAAACTCACTCTATTACTTTGAATACCAACTGAAAATATCGCGCGCGTCGATTCTAAAATAACATGCGTTACGCTCTATTCTTAACGCACATAACACGCTAACGGATGCTAACAAAAAAACCAAGTAATATTATACCTTGATGATGCGCTGTCTCGGTCAAAATCCGTCGCGACTCGACCCTATAATTTACAATTAAACTCGTGTCAGATTTACGGATGTTACAGGCCTCACACTTAACACTTTAGTATATATATCGACCATGAGTGCCACTTATATTGGACCTACCTATGGCTTCTACTGTGATCTATAATCAAGTTTTATGAGGCAATTATCAAAGAATGGTCTTACATGTATCAACCTTCAATTTATTATTGTCTATGTTTTCCTTAAAATCTATATTTTTGCTAAATTGCATGAAAAACATGGTTCTCTAATCTCTCATAAGGATAAATGTATGAAATCATTTTTAAAAAATTAAGATGGGACCATGTTATACAAGATCTTAAACATGTTTAAAAAAATAAAAAAAGAAGTAATTTAAGCATCACACATTCAAACTATTGTGCCTAAGAGTACATGAAAGTAGGTCCATTCTGTGAGAACATCTAAAAATAGGTTTTTCATTCCCAAAAAAGTTAAATTACATGGGTATGACCCCCTCTTTATAGGGTAGAGAAGATACAGAGAGAATACAACAGACGATTTGTGACAAAATAATAATATACGGACTAGACGGACTGACATATTCAGACCGCAAGAACTTAGCGGTTTAGACAAGCTATCAGCTTCATATCAAAAACCCGCCGGTCTTTACTCCTCAGACCGCAGCTGACCACCAGAAGTACAATAAGCGGTCAGTCGTCTGTATCTGTCAGACTTTAGTATCTCCAGCAACCTGACTGCTTGACCTCAACAGCGGTTAGACAACCATGCTCCCTTTATCCGCAAAGGTTTACAGCTTCCTGACCGTCAGTCCGCAACTGCGGATAGAACAGGCCTCCTTGTCTTATCAAGGAGGCGGTCTCAATGATCTTCAAGCCAACTAGACTGTCAGACCAGTCCACTAGATGCAAACCGCTACACTGTCGGAACCAGACTGCCAACACAGTCGCCAAGCCTCCAGAACCAGTCTGCTAGAAGACTATCAGTCCATCAAGGTCGTCTGTCCACAAGACAAACCACCAGACCACAGAACAACAACGCAGACCGCCTAAACCAGACCGCCAGTCCGCCAAACCACCAGACTGTCAAGTTCAAACCACCAGTCTGCCAAGTTCAATCAACCATACCGCCAAACCGCTAAGCACAATCTGTCAAACCGCCAAACTGCCAAGGCGCTAAGCTCAGTCCGCCAATTTCACAAGTTTTAACACTCTCCCTCAAGCTGGAGCATATATATCAATCATGTCCAGCTTGTCATAAATATCTGAAAGAGAGGCGGAAAGTGGTTTAGCAAAGATATCTGTTTATGTTGCACCGACACTGACACGCGACACGCGATACGACACGACTAGCGACTCGTAAATTCTCAAAAAATATCATATTTTGACACGTTGGGACATGTATGTTAAATATTTATTTTTTATAATTATGAAAAATCCTAAGACATTTAACAAAAAATTAAAAATTAACAAATAACAAATATTCAAATAAATCAAGACATGTTTAAATATTACTAATCAAATATTCAAATGCAAAACTTAACCAAATGTCAAAAAATGATGAACTTTAACACATTACCTCTTCTTAAAATTTGTTCACCTCAAATAGATCATTGCTTAAGACTTTTACACACTTTTCAATTCTTTTTCCACCAATAATTAACAAATGTATTTTCATTCTTTTATATGAACTTATAAAACTTTTTTCACAAAAATTGTACTTGCAAGACAAATGCCACCCGCCTCACCGTGAGTATATAGCTTAGGGACACGTGTGTCCGATTGAGAGGGACACACGTGTCCGATTGAAAGGGACATGCGTGTCTGATTGAGAGGGACACGCGAGTCCCGCGTGAGCCAGCGTATCAGACTTCCGACACGAGTATCGGAGAGTCGGACACCGACACGCTGGGGGTTTTGAAGTGTCGGTACTTCATAGATATCTGCAAGTTATTTGTTAGAAGTGATGAACGGAGTACATATTTGATTCTTCAATATTTTTTCTCTTATAAAATGACAGTCAACTTCAATGTATTTTGTCATTTCATGAAAAACTGGATTCTTCGATATATATAGCAACTTTGTTGTCACAGAACATAGGTAAAGGATGATCATATATCTCTCCCAAGTCAAGCATAAGGGCACGCAACCATTTCAACTCGCAAGTGGTCGAGGTCATGCTCTTATATTCGGCTTCGGCACTTGACCGAGAGTCGAGACACAACAGACTATTTCTTGATTTTCCAGCTAACAAGATTTCCTCCCATAAAGGTGCAAAAATCAAACGTAGACTTTCTATCTTATTTATTGTCAGCATAGCTGGCATCAGAATACGCTTCAATCTTCAGATGATTATGTTTTTGAAACAGTAACCCTTTTCTTGGAGTCCATTTCACATATTCCAAAATTTTCATGGTTGAACGAAGATGACATTCTCTGGAAACTTGCATAAACTGACTGAGCTTCCCTACAGCATAACAAATATCTGGTCTGGCAACAGTCAGATAGATGTGTTTTCCCAATAGTCATTTGTACATAGTACTATCTGGAAGAAGAGGTGAATCCTCAATCCAACTCTTGTCATCACCAACGGCCATCAGACAACAAACAGGTCTCGCCCCAAGAAGACCAGTTTCTTTCAAGAGATCCAACGCATATTTCCGTTGTGAGAGCACCACAGAGTTGTGTTTTTGTGAGATTTCTATTCCCATAAAGTACTTAGGAGATCTCATATCCTTGGTAACAAAATGTTGTCGAAGGTGTCTTTTTACTAGATCAATTCCTTCTTTATCATCACCAGTAAGGAGAATGTCATTCACATACACAGCGAGAATCACGAGGTCATTAGTAGTCTTGCGTATGAAAAGAGAGTGATCAGCAGAATTCCGAGTAAAGACAACAAGAGAGACAATTATGTTGAACTTGTCGAACCAAGCCCGTGAACTTTGCTTTTGGCCATAAATTGACTTTCGTAGTTTGCACACCTAAGACTCTCCCTGAACAACAAACTCAGGAGGTTGCTCTATATAAATACAACTTCTTGCATATCACCATACAGGAAGGCATTCTTTACATCTAACTAAGACATCTCTCAACCTTTGTTAACCGGCACAGAGAAAAGAACACGGATTGTGCTAATGCGAGCAACCGGGGAGAAGGTATCAAAGAAGTCTACATCATATGTCTGAGTAAAATCTTTGACAACCAGCCTAGCCTTATATCGGTCAGTAGTTCCATTCAGATGAAACTTCATAACAAAGACTCGTCGGCAACCAACCACATCCGCACCTAGAGAAGTAGGGACAAGCATCCAAGTACCATTTTTGGTCAAGGTCTTCATTTCTTCGTTCATTGCCACTTTCCAATGCGAAATAACAAGAGCTTTCTGATAGGTAACTAGGACACCATTAGCCGAGAGAGCAAGAACAAATCTTTGTCCAGCTGGGGAAAGACGAGCATAGGAGACAACATCATGAACTGAATGTTTAATGCACGTTTTATCCCCCTTCTGGGAGAAATAGAAAGGTCAAGATCCGACTTGTCCTCTGTAATAGATCCATCTGTCGGAGAGATTACTGGCTCGGGAACTGTCAACAACGGCTCCGAAGGCAGAGAAGAAGTAGAAGACAGAGGAATTGGTATAGGAAGAGGAGAAAGAGGCGTAGGAGAAGTAGGCTCGGGTGAAGGTGCAGGAATAATGTAGAGAAGAAGAATCATCAGGTGGTGAGAGAGTAGAAGCTCGAGAAAATAAGGCATATCTTCAAAAAATGTAACATTAGCAGAAACATATTAATTCTTGAGAAAGGGATCAAAGCACCGATACCCCTTTTGGGTCGGGCAATAGCCCAGAAATATGCACTTTATCGAGTAAGGAGAAAGTTTGTCACGACCAGGAGAAGGAAAGTACATAAATGTTGTGCAGCCAAAGACACAGAGAGGTAAAGGAAATGGTTGGGTCCCTGGATGTAGGATGGAGAACGGGATTTTGCCCTGAAGAACTGATGAGGGAATACGGTTAATGAGATAACAAGAGAGAAACACGGCATGATCCTAATATGACCAGGAAATATTTATCTGTGTAAGAAGGGTGCGAGTAACATCCAAGAAATAACGATTTTTGCGTTAAGCAACACCATTTTGTTGAGAAGTGTATGGACAATTGGTTTGATGAATTATGTCATGATGCATGCAAAAATCAAAAAATTGTTGGCTAAGATATTTTTGAGCATTATCAGTACGAAGAATTTTAATAGAAATATCAAATTGTGTGCATATCTCATTGTAAAACGTAGTGAACACAAAAAAAAGTTTAGAACATTCTTTTAACAGATACAACCAGGTACACCGAGAGAAATCATCAACAAATATAACAAATACAAACGTCTCCTACCAACAGACCTAGTAGGAGGACTACTTCATATATCTGAATGAACAAGATCAAAGAGACGAGAAGAACTACGTCCTAGTCTTGCTGGATAGGTAGAGCGATGGTGCTTGCCAAGTTGGCAGGCTTCACAGTTCAGAGAGGAGTCCTCCTGAGATAAATCTAGTAGAAGTTGGTAGATGAGGTGAGGAGAAGGATGACCAAGACGAAGATGTCGTTGTACAAGAGAAGCAGAGAAAGCAGCGACATTGTCGAGAAATAAGAGCTCATTGTTTTCAGTCTCAGTAATAATCTTCTCCTTGAAGTGAAGATCCTGAAAAGAACAAGTATTGGATGTAAAGGTAATTGTGCAGTTTAATTGTTTGCAAAGAGTAGGAACGGAGAGTAAATTGCACGGAAAGGATGAGACGTAGAGCGTGTCCTCAAGGCGTAGAGTCGAAGTGACGTGGATTGTACCAGTCCCGCGAACTTGAGAGGGAGTACCATCTGCAACAAAAATTAGAGGAGACTAGTTATGTTTGGTCAAACAAGAGAACAAATGGTGATTGTCTGTCATGTGGTTAGTGGCTCCCAAATCAATAAGTCACTTACCCTGAGTGACCGCATTAGCACTTCCTGAAGAAGAGGCAAGGGACGTGGATTTTCTTGTGGTGTCACCCGAGGACGGGCGAAGATGAGGATACTTGGCCCAGCAACAATCAACTAGATGTCATGTCTTGTCATAATGAGAGCAGAGATGGCGAGACAGACCACATCCACCAAAGTGACCTCCACGACCACTAGAATTGTCAGAACGAACCGGATGAGCAAAGGTGTCAGGATGGGACGGGGAGGCAAGCAGAGGGTACTGAAGAAGAGTAGTAACAACAGCAATACGTGCAGCAGTAGCATAAAGGGTGGGAGAGTCAGCTTCGCCAAGAATTTGTTGTCTGATAATGTCACAAGAATCTGGAAGGCGAATAAGATAACACACAACCATAAGTTCCTGGAAGTGTTTGTGTTGTTCAGCAAGATCAGCGGAGAATGGGCAATGTTGTAGAATTTCAGCTTCAAGAGCTTGCACCTCCTGTTAAGCAACAGCAGGAGTCAAGGTAGGACGAGCAAACAGATCAGCATATAACGTGAATATGCGTAAAGTTTGAGCGCCCTTAGAGTACAAAGCAGGAAGATGAGCCCAAGCAGCTTTAATTGTCTCATTATGGTGAATGATAGGCAGACACTCATGAGAGAGACCATTAGCAAGTCACGTCCTGACCAAAGCATCACTGGCATACCAGTCATCAAAGGCGACAGACCCACGAACTGGAGGGTCATCAGTGAGATGATGACGTTTGCGTTGAGACCTCAGCAAGAACACAAACGAAACACTTCAGTCTGTATAATTTGGGCCAGTCAACTTGAAAGCAGTTCCAAGACTGCCAGAAGGAGTGGAAACAACAGGGCGGTTTGAGGAGATGTTGTGGTTAAAGTGGAAGTAAAGCACTCTGTATCCGACATATAGAAGGCGAACAAAAAAGGAACCCGTGCAGCAAGACAGAATCCGCAGCAGAGACAGCGAAAAACAGGAGCAAAGAGCTCAGCGACCGGTTAGAAAATCGGAGTCCGCAGAAGAGAATAGCGGGCGGTTAGGAAGCCGAAGTCCGCAAGGATCAGGTTTCCTCTGATACCATGTGAGAAAATCTAAATAACAGGTTTTTCATTCCCAAAAAAGTTATATTACATGGATATGACCTCCTAATTATAGGGGAGAGAAGATACAAAGAGAATACAACAGATGATGTGAGACTAAATTACAATATGCGGACTAGACGGACTGACATATTCAGACCGCAAGAACTGAGCGGTATAGACAAGCTATCCGCTTCATATCAAGAACCCACCAGTATTTACTCCTCAGACCGCAGCTGACCACCAAAAGCACCATAAGCGGTCAATCGTATGTATCCGCCAAACTTCAACATCTCCAGCGACCTGACCGCCTAACCTCAACAGCGGTTAAACCACCATACTCCCTTTATCCGCAGCGGTTTACAGTTTCCTGACCGTCAGTCCGCAACTGCGGATAGAACAGACCTCCTTGTCCTATCAAGGAGGCGGTCTCAATGATTTTCAGGCCAGCTAGACTATCAGACCAGACCGCTAGATGCAAACCGCCACACTGCCGGAACCAGACCGTCAATGCAGTCGCCAAGCCTCCAGAACCAGTTTGTTAGAAGACTATCAGTCCGCCAAGGTTGTCTGTCCACAAGACAAACCGTCAGACCGCAGAACAACAATGCAGACCGCCCAGACCAGATCGTCAATCCGCCAAACCAACAGACTGCCAAGTTCAAACCACCAGTCCGTCAAGTTCAATATACCAGACCGCCAAACCGCCAAGCTCAATCGTACATAGGAAAAGAAGAGTAAGGGAAAAAAGGCAAAAAGGGCAAGGGGAATAAGCTTATGGTAATAGGGAAAAAAAGATTTTTACAAAATGGGATGATGTCAGAAATGAATTCGTATAGTTTTCAAGAAGAGTGAAGTGGTGAAAGGAGTCATACATATATGAAATTTCAGATTTTTTTTGAATAGAAATATGATCATCATAGAGTAAGGGTCAAAATAATGAGTCAGAATATATTCCACATCATACATAGCCTGAAATTTTTGAGAGAAATTAATCTACTAAAATAGCTAAATATGCAAAAAAAAATTGGCACAGGATGCAGTGCACCACAAGGAAATGTCTAAGAAATTATATAGTACTGATTACAATTACTCAAATCATTTTCACTTCTGCCTAAAAATATCAACTTAGAGCCTTCTAATTATTCTTGGTTTAAAAAGATTACAGTTGTTCCGAATACATTATATATATTAAGCTAAAATGGACTGAAAGATCTTGACAATATGGCCAGTGTTTATTTCTTCATGCCTAAAGAACATTTTTTTGGTTCCTCTACAGGTTCTGGGGATGGATCAGGGATCTCACATTAAATTATAAGACCTGCACATATCCAGTACTTATTTCTTAGACAATAATGACCACATTCCCTTAAACCATAGGTACAAGAATATTCACATAAAGGAACAAATCTTAACAACCATTAAAATTCAAACTAAACTATGATCAAACTCTTCCTATACACAAAAACTCGAGAGAAAATAGCATATCTCACAAGAGATGCTAACCGTGCAGACATTCATAAGGGCGCCAAGAACATGTAAGATAACGTCCCAAGCTTATCAAAAGTCAGCATATAAGAAACTGGGAAAATATTTCAGAGCTCAAGAGAGTGATCTGAGTTAAAGGTAGGTAAGGAAGGGAAGAGTAAATTACAGAATCATTGTTCATGGGTATAGCCCAGCTGAACTGATGAACGGATGGCACCAGCGCCTTCCCCTTCTCAGCGTTGCCGGCGATTATGCATCGAAAACCAGGAAAGTCCTCGGAACCTAAGTTGGATTGCCGATTGAGCGGACTGGGGAGGATCTCCGGTGTTTGCAGAGGTAGATGAATCCTCGCGAGGCTCGAACTATCGATGCCGGACATGGAGGGAAGAGATGTATCTGCGCCAACTGAGAGAGGTGGACGATAGGGGCTGAGATTGGATCTGAGGAGTAGTTTAGGGTTTTGAAAGGGGGGAGGGAAGAAATTTAGGATCGGTTCTCTAGCTCCTTCTGATTCTGGTGAATTTATACATTCAATTTGGAGGCAACGCACGGCAATTGATTTGGGCTTTCGGACTAATTTCGTCTTTTAGAGTTTTAGGCGTAATGTTAAAGCGGGAAGAGAGGCAGAGCGTTCGAATCAGCCAGCCGCGCCCTCCCGGGGATTCATCGTGCGGCGACTTGTTTGCACCGTTAACTTGTACCTGCAGATCACTCGTTTGGCCTTAATATTATCTAAAAAAAATTTGTACGTATATAAAAATCTTTTTCATGGCCCAGCCCTCCTTGTTATCTCTCCTATTTTTGACATTCCCTGTCTTCTACATTTGAGACGAAAGAGAAGAGGCTTGGCAAAACGTCCGGCTAACCTAACCAGCACCTTGCAAGCTCCCAACCTCGAAGACGTCGAAAATATCAGAGCCCTGCCAGCGACAAACTTAAATAGCATGTGCTTCTGCTTAGTGCATTTCCCGGCTGTTGAGACCGGAAATCGGCCCCACACCTACTTCCCTCTGACTAGCACTCCAAACCGAAGATTCAGGAACTTAGGAATAGAATCGAGGTCTCAGACAGGAGATCCCACAACACACCCAGAAGATCAAGGAACTCTTCCTCTCTCAAGCTAATGTTGAGCACCACCACAAAGGTGTCCCCTCGGTTCTATTTATAGGTTTTCAACCTTGATCTATCAACATCGTAATTCCGTTGTTCTGAATTATTATACGCAACCAAATTGGGTATGTCAACAGCGTAGTCTTGCTGTTCTGGAAGGCTATTTGCAGTCCTTCAAGGGCATCCAGGTAATTTTACCTCTGGACCCTACTGGGGGAGTGGTCCATGAAGGCACCACTCGCCTAAAGGGGGCGAGTGGTCCATGAAGGCATCACTCGCCTAAAGGGGGCGAGTGCTGGGTGAGCCTAACACTCGCCTCCACAGCTCCCTAAAAGGGCGGATGCGAGATCAACATGCCACTCGCTTACTATGGGCGAGAGCCTTTCCGCCTATTATGGGCGGGAATCCTTTCGCTCCCTCTAGGGGAGTGCGGGTCTTTCTGCCCCACTTGCCTACTTTGACATTTGGACCTGAATGCCCTACAAAGCCCTGATCTTACCGGAAGGGTACACTCAACGAATACCGGGTTGTACACAATCCTCGCTCTTTACGAGCTAGTCCTATGCTCGGAAAGAAAAGTCTAACCCTCGGTATTCGATGAGTGTTTGCTGACCTGGAAGGGAATCTTTTGTGGGCCCCTCCCCGGCTCTATAAATATCTCAGGACAGAGTCCTGAAGACGGTATCTTTGATCGACCTTAGTTAGTCTTCTGAGCTCTCACCGCTTCGACCATGTATGGTAGACTAATCGTGAAACCGCTCTCGCAAGAGCTTTTGGACCGTCTCGTTGCTGCGCAGGAAAAGGCCAGCTCCAAGACCTCCAAATACGCCCATGGCTCTCGTCCAAGAGGTCTGCTGATTCGCCCTACCGACCGAAAAGGGCGAAGATGATTCAGTGCAACCCTGCGGCAGAGGAGTCTACTTCTCCGACCCCTACCCCCAATCCCGAGAACCTCGCCATCCTAGCGGAGGTATTTTTATTACCCCCATCCTGGCAAAAATCCCAAAGATGGGCACGTTGAACTGAGCCCCAGGTTTATTCGCAAGAGCCACTGTCAGAGAGCGATGTTGGCATTCCTTCGACGAATGCTGACACACCCCGGCTCCCCGAAGGGAGCGAACAGCCAACTACAGAGACTGCCTCCCAAGTTGCCTAGGCAGAAACCGTAGCCGCTCCAGGTATAACTTAAGGTTACCTTCTTGCACTACTTAACTCATAACTTTCCACTTATATTACTTCTCGCAGCTCCTCCCTTTGAGACTACGGGTCCGGTCAGTCTAACACCCAAGACCCTAGCCGCCGAGATCCCAAAAGAACTAGCGCAAGGCTTCCGTCCCTCGACCGGGAAAGCACCTAATGCCTCTCAACCGGTCGGGATCCACCCGCCGGGACAAACGCCAATCTGTTCGGGACGGCCGAAAATGGGTCACCTGCTCTTTGTTAAATCCTTCGAGGGAAGACCTGGTCCTTCCCGCCAACTACCAGGCGGGAGCGCCATCTCTATGCCAGGTAAATGACTGAACCCTCCCCTTCTCGCTTGAAACTGGTCCTGATAGTGGCCGAAACTTCTTGTCAGGAAACTAGGACACCTTGGCGGCGGCTCCTGATGCCGACAAGGAGGATTTCTTACCCCCACCATCTCCCAGCAATCTCGCAAACTTCCTCGGAGATCCTAGAGATGCTGAGACACTCAAGGAGCGGCTGGTGGAGGTCCTGGCAAAACTGATCTGGACGCAGCGGGAAGACTCTCATCAGGCGAAAGTATACCAGGCTGCAACTAAACGCCGGTTGGGCGTCCTCGAGCGGGACTACTCGCATCTCATCAGGGAGATAGAGCGGCAGGGAGGCGGGTGCGAGGAGACCTCTCCCGGAAGACACATTGCGTGTAAGACCCCATTTTTTTTCCTTTTTCAACCATCGGGGTCTTATGCCCAGAATTGTCGCTTTGCGGTGGCACCGACACTCGGGAAGGCCGCCACTACAAAATGCCAATTCTGTCGGCCTTTTTCGATCACAACAGAGAGAGAAGTAAATATAACATGTTCACATAATCATATAGGAAAGAAAATCACAGTAAGTCCATCAATATATAGAAAGTAGACTACTGTGAAAGATCAGTACAGATGAAATATAAAAAATGGGCTCAAGCCCGGTACACCAGAGTCCTCACTACAATTAACTCATCGTGGAAACTATAAGAAAGACTAATCACTCATGGAGCTGGTCACAAATACTCCGGAACTAGACTGGCCCACCTCCATACGCACCGTACTCCGCTAGTGCTGGTCCCTGTCTCCAATCCAGAGCTCCTGTAATGTTGTGGTTCGAAAACCATTAGTCATAAAGACTAAGCCCTATCATCCCCTACCCCTACCCCCACGACTCCTAAGCACCGAGCGGAGAGGAGAAAAGCGAAACTACAAAGGTGGAGAATAAGCAAGCGGATGACCGTGGAACTAGTCTAACAGTCATTCATAGTGTATAAACAGCTAAGTAAAATAAAGTACATCTAGCAGTTCTATGATAGTGAGCAGTAAGGTAAACATGTAGTAAACAGTATAAATATAAGAAGAAAAATAGAAAATAAGCAAGTAACCTTAACTTATATGAGTGCCCATACAAACATATAAGTTAAGGGTTCTTCTGCAAGGCTCACGTCGTATAAAAAGTCTCATACCGATTTATACGTTGGGGTGTCGGTTATATGCAAATATGAGTGTAGTGATATGTTATGCCATGATTCATGCAAGTGCAACTCACGCACGCGACTCTATGCGCACAGACCTTTAGTTCCCCCTGTTCGGGCAGCTAGCTTCACTCCCAGGAACCTCCGTAGTGGCAAATAGAGACAGTGAGTCGGGCCCCCCCACTCCTAGGCAGGTATCCACACTACTGGGCCTAGCCCTTCCGTGCGCCCCTAGAAGAATACAACCTAGAGTATCCACGTACTAGTGTTGGCTGTATCCACTAGACTTTCTATTGCTAAGTGTCCCACACCGCCGTGTCTACGTACCGACGTCGGTGTGAACGACAGTCAAATACTGAAGACCCACCACCTTATTCTGTATTTAAACCCTCGAGCCCTTAGCTCCCCGGACTATCCCGTCCGTACATCTACCTTGAGAAGTTACCGACTGAAAGACAATCAAACCAACCTATTCAACCTCCCTAACTACCGGGGTATGTGAATGTGAAACTCTAGTTATACTAGTTGCACTTTCAGATTATTATTCCTACGGTTTACGTTAGCCCAGGACTGCCCCCGGCATACCCCGTGAAGGGCTCTCAAAGGGCACTAGGAACTATGATGGTAGTTGAAGCCCATCATTCCCTTTAGCAAGGAACTTACTTTTATTGGTTAATACCCATTACCCGATCTCTTTTAAATTACTTTGGATCTAACCCTAGTGTGTTAAGACTCTTTCTCTCCTACCGGGGAGGACGATCTTGCGTCGATCCCGAGCACCTCTTATGACTAGACAACCTACCACCATATCCATATCTTGACCATTGAGAGTACATTCTTATTCATTCCTAGTCATCTTGTTAATACTCCAATCCCCAAGATCATTGTGCACCTTAATATAACTTATGCAGTTTCGACTAAACGCAGACCATTCTAAGCTATATGAGATGCATAAATGGAGGTACTCCAAATTGTCTTCCAAAACTCCTATAAATTTTACTTGAGGTCTATCATGTCCTACTTAGTTTAAAATCAGAGATTCATAATTTTCCTAATTTAACCTATATTTAATTATTTTCTTCCAAAACTATAATATGGAGATTTTGAACATGAAGTACACTTTTCAGGTATGTATAAGGCTCCACAAAATTATGACAAATACTAAACAGCAAATTAACAGCAAATCCAAATCTCATATAATTTTTGCAAGGTTTAAATCATTATTCCTTAACTTTGGAATATTTTAGAAATCATAAATTAAAGGGGCAAGTAATACATTTAAGCTTCCAAAAATTATACAAAAATTCCAGTATGACAATTTATATCCTACAAATATCCTGACAATGTTTCATAATTTTACATCAATAAATGAGCTCTGAATAAATTATTTACCAAAATTGCCCTTTTTCATACTTGTAAAAGAAGTACTAAAAATAATGTTCCAAAATTCTCAATTAAATTTCTAGGGGTTCATACTAACTTTAAAACTACACTACCCAAACTTCATCATAGTTCAGTGAGTTTTAATAACTTTTTCTATCACTACAAGATTTGTGTTCTAAACTAGGGTTAGGGTTTTTAGGGACTTATTCACTTTAAAATCCATTTAGATTTCTGCCAGAGGATTCTAGCTACCCTAGAATCCTCTCCACCAAGTTTCAAATCATATCAAGGTTATTTGACCACCTGCCCTTCACAAACCACCAAGAACCATCCTTAGGGTTTGGCCTCGGGTCCTAGGGCAAATCTACCACAATCCACCTCAAAATCCATGAGAGGGTGCTAGAAATCATGCCTAGTTAGTGGTCAAAATCTCAGCCTCTATTGAGGTGATTTGACCACTCAAATCACAAAGTGCACTTTTGACCTAAAACCCCTTAATAGGGCAAAGCTTAGGTTTATTCATTTCCAATCTAAAACATCTCCAAATGAGATGATAAACTATACAGAGTCTTATGATGAACCCAGGGACCACTCACCAAAATTTGGGAGGGTTTGGAGGTCATTAGACCACTTAATCAAAATACCTTAGTATTATTAAATAAAAATAAAAACCATAGACAAAGTACCTCCAAAAATTCTAATTTTTGGACAGGCCCTAGGTATAGCTAAGGGTAACTCCCTGTCCAAATTTCAAGTCATTTGGCCAAGGGGTGAAGGGTGGGCATACATTTTAATCTCTGCCTAGCTTTAGGTGTAGATCCCACCAAAAGAGGGGCCCTGGTCAAACCAGTTGACCAAATTGACCCAAATCAATTTTAAAATAAAGTAGACCCATAGAGCTACAAATTATATATTGATCATTTCCTCATATAGAGCCTCTAAGTATTTTTCATTAATTTTCTAAAGTGACTGTTATCTTAGTACAGAAAATCATTTTTAAAGGAAAGGATTTAAATGATCAACACAAATCTTGAAGCAGATCCAACAGTGTTGGGTCGTCTTCTTGCTCCTACAAAGGGCCGTGATGAGACCGACCTGGAGCATGTTCCAGACGCTGCCGCCGGCCATCCAGCCTCCTCCCTGGCCGGCCATCGCCACCACCACCTCCATTGAGGTGGCGGCCATCGCCGGGCGGCGGCGCGGCCGCCGGAGAGGTGTTTTCCGGCGAACTTGAGAGCTATGTTGTTGCGGGGAAACTAGGAAGATAAGATCTTCTAGATCGGGCTCATTTGAGCCCGATACTTAATCCTAAAGAAGGCTAAGATCTACTCGTAGAGAGAGAGGAGGGGAGGACCTTGTTCGCGGGCTGGAGGCGTGCAGATCGACGGAAAAGCCATTTCTGATGGTGGCGCCGCTCGACTTATGCAACAACACGGTGAGAGGGCTCAAAATCATCAGGTTAAGGCTGGGAAACGTTCCTTTTGGGCCACTGATGATTTTTAAAGGCTCGGTTAAGGAGGGGAGAGGCAAAAACTTCAAGGCCATTAATGCCATTGAAAGCTTGGCTCGGCCATGGAGGAGGTGGGGTGAACCTGGCTTAATCCAGCCAAGCAACGGCTGGAAACTCCTCCGCTTCCCTAGAGGAGTTGAATCCATCCATTAAATAGGAGGGGAAGGGGGCAACGACATCAAGTGCCATTACTGGCCGTGAAAGCTGGTTCTCGGCCATGGCTGAAACCGTTCTTCATTTTCAAAAATGACAGCCACGTGGCATAACTTCACTTGACCGGTCTACATTTTAAAATAAGACTTAATTAGGTCTTAATAAAAGAAATGGCTAATTAACACCTCCTCGCCCACTTCTCGAAACGGCCCGGTTCAACTTAACCAGCAGCCAAGCCAAAACTTTCAGAAAAAATTCTAAGTAAAATGGTGTTGAGTGAGCTTAGCTCACTCAATGCCATCCAGCCTACGACGTTGAGTGAGCTCAGCTCACTCAACGCCATCCCGCCTACGGCATTGAGTGAGCTCAGCTCACTCAACGCCATTCAGACTATGACGTTGAGTGAGCTCAGCTCACTCAATTCCATCCAGACTATACAGGATGGCGTTGAGTGCAGTCAGTGCACTCAACGCCGTTCAGCTTATGGCGTTGAGTGCACTCGACGCACTTAACGCCATCCAGCCTGAAAGATGGCGTTGAGTCCAGTTAGTGCACTAAACGCCATTCTTCTTATGGCGTTGAGTGCACTCGACGCACTCAATGCCAGCCAGCCTTTGGCGTTGAGTGCACTCGATGCACTCAACGCCCAAGCCTAAATCTTGTTTTAGGCAAATTTCTGACCTACTATTTGCAGACCAATTTGATTTCCACCTTGAGCCCGGGTCACTTGGCCTTCTTGGGCTTCCTAGGGTTTTGTCATGACTTGGTCATGACAAAACCTCTCCTAAGGGTCTGGTCGGAAATGGGATGTTACAAATCCCAATATACAAAAATAAAAAATTTTTCCCTGAAATTAAGGTTAAGTCTACGGGGGTTTCTACTGGAATAGAAGAAATTATAACATCCCTACGGTTTAAGGTATACCTGACTCGAAGAGTTCCGGATATTTTTGTTGCATCAAGTCATGTGGTTCCCATGTATGCTCCTCCTGCCCATGATTGCTCCACAAAACCTTGACTAACGGAACCTTCTTACGTCGCAAGACCCGCACTGCCGTGTCATCGATCTTGATCGACTCCAAGTTGACTGATCGATCCGAGGCCACCGGGCCGTCTGCTGTGGAAATCAGCAGCTCTGGGTGTAGCAGAGCTCTCCGTAGTAAGGAGACGTGGAAGACATCATGCAATCCCGCTAACTCCGGAGGTAGCTCTAGTCTATAAGCCAAGGGGTCGATCCGCTCCAGGATCCTGTAAGGCCCCATATATCTCGGACTGAGCTTCTTCCGCCCGCGAACCCGCGAGACTCCGTGCATCGGCCGTATATTCAAGAAAACTCGGTCTCCCACCTGGAACTCCACCCGACGATGCCTCGCATCGTAATATTTGGCATGCCTACTCTGGGCTTCCAACATCCTGTCCCGGATCAATCTAATCTGAGCATCCGTATCCCCCACAAACTACGAGCCTAATGCATGCGGATCCTCATCCTGAACCTATGATAGTGGGATCCTGCACCTCCGTCCATACAATGCCTCGTATGGAGCCATGCCTATGCTGGACTGATGGGCGTTGTTATAAGAAAACTCGACCAGTGGCAGCAACCTCTCCCAAGGCTCGCCGCGGTCCAAAATACACATGCGCAAAAGATCTTCCAGTGTACGGTTGGTGCGCTCCGTCTTCCGGTCGGTCTGAGGGTAAAAAGCCGTGCTGAATGTCAACTGAGAACCCAGATGGGCCTGAACTGACCTCCACTCCCTGGATGTAAACCGCTCATCCTTATCTGAAACGATAGTCTTGGGCACCCCATGATAACGCATAAACTGCTCAATGAACCTCCATACTAATACACCAATCGAGGTGTCTTTTACCACTGGAGTGAATCTGGCCACCTTCGTTAGCCTGTCCACTATCACCCAGATCGAGTCATTTCCCGCACGGGATTAAGGTTGTAACACCCATATCCGTCACATGGCATATAGCAGTAGGTCTGGTCGGGGCCCGACGCCATATACTACGGACAGACCGGTTGGTTACTTATTGAGACCATTCAACCAATCACAACGTCCTACACAGAGCACCTAGCGGAAGCAAATTATTAAGTTGCAAGGATAAAAGAACCCAACCAAGCATGAATGTCCACTACAATAAACCTATAGGACTGTATAATACACCAAAGATAGCCTTATGGCCTTACAAGAGTTTGCTTAATAAAAGTGTCTTCCAAATCTCGTCACGCAGGCCGGTCACACATGAGTACATAAGAAAAACACTCAAAAATTGGCCTTCGAGGGCCGGCACAGCAACTTGGGCTTTAGCCCGCTATTTGCCACTCGGCTCCGTAGCACCTGCAAGCAACAATCCACCGCACAGTGGTAAACAAAAGCAACGGTCAGCTATGTTGACCAAATTATAACGCCCCCCCCCCAACTCGGGGCGGTGATGCTCTTCCCTGCATTTTGTTAGCATAAACAAGCGGTATAATGTAAACACACACTTCATCACAGGTGCAGGCACGCACGACCACACACCCCGTGCGCTCAGGGCACATTCACGGCGAACCGGCCAACGTCACGTCAATTTAAGCCATAGACGTTCCCGTCTCACCTCCGTCCCTTGGGCAGCCAACAATATGAGCATTTTGTCTTCCTGGCATTGGTCACGTCAATTTAAGCCATAGACCGCCGAAGACCCTCATCTATGCCAACGGTTCCACCGAATGACATAGATCGGGTACGGTTCTGTCTTACCCGTGCTCATACCGCAACGACAATTTAAGCCATATGCGCAGGTCAAGACTCCCCGAGTCCCGTTTCCATCACACAATTCACATAACCCAGTTATGTTCAAGTTGGATCCCCGGCCACCATGTTGGCAACATCCCGCATTTGCCCAATTTTCTGGGTGCACCATGGAGTTAGTCCCCAAGGCTCCCTATTGCAATCGACCTCGTAGAAAACCCGAAAAACAACCATTTACACGGAGTCTTCTTCGGTTATTATGCAATGCAACATCACCGATCCAGACCAACTTGTCCGGATAGGCTTCACACATCATGCCTATGTCCGTTTTCGCATTCGGACTCTACACAAGGGGGACTTCACATATCTACCCCAAAGAACGCCTCAACTCATCGCACACTCGCGTGAGAGGGCTTCCTATGCCAAAGAAAAGAGGACTTCATATGTCCTAGGATGAGAATCATTACCCTAGCGTTCTTCCTTAGCGCCATGGAAATCTATGAGGATGGAAAGCACTGCAATCTCCTTGCCTCCGCGGATCCGAAGTGGGCTCGCGATTTGGAGCTCCGAAGCTCCGCCGGTGACCGGATCTAACCCTTCTTCCTCCTCCTTGCTCTCTCCTCTCTCTAGCTTTAAAAAGAGAACCACTCAAGGGAAATGAGGGTTTCTAAACCCTATTCCCGGGTTTAAACCCTCAGACCAAACCCCCAGCCGTCGGATCCCATAGTAAAGAAACGAACGGCCACGATCAGGGCCTGAAATATAAAAACTGGGTCGAACACGGGTTGCAACACGGCCGTGTGCATGGCCGTGTCACTAATTCGCCATCACCAGGAATTCCCGACCAGAACACGGCCTCTGACACGGCCACCGACACGCCTGTGTCACATTTGACACGCCCGTGTCAGGGCCCGTGTCACGGTCCGTGTGCAAAATCCAAGACTCCCCCGAGAAAGACACGGCAATGTGACACGCCCGTGTCACATGTCGTGTGCTAGACACGCCCTGGGACACGCCCGTGACCCAGGCCGTGTAATCTCTTTAGCACAAAACCACAACCTGCCCGAGCAGGACATGCCCTAGGACACGCCCGTATCCCAGGCCGTGTGCCTCCATTGACACGCCCTGGGACACGCCTGTGTCCCAGGCCATGTCACCTGCTCCAAGTCCCAGACTTGGCTTAAAAATTCACCCGTCCCTCTTTTGAGTTTCGGGGTGTTACAACTCTCTCCCTTTTAAAAGAATTTCGCCCACGAAATTACTAAAGGAAAGAAAACGGAAAACTTCAAGCGATACCTGAGCGGAATAACTCCGGGTACTCCTTTAGCATGGTTTGCTCCCGTTCCCAAGAGAGCTCCTCCCGACCGCAATTGTCCCACCGGACCTTGACCATCCGGATATCCTTATTACGCAGTCGCTTGACCTCAAAGTCCTCAATACAAACGGGCTTGACCTTAGTCGTCAAACCTTCGTCCATCGGCACTTGATCCACTGCGATCACCTGCGAAGGCTATTGCACCGCCTTCCGCAACACTGAGATGTGGAATACATCGTGTAGTCCACTCAACTCCACTGATAGCCTTAAACGATAAGCCGGTTTGCCGACCCGCTCCAGAATCTCAAAGGGTCCAAGGTATCTCGGGCTCAGCTTCTTCAAGTGTCGCACCCGCGAAACACCCTTGAACGACTTTATCTTCAAGTACACCCAATCGCTGACCGCGCACTCCACGTTCCAGTGCTTGGCATTGTAGTACTTAGCTTGCCTGTCATGAGCGATCAACAAACGCTCTCGAATGATCCACACCAAAGATGTAGCATTCTCCACCTCCTGCTTCTTGTACAACCTTGTCTCACCCGTTTCTAGCCACGATGACGGCGTGCGACACTTCCTACCATATAGGGCCTCGAAGGGCGCCATTTGAATACTCGTCTGGTAGCTATTGTTATACGCAAACTCCACCAAATACAGGTGGTCTTCCCAATGCTTCTCGAAGTCTAGAACACACATGCGGAGCATGTCCTCCATAGTTCTGTTGACCCTCTCGGTCTGCCCATCCGTCTGCGGATTGAAGGCTGTGCTGAACTTCAATTTAGTCCTCAGCATCTGTTGCACCAACCTCCAATCATCGGACGTAAAACGCCCATCGCGATCACTCACGATGCTGCGAGGCACACGGTGCAATCTGACTATATTATCCACATATTGTTTCACCAGTCTCTCCACTGAATCATCCTTCATATGCAGAATAAAGTGCGACACCTTTGTTAACCGGTCTACGATCACCCAGATGGCGTCGTTCCCCTTCTGCGACCTTGTTGGTACCCTAGTTTGATTTGAGTTTAGTCTTCTCCTTTTGTCCCTTGACCCAAGAAATATCTATGGTCAATGGTTAGTGGTCTAGCTGTAGAGTCCTCGTTTTTCCAGATGAAGAATTTGGTTAAGTAGTTTTTCGTTCGACTATTGTCGAACGCCGCTCAACTATCGTCGACTAACTGTTCGACGATCGTCTCTCAGTTGTTCGACTTTCAGTCTGCGAGGTTAGTTCGACTATCGGTTGATAGTTCGACTATCTGTGTGCTGAGATAGTTCGACTATCTGTTGATAGGTCGACTATCTGCGTTGTTTGATAGTTCGACTATCTGCTTGGATAGTTCAACTATCTGATAGCTCGACTATCTGTTTGATAGGTCGACTATCTACGTTGTTTGATAGCTCGACTATCTGTTGATAGATCGACTATCTGCTTTCTTCTGATAGTTCGACTATCTGCTGATAGGTCGACTATCTGTTTTCCCTTGGTAGTTCGACTATCTTCCATGATAATTCAACTATCTGATAGCTCGACTATCTGTTGATAGTTCGACTATCTGTCGTTCTCTGATAGCTCGACTATCTGTTGATAGTTCGACTATCTGTTCTGTTTTGATAGTTCGACTATCTGTTCTGCGTTGATAGTTCGACTATCTGTTGATAGGTCGACTATCTGTTTCGCTTTGATAGTTCGACTATCTGTTGATAGGTCGACTATCTGATAGCTCGACTATCTTCTGATAGTTCGACTATCTGTTGTGATAGTTCGACTATCTCCTTTGATAGTTCGACTATCTGGATCGTTCGACTATCTGTCCGATAGTTCGACGATCTTCGTTCTTCGGTCGACGATCTCCGAGGGTCGTTCGACGTTTTCTGTCTGCCTTTTTATTTTGTATTTATTTATTATATTTAATTAATTAATACATTATCTGGCATGTTATTTCAGTTGTTTTATGATAATATTTCCAGACAATATCTGCTCCATCCCTTCTGCCTGAGTAAAATCTTTTCAGATAAAGTTGTTTGTCTTATTAGCTGACATTGTATTTTACTTTATCTGCTGTCAGTCCTTTATAGCCGTTAGACTGAAAAGTCTTTCTTTTGCTATAAAGAGTTTATCTCTGATGTGACTTTATTTAGTACTTTATTATCAGATTGCTTCCTGCAGCTTCTTCGAAAGAGGTTTATTCCTTTTATAGAATGTTTTTGCTGCAGAGATTGTTTGTCTTTTTGATATTTGCAGCCCAGGTCTCAAGTTTCAGAAGAAGACAAACAGTTCAAATTGAAGAGAGCCGTTGCTTGTTGCTGCTATAAAAGGAATCCTTTGGAGAAGGATTTTAGCTAGCTAACCAGTTATTCATTTAAGCATTCAAGCCTTCATCAAGATCAAGTTTACTGCTCTCAGCAATACTCATCCAATTGAGAAGTGTTAAGCTCTTCTGCTCTTCTTCAACCTGAGTTCTCCTGCTTCCAGGAAGTTCAAACTCAGAGTTCTTTTGAAGAAGAAGAAGAAGAAGACAGCTGCTTGAAGATTTCTAATTTTATTATTTATTATCTTCTTTTAGTTTTTCCTTCAGATCTTTCTGAAGAGTTTTATGCACTGAAGCAAGACTTCACCTGGACATTTTTGAGCCAGGGGGAGCCTTGATTCTTTTGAGCTTTCTAGCTCAGTGCAAGTCTTTGTGCTTCTCTAATCTATTGTAAAATAGAGAAGACATCTTAACCTTCTTTCCCCCTCCTGTTTAGGGTTATTACTCCCTTCAAAAGTATCCCTTGGTGGCAGGGCACCTGATCAAAAACCTGTGTTCGGTTTTTAGATACCTGATCAAAAGTCTAAAGGGTTTCTGGATCTACCTGAAGCAGATCCTGTTGGTGGCAGGGCACCTGATCAAAAACCTGAGTGGATTCCTACCTTATTGGTAGAAGAGTGGACGTACCCAAGTTGTTTGGGGAACCACTTAAATTCCTTGTGTCGTCTGGATTGTCTTGTTTAATTCCTGCATTGTGGCTGTGAATAGATATAACTAGGTTTGCTAGTTGCTGATTAGGTTTTCCAAGCCTTAACTGTAATTACAGTTAGCTTGAGTTTGTGCACAACACTTGTGTTAGGCTATAGGGTTAATTCTATATCTATAATCTTTTCATTCCGCATTTCACTCCAAGGGAGTTGGGTAGACTATTAAGTTTTGTCTAGTGCAAAATTTGATAACTCTATTCACCCCCCTCTAGAGTAGTATCTATCCCTTCACTTTCAATTGGTATCAGAGGGAGGTTGACTGACTGAATAGGCTAACACCTAAGTCACATGATCCTGATAGATACCAAAGTTTATAGATATTCACTATCACTATCATGGCCCAGTCCAAGGATTATTCTAGCACCAGACCTCCAGCATGCAACTTAGCTAAGTTTGGCATCTGGAAGGCAAGGATAAAATTATATATGAATTCTATTGATGAAAGCATCTTTGCTTCTATTTTGTCAGGACCCCCAAGAGCACCTGCTGCTGTTACTGCCTCATCATCTGATATGAGTGCAGTGCCTCCTCCAGATTACAACGATGAGTACAAGAAGGCAAAGATAGCAGATGCCAAGGCGATGAATATTCTGGCTCAGACAATGTCTGATGAGGTATTCCAGAAGGTAGCTGACTGCTCTTCAGCAAAAGCTATGTGGGATACACTGAACCAGATTGTAGCTGGTTCAGCTGATGAAAGGAAGGACAGAAGGTCCAACCTTATCTCACAATATGAGAACTTCAAGAAAACTGATGTTGAATCAGTTGAAGCCATGTACACCAGGCTCAGCTCAATCATCAATGAGCTGAGGACCCTTGACAAGGACATATCATTGACAGAGGTCAATGATAAGATTCTTATGTGCTTCCCTAGCACATGGGATCTAAGGATCTGGCCCATCAAGGAAGCCAGAAGCACCACAGAGATCTCCACTGAAGCCCTTCTCGGCAAGCTCAAGTCTTTTGAGCAAGTGCTGAAGACAAGGGAAGCAGAAGCTGAAGCAAAGACCCCTACTCCAATAAGAAAAGAGCAATCTCTAGCTCTTAAGGCTGCTGATGCTTCTGAAGGCAGCCAATCAAATGAGGAGCTAATGACATTATTTGCCAAGAGGTTTCTCAAGATGGGGAGAAAGGAATTCAGAAAGAAGTCTTCACGCTATGTAGACAAACCAAGGTATGACTGTTCACCTGCTAAAGAAATTATCTGTTATGGTTGCAAGAAGCCTGGACACATCTTACCAGATTGTCCAGAGGAGAAGAACAAAGACAAAAGGAAAGAAAAGGAACAGCACAGGAAGCACTCCAAGCCATCCTCCTACAAGAACAAGAAAAAGGAGAGAGGTTTCATTGCTGAAACCTGGAGTGATTCTGATGAAGAATCTTCCTCCTCTAGCTCCAGTGAGTATGAGGAAGAGAAGAAGGCAAAAGAAGTTTGCCTCATGGCAATAGATGCCTGCAGCAACCACTCTGCTGCAGAGAGTTCAGATTCAGATGAAGAAATGCCAACAGAAGATGAGGTACTATCTTCTTATGACTTCACTTCTGAAGAATTTAAATTAGAGTTTAAATCCTTATGCTTAGACTTAATTAGTTCAGAAAAGGAGATTAAAGAACTTAGAAATAAGTTAGCTGACTCAGAATTAATTGCTACAGAAAATATTAGGTTAAAGGAAGATCTCACTACTTGTAGTGAAGAAATTAAATTTCTTAAAATGGAGTTAGCTAAGTCTAAGAGGTTAGAAGAATCACTTAATGGTAGAAGCCTTAAGTTATTAGAAGTAACCAGCATGACTAACACTAGGTCAGACAATAACAAACTAGGCTTAGGAGCTTCTCCCAGTGAACCCCCAGTTATTCTTAAAAATAATCTTTCAACTCCAGTGAACTTCATTTCAGCTAGTGGAATGAAGAACACTGAGCAAGTAAACCAAGTTAATAAAACTTTAAATAAAGCTAAGAGAGAGAAAAGAAAGAAATTTTTTAAAGAAATGCAAAGAGCGTCGAACGCCGCTCGACAATCGGAAGCTCAATGGTCGAACGAAGCTCGACGATCTGAGCGCCCATCGTCGAACGTCGATCGACGTTTTCAATATGATTTTCAAAATCATCATCAGTACCATAGAAACCTAAATGAAAATAGAAACCCTAGGTTTGTTGACCCATCAACTGCATGGAGAATCCCACCTAGGAGATCTCACCCATTAGGTTATCACCCTCAGCCTGCATTTTCATTTATTTCTAGCTTTTCTTATGTGAAAAACAAGGGACCCAAGGTTACCTGGGTCCACACTGTCTAAATAAATGTCTTGTAGGTGAAGGCCTATCCTATCACTCAAAATAAGTGGTATTTGGATAGTGGATGCTCCAAGCATATGACAGGAAATAAAAATCATCTGTCAAAATTTAAAGCTAAGCTCGGCCCAAAGGTTATCTTTGGAGATTCCAGCTGTGGTCAGACAGAAGGCTATGACAGGATTACAATTGGAGATGTTACTTTCAAGAGAGTTGCATATGTGACAGGACTGAAGCACAATTTGATTTCAGTCAGCCAGCTATATGATGCTGGCTACCAGGTTTCATTTTCTAACTCTTCTTGTAATATTACTTTAAATAATAATGTTGTTTTAGTAGGCATTAGAATAGGTAATATTTATTTAGTAGATTTCAATTCAACTCATTCTGAAATCTGTCTATTTAATGAAGTAACAATTAATAATAATTCTTTGTGGCATAAGAGGCTTAGTCATGTTAACCTTAAAAATATATCTAGGTTATCTAAACACAACCTTGTTAGAGGTTTACCTTCTTGCCCCTACAAGAAGGAGAGTCTATACAAGGCTTGTCAGCTAGGCAAGCAAACCAAAAACTCTTTTAAATCTGTAAATAAAAGTGATTCTCCTAGAATCCTGTATCTATTACATTTGGACCTATTTGGCCCAATAAATGTACAGAGTTTAGGAGGGAAGTATTACACCTTAGTAATTGTAGATGACTTCTCTAGGTTCAGTTGGGTTTTCTTTTTGAGAACTAAGGCTGATAACTTCAAAGCCCTTACAGACTTTCTATTATGTGTGCAGACTGAGTACTCTACTCATGTGGCCTTGATCAGAAGTGATCATGGTACTGAGTTTGACTCTCTTCTCATGCAAGAATTCTGTGAGAGAGAAGGTATCAAACATAGCTTCTCAGCTCCTAGAACTCCCCAACAAAATGGGGTAGTTGAAAGGAAGAACAGAACACTCATTGAAGCTGCTAGTACATTGTTGGCAGATGCTAACATGCCTCTCTCTTATTGGGCAGAAGCTGTTAGCACAGCTAATTATGTCTTGAATAGAAGTTTGATACACAAGCTTAAGTGTAAAACTCCTTATGAGTTGCTTAAAGGAAAGAAACCTAAAATTAATTATTTTAGAGTGTTTGGTTGTGTAGTGTATATTCATAATAACAATAAAGAATATCTTAGAAAATTTAAAGCAAAAGCTTCAATGGGAATTATGCTTGGATATTCCCAAGTAAGCAAAGCTTATAGGATTTATAACAAATCAACCTGTAAAATTGAAGAATCTGTGCATGTATCTTTTGATGAGTCTCAGATGTTTTACAAGGAGAAGGAAAATTATCCTTCCTCTAGTTCATTGCAGGTACCTGATGCTACTCAAGAGATTCTTCAACTATCAACTCTTCAGATCACTGAATCAGACAGTGATAAAGACATTACAGAAGCTGTTGTTGTACCACCAACAGTAGATCAAATTCCTCCTGAGGAATTAATCCCAACTATTGCTGAAGATCACATCCCACCTGCTGATATTGTCACACTTAGAGATCACCCCACATCTCAAGTGATTGGAGACATATCAGCTGGTGTGCAAACAAGACACCAGTTAAGACAGGATGTGATGCACGCTTGTTTCCTCTCACAGGTTGAGCCCCTCACCTTTAAAGATGCTGAGCTAGATCCCCACTGGATCATTGCTATGCAAGAGGAACTCAATCAGTTTGAGAGATGTAAAGTTTGGACCTTGGTTCCAAGACCCAAAGGCTAACTGATCATAGGCACCAAGTGGGTGTATAGAAACAAGTTGGATGCAAATGGAATTATTGTAAGGAATAAAGCAAGGCTTGTAGCTCAGGGCTACAGACAGGAGGAAGGTATAGATTATGACCAAACCTTTGCTCCTGTTGCAAGGCTAGAAGCAATAAGGATCTTCTTGGCCTATGCAGCCTACATGAAGTTTAAGGTCTTTCAAATGGATGACAAAAGTGCATTCCTGAATGGTGAGCTTAAGGAAGAGGTGTTTGTTGAACAACCACCATGGTTTGTTTCTTCAACTCAGCCCTCATATGTGTTTAAGTTGCAGAAAGCTCTTTATGGACTAAAGCAAGCTCCCAGAGCCTGGTATGAGACTCTAGCTAGTTTCCTTTTAGAGCACAACTTTACTAGGGGAGTAGTTGATAGAACCCTCTTCGTCAAGCATCACAAGGACACAATCCTGTTAGTTCAAGTGTATGTGGATGATATTATATTTGGCTCCACTGATCCCAAACTTTGCAAAAGGTTCTCTAACCTGATGCACTCTAAGTTTGAGATGAATAGTATGGGTGTGCTGTCTTACTTTCTTGGTCTCCAAGTTAAGCAAGATGCTGATGGTATCTTCATCTCCCAATCCAAATATGCCAAGGAATTGGTAAAGAAATTTGGGATGGCTGATGCTTCAGCAATGCCTACACCTATGACTACTAATGTAGTTATTGATTCTGATGATCACGGCAAGCCAGTTGATCAAAAAAATTATAGGGCCATTGTTGGTTCCCTATTATATTTAACTGCAAGTAGGCCAGATATAATGTTTGCTACATGACTTTGTGCTAGATTCCAGGTCAACCCCAAGGAATCTGAAAGTGAGGGGATAAGTTGTAAACTACTCTAGAGGGGGGGTGAATAGAGTATTCAAATTTTATGAACAACTAGTCAGCTCCCTTGGAGTTTATTTGCGGAATAAATAATCTGATACTTGAACCCTAAGAGCCTAACACAGTGAAGTGCACAAGTGAGAGAGTTAACTGAAATTTCAGTTTAACTAAAAACCTATCACAACAACTAGCAATCCTAGATAGTTCTATCACAGCCACAGAATAAACAATTAAACAAGATAGCCAGAGACACAGGATATATAGTGGTTCCCTCTAAATAGGTACTCCACTCTTCTACCACCCTGGTAGGAATCCACTACAGGTTTTTGCTAAGGTGCCCTGCTACCAATGATCTGATTCAGGTAGATCAAACAGACCCTTTGAGCTTTTGATAAGGATGCTCAACCACAGGTTGTTGATAAGGTGCCCTGTCACCAATGTTCACTTTTGAAGAGGTGTGAACAAACTCTTTTACAAAGGGGTTGAGAGGGTTAGATTATCTTCTCTGTTGTAAATATAGATTAGAGAAGACTTGTGGATTCTCTAAAGAATCAAAGTCTCCCCCTGGCTCAGTGAAAGTCCAGGGAAAGCCTTTGCTTCAGGATAAAGGAGTTTCAGATATACTGAAACTAAATCCTCAGAGATCTGTAGACTGATTTTTATCAGGTCTTCAGATTCTGGAATAATTGAAGCAGAAACGGAGCTCTTTCTGAAGTCTTGAAAACTCTAAGCAGATGCTCAGGAGACTTGAGAATGAAAGTAATTGCTCTGGGCTTTTTCTTCAGGGGAGCTTTTCTTCTTCTTTTTGTGAGATGGTGAAGAGTTGCTCTGAAGATGCTTGAGAGAATACAGCACTAAGAAAAAATCTCTCTGTATCTGTAACTTCTTGTTTTTCTGAAAAAAATCTCTCTTAAATATGTCTTCTCATTTTTCCTTTGGAACGGCTCTATTGATTTGAATTCTCGAGCCCTGCAACAGATTATCTCAAAATAGAATATAGCAATAGGAATAGAATGACCTATTAGCTTACTGTCAGTCCCAATAAGGAATTAAATAAGTGGGAAAATATCTCAGTATAAAGACTTACCATTCTTGGAAATAGCAAACAGTGCCAACGGCTAGAATACAGTCTGGCAATATATTTTGTATAATAGGACAAAAATGCTTTATCAAAATACTGAATCCCGTGATTTAAGCTTGACATATTTGGTAATTAATTTATTTTGAATTTAAGCCATAAATCTGCAAAAACAACTTCAGAAAATTCTCTAACCACAAGCTAAAACACTTGGAAATAAACCAAGGAATAGAATGAATATAAAAAGATAAAGGCAGACAATAATCGTCGAACAGGGATTCGATGATCGTCGACCTAGCTAACAGATCGTCGACTAAGAGCAGAAATCTGTCGAGACAGAAATCGTGAAGCAAGAACACGATCGTTGAACTGCTGATGGCAGATCGTCGACCAACCTTCAGAGCGTAATAAACTTGCTCTGAGATCGTCGACCAGCGGTCGACGATAATTGTCTTGACTTCAACGATTCTATAGCCCTGCTATCGTCGACCAATGATCGACGATCGCGAGGCCTCGTTCGACGATGGTCGAACGGAAAATGCCTTAACCAAAAATACATCTAGAACTTCTAGCCTAAGCTCTAGGTCAGTTATAAACTGTCCTAGGGAAACTGAACAAGGCCTAATCATGATCATATATAGTTATATGGATCAAGAGGGGCTGGAAAGGGATTACATAAGCCAAATCACATCTAGGGTACCAACAGAATCTCATCTGATTCTTCTCAAGAGAATCCTGAGATACCTGAAGGGATGTCCAAATCTAGGACTTTGGTACCCAGCTGAGTCAGAATTTGAATTAATTGGATATTCTGATTCTGATTATGCTGGTTGCAGAGTTGACAGGAAGAGCACCTCAGGAACTTGTCAGTTCCTGGGAGAGAGATTGGTCTCTTGGTTCTGTAAGAAGCAGGCTTCTGTCTCAACTTCAACTGCAGAGGCTGAATATATAGCAGCTGCTAGTTGTTGTTCACAGATCCTGTGGATTCAAAACCAGCTTGTGGATTATGGTTACTCACACAAGAACACTAAAATCATGTGTGACAGTACCAGTACTATCTCCATTGCACAAAATCCAGTGCACCACTCTAGAACGAAGCACATTGAGATTCGGCACCATTTCCTGAGAGATTGTGTGGAAAAGAACAAGATTTGTCTTGAGTTCATATCCACTGAGTTTCAGAGAGGTGATATATTCACCAAGCCCTTAGATGAACAGAAGCATCTGTTCTTTTTAGTTCAACTAGGCATGATCAATGGACGAGACTAAGTGTGACTATATCTGCCAATGTTGAAACCTGCTTGAAGATCGTCGAACGATGATCGAAGATCGTCGAACGGATCAAGCCTATCGTCGACCTCTGGTTAATGATAGCTTATCTGTTTGAAGATCGTCGACCGGCGTTCGAAGATCGTCGAATAGGTCGAGCTTATCGTCGATCTCTGGATGACGACAGCTTGTTGTTTGAGAAGCCAGAAATAGTCGAACGATTGATCGACTACTCTGCTTCTGGGCCGATCGTCGAACGGTCGTTCGACCATCGGGTCTAGTATCTTTTAAATAGATCGACTATCTCCGGTCTAATATAAAGCCGATAGTCGACCTAGGTTAAAAGATCTTTTGTTTTATCGTCGACAGAGCGTGACTTTTCGCATTCTATCTTCCCGCTTGCGATTTTCTGCCGCTTCGTCTCCTTCGTCTTCTCCGTCTTTCTCGCGCATTCTCCAGCAATTCAATGGCAATTTCTCCAGCAGTGCTAGCTGTTGTAAAGTTCGATGCAGGTTTCAGCGTCGATTTTGACGCATTCAGTTGCTGTGAAGCAGGGATTGTGGAAATTCTTCAGTTATGCCGAGATCAAGGTCTAGAAAGATTAATGTCTACAAGGATAAAGTTAAATATTCCCGAGATTAAGGAATGGGCTTTCACTTCGTCCTCCTCTGACGATTCGATGACTGGCTCTATTGGCGGAGAAGAGGTTATTTTAACTCCCGCCATTCTGACTGATGTTTTTGGTTTGATTAATGGCGAAGAAGATTATGAGCAAGATGCTCAAGAGTTTGGAAGAATGCTTACTGAGCTGGGACATGCAGAGGGCATTCCCACGAAGCTGCTCAAGGTCAATTTCCCATTTAAGATTAAATTTCTTGCTGAGATAGTTGGAAAAGTGCTCCTTGGGAAGCACTCTGCTCATGACAACATTACAAGGCAACAATTTGCACTGATGTGTGCAATTGTTAATCAGAAAAAGATTGATTGGGCAGGAGTAATATTCGATCTAATAAGGAAAAAAAATAGTAAGAAAGAGGTTACCCTAGGCAGGGTTATTGGAATTTTCCTGAAGGAAAAGTATCCTCAGCTGCTGGTCTCCGTTGCAACAACCATAAATGCGAGCAAGAAGATGGATTCGAATTTGTTCTCTAAATGGAAGAGGACGTTTGTGAAGCCCGCTCTCACAGGGGTTGCTCCAGCGACATCAGAGAGCACTAGGACTGATTCAGTCGCTCCTCACCCGGTAGAAGCTGGCTCAGCTCATTCTCTTCCATCATCTTCTTCTGCATTACCATCAACTTCTACTGAAGTAGTTCCATCCTTTTCAGTTCCGTCTATCTCAGTTGCAGTTCCATCAACTTCAGCTGAAGTACGACTTTCTCCTTCTCCTGTTCAAGATATAACCACGGTTGTTATCCCCTCTCCTCCTGCATCTCATATTCCTTCTCATTTGGCTAGGATATCTGCTCCTAGTTTTGATTTGATAGGATCTGAGAGGACTCCAACACCTCATCAGTCCCCTGTTCATTCTCCACATCATTCTCCATCTCCTGTTCATTTTCCAGTTCAACAGGAATACATTCCTCCTGCTGATCTTCCATCATCTGCAGTTCCCCCACATTCCTTTGAAGTCACCCCAGCATTCATATCCAGCATTTTGGAGTTGATTACCCCTTCAATCAAAATCATGATTGAAGAGGCAATTGCTCCACTTGCCTCCTCCATTGCTACCTTGACTGCTTCCATCCAATCCCTCTCTAAATCTGCTGAGCCCTCTTCTTCCAGGGGCCTGGTTTCAGTTCCCACTGAAATCAGGCAGAGGGAGATGTTCTGTGAAGATGTCTCAGAGCCTCCAGCCTCCCTTCCAGCAGTTCTTCCAGCAGTTCAAGAAGAGACTGCTCCAGCTCCAGCTCAAGATGAATCAGGCTCAGTGTTATCTGACAAAGAAATATCTGATGCAGTTATGCTATCTGAATTTGCTGTGAAAGTTTGTTTAGAAGATCTCACCACTCCCTTGGTTGCCCGTTTCCTAGAAGGCATTATAACATCCTATCTAGATGAATCCTAGGAGTTGGTAAAGTATGAAGGTAATTCACTCATCCGTTTTATTGACGAGTCAATTGATTTGCTAGCTTGTGAATACCTAGAAGGAATGATTTTAGCTTATTTAGCAGATTTGTGTTCATAAATCTACAGATTATATTAAAGAAGATATAGCTGCTCAGGTTATAGTAGTTGTTTCAGAAGCTGCTCCAGATGTTCCTGATGTTCAAGTAGATCCAGAACTGGATTCCTTTTTAGATGATATAGAAGATGTGTCTGAAAATCAAGAAGAGAAAGCAAGAGATGCTTGGAATCAAAGAGTACAATCTTTGTTAAAAGAGAAAGAAAAAGATTTGCAAGTTGAAAAATCAACTGTTTGGGATGATTCTCCAGGACTTGATTTGGATTCCCTTCTGGCTCAGGATGCCATAGAAGAGGAAAAAGAGAAAGCTGATCTGAAATTAAAGGAAAAGGTTGTTTCTGAAGCCTATGACCCATATGACAATCCTCCATCATCTCATTCTGAGGATGAAGAGGATTCAGATTTATCTGAGAATTCAAAGAAAAAGAAAGCTGCACAGAAGAAAAGAAAAGCTGTTGCTCCTCCTCCTCTCAATCGTGATAATGATACTCCATATTATATTCTGAAAGGAATTGACCCCAAGTCAAAAGAGTTTCAACATTGGATGTGGTTCTCCAAGAACCAGCAAAAAGAGAGAAAGAGATCTAAGAAATATGATAGTCCTACCCCCAGATGGAATCCCAGAGGTCCTCCTCCTCCACCTTCCGGTGCAGGAGCCTCTGGCAACCTTTCTGCTAATCCTTCTGCTCCGTCAGCAAAATCTGCTCCTTCTCAGTCTTCTTCAAGGAAAAGCTCTCAAGGTTTTCAAGGTAAATCATATTCTGGCTATCAAAGAACTGATACAGTGAGAGAACAAGTGAAGGAGGTTGTGTATCAAAGACCAACTTTTTCCCCTCCTCCTTCTCCAAAGAAAAGGGTTTCATCTCCAATGCCAGTGCATTCTGAAAAAGTTGTTTCAAAAGATAAGTAGTTTATTTTGTTTAAAAATTCTAGCAAGAACTTTGCTAAGTCTGCTCCCCTGTCTTATCTAGTTAATCAAGATAAAGAACCAGATGATACTCCTTCTGAGACTGTTTATGAAAGTCCTGAGCTTGATCCTAACTTTAGGATGGCTCGTTTTCTCGAATTGGTTGGAGCAGCTCAAATCAGGAAAGCAAAAGCTGAAGGAAAGGACACTACTGGATTAACCACAATGTCTACATTCAGAAAGAAGGAGTTCGAAAAGTTCCAGGTTAGTCCTGAAGTCTTTGATCCTTCTAAATATATGGAAAAGCACCCAGAAGCCGTTGTTCCAAGGGCTGCAGAATTAAAGATTATTGGCATGCAAGACTTGAAGATGTCTAAGAAAGAGGCCATTGATCCTTTGCGGAAAGTTTCCTTTGTTCCTAGCTCTTCTAACCCTAAGCCAGACTCTGTAGACTCTTAATTTTGTTTGACTATTATTTATCTGTTTGATAATTGCTAGTTAATTGTTTATATATTTCCTGTATTAATTTTATTGTTCTATAACTAGTTCTGTGTTTTAGTTTTTGAGAGACTTAACTCAAATAGGGGGAGATTGTTGGTACCCTAGTTTGATTTGAGTTTAGTCTTCTCCTTTTGTCCCTTGACCCAAGAAATATCTATGGTCAATGGTTAGTGGTCTAGCTGTAGAGTCCTCGTTTTTCCAGATGAAGAATTTGGTTAAGTAGTTTTTCGTTCGACTATAGTCGAACGCCGCTCGACTATCATCGACTAACTATTCGACGATCGTCTATCAGTTGTTCGACTTTCAGTCTGCGAGGTTAGTTCGACTATCGGTTGATAGTTCGACTATCTGTGTGCTGAGATAGTTCGACTATCTGTTGATAGGTCGACTATCTGCGTTGTTTGATAGTTCGACTATCTGCTTGGATAGTTCAACTATCTGATAGCTCGACTATCTGTTTGATAGGTCGACTATCTGCGTTGTTTGATAGCTCGATTATCTGTTGATAGATCGACTATCTGCTTTCTTTTGATAGTTCGACTATCTGCTGATAGGTCGACTATCAGTTTTCCCTTAGTAGTTCGACTATCTTCCTTGATAGTTCAACTATCTGATAGCTCGACTATCTGTTGATAGTTCGACTATCTGTCGTTCTCTGATAGCTCGACTATCTGTTGATAGTTCGACTATCTGTTCTGTTTTGATAGTTCGACTATCTGTTGATAGTTCGACTATCTGTTCTGCGTTGATAGTTCGACTATCTGTTGATAGGTCGACTATCTGTTTCGCTTTGATAGTTCGACTATCTGTTGATAGGTCGACTATCTGATAGCTCGACTATCTTCTGATAGTTCGACTATCTGTTGTGATAGTTCGACTATCTCCTTTGATAGTTCGACTATCTGAATCGTTCGACTATCTGTCCGATAGTTCGACGATCTTCGTTCTTCGGTCGACGATCTCCGAGGGTCGTTCGACGTTTTCTGTCTGCCTTTTTATTTTGTATTTATTTATTATATTTAATTAATTAATACATTATCTGGCATGTTATTTCAGTTGTTTTATGATAATATTTCCAGGCAATATCTGCTCCATCCCTTCTGCCTGAGTAAAATCTTTTCAGATAAAGTTGTTTGTCTTATTAGCTGACATTGTATTTTACTTTATCTGCTGTCAGTCCTTTATAGCCGTTAGACTGAAAAGTCTTTCTTTTGCTATAAAGAGTTTATCTCTGATGTGACTTTATTTAGTACTTTATTATCAGATTGCTTCCTGCAGCTTCTTCGAAAGAGGTTTATTCCTTTTATAGAATGTTTTTGCTGCAGAGATTGTTTGTCTTTTTGATATTTGCAGCCCAGGTCTCAAGTTTAAGAAGAAGACAAATAGTTCAAATTGAAGAGAGCCGTTGCTTGTTGCTGCTATAAAAGGAATCCTTTGGAGAAGGATTTTAGCTAGCTAACCAGTTATTCATTTAAGCATTCAAGCCTTCATCAAGATCAAGTTTACTGCTCTCAGCAATACTCATCCAACTGAGAAGTGTTAAGCTCTTCTGCTCTTCTTCAACCTGAGTTCTCCTGCTTCCAGGAAGTTCAAACTCAGAGTTCTTTTGAAGAAGAAGAAGAAGAAGACAGCTGCTTGAAGATTTCTAATTTTATTATTTATTATCTTCTTGTAGTTTTTCCTTCAGATCTTTCTGAAGAGTTTTCTGCACTGAAGCAAGACTTCACCTGGACATTTTTGAGCCAGGGGGAGCCTTGATTCTTTTGAGCTTTCTAGCTCAGTGCAAGTCTTTGTGCTTCTCTAATCTATTGTAAAATAGAGAAGACATCTTAACCTTCTTTCCCCCTCCTGTATAGGGTTATTACTCCCTTCAAAAGTATCCCTTGGTGGCAGGGCACCTGATCAAAAACCTGTGTTCGGTTTTTAGACACCTGATCAAAAGTCTAAAGGGTTTCTGGATCTACCTGAAGCAGATCTTGTTGGTGGCAGGGCACCTGATCAAAAACCTGAGTGGATTCCTACCTTGTTGGTAGAAGAGTGGACGTAGCCAAGTTGTTTGGGGAACCACTTAAATTCCTTGTATCGTCTGGATTGCCTTGTTTAATTCCTGCATTGTGGCTGTGAATAGATATAACTAGGTTTGCTAGTTGCTGATTAGGTTTTCCAAGCCTTAACTATAATTACAGTTAGCTTGAGTTTGTGCACAACACTTGTGTTATGCTATAGGGTTAATTCTATATCTATAATCTTTTCATTCCGCATTTCACTCCAAGGGAGTTGGGTAGACTATTAAGTTTTGTCTAGTGCAAAATTTGATAACTCTATTCACCCCCCCTCTAGAGTAGTTTCTATCCCTTCACTTTCAGACCTGGGCAAGCCATGCACAAAGTCCATCGATATGTCGTCGAACTTCCATTCCGGAATAAGCAAGGATTTCAAGAATCCTCCAGGCTTTTGGCACTCCGCCTTTACCAAGGCACAGGTTTGACACTTAGCCACAAATAGTGCCACATCCTTCTTGAGCCCTGGCCACCAAAACTGCTTCTTTAGGTCCCGGTACATCTTTGTGATCCCTGGGTAGATTGAGTACTTGGTATTATGAGCCTCGTACATCAACTCCGCCCGTAGATTTCCCCCGCTTGGGACGCACAAACGATGGCCCTTCCTTAACAACCCATCTTCCACCGAAAACTGGGAATTTGACCCATCCAATGCTCCATCCATAAGCTCTTTCATGCTACCATCCAACTCCAATGCCCGCCGAATGCGATCAGCCAGGTCATACTGAACTTCTGTCCAGTTCAACAATGCTTTAGCGCTAGTCTGCGTGTCTACACAACAAATCTCCAACGCCTCAAATTCCTGAACTAGCCTCTCATCATGAACCGACAACCAGTTGGCTTGGGCGGGAGCCCTGCGACTCAACGCATCCACAACTGCATTGCCCTTCCTGGGTACATAATGAATCTTGAACGTATAGTCCCTCAGGAACTCCATCCATCTCCGCTGCCTCATGTTCAGATCCTTCTGATCCAACAAGTACTTCAGGCTCTTGTGGTCGGTATAAATATCGACCCTTACGCCGTACAAGTAGTATCTCCACAGCTTAAGCGCAAATATCACGGCCGCCAACTCCAAGTCGTTGACCGGATAATTCCTTTCGTGCACTTTTTGCTGACGCGATCCATACGCTATAACATTTCCATGCTGCAACAGCACGCAGCCAAAACCACTACCTGAGGCATCACTATAAATCTCGAAGCCCTCGGTCCCACTCGGCGAAATTAGCACTGGCGCCGTGGTGAACCGTCCCTTCAGCTTCTCAAACACTTGCACGCACTCCTGCATCCACAAGAACTTTTGATCCTTCCTTGTCAACTTCGTGAGAGGTAATGCTATCCGCGAGAAGTTCTCTACGAAGCGCCTGTAATATCCGGCAAGCCCAAGAAAACTACGGACTTCCGCTACCGAAGACAACACATGCCACTCCCGTATTACAACAATCTTCGCCGGATCCACCGCTATACCTTCCCCACTGACAATATGACCAAGGAATGTACTGATGGTAGCCAGAACTCGCATTTGGAGAATTTTGTATAGAGTTCATTCCTTCTCAGCGTCTCCAAGACTAGATGCAGATGCTTGAAGTGATCTTCTTCGCACTGCGAGTACACCAATATGTCGTCAATGAAGACGATCACAAAACGGTCTAGGTACTCTCGGAACATCCTGTTTATCAAATCCATAAACACCGATGGCCCATTCGTCAGTCCAAACGGCATGACCGTGAACTCGAAGTGCCCATACCTTGTGATGAATGTCGTCTTCGGGATATCACACTCCCTTATCCTCAACTGATAATACCCAGAATTCAGATCCAACTTGGAATATACCGACGATCCGACTAACTGATCGAAGAGATCATCAATCCTTGGGATCAGGTATTTAATCTTCTCTGTTAGCTTATTCAACTCCATGTAGTCAATACATAGCCGCAAACTCCCGTCCTTCTTCTTAACGAAGAGGACCGGTGCGCTCCAAGGCGACGAGCTTGGACGCTCATACCCTTGCTCCAACAACTCCTCTAGTCTAACCTTCAACTCCAACATCTCCTTAGGCGCCAACCTATAAGGAGAACGTGACACAGGTTTGTCACCTGACACTAGCTCGATGGTGAAATCAATTTCTCGCTGCGTTGGGCTCTGGAAAGATCGCCCGGGAACACGTCGAGGTACTCACATACCACTAGGATACTATCGAAAGTGGCCTTAGGATTTACAGCCTCCACTAATGTGAAGAACAGCTCTGCTCCAGCACGAACCGCCTTCACCACCTGAAGAGATGACATCAGCGTCTTGCTCGACCCCTTCAGTCCCGCAAACGTCGTCTCCTGCCCAACACCCAACTTGACCTCCTTATGGTTGCAATCGATACAAGCCTTCTGCTCCGAAAGCCAATCCATACCGAAGATAATGTTGAACTCTACTAGCGGCAGCAACGACACTAGCAAGTCAAACACTTGGCTTCCAATATGAACCTTTACGGCACATACTCTATCCGCACGCATCAAACACCTATTCAGTAGCACACATCCAACTTATCCTTCGCCATCGAAGAAGGGACTCCAATGCGCATTATGAAACTTTCAGACAAAAAGGAGTGTGAAGCTCCCGTATCGAAAAGTGCTTGTGTCGGACTACCGCCAATCAGAACTAAGCATATACAACAGTATTAAGCTAACAAGCACTGGGTAACAGTATTTAAAGCTAACTTGCTATAAATTAAACCGTACCTATCACCACGTCGGCCTGTTTGATGGCCTCCTGATAGCCCAAGTTATAGACTCTCGGTTGAGTCGGAGCATAGTGGGACGCGGTTGAATCCACCGCCTTTCCCTTCTCTTCATAAGTTGCTCCTTACTTTCTCTCGGACTTCGGATGTCCTCTCCAACAATCGCGGGCAAAATGCCACGTCTTTCCACAAGTATAACAAGTGCCCGGGGTTCGGTTGGTAGATACCCCCGAGGCACCTGAAGAAGGGGCTGGACCCGACGTATTAGCCTTCTTGTAGAACCTGCGATATCCAGGCTTCGAAGTAGTCGGCACTTTAAACTCTGATTTCTTGCCACCGGATTCCTTCTTCGCTTGAACATTCTTCATGTCCTTTTCCAAGGATCGGGCCGAGTTGACCAATGTCATGAAACCCTGCGCCATAGGCTGTTGGGTCTTGTTTCCACAATGACCTTAATTTGAAGAAGTCCTCCTAAAACTAAAGTGAATTGCAGTTGTATTTGATGTACTTGTTTAGATGTGCTTGCAGGACTCTATTGCCAAGTGTAGACCAATGTCAGTCTACAGTGGGTCACCTAGCACAGGACCATACAATGTAATCCCTCATTGTGTGATCCATGGTGTTGACCCATGTGTAGCCTCTCTATTGGGATACACTTCACTTCACAAGCATTTGAACTCATGGGACCTTAAAGTGTTGCTGATCATTAGTAGGAGAAATGGATTTCCAAGGGAGAAATTATTCCAAGTCATATACTCGAGTAGTTCAAAGGATATACTCGAGTAGTCCAAAGAACATACTCGAGTAGATACTATGATACTCGAGTAGTTCAAAGGATATACTCGGGTAGTCCAAAGAACATACCCGAGTAGATACTATGATACACGAGTAGATGCTTTCACTTACTCGAGTATCTAGTTTTTCCTCTCCCAGAATTTTGCCTAAGTGTTCCTACACGAGTGTTTATCTATATACTCGAGTAGTTAAACTAATATACTCGAGTAGACCAAAGTCAAGTACTCGAGTAGTTAAATTTATATACTCGAGTGGATCGACTTACTCGAGTAGTTCAGCTGATATACTCGAGTATGTATTTACCAGATACTCGAGTCAGTTCTTCCAGATACTCGAGTAGGTTACTCAGGATACTCGAGTAGTTTATACCATACTCGAGTAGTCTGGTTTTTCACAGATTACTTTCTAAGTCCTGGGCTCGTGCTTACTCGAGTATGTCTCTCTCTCCTGATACTCGAGTAGTTCATTGATACACTCGTGTATGTCAAGTTGCAGGAAGAATTTTTCTAAGTCCAGACTTTGCGGGTTATTTCAAATCCTCTAATTTGATTGGTCCACGTGTACTTGTTTAAGTATTGACCGTTACAGAAGTCCTATAAATAGGTCTTGTCAAATCGACAAACCCTAAGAAGAAGTATGTTCTGAATCTAATTTCTATCGCTCGCATCGGGAAGCCGTCAAGTTCACGCCGACATATTCCTGTTCATCTTCTTCGTCGCCAGTCTTCTCCGATCCAAGGATTCAGACAAGAAGTTTCAGAAGATCAAGCTATTCTCAATCGACAGATCTAATTCTTGATCTTGCTGATTCTAGTTTTTCAGATCCAAGAGATTTCGTCTTGTCTTCCTCGATCTATTTTCTGCCGAGCCCTAACTCTGAAGAAGGAGGAAAGGATTGAAGATCCAGATCTGAATATCTCTGTTTGTATATTTTTGTATACATCTTTTATTCTTGTAGGAGTCTTGACTCCGAGTTCTGTAGATCCGGCTTGGATCGAGATTTGTAGGAAGGTTTTCTTCCGAGTGTAGATCCGGTTTGGATCGAGTTTTTGTAGGAACGTTGTTCCGAGGTGTAGGATCGTTTTGATCCTAGATAGTGGAGTAGCCAAGTCTAGTGGTTTACTAGATTGGTGAGGAAAGTGGACGTACCCAAGGTTGGGGAACCACTATAAATCTTTTGTCGTCTGTGATTGCTTGGTATTGTGCTGTGCTGGTTCCTAAATTTTTTTATTCCGCAAATAGACGCACATCTCACCTATTCACCCCCTCTAGGTGATTTAGGTAGACAACTAACCGTCTCTCAATTGGTATCAGAGGGAGGTTGATCTTTAAAAGGTTAACACCTTGATCTGATCCCTCCTAGCTGTCTTTCTAAGTTAATCAAGCATGGACAGAGCCAAGGATTTTTCTAAGCTCCCAGTGTGCAATAAGGCAAACTTTCCCATGTGGAAAGAGAGAATAAAACTTTACATGGAAGCTGTTGACCCCCGCTTATTCATGATAGTGGAGGAAGGCCCTTATATCCCTATGATTGTCTCCACTAGTGATCCTACAAAGGAGGTGCCAAAGAAGTTGATGGATCTTGATAAGAATGAGATTGCACTTGTCTCCTTAGACAAGAAAGCCAAGAACATCATCGCAAGTGCAGTCAATGATTCTATGTTACAAAACCTCATTCACTGCCAATCTGCCAAGGAAATGTGGAGATCTCTAATTATCTTGATGGAAGGTACAGAAGAAGTAAGGGATGATAGAAGATCCCTTCTTAATCAGAAGTATGAAGCCTTCAAGCAAGGACCAAAGGAAGCTATTGCTGACACATATGAAAATTTCTTCAAGATTGTCAACGGTTTAAGGAACTACGGCAGAGTGTTCACAGATGGTGAACTAAACGACAAGTTCCTAAGATCCTTGACAAAGGATTGGGACAACAAGATATGTGCCATCAGAGAGTTTGGAAAATTAGCAGAGACTGACCCTCAGAACCTCTTCGGAAAGCTTATGTCATATGAGCTTCAAATCAATCATAGAAAAGCTGAAGAAGAGTGCAATAGGCCCTCATCCCAAGATATGTCAGTTGCTCTAAGGGCAGACAGCTCAAGGAAGGCCAAAGCTGCTTCCACTCAAGGAGACTATGAAGAAGAAGAGTCCGAGCCAAGCACCTCAGGCTCAGATTCATCAGATGAAGAGTTTCATCTTCTCTCCCGACAATTCAAGAAGTTTCTTAGCAATAAGAAACAAATGAGAGAAAATGATTCCTCGTCCAGAAGATCACGTCCTGATGGTGATCGTCACAGCAGACATGACAAGTATAAATCTAAACCGAACAAACATGTTTCATCTAACGTTGTTGGCTATTCCTGTAGTAAGCCAGGGCATATAAGCACTGAGTGCCCTCTGAAGAAGAAAGAAGGAAGAGGCATAGAAAAGAATTCCCTTCAAGGGAAAAGGAAGAAAGAAAGAAGCTTGATTGCCAAAAAGCCAAAGACCCTCAGTGACTCTGACTCATCTGAGTCAAGTGAGGATGATGAAGCCTACTTCGGGCTTATGGCTTTTTCTGACCAAGAGGACAAAGACAACGGTAACTCCTCATATACCGGGAAGGTAAATTCTCACACACCTCTTTCAGCCTCAGATTCTGACTCAAATGGTCATGATGGCTACTCTTCTGGGGAGGATGATTTTGAATTGGTAAATCAGTATCAAGTCTTATTGACTGCATTTGACAAATGCCGGAAGGTAGTCAAATCGCAATCAAAAGAGATTGCATCCCTCAAAGAGGTGGAATCAAATCTGAGGGAGGAGATTGACCAAATGACAACTCTCAGAGATGAAGTTCAATCTTTGAAGGAGGAAATCAAAGACTTTACTGAATTAGTAAATCATAAAGATTTTCTCCTGGATGAATTGGAAGCAAAGCTAGTCATTGAATGAAAGCTGGTTGAAACTCTCACCATTCCTACAACTGTGCTTCCAATCACTAATGGAGAAACCTCCTTTGGGAAAAATAGCAGTATAGGACATAAATCAGCCAAAGGTAAAGGCAAGGCCTTCCCAAGCCAAACCGTTGCCTTACTGAAATATGATCCTTACAATCATGGGCCAAATAAGAAGAAGACACCGAAAGCTAAAACTGGTGTAACTAAGGCCAAGGAGACAAGGAAGCCATGTACCTGTTGCAATCATGAGGCTTCCTCCTCCAAGTCAGTTGCTCTTGCTAGACCCCCCATCCATAAGGTAAAGCAAGAGAACAAGAGAAGATACAACAGGTTTAACTGTTGGTGTTGTGACAAGGTTGGTCACTTCGCCATAGATTGCTGGTTTAATCCCAACTATGTTTTAACTCCTCAAGTTGATAATGTGAGAAAGACCCCTCATAATGTTAACTCTCATAGGGGAAGGATACTAGCCAGAGACCTAGGACCCAATCTTGTTTGGGCTCCTAAGGGATTCTAATCTTATTTATGCAGGTATGTCCATAGGCCAATAAAATTCTTATCTGGCAATTGGACAAGTAATTGTTCCAAAAAATTCTTGGAACTAGAAGATTAAGGGGGAGTTTCTAGTAGTCCCCTATTTAAAGAGGTCAGAAAGGGGGAGAGCAAAAGGAAATGGTTTATAGAGATGAAAAAGGAAAAGAAAATGCAAATCCAAATGAAGATTTCAGTAAGGGGGAGAAATGCAAAGCAATTCTAGTTAAGAAATGTAAGTCAATGCATTCTCTTTTACATCATATTGTTTTAATATCTCTGGCAATTCAATTTAGTAGATGGTGTTCTGACTTCTTCAAATAGGGGGAGATTGTTGGGTCTTGTTTCCACAATGACCTTAATTTGAAGAAGTCCTCCTAAAACTAAAGTGAATTGCAGTTGTATTTGATGTACTTGTTTAGATGTGCTTGCAGGACTCTATTGCCAAGTGTAGACCAATGTCAGTCTACAGTGGGTCACCTAGCACAGGACCATACAATGTAATCCCTCATTGTGTGATCCATGGTGTTGACCCATGTGTAGCCTCTCTATTGGGATACACTTCACTTCACAAGCATTTGAACTCATGGGACCTTAAAGTGTTGCTGATCATTAGTTGGAGAAATGGATTTCCAAGGGAGAAATTATTCCAAGTCATATACTCGAGTAGTTCAAAGGATATACTCGAGTAGTCCAAAGAACATACTCGAGTAGATACTATGATACTCGAGTAGTTCAAAGGATATACTCGGGTAGTCCAAAGAACATACCCGAGTAGATACTATGATACACGAGTAGATGCTTTCACTTACTCGAGTATCTAGTTTTTCCTCTCCCAGAATTTTGCCTAAGTGTTCCTACACGAGTGGTTATCTATATACTCGAGTAGTTAAACTAATATACTCGAGTAGACCAAAGTCAAGTACTCGAGTAGTTAAATTTATATACTCGAGTGGATCGACTTACTCGAGTAGTTCAGCTGATATACTCGAGTATGTATTTACCAGATACTCGAGTCAGTTCTTCCAGATACTCGAGTAGGTTACTCAGGATACTCGAGTAGTTTATACCATACTCGAGTAGTCTGGTTTTTCACAGATTACTTTCTAAGTCCTGGACTCGTGCTTACTCGAGTATGTCTCTCTCTCCTAATACTCGAGTAGTTCATTGATACACTCGTGTATGTCAAGTTGCAGGAAGAATTTTTCTAAGTCCAGACTTTGCGGGTTATTTCAAATCCTCTAATTTGATTGGTCCACGTGTACTTGTTTAAGTATTGACCGTTACAGAAGTCCTATAAATAGGTCTTGTCAAATCGACAAACCCTAAGAAGAAGTATGTTCTGAATCTAATTTCTATCGCTCGCATCGGGAAGCCGTCAAGTTCACGCCGACATATTCCTGTTCATCTTCTTCGTCGCCGGTCTTCTCCGATCCAAGGATTCAGACAAGAAGTTTCAGAAGATCAAGCTATTCTCAATCGACAGATCCAATTCTTGATCTTGCTGATTCTAGTTTTTCAGATCCTAGAGATTTCGCCTTGTCTTCCTCGATCTATTTTCTGCCGAGCCCTAACTCTGAAGAAGGAGGAAAGGATTGAAGATCCAGATCTGAATATCTCTGTTTGTATATTTTTGTATACATCTTTTATTCTTGTAGGAGTCTTGACTCCGAGTTCTATAGATCCGGCTTGGATCGAGATTTGTAGGAAGGTTTTCTTCCGAGTGTAGATCCGGTTTGGATCGAGTTTTTGTAGGAACGTTGTTCCGAGGTGTAGGATCATTTTGATCCGAGATAGTGGAGTAGCCAAGTCTAGTGGTTTACTAGATTGGTGAGGAAAGTGGACGTACCCAAGGTTGGGGAACCACTATAAATCTTTTGTCGTCTGTGATTACTTGGTATTGTGCTGTGCTGATTCCTAAATTTTTTTATTCCGCAAATAGACGCACATCTCACCTATTCACCCCCCTCTAGGTGATTTAGGTAGACAACTAACCGTCTCTCATTGGCCCCGAAAGTAACAACCTCGAATCATCTCTTAACCCTTCATAGAAATGGTTTGTCTTGCGTTCCTCATCGACAAAGGTAGTGCTTGCGTATCGTCCCAAACGAGTAAACTCGCGGAGATACTCGTCCACAGTGTTATCTCCTTGCACCAACTTTTGAAACTCGTTTTCCAACGCGATCCTCTGAGCTGAGGGGAGGTATCGAGCCATTAACAACCTCGAAAATTCCTCCATAGAGACATCAGTCAACTGCCTTCCCCTCAGGTGGTGTAGCTCCAGCCCTTCTCACCATAACCTCACATCCCCGTCCAACAAGAACGTCGCAATCGTGGTCTTCTGCCACTCTTCAGTTTCCGTTGCTGTCAACACTCTCTTGACTCTCGATAGCCAATCCTCTGCCTGAGCCGGGGTTCCCGTTACCGAGAACACTGGCGGATGGAAACCCATCACATGCTTAAGTTATTTCTCAGTTGCTCTCCGAGGCAACTCCAGCTCCACCATCACCTGTTCCACCCTCCTAGGCTCTACCGCTTGGAGCGGTACTTGCTCCATAACAGGAGCAGGCTGCTGCACCTTCCTCGCAGTCTGCGCATTAATCATTGCAAGTACAACTTCTGCCACCAACCTAATGGTCTCGGCTGAAGGAGGTGTTGCAGGCGCATCATTTGGTGTGCTGCTTGCCTCAGAACCTGGCCGTTCTGACGGTCCAGCACCACTTCTGGTCACCTATAATCGTCCAAAACACCGATAAGCGACCAAACAATATTAAAAACAGCAATTATAGGAACACGCGGGTTCCTCAAACATGTGTATTTTCATTCCTAAGTGGACATTCATGGGTTCTTTTCATGTTATAACGATGACACACACACATGTGCTCACCACCCCTTAAAGTGAATTCGCCCACGAATTCATTGAAGCTTGACCGAAACCGGTAGTCTAATACCAAATTGTAATACCCCTATCCGTCACATGACATATAGTAGTAGGTCCGGCCGGGGCCCGACGCCATATACTACAGATAGACCGATTGGTTACTTATTGAGACCATTCAACCAATCACAACGTCCTACACAGAGCACCTAGCGGAAGCAAATTATTAAGTTGCAAGGATAAAAGAACCCAGCCAAGCATGAATGTCCACTACAATGAACCCAAAGGAATGTATAATAGACCAAAGATGGCCTTATGGCCTTACAAGAGTTTGCTTAATAAAAGTGTCTTCCAAACCTCGGCACGCAGGCCGGTCACACATGAGTACATAAGAATAACACTCAAAAAATTGGCCTTCGAGGGCCGGCACAGCAACTTGGGCTTTAGCCCGTTATTTTCCACTCAGCTCTACAGCACCTGCAAGCAACAATCCACCACACGGTGGTAAACAAAAGCAACGATCAGCTATGTTGACCAAATTATAATGACCCCGCCCCTAACTCGGGGCGGTGATGCTCTTCCCTGTATTTTGTTAGCATAAACAAGCGGTATAGTGTAAACACACACTTCATCACAGGTGCAGGCACGCACGACAGCACACCCCGTGCGCTCAGGGCACATTCACGGCGAATCGGCCAACACCACGTCAATTTAAGCCATAGACGTTCCCGTCTCACCACCGTCCCTTGGACGGCCAACCATATGAGCATTTGGTCTTCCTAGCATTGGTCACGTCAATTTAAGCCATAGACCGCCGAAGACCCTCATCTATGCCAACGGTTCCACCGAACGACATAGATCGGGTACGGTTTCGCCTGACCCGTGCTCATACCGCAATGACAATTTAAGCCATATACGCAGGTAAAGACTCCCCGAGTCTCGTTTCCATCACACAATTCACATAACCCGGTTATGTTCAAGTTGTCTCCCCGTCCACCATGTTGGCAACATCCCGCATTTGCCCAGTTTTCCGGGTGCACCTTGGAGTTAGTCCCCAAGGCTCCCTGTTGCAATCTACCTCGTAGAAAACCCAAAAAACAACCATTTACACGGAGTCTTCTCCGGTTATTATGCAATGCAACATCACCGATCCAGACCAACTTGTCCGGATAGGTTTCACACATCATGCCTATGTCCGTTTTCGCATACGGACTCTACACAAGGTGGACTTCACATATCTACCCCAAGGAACCCCTCAACTCATCGCACACTCGCGTGAGAGGGCTTCTTATGCAAAGGAAAATAGGACTTCACATGTACTAGGATTAGAATCGTTACCCTAGCGTTCTTCCTTGGCGCCATGGAAATCTATGCGGATGAAAAGCACCGCAATCTCCTTGCCTCCGCGGATCCGAAGTGGGCTCGCGATTTGAAGCTCCGAAGCTCCGCCGGTGACCGGATCTATCCCTTCTTCCTCCTCCTTACTCTCTCCTCTCTCTAGCTTTATAAAGAGAACCACTCAAGAGAAATGAGGGTTTCTAAACCCTATTCCCGGGTTTAAACCCTCAGACCCAACCCCCAGCCGTTAGATCCCAAAGTAAAGAAACGAACGGCCACGATCGGGGCCTGAAATATAAAAATTGGGCCGAACACGGGTTGCAACACGACCGTGTGCATGGCCGTGTCACTCATTCGCCGTCACCAGGAATTCCTGACCAGAACACGGCCACCGACACGCCCGTGTCACATGTGACACGCCCGTGTCAGGGCCCGTGTCACGGCCCGTGTGCAAAATCCAAGACTCCCCCGAGAAGGACACGACCATGTGACATGCCTGTGTCACATGCCATGTACTAGACACGCCCTGGAACACGCCCATGTCCCAGGCCATGTCATCTCCTTAGCACAAAACCACAACCTGCCCGAGCAGGACATGCCCTAGGACACGCCCGTGTCCCAGGCCGTGTTCCTCCCTTGACACGCCCTGGGACACGCCCGTGTCCCAGGCCGTGTCACCTGCTCCAAGTCCCAGACTTGGCTTAAAAAGTCACCCGTCCATCTTTTGAGTTTCGGGGTGTTACAGAGGTAGCCCATGTATGAAATCCATGGCTATATCCTAAAATTTCCACTCCGGTACCGGAAGTGGCTGCAGCAAGCCGGTCGGATTCCTACACTCTGCCTTTACGAGTTGGCAGGCCTCGCAATGCATCACAAAGTACGTAATGTCCTTCTTCATACCTGACCAGTACATCGTTATATTCAAATCTTTTACCATCTTGGTGATTCCCGGGTGCACCGAGTATCGGCTGCAGTGAGCTTCCGTCATAATGTCCTCCCGGATCTGGCCTCCTGCCGGTATGTAGACCCTGCCTCTGAAACACATGAGGCCATCCCTCAAAGAGTAATCTCCTGTCGTGCCTTTCTCCAAGGCTCTGAATATCGGCTCAGCCCTCACATCTAGCTTCCGCCCATCTCTGATGCGGTCCCGAATATCATCAGTGGTAACAATCGATCCCAGGTACTCCATGTATAACTCTGAGTCATCCTCGGACACTAGTGATATCTGCATCTCCTCGAATGATTTAACCAAATCCAAGTCCATCAGTTGCGGGCCTACTCCTGACATACTCGCTCTCTGGCTCAAAGCGTTTGCGACCACATTTGCCTTCCCCGGATGGTAGTGCATGGTATACTGGTAGTCCGACAGAAACTCCACCCAGCGTATCTGTCTGATGTTTAACTCCTTCTGTGTGTCTACGTATTTCAAGTTCTTGTGGTCTGATAAGATGTCGCAGTGAACTCCGTAGAGGTAGTGCCCCCAGATCTTAATATTAAAAACAACTGCCCCCATCTCCAAGTCGTGCACAGGGTAGTTATTCTCATGCTGCTTCAGCTGACGGGAGGCGTAGGCTATTATGTGCCCATTCTGCATCAGAACAACACCCATCCCCTGATAGGAAGCATCTGTGTACACCTGAAATCCTTCCTTCCCAGAAGGAAGAGCAAGGATGGGAGCCGAGGTAAGACGATCCTTCAGCTCCTGAAAAGTAGATTCGCATCGTGGCGTCCAAATAAAAGGAGACTCCTTCTTAGTCAGAGACGTAAGAGGGAGGGAAATCTGAGAGAACCCCTTTACAAACTTCCGGTAATAACCGGCAAGTCCTAAGAAACTTCGAACATCCGAGGCCGTCTTTAGTGGTGGACAATCCCGTACTGCCTGGACCTTTGCCGGATCTACTGCCAAACCTGCTCCACTAATGACATGGCCCAAAAAGGCCACCTCCTTTAGCCAGAACTGGCACTTGCTGTACTTAGCATACATCTTATGCTCCCGCAGCTTCTCCAAGGTCAAGTCCAGATGCCTCGCGTGCTCCTCCTCCAACCTCGAATAGATAAGGATGTCGTCGATGAATACAATAACGAAGATATCTAGATACTCTTCGAACACCCGGTTCATCAAGGTCATGAATGCGGAGGGTGCATTCGTGAGCCCGAAAAGGCATCACGGTAAACTCGTACAAACCATATCTGCTGCTGAAGGCCGTCTTCGGGATGTCCTCCTCCCGAATGCGAAGCTGGTAGTACCCCGATCTCAGATCCAGCTTTGAGAACCAATGGGCTCCCTCCAGCTGGTCAAATAGCTCATCTATCCTTTGCAAGGGATAAGTATTCCGGACCGTCAACCTGTTCAGGGCCCGGTAATCTATACACAGTTGAAGAGTTCTGTCCTTCTTCTTGAAGAATAACACCGGAGCTCCCCATGGTGAAGAGCTAGGCCAGACAAACCCGGCCTCCACTAACTCCTGAAGCTGGCTTCGAAATTCCACCAACTCCTTCAGGGCCATTCGATAGGGAGCTCTGGATACCGGCTTAGCCCCTGGTATGAACTGAATCTGGAAGTCCCTCTCTCGGTGCGGGGGTGGCCCTGGTAGCTTCTCCGGAAAAACATCAGCAAAGTCTCGCACTACTGGAATATTTGAAATGGAGTCCTTGGCCACGACTGCCTCAAAAAGAACCTGATAAACCTCCTCCCCCTGCAGATGGGCCTCGATGGCCTCCACATGTGATAATAATATGCGGGGTGCTGGTATAATACCTTCCATAACAATGAAGGAGTCCCCATGCCTCACGGTGATCCTCTTTGCCATGCAGTCAATCTGGGCATGGTTCCAGTACAGCCATGTCATGCCCAGGATCAGATCTTAATCTAGCATCCTCAGAATCGTCGATGGTGCCTCAAACGCCTTCCCGCCGATCTCCGCCTCCATATTTCAATGAGCAGAGGTAATTAGCTCTGATCCATTGGGTAGGCGCACCCTCATTATCTTTCCGGTGAACTGCTCCACGCCTGCCATTCCTTTCAAGAAATCTTCCGACACAAACGAGTGCGAAGCACCGGTATCGAAGAGCGTGTGAGCGGGCTTGCCACTGATGAAAATTATGCCTGAGGTAATTAAGTGTCTTAGTATTCTGGTTATAGTTGTCTTCTCTTAATTTCTAACTAGGCTATGTCTAGAAAACTAGTTCCTAGGAAGGGAAAGAAAATTTAAAAGTACAAACATACCTGCGATAACCTGCTCCGGGTTCCGGGGTTGTGTCAGGTCTAGAGCATACACCTGCTCCCTCTCTGGCCTGTGGCCTCGGCCCTGATATCCTCATCCTCGATCGTGTCCTCGGCCGCCAAACTGCCTGGGAGGTGGGGCGCCCTGAAGTGCTTGTGGGGGTGCTCGCCTCATAGGACAGTTCCTCTTGATATGCCCTGGCTGATTGCATTGAAAGCACACTAGTGCCTGCTCTGCTGTCCTTGGCATCTCCAGCATCTGTAAGGGCTGGGGAGCCAATACCCCCTGACTCCTCTGCTCCTGCCCAATCTTCTGACGAGGTTTATTCCCGTTCCTTCTCTCCACAATAACCTGGCCTCGAGGACGGTCTCTACATCCTCCAATCACTGCATCGTCAGCCGGTCTCTTCTGGCTCTTGACTGTAAGCTGATTCGCTTCTCTCTTTTTAGCCATCTCAAGAATCCTGGCCAAACTCCCCTCTGAGACGAAGAGGAGGGCCTGTCTCATGTCGTCTTGCAGCCCCTTGTAAAACCTCCTGTCATAGCCAGCGTCGTCCAACTGATAAGCGTTCACATAGCGGGCCAGGTGAGTAAGCTCTTGATAATACTCCTGCACCGTCCTGTTCCCCTGCCTCAACCGCAGGAACCTATCCTCCAGCTCGTCCCTCACCGACTGAGGTACGAAATGTCCCAGAAGTGATGCTCTGAACTCCTCCCAAGTAATATCTGCGCAATCCATACCCGTAAAAGTGGTGTCCAGCTTTGACTTCCACCACATCTTTCCATGTGACTCCAGGCAGGAGACTGCCAAAGCAACTGCCTCCTCAGTGGGGCATCGAATCCCCGCAAGCATCTCATAGATGGTATCTAACCATTCCTCTGTGCGTACTGCTGACTCCGTCCCCAGATAGGATGGAGGGGAAAGTCCCCGGAAGACACTCATCCAATTGGCCCCGGGGTTTGGCTGTGGGGCCGAGGCTTGCTGAGCTCTGAAGGCCTCCAGAATGGCCGTCAGTGTTTGCCCCATCTCCATCTGCTGGAATGGAGCTGGAGCCGGCGGAGGCGCGACCACATCCGGAGCCTGAGGTGTCCCCTATTGTGGTGTAGTATTCATTGTAGGCTATAAGGAAAAATTCCATTTGTTAGATAGCGTATAAATTGAATATTAGAAAGGGATAGGATGGACTTTCACATGTGATTTCCCGTATGGGCATACCACTGCTTGCGCTGCTAGTTTGTTTACAAACTAAGCTCGCACGGGGGTGGCCCAAGGTTTGTGGACTACTTCTCTTTCGATCGAGGACACCTCTGATACCACATGTAAGACCCCATTTTTTTCCTTTTTCAACCATCGGGGTCTTATGCCTAGAATTTCCGCTTTGCGGTGGCACCGACACTCGGGAAGGATGCAACTACAAAATGCCAATTCTGCCGGCCTTTTTCGATCACAACAGAGAGAAGTAAATATAACTTGTCCACATAATCATATATGAAAGAAAGTCACAGTAAGTCCATCAATATATAGAAAGTAGAGTACTGCGAAAGATCAGTACAGATGAAATATAAAAAACGGGCTCAAGCCCGGTACACCAGAGTTCTAACTACATTTCACTCATCGCAAAAGCTATAAGAAAGACTAATCACTCACGGAGCGGTTCACAGGTACTCCAAAACTAGACTGGCCCACCTCCATGCGCACCGTACTCCGCTGGTAATGGTCCCTGGACTGCTTGTCCATGTTTCCCATCCGAAGCTCCTGTAATGTTGTGGTTCGAAAACCATTAGTCATAAAGACTAAGCCCTATCATCCCCTCCCCCTCCCCCCAAGGCTCCTAAGCACCGAGCGGAGAGGAGGAAAGGGAAACTACAAAGGTGGAGAATAAGCAAGCGGATGACTGTGGAACTAGTCTAACAGTCATTCATAGTGTATAAACAGCTAAGTAAAATAAAGTACATCTACCAGTTCTATGATAGTGAGCAGTAAGGTAAACATGTAGTAAGCAGTATAAATATAATAAGACAAATAGAAAATAAGCAAGTAACCTTAACTTATATGAGTGCCCATACAAACATATAAGTTAAGGGGTCTTCTGTAAGGCTCCCGTCGTATAAAAAGTCCCCTACTGATTTATACGTTGGGGTGTCAGTTGTATGCAAATATGAGTGTAGTGATATGCCATGTCATGATTCATGCAAGTGCAATTCACGCACGCGACTCTATGCGCACAGACCTTTAGTTCCCCCTGTTCGGGCAGCTAGCTTCACTCCCAGGAATCTCCGTAGTGGCAAACGGAGACAGTGGGTCGCCCCCCCACTCCTAGGCGGGTATCCACACTACGGGGCCTATCCCTTCCATACGCCCTAGAAGAACACAACCTAGAGTATCCGCACACTAGTGCTGGCTGTATCCACCAGACTTTATTTGGCTAAGTGTCCCATACCGCCGAGTCTACGTACCGATGTCGGTGTGAACGACAGTCAAATACTGAAGACCCACCACCTTATTCTGTATTTAAACCCTCGAGCCCTCGGCTCCCCGGACTGTCCCGTCCGTGCATCTAACTTGAGAAGCTACCGACTGAAAGACAATCAAACCAACCTATTCAACCTCCCTAACTACCGGGGTGTGTGAATGTGAAACCCTAGTTATACTAGCTACATTTTCAGTTTATTATTCCTACGGTTTACGTTAGCCCAGGACTGCCCCCGACATACCCCGTGAAGGGCTCTCAAAGGGCACTAGGAACTATGATGGTATCTGAAGCCCATCGTTCCCATTCACAAGGCACTTACTTTTATTGGTTAATACCTATTATGTAACACCCCCATCCGTCGTATGACATATAACAGAAGGTCCAGCTGGAACCCGACGCCATATACCACGGACAGTCGGAAGGGTTATGAAATAATACCAAAAACTCAACTACTCGTCCTAACACAGAGCATTCTAGCGGAAGCTTTTAAACAGTTTAAGAGAACCCAGAATTTGCACAACCACGGCATGAATGTCCACTATACCACAGGAATGAAATACATCAAATACACAAAAGAGTACATGACCTTAAGGCCTTACAAATGTTCACTTGACAATATAATGTTTTACATACATCGACTCACAGGCCGGCCACACATGACAAAAGTAAACAACGGTTCGCTTGGCCTTCGAGGGCCAGCTCAGCAACTTGGGCTTCAGCCCGCTACTTGGCACTTGGTTCCGCATCACATGCAAGCAACATTCCACCGCACGGTGGCAAACAAAGCAACGGTCAGTTAAAGCTGACCAAATTATAATGACCCCGCCCCTTACTCGGGACGGAGGTGCTCCTTCCCTACATATAATTAGCCCAACTAAATTGTAAAGCGCAAATATATAATTCACCACAGGTGTAGGCTCGCTCGGCCAAACACCCTGTGCACTCATGGCACATTCTCAGTGAATCCGGTCAATTCCGTGGCTTCACCACCACCCTCAGGATGGCAAACATTGTGAGCATTTTTGAGTCTTTTCGACCGCAGTTCGAGACTCCCGACTATGCCAACGACCAGTTCAACTTAAGGGCCTCTAGCACCGAACCGCAAAGCGCAGGTCCGTTTCCACCCGCCCGTTGCTAACGCCGCCTAGTCACTTTAAGATGTACGTGCGGGCAAAGCTTCACCCGGAGCCTAAAACATTTCAAAACATCACATAACCCTGTTATGTTCAAGGCTGGCTCCCCGGCCGCCAAGTTAGCAGAATCACGTTTCCTCCCAGTTTTCCGGGTGCGCCTTGGAGTTAATCCCCAAGGATCCCTGCTGCAATTTACCGCGTAGAAACCCGAAAACAACGCATGAAGTCTTCTCCGACTATTCATGCAATGCAACATCACCGATCCAAACAAACAAATCCGGGTAGGCTTCACACACAATGCATATGCCCGTACTTCGATTTCGGACTCTAAACAAGGGGGACTTCACATATCTACCCCAAGGAACACCGCGCACTAACCGCACACACGCGGGAGCGGGTTTCCCATGTAGAAAGGAAGAGAACTTCATATGTCAAAGTTGAGAATCGTTACCCTTAAAGTTTGCTTAGGCGCCATGAAAAACTAGCCAGATGAAAGGCTTCGCAAGGGAATTCTCTCCACGGATCTGGTCTCGGTTCTCACTTTCGTGCTCCGATGCTCCGCCGGCGGCCGGATTCCTCCCTTCCTTCTTCCTTGATCTCTCCTCTCTCTAACTTCTTAGAAAGAGAGAGTTTAGGATGAAATGAGGGATTAAACCTCTAATCTCGGACTAAACACAAGCAAGAACTCATCTGGGCCGTTAGATCTTATTTAAAGAAAATGAACGGCTCAGATTAGCCTGAAATTCCTTAATCCTGGGCCGAACACGGCCTTGTACATGGCCGTGACCCAGGTTTTGTGCCTCGATCCAGCCATTAATATCGAGCACAGAAAAGGACACGGGTTGGGACACGACCGTGTACAAACCTGACATGCCCGTGTCGGGTCCTCGACACACCCATGACCAGGGGCCGTGTCACGAATAACCTCCACGCCAACCGTCACGTCGCTTGGTGGACACGAGTGGTGACACGCCCGTGTCAGACAGTACACACCCGTGTTCCGGGCCGTGTCCCTCAGTCAACACAGGTCCAATCCTCTAGAGGAGTACACGGCCATGTGACACGCCCGTGTCACATGCCGTGTGCCTGACACACCCTGGGACATGCCCGTGTCACATGCCGTGTGCCTGACACACCCTGGGACATGCCCGTGTCACATACCGTGTGCCTGACATGCCCGTATCCTAGGCCGTGTTCGGGCTATCAACACCCGTCGACCTCGACTCGACTACCTGAGCACGACACGCCCTGTGATACGCCCGTGTCACAGGCTGTGTTCACCCTTCCTAGACACGAACTTCGCTCAAAACACCGCCCAGTTCACTTCTGAGTTTCGGGGCATTACAAATCTCCCCCCTTAAAGAATTTCGTCCACGAAATTATGCAAAGGTACACAAAAACAATTAAATGTTACCTGAGGGAAATAATTCAGGGTACTTTAACATAGATTGCTCTCGCTCCCAAGAAAGCTCTTCTCGTCCGTAGTTATCCCAACAGACTTTAACCATTCGGATTTCCTTGTTGCGGAGCTGTTTGACTTCAAAGTCTTCAATGCGAACTGGCTTGACCTTGGTTGTCAACCCATTATCAATCGGCACTTAATCGACCGTAACAACCTGAGAAGGCTCTTGCATCACCTTCCGCAATACCGAAATGTTGAATACATCGTGTAGCCCACTCAATTCCACTGACAACTTCAATCGATATGCTGCTTTGCCAATCCGCTCCAGGATCTCAAACGGTCCAAGGTATCTCGGACTCAGCTTCTTCAAGCGTCGAATCCGTGAGACACCCTTAAATGGCTTGATTTTCAAGTACACCCAATCGCCAACGCTGAACTCCACATTCCTATGCTTGGCATTATAGTATTTTGCCTGTCTGTCCTAGGCGATCTTTAATCGTTCCTGAATCGTACGCACCATTGAAGTGGCGTCTTCTACTGCCTGACGCTTGTAAAACTTTGACTCGCCTGTCTCCAACCAAGGCAACGACGTACAACACTTTCTCCCATTAAGGGCCTTGAAAGGTGCCATTCCAATGCTCGCTTGGTAACTGTTGTTGTATGCAAACTCTACCATGTACAGGTGATCCTCCCAGTGTTTTCCAAAATCTAGGATGCACATGCGGAGCATGTCCTCCATCGTCCTGTTGACCCTCTCGGTCTGACCATCCGTTTGCAGATGAAAGGCTGTGCTGAAACTCAGCTTAGTTCCCAACAACTTATGCACCAACCTCCAGTCATTGGACGTGAAGCGCCCATCTCAGTCACTAACAATACTGCGGGGCACACCATGCAACCGTACAATATTATCCACATAGAGCTTGGCTAACCTTTCCACCGGATCTTCCTTTTTATTCGGAATGAAATACAACACTTTTGTCAATCTATCTACAACCACCCAGATGATGTCATTTCCCCTCTGCGACTTTGGCAAACCGTGCACAAAATCCATGGATATGTCGTCGAACTTCCATTCCGGGATAGACAAGGACTTTAAGAAACCTCCGGGCTTCTGGCATTCCGCCTTTACCAAGGCACATGTTTGGCACTTTGCCACATACAGTGCTACATCCTTCTTCAGCCCTGACCACCAAAACAACTTCTTCATGTCCCTATACATCTTCGTGCTCCCCGGGCGGATTGAGTACTTGGTATGATGAGCCTCGTACATCAACTCCTCCCGAAGACTATCCGCACTAGGAATGCATAGGCGACCGTCCTTCCTTAGCAGTCTATCCACAACTGCAATCTGGGAATTTGACCCATCCAACGATTCATCCAATGCCTGCTTCATACTGCTATCCTGAACCAAAGCCCGCTGAATCCTATCAGTTAGGTCGTACTGCACCTCCGTCCAACACAATATTGCTTCAGCACTAGTTTGCTTTTCGACGCAAGAGATCTCCAATGCCTCCAAATCACGGATTAATCTCTCATCATGCACTTCCAACCATTTGGCCTGCGCCGGAGCCCTACGACTCAAAGCATCCGCCACTGCATTTCCTTTCCCAGACACATAATGTATCTTGAAAGTGTAGTCCCCCAAGAACTCCATCTACTTTCGCTGCCTCATGTTCAGGTCCTTCTGATCTAGTAAATACTTCAGGCTCTTATGATCGGTGTAAATGTCGACCTTTACACCGTACAGATAGTGCTTCCACAGCTTTAGAGCAAATATCACGACCGCTAATTCCAAGTCATGGACCGGATAATTTCTCTCATGGACTGGATAATTTATCTCATGGACCTTCAACTATCGCGATCCGTATGCTATTACTCTCCCATGCTATAGCATAATACAGCCCAAACCACTGCCCGAAGCATCAATATAAATTTCAAATCCTTCGGACCCACTCGGCGAACACAAGATAGGTGTCGAGATCAACCATCTCTTCAACTCTTCAAAAGCCTGCGCACACTCCAGCGTCCATACAAACTTTTGATCCTTCCTTGTCAACGTCGTGAGTCGTAGCGTGATCCATGAGAAATTATCCACGAAGCGCCTGTAGTAGCCAGCAAGCCCCATAAAGCTCCGGACTTCCGCCACCGTAGTCAATACTGGCCACTCCTGAATCACCGCTATCTTTGCTGGATCCACCGTTATGCCTTCACAACTAACAATATGACCAAGGAACGCGATTGAGGATAACCAGAACTCACACTTGAAGAACTTAGCATACAACTGATTCTTCCTCAATGTCTCCAATACCATATGCATATGTTTGAAGTGATCATCCTCACACCGCGAGTACACCAAGATGTCGTCGATAAATACTATCACGAAAAGGTCCAGGTACTCTCTGAACATTCTGTTCATCAAATCCATAAACACGGATGGCGCATTGGTCAACCCAAACGGCATGACCGTAAACTCGTAATGCCCAAACCGCGTGCTGAACGCTGTCTTTAAGATGTCACTTTCTCTTATCCTTAGTTGGTAGTATCCGAATTTCAGATCTAGCTTCGAATATACCGTTGACCCAACCAACTGATCAAATAGATCGTCAATCCTTGGGATCGAATACTTATTCTTTACCATAAGTTTGTTCAACTTCCGATAATCAATACAAAGTCGCAAACTCCCATCTTTCTTCTTGACGAAAAGGACCGGTGCCCTCCAAGGCGATGAACTTGGACACACATACCCTTGCTCTAACAACTCTTACAGTTGTACCAAGCCCGAGCTTTCTTCGCGACCATTTCCAAAGACCGAGCCGCATTAACCAAGGCTAGGAAGCCCTGTGCTTTAGGCCCAACAAGGAGTAGCTGTAGGTCGCCCCGTAGGCCCTCATAAAATCGGTTGGTCTTCCGCTCTTCTTCAGTAAACATAGCACCAGCATAACGACCTAACCGAGTAAACTCGTGGAGATACTCATCCACGCTACTCGCTCCCTGAGTCAATCCAAGGTACTTATTCTCCATCTCAAGCTTCTGGGCAGAAGGTAGGTATCTGGCCAAGAACAACCTTGAGAATTCCTCCATCGGTACTTCGGCAAGTTGCCTTCCCACTAAGAGATGAACCTCCAACTCGTCCCACCACATCCTTGCCTCACCAGACAATAGGAAGGTCACTATCATGGTCTTCTTCCACTCCGTAGTTTCTGTGGTGGTCATGACCCTCTTTGTCGTAGAGAGCCAATCCCCAGCTTGAGTTGGCGTTCCCATCCCGTCGAACACTGGAGGATTAAAGCTCATCATATGCTTGAACTGTTTATCTGTGGCTCTCCTTGGTGCTACCGGATCAACTGCCATGCATTATACCACTCCCGGCTCTGCCACTCTAATCGGTTCTTGCTCATTAGCAGGTGGTGCGGGCTGCACTTGTTGGGCATTGATCATAGCAAAGACTGCTCCAGCCACCAATCTGATGGTTTTTGCTGAAGGAGGTGTTGTAGGCACGTCACTCGGTGCACTACTTTCCGCCGATTGCGGACGTTCCGATTGACCAGCACCACTCCTAGGAACCTATAATAGCATAAACCCTTGATTAGGCGACACACAAATTGCTAAAAGCAATCACTGGAACACTCAGTTTCCTCAAAACAAGTGTATTTTTTCATTCCTAAGTGGACATTCATGGGTTCTTTTATGTTATAATGATGACGCACATAAATGTGCTCACCACCCCTTAAAAGAATTCTCCCATGAATTCAAATACAGACGACTGACACCCTAGTCTGATACTAAATTATAACACCCCCATCCGTCGTATGACATATAATAGAAGGTCCAGCTGGAACCCGACGCCATATACCACGGACAGTCGGAAGGGTTACGAAATAATACAAAAAAATCAACTACTCGTCCTAACACAGAGCATTCTAGCGGAAGCTTTTAAACAGTTTAAGAGAACCCAAAATTTGCACAACCACGACATGAATGTCTACTGTACCACAGGAATGAAATACATCAAATACACAAAAGAGTACATGACCTTAAGGCCTCACAAATGTTCACTTGACAATATAATGTTTTACATACATTGGCTCACAAGCCGGCCACACATGACAAAAGTAAACAACGGTTCGCTTGGCATTCGAGGGCCAGCTCAGCAACTTGGGCTTCAACCCGCTACTTGGCGCTTGGTTCCGCATCACATGCAAGCAACATTCCACCGCACGGTGGCAAACAAAGCAACGGTCAGCTAAAGCTGACCAAATTATAAAGACCCCGCCCCTTACTCAGGATGGCGGTGCTCCTTCCCTGCATATCATTAGCCCAGCTAAATAGTAAAGCGCAAATATATAATTCGCCACAGGTGTAGGCTCGCTCGGCCAAACACCCCGTGCACTCAGGGCACATTCTCAGTGAATCCGGTCAATTCTGTGGCTTCACCACCACCCTCAGGATGTCAAACATTGTGAGTATTTTTGAGTCTTTCCGACCGTAGTCCAAGACTCCCGACTATACCAACGGCCAGTTCCACTTAAGGGTCTCTAGCACCGAACCGCAATGCGCAGGTCCGTTTCCACCCGCCCGTTGCTCATGCCGCCTAGTCACTTTAAGACGTACGCGTGGGCCAAGCTTCACCTGGAGCCTAAAACATTTCCAAACATCATATAACCCCGTTATGTTCAAGGCTGGCTCCCCGGCCGCCAAGTTAGCAGAATCACGTTTCCGCCCAGTTTTCCAAGTGCGCCTTGGAGTTAATCCCCAAGGATCCCTGCTGCAATCTACCGCGTAGAAACCCGAAAACAACGCATGGAGTCTTCTCCGGCTATTCATGCAATGCAACATCACCGATCCAGACAAACACGTCCGGGTAGGCTTCACACACAATGCCTATGCCCATACTTCGATTCCGGACTCTAAACAAGGGGGACTTCACATATCTACCCCAAGGAACACTGCGCACTCACCGCACACTCGCGGGAGCGGGTTTCCCATGCAGAAAGGAAGAGGACTTCACATGTTCAAGTTGAGAATCGTTACCCTTGAAGTCTGCTTAGGCGCCATGAAAAACAAGCCGGATGAAAGGCTTCGCAAGGGAATTCTCTCCATGGATCTGGTCTCCGTTCTCACTTTCGTGCTCTGATGCTTTGCCGGTGACTGGATTCCTCCCTTACTTCTTCCTTGATCTCTCTTCTCTCTAACTTCTTAGAAAGAGAGAGTTTAGGATGAAATGAGGGATTAAACCTCTAATCTCGGACTAAACACAAGCAGGAACTCATCTAGGCCATTATATCTTGTTTAAAGAAAATGAACAGCTCAGATTAGCCTGAAATTCCTTAATCCTGGGCTGAACATGGCCTTGCACACGGTCGTGACCCAGGCCATGTGCCTCGATCCAGCCACTAATATTGAGTATAGAAAAGGACACGGGTTGGGATACGCCCGTGTCCCAACCTTACATGGCCGTGTCGGGTCCTCGACATGCCCGTGACTAAGGGCCGTGTCACGAATAACCGCCACGCCAACCGTCATGTCGCTTGGTTGACACGGGTGGTGACACGCCCGTGTCACACGTGACACGCCCGTGTCAGACAGTACACGCCCGTGTTCCGGGCCGTGTCCCTTAGTCGACAAAGGACCAATCTTCCAGAGGAGTACACGGTAATGTGACATGCCCGTGTCACATGCCGTGTGCCTGACACGCCCTGGGACATGCCCGTGTCCCAGGCCGTGTTCGGGCTGTCAACACTCGTCGACCTCGAATCGACTACCCGAGCACGACACGCCCTGTGACACGCCCGTATCACAGGCCGTGTTCACCCTTCCTAGACACGAACTTGGCTCAAAACACCGCCCGGTTCACTTCTGAGTTTCAGGGAGTTACACATTACCCGATCCCTTTTAAATTACTTTAGATCTAACCCTAGTGTGTTAAGACTCTTTCTCTCATATTGGAGAGGATGATCTTTCGTCGATCCCGAGCACCTCTTATGACTAAACAACTTACCACCCTATCCCTATCTTGACCACTGAGGGTACATTCTTATTCATTCCTAGTCATCTTGCTAATACTCAATTCCCCAAGATCATTTTGCACCTTAATATAACTTATGCAGTTTCGACTAAATGCAGACCATTCTAAGTTATATGAGATGCATAAAGAAAGGTACTCCAAATTGTCTTCCAAAACTCCTATAAAATTTACTGGAGGTCTATCATGTCCTACTTAGTCTAAAATCAGAGATTCATAATTTTCCTAATTTAACCTATATTTAATTATTTTCTTACAAAACTATAATATGGAGATTTTGAACATGAAGTACACTTTTCAGGTATGTATAAGGCTCCACAAAATTATGACAAATACTAAACAACAAATTAACAGCAAATCCAAATCTCATATAATTTTTGCAAGGTTTAAATCATTATTCCTTAACTTTGGAATATTTTAGAAATCATAAATTAAAGGGGCAAGTAATACATTTAAGCTTCCAAAAATTATACAAAATTTCCAGTATGACAATATATACCCTACAAATATCCTGACAATGTTTCATAATTTTACAGCAATAAATGAGCTCTGAATAAATTATTTACCAAAATTGCCCTTTTTCATACTTGTAAAAGAAGTACTAAAATAATATTCCAAAATTCTCAATTAAATTTCCAGGGGTTCATACTTACTTTAAAACTACACTACCCAAGTTTCACCACAGTTCAATGAGTTTTAATAACTTTTTCTATCACTACAAGATTTGTGCCCTAAACTAGGGTTAGGGTTTTAAGGGACTTATTCACTTTAAAATCCATTTAGATTTCTGCCAGAGGATTCTAGCTACCCTAGAATCCTTTCCACCAAGTTTCAAATCATATCAAGGTCATTTGACCACCTGCCTTTCACAAACCACCAAGAACCATCCTTTGGGTTTGGCCTTGGGTCCCAGGGCAAATCTTCCCCAATCCACCTCAAAATCCATGAGAGGGTGCTAGAAATCATGCCTTGTTAGTGGTCAAAATCTCAGCCTCTATTGAGGTGATTTGACCACTCAAATCACAAAGTGCACTTTTGACCTAAAACTCCTTAATAGGGCAAAGCTTAGGTTTATTCATTTCCAATCTAAAACATCTCCAAATGTGATGATAAACTATACAGAGCTTTATGATGGACCCAGGGACCACTCACCAAAATTTAGGAGGGTTTGGAGGTCATTAGACCACTTAATTATAATACCTTAGTATTATTAAATAAAAATAAAAACCATAGACAAAGTACCTCCAAAAATTCTCATTTTTGGACAGGCCTTAGGTATAACTAAGGGTAACCCCCTGCCCAAATTTCAGGTCATTTGGCCACGGGGTGAAGGGTGGGCACACATTTTAATCTCTGCCTAGCTTTAGGTGTAGATCCCACCAAAAGAGGGGCCTTGGTCAAACAAGTTGATCAAATTGACCCAAATAAATTTTAAAATAAAGTAGACCCATAGAGCTACAAATTATATATTGACCATTTCCTCATATAGAGCCTTTCATTAATTTTCTAAAGTGACTGTTATCTTAGTACAGAAAATCATTTTTAAAGGAAAGGATTTAAATGATCAGCACAGATCTTGAAGCAGATCCAACAGTGCTGGGTCGTCTTCTTCCTCCTACCAAGGGCCGTGATGAGCCCGACCTGGAGCGCATTCCAGACGCTGCCGCCGGCCATCCAGCCTCCTCCCTAGCCGGCCACCGCCATCACCACCTCTGTTGAGGTGGCGGACATCGCCGGGCGGCGGCGCGGCCGTCGGAGAGGTGTTTTCCGGCGAACCTGAGAGCTATGTTGTTGCGGGGAAACTAGGAAGAGAAGATCTTCCCGATCTGGCTCAGTTGAGCCAGATACTTAATCCTAAAGAAGGCTAAGATCTACCCGTAGAGAGAGAGGAGGGGAGGACCTTGTTCGCGGGCTGGAGGCGTGCAGATTGACGGAAAGCCATTTCTGATGGTGGCACCACTCGACTTCTGCAACAACACGGTGGGAGGGCTCGAAATATTCAGGTAAAGGCTGGGAAACGTTCCTCTTGGGACACTAATGGTGTTTAAAGGCTCGGTTATGGAGGGGAGAGGCCAAAACTTTAATGGCCATTAATGTCATTGAAAGCTTGGCTCGACCATGGAGGAGGTGGGGTGAACCTGGCTTAATCCAGCCAAGTAACAGCTGAAAACTCCTCCTCTTCCCTAGAGGAGTTGAATCCAACCATTAAAGAGGAGGGGAAGGGGGCCATGGCATCAAGTGCCATTACTGGCCATGAAAGCTGGTTCTCGGCAATGGCTGAAACCGTTCTTCATTTTCAAAAACGACAGCTACGTGGCATAACTCCACTTGACCAGTATATATTTTAAAATAAGACTTAATTAGGTATTAATAAAAGAAATGGCTAATTAACACCTCCTGGCCCACTTGTCGAAACGGCCCAATTCAACTGAACCAACTGCCAAGCCAAAACTTTTAGAAAAAATTCTAAGTAAAATGGCGTTGAGTGAGCTCAGCTCACTCAACGCCATCCCGCCTACAGCATTAAGTGAGCTCATCTCACTCAATGCCATCATGACTACGACGTTGAGTGAGCTCAGCTCACTCAATGCCATCCAGACTACGGCGTTGAGTGAGCTCAGCTCACTCAACGCCATCCGGACTATACAATATGGTGGTTAGTACAGTCAGTGCACTCAATGCCATTCAGCTTATGGCATTGAGTGCACTCGACACACTCAACACCATCCAGCCTGAAAGATGGCGTTGAGTGCAGTCAGTGCACTCAACGCCATTCTGCTTATGGCGTTGAGTGCAATCGACGCACTCAATGCCAACCAGCCTTTGGCGTTGAGTGCACTCGACGCACTCAACGCCCAAGCCCAATTCCTGTTTTAGGCAAATTTCTGACCTACTATTTGCAGACCAAGGTGATTTCCACCTTGAGCCCATATCACTTGACCTTCTTGGGCTTCCTAGTGTTTTGTCATGACTTGGTCATGACAAAACATCTCCTAGGGGTCTGGTCCGAAATGGGATGTTACATTGCGCAAGCCTGGGATCAGATGCGCTTGGTCAACCATGAGTTAATTGCTCTGAGGGCCTACTACTACCCGCGAGTTTTTGGTGTTACCATTGTGATATGAAAGTGATCAAACATGTAGTCTCACTGCCAACACAATATGAGCCTATCAGGGTCGCACATAAGAATGTTGGAGAATTTGGGAGATTGGATTAGTTTGGCTATACTCATATGATGAGTGGAAATGACTTACCTCAGTCAGGCTTTGAAAGCGTCGAGTGCGTTGAGACCACCTAACGCTTTCGTCGAGTTGAGTGTGTTGAGTTCACTTAATGATTCGTCGAGTCAAAGTGTTGATTCGACGAGTATGACACTTAAGCATTGAGTGTGTTGAGTTCACTCAATGATTCGTTGAGTCAAGGTGTTGATTCGACGAGTCTGGTTCTCAGGCGTTGAGTTCACTCAACACCTTCGTCGAGTCAAAGGTTTATTCGATGAATCTGGCACTTAGGCATTGAGTGAGTTGAGTTCAATTAACGCCTTCGTCGAGTCAAATGTTGATTCGACGGGTTTGGCATTGAGAGTGTTGAGTGCGTTGAGTTCAATCAATGCATTTGTCATGTATCTTATGGATACTCGATGATTCGTCGAGTATGTTATGTATACTCGACGATTTGTCGAATATGATATGGATACTTGATGATTCGTCGAGACAAGGGTTATCTGGTCGAAACGCTGTATTCCAAGTATTGGGTTTGCGAATAGCGACGGGTTGTTTTGTTTATTCTATTGGGAAAAATAGAAGATTTTAGGGTTTCTATTAAGGGACTTGACGGGTTGATTCTATCTAAACACACGAGCCGAACTGTGTGAAAACCCGAGAGCTAAAAGACCAACAGAAGCTGTTCTACCTTTGCCAATCCCGTCATCGTCGCCAAGCCTGATTCCGGCGAGTGTTGTCGTCGCCTCTTCTATAACGGACCTAGCTGTTTGTGAAGACGCAGAATGTCCTCTCCCGACATGGATCTTCTGTAAAGGTGCATACACTATTCTGTACTAAGGACTCTAGCCACTAAGTGATCGGCAGAACTTCTGGAACATCTAGGTTGAGCATAGACTCAATCCCGCAAAGATAATTTTATTTTGCAGTACTTCCTTCTTGATCATTGTATATCACTAGATCTGAAATATTTTGGGTTTTTCTTGTTCTTTTATTCTGCTGCACACAAGTGTTGTGTCGTATAGAAAAACCCAACAGTGGTATCAGAAGGAGGTTCAACGATATTCATTGTTTCAAAAGTTGCTAAATTCATGGCGTGTAGATCTGGAAATTTAGAAATGTTCTAAAATGACCAAATCTATTCTTGGATCCTTACCAAGAACAGATGTGGTTTCTTTGATTATTTCCTTGTTACTCCTTAACAGTAACCGTCCCTCTTATTGATTTGTGAAACCAAGTGTGTTAGATTTTGAATCTCACATAGAGAGATAAGCTTGTTTACTGTGTAAGTGGAGTCTGCGTTGCTCATGTCCAGTGCATGTAGATCTAAAGATTTAGAAGGGTTCTGGACATTTAGATTTAGCCCAGTTCATCAAGTATTGATGATTTCCTTGTGCACATGTGTGATGCATTTGGATTCTGATTGCTGTTGTTTTATTTTGTGGATGTGCACACTGGTTAATAATTAACCATGATTAAGTGTTAATCAATTGTTTAAAAATCTCTTAGGTAATATTAAGTATTCAGATGTCTTTTGATGGATGACACTCTTCCTGCATTGATCGATGAAGTGTGGACTTGCCAAAGCAAGATGCATTAATCTATCTTGGTGAGGGTACGAGCGGATAATTGTGATATCCTACTGTCGACATCGGGTCAAACTTAACTGGGTGGCCTCAAAGGTTGAGTGCCCAGAGGCATAGGGTTGGCATGCACCATAAGATGGAAGCGAATAAAGAGTTATTCACCAACCATACAAGAGTTGCATTGTGATGCAATTGACAAGTGTTGCCTACCTAAATAACTGCATTGTGAGAGAAAATCCAAAGCTGACTCATAGTGTTAGTGAAATATGGATCTTGTCCACTAAGAGAGTAACTCGCATACACTCTCCGAATTGATATCGAAGGTTATTAGTTTGATAAAAAATAGTGGGAGTTTTTTTGATTAAAGTCCTAATTGAAATAATAAAATGTATTTGAAATGTAGTACTGATTTTTCTCTGTTGGATCCTTGTAGAATTTCCATGGCTAGTGGATCTTACTCCACCTTGTCCCTCAGATCCATCCTTGAGAAGGAGAAACTGAGTGGGACGAACTACTTAGACTGGTACAGGAGCTTGAGAATTGTTCTCAGGCAAGAGCGTAAGCTCTATGTTTTGGAAGAGTAATCCCCTGAAGAGCCTGTCAGGAATGCGTCCTGTTCTGATAAGGATGTTTATAAGAAGTATCTTGACGACTCCTTAGATGTCGAATGTCTCATGCTGGCAACCATGAACTCTGAGCTCCAAAAGCAATATGAGAACATGGGTTGCAAGGAAATTGACAAGCATCTCAAGAAAAAGTTTCAAGGGCAAGCTCGTCAAGAGAGGTTTGACGTAACTAAAGCGTTGTTCTAGTGTAAGATGGGAGCTCGGGACCTAGTAAAGACTCACTTACTCAAAATGATTGGGTATATAGAGAACCCTGAGATACAAGGCTTCTCTCTGGGCCAAGAGTTGGACACAGACATGATCCTGCAATGGTTGTCGGATAGTTATGAGCAGTTCGTCTTGAACTGTAATATGAATGAAATATATAAGACATTGCCTGAGCTCATAGGTATGTTGTGAACTGTCGAAATCAATATGAAGAAGGTCATGCCTGCTAGCCCCATACTGATGGTGCATAAAGACAAGGGCAAGGCCAAGGGATTCAAGAAGATGAAGGTAGGATGTAAGTCTGCTCTATAGCCCAAGTCTTCATCACTGAAAAAGAAAGGCTTAGTGAAAGAAGGGAAATGCCACCACTGTGGCAAGGCCGGTCATTGGAAGAGGAACTGTCCTTATATTGAGGGTCTGCAAAAGATGAAGGGAGGTATGACTTTCGCTTCAAGTATCTATGTTATAGAGATAAACCTTTTTGTTCCTTCATCTTGGGTATTGGATACCGGATGTGGATCTCACATTTGTATAAATGTACATGAACTAGGAAGGAGAAGATTGTTGAGTAAAGGAGAGGTGGACCTACATGTTGGAAATGGAGCAAGATTTGTTATTTTCGCCGTAGGAATTTACCGTCTTTCTTTGCCCAGTGGGCTTGTAATAGAACTTGATAATTGTTATTATGTTCCTTCCATAACTAGAAACATTATATCTATTTCATGTTTGGACATGATTGGATTTTATTTTATTATTAAGAACAATTGTTGTTCTATATTTAAGAATGATATTTGTTATGGTATATCCCAAATGTTTAATGGTTTATATGTTTTGAACTTAGACCATCAGATCTATAATATAAAAAATACTAAAAGACTAAAAACGAATGACTTGAACCCTACGTACATTTGACATTGTCGTTTGGGTCATATAAATGAGAAACGCATATCCAAGGTCCATAGAGATGGACTACTGGACTCATTTGATTATGAATCATTTGAGAGATACGAATCTTGTTTGTTAGGCAAGATGACTAAGGTTCCTTTCACTAGTTTCAATGAGAGGGTTGACGATCTCTTGGGTATAGTACATAGTGATGTATGCGGACCCATGAGTTTTATGGCTAGAGATGGGTATTTTTACTTTGTTATATTTACTGATGACTTCAGTAGATACAAATACGTGTATCTTATAAAGTGCAAATACGAAACCTTTGAAAAGTTCGAAGAGGTTAAGAACGTAGTAGAGAACTAGCTGGGTAAGAAGGTTAAAGCACTCTGATCTGATCGAGGTGGCGAATACCCGAGCCATGAGTTTCGTGATCATCTGAAAGAGTGTGGTATTGTATCACAGCTCACTCCACCTAGAACACCGCATCATAATGGTGTGTAAGAGTGGAGGAATCATACTCTGTTAGACATGGTACGGTCGATGATGATTCATGCAGAGCTGCCTGTTTCCTTTTGGTGTTTTGCCCTAGAAACTACTGCTTTTATACTAAATCGTGCTTCAACGAAAGAGGTTCTGAAGACATCATATGAGATATGGCATGGGAAGCATCCTAGTATGTCGTTCAATAAGATTTGTGGTTATGAGGCATACGTGCGATGTCTAATACCTGATAAGCTGGAACCCAAGTCAGATAAGTGTTACCTTGTGGGGGTATCCTAAGGAAACTAAAGGATACTAATTCTACCTACCGTCTGAGGGAAAAGTGTTTGTCACAAGGACTGGTGTCTTTCTTGAGAAAGAGTTCTTAAGTAGAAGGACTACAAGGGTAGAACTTGAAGAAGTTAAAGAACCACAAACTATGAATGAACCGAAATTGGAATCTGAGCCAGTACTATAAGTTATTATAGTTAGAGAGCCTGCTTAGGAAACACAAGTTCCACATTGATCTGGTAGACCAAGGTTTGAGCCTGAGAGATATGGATTTCTCATGTCTCAAATAAGTAATGTGTTGCTTATGGATCATAGTGATGAGCCTGCAATCTACCAAGAGGCTATGAGTGGACCGGACTCCGAGAAGTGGCTTGAGGCCATGAAATCTGAAATGGACTCCTTGTATGAAAACCAAGTTTGGACCTTGGTAGAACCACCTAAAGAGGTACGACTCATAGGGTGAAGTGGGTCTTCAAGAAGAAGACCAACATGGATGAGAATATATAAACATTTAAAGGGAGACTGGTGGCTAGAGGTTTCAAGCAAATTCATGGTATTGATTATGATGAGACTTTTTCCCCTGTTGTCATGGTTAAGTCCATCAGAATTCTGCTTATTATTGCTGCGTATTATGACTACAAGATTTGGCAGATGGATGTTAGAACGTCTTTCGTAAATGGAAACCTCCTTGAGGAAGTGTATATGATACAACCCGAGGGCTTTGTATCTCCAGGTGAAGCCACTAAAATATGCAAGCTGCATAGATCCATTCATGGATTAAAACAGGCTTCTCGAAGTTGGAAACTTCATTTTAATGAAAAGATCAAAGCGTTTGGTTTTATCAAGAACAAGAATGAATCGTGTGTTTATAAGAGGATTAGTGAGACCATTGTTGTCTTTCTAATATTGTATGTAAATGATATACTGTTGATCAGGAATGACAAACCGACCCTACAAGTTGTTAAGAACAACCTAGGAAGCTATTTTTCTATGAAATACTTGGGTGAATCGACTTATATACTTGGTATTAAGATATATAGAGATAGATCAAAGAAGTTGCTGGGTTTGACCCAAAATACATACATTGATATGGTGTTGAAGCGGTTAAACATGCTTAAGTCCAAGAAAGAATTCTTACCTATATCTCATGGTGTGAGTCTCTCCAAGGACCAGTGTCCTAAGTCTTGTGAATATAAGGACCACATGAAGTTTATTCCATATGCTTCAGTAATTGGGTCAATCATGTATGCAATGATATGTACTCGACTCGATGTCTCTTATGCCTTGACCATGACTAGCAAGTATCAGTCTGATCTCGGTGATGGTCACTGGATAGCCATCAAGAACATCCTAAAGTACTTAATAAGGATTAAGGATATGTTCTTGGTATTTGGCGGAGAGGAAAAGCTCGAAGTAAGAGGTTACACGGATGCTAGCTTCCAAACTGATAGGGACGACTCAAAGTCTCAGTCAGGGTTCATATTTTGCCTAAATGGAGGTGATGTTAGCTGGAAGAGTTCCAAGCAGAAGAAAGTTGGCGATTCTACAACTGAGGTCGAGTATATCGCTGCAGCAAATGCAATAAAGGAGGCTGTATGGATTTGGAAATTCATCAGCGAGTTAGTTGTAGTTCCTTGCATTGTTCGTCCCGTAGTTCTCTACTGTGATAACAACGGTGCAATTGCACTTGCTTCAGAACCTAGATTTCATCAGCGCTCTAAGCATATACTTCGGCAATTCCATCTTATTCGAGAGATTGTCAATCGAGAAGATGTGAGAATTTGCAGAGTACCGACTGAGGAGAATATTGCGGATCCACTGACAAAGCCTCTCGTACAGAGAAATCATGATGGTCATGTTAGATCTATGGGTATACGATACCTTAATGATCAGCTATAGTTGGAGTCTTGTGGATTATATTTTGTTGGCTGTAATAATTCATTTGATGAAGAATATTGTATACATTTCATTTATATATTTTGGTAAGTTCTTTTATTTGTAAATTTATTTCTATTGTGTTAGAGTAATTTAACATAATAAATGCTCTTAGTATGTTTGCTTCCATAGGAGTCAAGTGGTGACTTGAATGTGAGAGCCTATGTTATTAGAAGCTTCATTCTTAAATAGTCCTTGGTCGAGTGTCATCTTAGAAGCTAAGGGTGATGATGACACATTAAGATTAGCATGTGTATTGATTGATGATCGGTTCTTACAGGTCATGATATTATGATATCAAGTCATCACATGGGTACTTGTTAGTGAACAAATTGTACTGGACAGACCCACCATGAGAATACATTGTGGATTGTTATATGAACGTGTTAAAAGTATGGCTCAAGTGGCAATGGTGTTTGCGGTCCTTTGACCTGAAGTCACAACATTTATCGAGTGAGGAAGAGCGTTCTTTGATGCTATCAAAAGTCCAGTCTTGAGAAAGTTGGATGATAAATGTAGTTATTGGGTACGTTACGAATCATTTGGGTGTTTATGTATGAGCAGAGATGAGATTTGTCCTCCTATTTGATTGGAGTTGCATCTAAGGGCCCCTTGATCGAATGTGACTGAGAAATTCTTGGTCATGCTTGGTTGAGTCAATATATGATATTAGGCTCACCAATTTCTAGAAGTCCATTCTAGATCAGGAAACTGGGATTGAATAATTATGAGGGTGACACGGTCTATACCTCTAGTTCTATCCAGATGTAAGGGATGAAGGGACATGACAACACTGATACATTGGTCACGATGGCTTTTGAGTTCTAAATTCTTATTTCTTGGGGAGCAATGATGCATTGCTAGATGCCGCTCATTATTTGTGAAGCTTTTGTTTGATACTTTCAAGATCAAGTGGGAGACTGTTGGTGCTACCATTGTGATCTGTAAGTGATCAATCATGTAGTCTCACTGCTAACGTAGTATAAGCCTATCAGGGTCGCACATAAGAATGTGTGGAGAAATTGGGAGATTGGATTAGTTTGGCTATACTCATATGATGAGCGGAAATGACTTAGCTCAGCCAGGCTTTGAAAGCGTCGAGTGTGATGTGACCACTCAACGCTTCTGTCGAGTCAAGTGTTAACTCGTCGAATGATGGCATTGAGTGTGTTGAGTTTACTTAACAATTCGCCGAGTTAAAGTATTGATTCTACGAGTATGCCACTTAAGCATTGAGTGCGTTGAGTTCACTCAACGATTCGTTGATTCAAGGTGTTGATTCAACGAGTCAAGTTCTCAGGCGTTGAGTGCGTTCAGTTCACTCAACTCCTTCGTCGAGTCAAAGGTTGATTCGATGAATCCGGCACTTAAGCATTGAGTGCGTTGAGTTCACTCAATTCCTTCGTCGAGTCAATTGTTGATTCGACGGGTTTGGCACTGAGAGCATTGAGTGCGTTGAGTTCACTCAACGTCTTCGTCGTGTATCTTTTGGATACTCGACGATTCGTCGAGTATGTTATGTAGACTCGACGATTCGTTGAATATGTTATGGATATTCGACGATTCTTTGAGACAAGGGTTGTCTGGTAAAAATGTTGTATTCCAAGTATTGGGTCTGCGAATAGCGACGAGCTGTTCTGTTTATTTCTTTGGGTATAAATAGAAGATTTTAGGGTTTCTCTTTAGGGACTTGACGGGTTGATTATATATAAGCACACGAGCCGAACTGTGTGAAAACCCGAGACCTAAAAGGCCGACGGAAGCTGTTTCGCCTTTGCCGATCCCGTCACCGTCGCCAAGCCTGATTTCGACGAGTGTAATCGCTGCCTCTTCTGTAATGGACCTAGCAGTCCATGAAGACGCAGAGTGTCCTCTCTCAACCTAAATCTTGTTCGACAAGAGTCTACGGGTTCTCTCGTTTGAGTGGATCTTCTATAGAGGTGCATACACTATTCTGCACTAAGGACTCTAGCCGCTAAGTGATCGGCAGATCTTCTGGAACATCTAGGTTGAGTTTCAACTCAATCCCGCAAAGGTAATTTTATTTTACAACACTTCCTTCTTGATCAATGTATATCGCTAGATCCGAACTCTTTTGGGCTTTTCTTGTTCCTTTATTCCGCTGCACACAAGTGTTGCGTCGTATAGAAAAACCCAACACGAGTGCCTCCGAGGTCGGGGAGGCGAGGCCGGGGCCATTGGCAATGGGTTCAGTACTGAGCTCGTCAACTCCCTCCTTTTCTTACCCTCGCTTCCCGCTCAATCTTTCACAAACTGTACACTTTTAACATTTCCCTGTAATAAACTTTTTAAGTTAATATTTAAGTTTGCCCTCGCTTGGTGAGTGGCCTCCTGTATTTTTAATAATGTTCTTGCCTTACATAATGCACTTATTCTGCCCAATGTCATACTTGTTTTTACTGTACTCATTGCGCTAGGCCTTTCGCTTACCCAGGATCCTTCCTGGAGGCTTTCGCCATTTGCAGGTAAGAAGCGGCGGTGGGGTCGGGCAAATTTATGAGTCGCCAGAATACAAAAAAATGCTATCCACACCCCCGCCGCCTTGGGGAAATCTCATGATTTCCAATTTTTTCTATAAATAGGTCGACTCACCAACCACATTTACTATCATTTGATTCCGGGTCTTCGTCCTCTTCTGACACACTCACAAATTTTGAGGTATCGCTGAAAGACTTATTTCAAGAGCCTAGACACCTAGTGTACAACCCCGTATCCGCCCGAGCGAGATCCTCCCCAAGTGGCGGACTTGGGTCGGGCTTCGAGCGACGAGGCGGTGCAGTTTTGTTCGAAGACATGCGGGTGCTCGTGCATGCCTGCGGAGGATTTACGGGCATAGGCTTTTAATATATGCATATATATAATATATATATATATATATATATATATATATAATATGTACATTATATAATATATATCTTATATCCTATATCCTATATAATATATGTAACATAAAAGAAGCAAAGGGGATGGGGGGGTTGGCAGAGAGGAGTTGGCAGAGAGATTAAAAAAAAGAAAGAAGAAAGGGATGGGAGGAGCAGGCCTCGGGTACAGAAGAAAACAGAGAAAAAGAAGAAAAGAGGGGTGTGGAAGTTTTGGGGCGGGGGAGAAGTGATGGGAAAGAAAGAAAAAGCAGAAAATGAGAAGAAGGGAGGCTGGCCCCTCTCTCCCTCGTCCTCACGGCCTGGAGCAGCCCTACCCTGTTTCCTCTCTCTCGGTGGCCAACAAAGGCATGGCCGCAACCCCTCCCCCCTCTCTCTCTCCCGTCCGCTTGGAGCCCGACCTGCAGCAGCCCGCTGCTCGGCCTCCTCCCCTCTTCCCGACGCCAGCCCGAGCTCCTCCCTTTCTCTCTCTGCCATGGCTGCCGCCTAGAAGTACAGCCCGAGCTAAGGCTCGACCCCCTCTCCCCGTCGCAACTTCCAGCAGGGCCGAGCTTCTCTCGGCCCCCTCTTCCCATCGCCGCCAAAGCATGTCCCAAGCTCGACCCTCTTCCTCGACTCCGCCTGCGGTAAGGTCGAGCTCGGCCACCTCCTCGAAGCCGGCTGCATCTAGGTCAGCCCGACCCTCTTCCCGTCGCCGCCAAAGCATGGCCCAAGCTCAACCCTCTTCCTCGACTCCGCCTGCGGCAAGGTCGAGCTCGGCCACCTCCTCGAAGCCGGCTGCATCTAGGCCAGCCCGACCCTCTTCCCATCGCCGCCAAAGCATGGCACAAGCTCGACCCTCTTCCTCGACTCCGCCTGCGGCAAGGTCGAGCTCGGCCACCTCCTCGAAGCCGGCTGCATCTAGGTCAGCCTGGCCCTCTTCTCATCGCCGCCAACAACAAGTCCGACCACCGGCCTCCTTTTACCGTCGCCGCCTCAAGTAGGGCCGATCCCTAGCTTTCTTCTTCACCACAGCCGCATGGAGCAGGATCGGCCGAGAGCTCTTCTCCCGCCATCGCCTTCAATAAGAACAACCGAGAGCTCCTCTCCCGTCATCGTCTTTAGCAAAAACAGCCCGGAGTTCCTCTCCCAGCACCGCCGCCAAGCACGCGTCAAGGGTAACGGTGTTTTTACTCGGGTAGGTGAAGCCCTCGATTTACATTTACATGGAAGCCCCTCTTCACCAACGGGTGGGGGAAGGGAGCTCTCCGACGGGTTGACGTGTACGTCCCTGCACTTAATTACATTTAGCACCCGGAAGCGTGAGTACGGGTTTAGGCATGATGTGTGAAGCCCATCCGGACATGCGAGCCGGATTGGTGATGTTCTGGGTTTCCCGGAGAAGACTCCGTGGAAGTTGTTTATTAGCCGCTTGCAGGGAATACACACCATAACCCCAATAAAGGGGGTGCGCACATTATGTTTGTCCCGCTTATGTTAGCCGACCGATGCCTCGTTGGCCTCCGCTCGTCGAGACGTTGGCATACATGTGTTGCAGTACCAAGCGAGGAATAGCGGGCTTAAACCCAAGCTTGTGCCGGCCCTCGAAGGCCTAGTTTGTTTATATTGCCGGCCTGCGTGCCGATGTATGGAATTTATATTCCTGTAAATTTATAATATCTGTGATGCTCTGTGAATGTATGGTTTACTCCTTTCGTCTTGGGCGAGTGGTGTGCTCGTGAACCGCTCGTCCCGTGGGAGCCCCGAGGTTTATGCCGAGAAGCCCCTGTTGGCATGTTGATAGCCTTTTAGGGCAGCGGAGTCGCGCTGTTTGCAGCCCAGTTGGGCAGCGTATCGTAGAATTGCTTGGCGATGTTGCGTCATTAGTCGGGCGGATGAGGAACATTTTGTATTGTCCCAAGGAGACACATCTGGATAGGAGAGAGTTGGTCTTGAGATCCTCCCTAGATGATCCGGTCGGCCAAGAGCGCCCTCCGAAGGTGTCTTAGCTCAGCCTTTGGCTTGGGAGGGGAAGAGTTTGTTAGTCTTCCGGGTACGCGGTGGGACCTCCACGCTGATACCTTGGGTCTGTCCCTCATGTTCCTAGTCTAGTGCCAAGATCGTTCGCTTGAGGGTAGTAGGTGCGCGGTCACCCCTCTTTTGGGACCCCGAACTCCACAGAAGTCATTTTTGGCTTCAACAGTTATGGTGTGGTGAGCGTAGAGAGTGGCCAGCACAGAAAAACTCAGTCGAATGTCGTGGCTATAGAAGAGGAACTAAGTGACGACCAGGGTCATGTGACAAAAGAAGTCCCCTCCCACTTCCCTTTTATCGATCCTAACCATCCTAGCATTTCGTCTCAAATGTTAAAGTTTAAACTCTCACAGCAAAAAGTAATTTTTAAAATGACGTTCCGCTGGCTAAAATTTCAAGATTAGGAAGCGCACAGTCAAAGGGTTGAAGTGTTAGTATTAACATATTGAGTTCAGACTTATGTGAGATATCTAAGTTCTAGAAAACGTATATTAACGTATATTAACAATTATCCTCAGATGCGTATTTTAGGATGGTAGAGGTGGGAATAAAAAGAACAGTAAAACCAAAGAGGATCGCGGCATTCACGAACCATAACTAATTCACATGTGCTCGGGGGTTTGCTTGCAAACCTGTAGAATGAAATCCAGAGAACAAAGATGGACCAGAATCAAACTTGTAACCCTTATTTTCAAATGAATGTGCAGCACCACCAAATACATCCTGATTGTATTTAGCTAAAGACCAAGCATAGCATAACCCGACAATACCACTACCAATTACCACCACATCTGCTTATGACTCCTCAGAACATTTGTCATGGTTAAGCAAAGAGATGTTTGATATAAGCGAAATAGAAGTATAATTACAGTTTTTTAGATTCATATAGGAAAGATTAGCAGGCGACTAACTACTAAAGGCTCAATCTTTCACCCTCTCATGACAAGCATACTTATGAATATGAAGCGAAGAACACTTACTGTATCACCACGTAGCACGGGGCGGTTAAAGTGATGTGTATAATGAACCAAGCAAATATTATTTACCGTATTTCTCTTAGTTAAAATCTTACTTGAGGTTGATTGTTAGCATGCTATTTATACATCTCTAATTGCAAGTATAATCATGGGAGCTTAATACATCAACAAAGTTATAAGATTTTTATTCTATCAAAAAATACCAAATATGATAAGATACGAGAACAGAAAGTTTGAACGATGATTTGATTTAGAATAGGGAAACAAGAAAGATATATGTAAATCACATAGGACGTTCTATCCTGGAGATCAAAAGGTGCCTTAGGGAGAATATTATATGATTGACCCCGTGTTTCCAAGAGGGTGGACGTAGTGGGTAGAGGTGCCTCGTGTCGGACTTTGGCTTGGTTGATCGGGTTATCAGTTCTTTTGAGCTATTTGATTATCTTTTTGTTTGCTTTATATTTGTGTTGGAGAGAAGACCCCGAGAAGACCCGCTGACCAGGCTCTCACCAAGCTGACAGGGCTGTAGGCTCACTCGGGGGTTGGAGTTGAGTTGGAGAGGAGACCCCCAGGTAGACCCGCTGTGCAGGCTCCCATCAAGCTGGCAAGTCTGAAGGCTCGCCTGTGGGGGAGAGGTCTGGTTCTTGGTCCTTGGTTCTGCACTACCCCGAGCGCAGCTCGGCCCCAGGTAGACCTGCTGCGCAGGCTACCATCATGCTGGCAGGTCCGAAGGCTCGCCTGTGGGGGAGAGGTCTGGTTCTTGTTCCTTGGTTCTACACTACCCCGAGCGCAGCTCGGCCCCAGGTAGACCTGATGCGCAGGCTCCCATCTAGCTAGAAGGTCTGAAGGCTCTCCTGTGGGGGAGAGGTCTGGTTCTTGGTCCTTGGTTCTACACTACCCCGAGCGCGGCTCGGCCCCAGGTAGACCCGCTGCGCAGGCTCCCATCTAGCTGGCAGGTCCGAAGGCTCGCCTGTGGGGGAGAGGTCTGGTTCTTGGTCCTTGGTTCTGCACTACCCCGAGCGCGGCTCGGCCCCAGGTAGACCCGCTGCGCATGCTCCCATCTAGCTGGCAGGTCTGTAGGCTCGCCTGTGGGGGAGAGGTATGGTTCTTGTTCCTTTGTTCTGCAACACCCCGAGCGCGGCTCGGCCCCAAGTAGACCCGCTGCGCAGGCTCCCATCAAGCTGGCAGGTCCGAAGGCTCGCCTGTGGGGGAAAGGTTGGCTTTTGGGATACTTCAGTTTAGCCGCTTCTACAACACCCCGAGCCGGGCTCGGCCCCAGGTAGACCCGCTGCGCAGGCTCCCATCAAGCTGGAAGGTCCGAAGGCTCGCCTGTGGGGGAAAGGTTAGATTTTGGGATACTTCAGTTTAGCCACTTTTATAACACCCCGAGCGCGGCTCGGCCCCAGGTAGACCCGCTGCGCAGTCTCCCATCAAGCTAGCAGGTCCGAAGGCTCGCCTGTGGGGGGAAAGGTTGGTTTTCGGGATACTTCAGTTTAGCCGCTTCTACAACACCCCGAGCCGGGCTCGGCCCCAGGTAGACCCGCTGCGTAGGCTCCCATCAAGCTGGCAGGTCCGAAGGCTCGCCTGTGGTCGAAAGGTTGGCTTTTGGGATACTTCAGTTTAGCCGCTTCTGCAACACCCCGAGCACGGCTCGGCCCTAGATAGACCCGCTGCACAGGCTCCCATCTAGCTGACAGGTCCGAAGGCTCTCCTGTGGGGGAGAGGTCTGGTTCTTGGTCCTTGGTTCTGCACTACCCAGAGCACGGCTCGGCCCCAGGTAGACCCGCTGTGCAGGTTCCCATCTAACTGGCAGGTCCGAAGGCTCGCCTGTGGGGGAGAGGTTTGGTTCCCATTTCCTTGGTTTTGCACTACCCCGAGCACGGCTCGGCCCAGGTAGACCTGCTGCGCAAGCTCCCATCTAGTTGGCAGGTCCGTAGGCTCGCCTGTGGGGGGTAAGGGAAGACCCCGGGTAGACTCGCTGTCCAGGCTCTCATTAGCTGGGCAAGGCGGTAGGCACACCTGGGGGGAAAGGATGTGGATTGGGAAAAGGTTTTGGAAATGGTTTGGTCTCATAAGAAAAACTAGAAAGTGTGAAATACTTTTTCAAAAGGGGAATAATCTTACTTTAAGCCATAGTCGGGGTCAATAGTTCCATTTTGATGAACTGAATGGGTTGATATTACTACGTTGTTTGATCCATGTCTTATGAAAATCGCTAAATTAGTTGCAAAGTTACATGTTAGATTAATTTACAACCTGTTATGCCACTACCATATTATATCCATTCGGTCATATGAGGTATGCGCTCAAATTAGGATAGACATTTATTAGTTCTTCTCTTTGGAACTATGTCTATCGCTTTCAGAATTTTTACTACAAAGTTTTCACATTCTGTTAAATGTCTAAAACTAGATCTTTGAAAATAAATCGTATCAACTTCAATTACGTGTTGTGGTGATATTTCAGATAGGAAACCCGAGTAGCACATTATATCATGCTGTGTTTTGACTTTCACACGTTTTGACTTAAATTATTTGTCAAGTCGGCTAGATCAAAAACATCATATCTTTTTCATGAAATAAAAAGTAATAGTATTGGTACTCTTTCCATTTCTTGATTATAAAAAGTAATAGTTGATACATAAAATGTTTGGGAGGTAATAGTATTGGTACTCATCTGACATAATAGCTTCTTGTTTTTCAAAACGTGTATTGCTCTTGACTTCCACCTCAGTTGATAATATGGTTTGATTTTTAGATTGGATTTTTACATCATATTCATGATGAGTTATTTCTGATTTAAGCCCTGGTGCGGAGCTCCCTTTATCTCCAAGTGAGGGATTCTCTCGAAATTTTTCTTTTAGTCTGCTCCCACTCGCCGGATACTTGGGGTTGGAAATTTCTTTTCGAGCTTGTACCAACCTCGAAAAGAGCGGGGATTGTGTACAACCCTGTATCCGCCCGAGCGGGATCCTCCCCAAGTGGCGGACTTGGGGCGGGCTTCGAGCGACGAGGCGGTGCAACTCTGTTCGAAGACGTGCGGGTGCTCGTGCATGCCTGTGGAGGATTTACGGGCATAGGCTTTTAATATATGCATATTTATAATATAATATATATATAATATAATATGTATATTATATAATATATATCTTATATTATATATCCTATATAATATATGTAACATAAAAGAAGCAAAGGGGATGGGGGGCTGGCAGAGAGGAGTGGGCAGAGAGATTAAAAAAAGAAAGAAGAAAGGGATGGGAGGAGAAGGCCTCGGGTACAGAAGAAAACAGAGAAAAAGAAGAAAAGAGGGGTGTGGAAGTTTTGGGGCGGGGGAGAAGTGATGGGAAAGAAAGAAAAAGCAGAAAATGAGAAGAAGGGAGGCTGGCCCCTCTCTCCCTCGTCCTCACGGCCTGGAGCAGCCCTACCCTGTTTCCTCTCTCTCGGTGGCCAACAAAGGCATGGCCGCAACCCCTCCCCCCTCTCTCTCTCCCGTCCGCTTGGAGCCCGACCTGCAGCAGCCCGCTGCTCGGCCTCCTCCCCTCTTCCCGACGCCAGCCCGAGCTCCTCCCTTTCTCTCTCTGCCATGGCTGCCGCCTAGAAGTACAGCCCGAGCTAAGGCTCGACCCCCTCTCCCCGTCGCTACTTCCAGCGGGGCCGAGCTTCTCTCGGCCCCCTCTTCCCGTCGCCGCAAAAGCATGGCCCAAGCTCGACCCTCTTCCTCGACTCCGCCTGCGGTAAGGTCAAGCTCGACCACCTCCTCGAAGCCGGCTGCATCTAGGTCATCCCGGCCCTCTTCTCGTCGCCGCCAAAGCATGGCACAAGCTCGACCCTCTTCCTCGACTCCGCCCGCGGCAAGGTCGAGCTCGGCCACCTCCTCGAAGCCGACTGCATCTAGGTCAGCCCCGCCCCTCTTCCCGTCGCCGCCAAAGCATGGCCCAAGCTCGACCCTCTTCCTCGACTCCGCCTGCGGCAAGGCCGAGCTCGGCCACCTCCTCGAAGCCGGCTGCATCTAGGTCAGCTTGACCCTCTTCTCAACGCCGCCAACAATAAGTCCGACCACCGGCCCCCTTTTCCCGTCGCCGCCTCAAGTAGGGCCGAGCCCTAGCTTTCTTCTTCAACACAGCCGCATGGAGCAGGATCGGCCGAGAGCTCCTCTCCCGACATCGCCTTAAATAAGAACAACCGGGAGCTCCACTCCTGGCATCATCTTTAGCAAAAATAGCCCGGAGTTCCTCTCCCGGCACCGCCGCCAAGCACGCATCAAGGGTAACGATGTTTATACTCGGGCAGGTGAAGCCCTCGATTTACATTTGCATGGAAGCCCCGCTCCACCAACGGGTGGGGGAAGGGATCTCTCCGACGGGTTGACGTGTATGTCCCTGCACTTAATTACATTTAGCACCCGGAAGCGTGAGTACGGGTTTAGGCATGATGTGTGAAGCCCATCCGGACGTGCGAGCCGGATTGGTGATGTTCTGGGGTTCCCGGAAAAGACTCCGTGGAAGTTGTTTATTAGCCGCTTGCAAGGAATACGCACCATAGCCCCAATAAAGGGGGTGCGCGCATTATGTTTGTCCCGCTTATGTTAGCCGACCGATGCCTCGTTGGCCGCCGCTCGTCGAGACGTTGACGTACAGGTGTTGCAGTACCAAGCGAGGAATAGCGGGCTTAAACCCAAACTTGTGCCGGCCCTCGAAGGCCTAGTTTGTTTATATTGCCGGCCTGCGTGCCGATGTATGGAATTTATATTCCTGTAAATTTATAATATCTGTGATGCTCTGTGAATGTATGGTTTACTCCTTTTGTCTTGGGCGAGTGGTGTGCTCGTGAACCGCTCATCCCGTGGGAGCCCCGAGGTTTATGCCGGGAAGCCCCTGTTGGCCTGTTGATAGCCTTTTAGGGCAGCGGAGTCGCGCTGTTTGCAGCCCAGTTGGGCAGCGTGTCATAGAATTGCTTGGTGATGTTGCGTCATTAGTTAGGTGGATGAGGAATATTTTGTATTGGCCCAAGGAGACACATCTAGATAGGAGAGAGTTGGTCTTGAGATCCTCCCTAGATGATCCGGTCGGCCAAGAGCGCCCTCCGAAGGTGTCTTAGCTCATTCTTTGGCTTGGGAAGGGAAGAGTTTGTTAGTCTTCCGGGTACGCGGTGGGACCTCCACGCTGAGACCTTGGGTCTGTCCCTCATGTTCCTAGTCTAGTGCCATGATCGTTTGCTTGAGGGTAGTAGGTGCGCGGTTACCCCTCTTTTGGGACCCCGAACTCCACAGAAGTCATTTTTGGATTCAACACCTAGAGGGGGGGGGGGGGTGAATAGGTTCTAATTTTCTTTAATAATTTAGGCAATTAACTTGTTCTTACTTAGCACAGAAAATGCAAATCACAGCACAGAAATCACAGCACAGCATACACCAGATTTATAGTGGTTTCCCAATGTATGGGTATATCCACTTTCCCCCTTCGCCTATCCAGTAGAGAACTGGATTCAACCCAACTTCCTTCCACTTACTCAGATCCACAGATCTTACAATTCAGAACCAGATTGGTTCCTACAGCTCATACTTATACAAGTCTTACCTCAGATCCTTCCCAAGAATCCTACCTCAGGCCTCAGCCCTACCTCAGCCTTTATCACTAGGCTTACAACTCAGACTTTCACAAGTCCTACCTCTCAGGCACTCAACCCTACCTCAGCCTTTATAATTATAGGCTTATAACTCAGATCTTATAAAAGATCCTACAAGAAATTAATTGTTTAAGAGATATGAAGATATCACCAGATAGAACTCTCTATAGGTGTGAGCTTCTTGATCAGTTCTTCAATAAACTTAATCTTCAGATTCAACCTGACTTAGATTTTTCAAAGCTTCTTGATAGAACAAAATAAGGTTGAACTTTACTTGATGTAGAAGTTGATCTCCTATCAGCTCCTTCCTTGAATTCAGAATAAGATCTGAATCTTCTCTTGCAGACTGTTCAGAATCTGCCTTCTAAAGGGTCTCCCCTTTTCTTGTTGTTGAATTCTCTTTTTGGATGATTCACCTTTTTTATATCTATGTATACTCCTTGTCTGGTTGTCAAGGATCAGTCCTTTATATAGAGTTTTCTCATGATTACCGGCTGATTCGGTTTGTAACAACCTTCTGACAGTTCTGACAAAGGTGTCAGACTTGTTGGTTATGACAGTTGTCGAGTCACCAGTCATGACAGCTGATTCCTTAAAGACTTTACAACTCAGCACGAATCACTCAACAAACTGCTTCACATGTGTCGACACAAATAGACTAAGTGTCGACACAAGTCTTGATGATGTCGACATAACACTCCATGTGTTACATAGTCATTCTTCTTCTACTCGATACAGCTTCTATTTGTATGTGTCGACACAAGTCCTGTGTGTCGACACAACTGCTCCTGGTCTTGACATAACTGATGCTGATAGATGGCGTTGAGTGTATGCCCAACTGTCGTTGAGTGTGTGTCTACACAAGTCCTGTGTGTCGACACAAGTCCTGTGTGTCGACACAACTACTTCTGGTCTTGACATAGCTGATGCATACAAATGGCATTGAGTGTATGTCCAGCTATCGTTGAGTGTGTGTCGACACAAGTCCTGTGTGTCGACACAAGTCTTCAGACCCAGTATAGCTGTTGTTGTAAGATGGCGTTGAGTGTGTGTCGACACAAGTCCTGTGTGTCGACACAAACTTTCTTCAGGTGTCGACACAATTCCTGAGTGTCGACACATGCCTTTCTTCTGGTGTCGACATAACTCCTGGGTGTCGACACAACTTCTGCTTTAGGTGTCGACACAATTCCTTCCTTAGGTGTCGACAAAATTCTGGGTGTCGTCACAACTTATTCTTCAGGTGTCGACACAATGCCTGGGTGTCGACACAGGTCTTGCTTCTAGTGTCGACACAACTTCTGGGTATCACAATTCATCACAAGTGTCGACACTTGTACTTAGTGAAATTTCTTGCAAACCTTACACTTGCACAATGAAACTCAAACATCCCATCAAATACAAATTAATGTATATTATTGATTAAGGTGAGGCTTCTCCAAATCTGGTATATATTTTCCAGTGTACCCAACAATCTCCCCCTATTTGGAGAAGTCATAACCCTTAGTCAATGATATACATCACTCATAATAAAACACATAAAAATATATGTACATACATTTCAGTGCAAGATAACATACAAACAATGTAAACAACTAAAATCAATAGTGAAACTGATTTTATTTATTAATCAAAAAATTCTGAGTTTACATGTTTTTCCTTAGAATAAAAGCAAAAAAGTTACATTATTCTATACATAAGCCTATCTATCCTATGATTGACTAGGCTCCTTAATTACAATGCCTTTTACAGATTTAATCTTTGCCTGCACAGTAAGTTATGTATCATCAACATGTTTCTTCCCTTTGAGATCCTTCTTCTTTAGTTCTTCAGCCTTAATCTTTTGCCTTTCAAAATAGTGAAAAGGCTTGGGGAAGTACCTACTAGGTTCTAGAGCATTAGCAGTTAACTTCCCAGCTTTTGCACTCCTTTTGTACTGAAGAATGACTTCTTTCCTGGCTTGATACTTGTTCCACTCTTGCTCAGAATATCATTTACCCCTATCATAGGTCTTATCCTTTACAGCCTTCCAGGTAGTCAAAATAATATTCCTGGAAGTAGGGCTCCATTGCTCAAAATCTGGCTTCAACTCAGCCTGTTCTCTGAACCTTTTCTTAGATAGCTGTGCTTCCTTCTGAGCTTCCTTGGCAGCCTCTGACATGACTACTTTTTCAATGATCACATTTGGTGCCTCCTGTTGAGGGCTGTACATTATCTGCGCTCCTTGTTGAACTATGTCAAAGTCAGCAGGAGGGTAAATAACCTGTGCAACTTCAGGCTGATCTCCTTCAATATAAGCAGGTTGCACTCCAGACTCAGCAACATTGTCATCATCACACAAAGGAGGAAAGCCAAGTATAGCTCTGATGGAATTAGAAACCCATTTTGCATGATCAGAGCCAGCTTTGACTAATAATCTCTCCCCCTTTATGACTTCTCTAGTTATATGATCCCTCAGATCATTATTTTGAAACCTTATTTGATCAGCTAGATATTCTGTACCTTCTTGATAGTAGGTTTTGAACTTAGCCAGGTAATCAGAAATAGTCTTTTGAGAGGCTCCAATAGCTGTTTAGACAGCAGCTAGATCTTCTTGTATTTGCTTTGATATTTCAGTTTTCAAATCAGTGGAAATACTTCTCAGTTTTTTGATGATTTCTTCATGGGAGTCTTTGAGGTTTTCATTAGACCTGAATTGATTTTCTAAAATATATCCTTGCTTGATAGCAATGTCCTCAACCTCAGTCTTCAGCAGCTGTTGTTGCTCAGCCAAATATACTATAACATTGTCTCCCCTATGGAAGCAATCTGTCATCTCTTTCTTATGCAGATTGACTTCAAATCTGATTGATTTTATGTCCTGAGCCAGCTGAAACTGCAGTTCTTTATTTGACTTATCCACATACTTTTCTAAAGACTGCCTTTATTCATCCAATTTTACTTGCAGTTGGACCAGTAATGAACCGAAGTCCATGCTTGGAGCAGGTTGTGGTGTGACTGTTTGCAAGGCTTTCTTGTAGCCTGAGCTCTTTTTCCTTATTGCAACCATCTTCCTCTTCTTAGCCATAGAGGCTTCCTCATCATCAAAGGGTTTTGATGAGCTTTCTATATCAACTATTTCTTTATTAGATGGGGGCATTCAGTATCTCCTCCCCCTCAGTTCTTGGAGGTTCCTTTTCTTTCTGTGATTACTCCCCCTCAGTCCTTGCAGCTGGTAAATCAGGAAACAAATCTTCCATAGTTACCTCTTGCTACATCTGTACAGGAGGAACAAGGTTAGTTTGAAAAACAAAAGGTTCTCCCTGGACATCCAGATTTTTGTCCAGGGCCTGCTCTATAAAAGAGATACTTACTTGCTCATCCTGAGCTGTATCTTTTATCTGCATATCTTGTGCTTCCTTCTTATCAATTTCCAATGTTTCTTTGTTTATATCTGATACAATGTCCATTACAGTATCAGCAGCATAATCACTCTCCAGAGTAGCTGTAGAAATACCTCTCCCTTGGGCAGGCAGTTCAGATAATTCAGCAACTTGTACTGCTGGTTCAGGGTGTTCTCCCCTTGGAGTGAAGGCTATCTGTTGCTATGGGTGCTGACTGCTCTCTGTGTGATTTTGAGTTTCCTTTTGTTGTTGGTCTTCATCTGAACTGAAGACTACCTCCTCCTCAGAATCACTGGAGGATTCTTCTTGCTGAACTATTTCTTTCTTTTTCTTATCTTTCTTGATCTGTTTCTGTGGAGTAGAAACCTCTTTGGTCAATACCCTATCCCATATGGATAGAATCCTTACATCCATTATCCTCATATGGTTGATATTGGATCCTGGTAGTTGGTTCATAACATCTGGTATTGTAGCAGCTAGACATAAGTTGAGGATCATTCCCAGATTTGGTTTCTTGATTCCTTCTTGTATTTTGTCAAATACTATTGATGCCCAGTCTGTTTTTATAATGAAGATGACCCTTGTCATTAGATTGAACATGGAGGCTGAAACTCTGTCATGTCCACCAATCTTATATAGAATTACCTTGCCTACGATTTCAGACATAAACTTTCCTTGTGAATTCATCCCTTTCCTGGTGATGGATGATCCAAATTTGGTATTAGGATTTAGCCCGCACCAGCTTAATGCATCTTTTGTCATGGATGGACTTATGTCATCATCATCCTTAACCTTAGGATGTTGGAGTGACTTCCTGATCATCTTTAGTGTAAGTTTCACTCGAGAATCCTGAACTGTGGCTTTGATTTTCTTCCCGTCAGTGTGCACAGTTGCTGATGAATAAAATTCCATTACTTCCTTTTTCCAAATCTTTGTTAGTTCTGAGACCAAGAACTCCAACCCATTTTCTTAAATTAGGGTAATTACTCCTTGGATGTCTTGCGATGCTGTCGTGAATCCACCACGAACAAGCTCATAATCTTCATTCACCTTGTCGTCCTTGAGGGGCGCCATTGATGAGAGAGAAAGAGAGAGAAGAGAAGTGAATATCTATGTCGACATAAGGTCTAGAGTCGAGAAATCTAAAGGCGTAGTCGACCAGATTTTGTCTTCCTCTATTTATAGTCTATTGGTAAAGGGTAGGTCAAAGGACGCACCTTACTTAGTAAAAATACATGTCGACATAGTTGTATATGTGTCGACATAAAAGACTTAGGTCACGACAAAACTTAATTTTAGTCGACATGTCTATGTGTCGACATATGTATGCATCGACATACTTGTGTTAGTGTCGACACGGGCTGGTCATGTCTTGACATAGTTGTGTCGACACCTATTCTTCTGTCGACACAGATAATGTTTCTGTGTCGACACATCCTTTTCCTTTGTCGACACAACATACTGAGTGTGTCGACACAATTTGTTTGTGTCGACATAAACTTTGTACTAAGACAAATTTCCTGAGAAATATTGTGATTACATAATCTACTTAGGAATGCTTGTACTGACCTACTCTAGGTTCAACATACCTAATTTAATTTTAAAATGATTGAATTTAATTTCATCCGGAGGTTTTGTAAAAATATAAGCAATTTGATTATTTGTGTTTACAAATTCTAGAGTAATATCTTCCTTCTCCACATGTTCTCTTATAAAATGAAACTTAATTTCTATATGCTTGGTTCTACTGTGAGATACATGATTCTTAGCAATAGAAATATCACTAGTAGAATCACAAAATAGTGGAATTCTACTTACCTTGATGTCATAGTCGTCAAGTTGATGCTTTATCCACATCAACTGTGCACAGCAGCTGCCTGCAGCTATATATTCTGACTCAGCAGTTGAGATAGCTACACTTGTTTGCTTTTTACTACACCATGACACCAGCCTTCCACCTAGGAATTAACAAGTTCCAGTAGTACTTTTCCTATTTTCTTTGCATCCTGCAAAGTCTGCATCTGAGAAGCCTGTTAGTAAGAAATCTCTATTCTTAGGGTACCAAAGACCTAGATTAGGTGTGCCCTTAAGATATCTCAAAATTCTCTTAACTGCAGTATAACGAGATTCCTTTGGGCAAGCTTGGTACCTAGCACAGACACATGTAGCATACATGATATCAGGTTTACTAGCAGTTAAGTAGAGTAGGGAGCCAATTATCCCTCTATACAAAGACTCATCAACAGATTTTCCTGTCTTATCTTTCCTATAGGCATACTTGTTCCCATTGTAGTTTTTATGGTGGAGGCTGAGTCTATTCCATATTTCTTAATCAACTCCTTGGTGAACTTAAACTTGGATATGAACAATCCATCATCAGTTTGTCTTACTTGAAGTCCCAACTTTCTACAAAGGTTGTTTTCAGTAGATCCAAAGATAATATCATCAACATATATATGAACTAGGATTATCTTTCCTTTAGATTCCCTAAAAATAGAGTTTTGTTTATCTTTCCTCTAGAGAATTTATTCTCTATAAGAAAAGCAGACAAGGTTACATACCAAGCCCTAGGGGCTTATTTCAAACCATATAGAGCTTTCCTAAGCCTATACACATAATCAGGATAATGAGAATCTACAAAATCTGTGGGTTGTTTAACATAGACTTCCTCTTTTAAGTCACCATTCAGAAATGCTGACTTTACATCCATATAATATACCTTGAACTCTTGATAGACAGCATAGGCCAATAACAACCTTATAGCCTCCAGCCTTGCCACTTGGGCAAAGGTTTGATCAAAGTCAATCCCTTCCTCTTGCCTGTAGCCTTTTGCTACCAGTCTGGCCTTGTTCTTGATTAGAGTGCCATTCTCATCAAGTTTGTTTCTGTATATCCACTTGGTTCCTATAATATTATGATCTTTTAGTTTAGGAACCAAATCCCAGACTTTACACCTTCTAAATTGATTCAGCTCTTCTTGCATAGCATCAATCCAGTTTGTGTCTAGCATGGCTTCTTCAAACTTCCTGGGTTCTATCTGTGATAAGAAACTTGAACTAAAACTGTGTTCATGTTCTTGCTCCTGGTTAGTACACCTTGACTTGCATCACCAATTATTTGATGAGCTTGATGATCCTTTAGGTGCCTTCTTGCTGGAGGAAATCTGCCAACCTCTTGACCTTCTTCATTTTCCTCAACCTGATACTCCTCATTGTCTTCTTCATCCAGTGAGTCTTGTTCTCCCCCTAGACAGCATCTTTTTCTTCATCCAGACTAGCAGGTGCTTCTTCATTGATAGTCAGCTTGTCCAGTCTATCCTTTAAACCTATAGAACTACCTGAAGAGCTAGACAATTCACTGTTAATCAAATTAAACTCATCAAATGCTACATGGACAAATTCTTCTACAACTTGTGTAGTCAAGTTGTAGATCCTTTATGCCATACTATTATTACTATACCTAACAAATACCCTTCTAGGGATTTGGCAGCAAACTTAGTTTGGTAGTGCTTACCATTAACTAGGACATAACACTTGCTACCAAAGATTCTGAAGCAGGAAATGTTTGGTTTTCTACCTTTCAAAATCTAATAGGGAGTCATATTTTGTTTCTTATTGATAGAGGCTCTATTGAGTACATGACATGCAGTATTTACTGCCTCTGCCCAGAAGTACTCAGGGAGAGTAGTGTCACTAAGTAGTGTTCTACTTGCCTCAATTAGAGTCCTATTCTTTCTTTCAGCAACACTATTTTGTTGGGGTGTTCTAGGTGAGGAGAACTTCTGATGAATCTCAAGTTCTTCACAGAACTTTGTCATACATTAAGACTGAAATTCAGTTCCATGGTTACTTCTGATTTTGACCACTGAATTGTTAAATTCATTCTGAATTTGTCTAACAAAGGTTTGGAAAATAGTAGGAGTTTCAGATTTCTGCCTCAAGAAGAAAACCCATGTGAATCTAGAATAGTCATCCACAATAACCAATGTGTATACTTTCCTACCAAGACTATGAATTGGCATAGGACCAAACAAATCCATATGCAAGAGATATAAATATCTCATTGAATCTTTGGTATCAAGTACATGAAAAGAGGACTTGGTCTATTTGCCCTTTTGGCAAGCTGAACACACTCCCTCTTTAATGCACTTGACTTGAGGACCATTCCTCACTAATCCCATGCTAAACAGCTGTCTTATAGACTTATAGTTAAGATGATCTAGCCTCTTGTGTCATTTGACACATAGTGAAGCTTTCTCACCTGCAACTAAGCAAATGGATGAGTTGTTAAACTCACAATCTAGGTTAAGACAATATACATTCCCTTTCCTAGTGCCAGTCAAAATGATCTCTTGATCACTTGACCTCCTTATATGACACTCCCCTTTGAGGAAAGAGATGACATAACCTAGATTACTAAGTTGACTTATGCTAATCAGGTTATGTTTTAGACCCTTCACATAAGCCACTTTAGTGATGGTAATTGAATCACTAGAGATGTTACCAAATCCTTTGATGATTCCTTTTTCTGATCCACCAAAGATTACTTTGGGTCCATTCTCTATGGGTACATAGTCCCTTAACATTCTTCTTGTTCCAGTCAAGTGTTTGGAACATCCACTATCCAAGTACTATATAGGGGTATGACCACTTGGATTCACCTGCATCAAATAAAGAATCACTCATCCTTAGAACCCAAATTAGTTTTGGGTCCTAGGTTCTTGTTAGTTTGAAAATTATCATGTTTACCTACAGCTTTTCTGATAGGTAAACTATTCTTGGTTTTAACACTTGTGTTAAATCAGTAATCCATAGCAAAGTGACCTACCTTGCCACAACACCAACACTCAAATCTGTTGTACCTTCTCTTAGGTACAGACTTCACAACCTTGTTGCCAGCAGTCCTTTTAAGTGTAGGTGCTGGAGCAACAAACCCCAAGAATTCCTTTTGAACCTGATGGGCTTGCCTATAGAGTGGCCTACTGGCATTTGTAAACTTGCCAATGTGATCTCCATACTCACAGTTACCATGAGTAATTTCATGATCATACATGTTTGTAGGTTGCATCACCTTCCTAATTAAAATAGGGGGCTTAGAGGCTAGTGGCTGAACTGGGGCCTTACCTTTTCCATGTGAATTGGTGGCCCTTGTTCTTCCCTTAAAGCCTAGACCAGTCTTTCCTTTATGAGAAATGAAGTTGCTATTAAAGGCAAGACTGATTTTGGCTTAGAGAATTTAACCACTAACTTTTTTTCTTTCTGAAGTTTTGCCTCCAGATTCTTGATATGATTTTCCTTGAAAGAGATTGTGCCCATCTGAATGACAATTATATTCTTCAGTTTGGAAACCTCTTTCAGTTTCAAATCAATCAGCTTGGCTGATTCTGATGCAGCCTGCTTAAGAGATTCAATCTCCTTGGTCTGCTCCTTGACAAGAAGCTTGCTCCTCTTCAGAGCTTGCAATAGCCCACCATTCTCATTAATGAGTTGATGTACATCACCCTCAGAATCAGAACCATCCACTTCTCTTGAATTTGATGCTGCTGATTCTGATCCAGTGAAATAATCAGAAGCTGAGGGAAAATTATATACCTTGCTTGGACCAGGCTGATCCTGGCACTGATCATTTTCTGATAGAGCCATCAGCCCTCTACAACAATAGTATTTCACTCCATTTATGGAGTCCAGCATTTATAAGAATTCTAATTCCCTAGAATCATCTTCTGTTGAGAACAACCCAACATATGCTTCTGCATCATCTTCTTCTCTTGATCCTGAAGATGAAGAGTCTGTCCAACCCTTCTGCTTTTGAGCAACAAAGGATTTCTCATTCTTATCTTTCACTTGATGCTTCTTCTTGTCCTTAGATCCAGTCCTCTTGTCTGGACAGTCAGCTATGACATGTCCAGGCCTATTGCAACAATAACAAACAATCTTAGAATTAGTTTGTTTACTAGGTTTTGAGGCATACCTCTCCTCCTTGGGAGTCTTCTTTTTCTTGTAATACTCATCCTTGGAGAAGGATGTAGATGGCCTGGTTCTCTACTTCTTCTTTTTCATGAACCTTTGAAACTGCCTTGTAAAGGCAGCAAAGTCCTCATCAGAGGTGTGGCTATCTGATGTGTTATTGTCAGGATTTTCTTCTTCTGCCACGACACTCCTTTTGGGTGGAAAAGGAGACTTTCTCCTACCCTTTCTTGTGCCTTCAGCCTTGAAGGCCACTGACTTCTCTTTGTACTCAGACCTACTATTTTTCTCCTCTTCTTTTCTAGCAGTGAGCTGCATTTCATAGGATAGCATCTTTCTAAATAGTATTGGTGGAGGTGTATCAGCAAGCTTGACCACCTCTCTGATGACACAAATCTTTGTGTCCCAGTCATTTGTTAGATACCTGAGAAACTTGTCAGTCAGTTCATATGTGCTGAAGACTCTTCCATATGTCATCAACTCATTAAATATCCTGAAGAACTTTTTGTAACATTCAACTATGTTGTCAGTCTTGGCTTGTCTAAAGCTCTCATATTCTTGATTCAGTATAGATTTCCTGTCTTTTCTGACTTCTTATGTTCCCTCCATGTAGACAATCAGGGTGTCCCACATTTCCTTGGAGGTTTTACAATGCACCAGATTCTGAAATGTGGCATCATCTATAGCACTTACAATAATGTTTCGTGCTATTTTGTCTAGTGCTGCTAGGATGATCTCATCCTTTGTCATTTAAGAATAGTTCTTAGGGGTTTTAACATTTGCATCCAGAGCTGATACATTCATTGGAATGAATGGTCCTTCTTGTACAGTGATGTAGATTCTTGGATCAAAAGCTTCCATAAACAATCTAACCCTTTCCTTCCATATGCCAAAACATTCTTTCCTGCAGATAGGAAGTTTCATAGATCCAAACTCCTTTTGATTCTCATTTGAACCCATTCTTGAAATCTGTTAATTGCCTTGGAGATTCACTCAGACTGTTAGGTCAATCTTTGAGCAATCTCCCTCTGATACCACTTGAAAGACTTATTTCAAGAGCCTAGACACCTAGAGGGGGGGGGGGGGGTGAATAGGTTCTAATTTTCTTTAATAATTTAGGCAATTAACTAATTCTTACTTAGCACAGAAAATGCAAATCACAGCACAACATACACCAGAAATCACTCACTATGATATTCCGAGCTCTCTTATCCATAGTTGCCAATATAATCTCATCCTTGGTCATTTCAGAAAAATCTTTAGGAGTTCTTTGATTTGCATCTAGAGCAGACACATTCATTGGGATATATGGACCTTCTTTTACTGTGATATATATCCTTTGGTCAGAGGCCTCCATAAACAACCTAACCCTTTCTTTCCAAATTCCAAAAATCTCTTTCCTGCAGATGGGTAATTTCATTGACCCTAATTCCTTGTGATTCTCTCCAGAACCCATTTTCTTGATTCTTGATTCTGCCTTAGGGATCTAACTCAGACTGTTAAGTCCTTCTTTGAGCAACCTCGCTCTGATACCACTTGATAGTTTTACTTTCAAGACTACCTAAACACCTAGAGGGGGGGGGGGGTGAATAGGTACTTTTCCTTGATTTAACTTAAGGCAGAATATAACTACAGTTCTTTTAATAAATCAGATATTTCTAAGCTAACACAGCACAGAATTCACAAACATACACACATCACAGATTGCACACAGATTTATAGTGGTTCCCCAAGGTCTGGGTACATCCACTTCCCCCTTCACCTATCTAGAAGTATGCTAGAGTCAGCCTAACTTCTTTCTTTAACTCAGATCCTCAGATCCTATAGCTCAGAATCCAGAAGGATTCCTACAACTCAAGCTAACAAGCCCTACCTCAGCCTTGCCACAAGGCCTACAGCTCAGAGAATACCTTCTCCTACAACTCAGGCATAAACAGCCCTACCTCAGCCTTGCCAAAAGACCTATAGCTCAGAGAATACCTTCTCCTACAACTCAGGCATAAACAGCCCTACCTCAGAGAATAAATCTCCTACACTCAGCCTTTATAAAATAGGCTTACAACTCAGATCTATGAATAGATCCTACAGAATTTGATAAGGAATTTTGTAATCTCTTACCCCTGTTGAGAGAGAAGGGATAAGAACTTTCTTGATCAGCTTCTTGAAGAGGCTGATGGCTGAAATCAACTTGATCTTAGCTTTCTTCAAAGCTTCTTGAATCTGAACTTAGTTGGGTTGATTTCCTTTGGATAAAACTGACTGGCAGATTCTTTCTTAGACTTCAGAAATAGATCTTAATCTTCTTTAAAGATTAGTTCAGTATCTGCTTCTTGAGAGACATGTGAATGTCTCCTCCTTGTCTTCAAATAGCTGGACCACTCTCTATCCAAACCTCTTGAAGATACTTCTGAATTCTTGATTGAATTCCACTTAGATAGAATCTGAATAGTAAACTACTTCAGAACGTCTTCTTAGATCTTCTCACTAAGATCTTCTTCTTTGTTACTTGTACTTTCTCGATCAGAGATCAATCTCTAATTGTGTTAGTTGTGACAATACTTGTCCCTTCTTCTATGTATGTATTATGTGTAATTTTTCTTCTTCTGAATCCATCTATTTATAGACTTCATCCATGGTAACCGGCTGATCCGGTTTATAACTAACTTCTGACAAGTCTTACAGCTTCAGTAAACCTGTTGTAACTCACAACTGTCAAGTCTTCAAACAGTTCTTGAGCCTTTGACTCTGTCAGCAAAGCGTCGAGTCTGTCTGTCATAAAGTGTCGAGACCATCTATCAATATGTGTCGACACAAGTGACTTAAGTGTCGAAACAGCCTTTGGTGATGTCGACAAAGCTGCCTTGATGTCGACACAGCTTCTTGATACTACATCTTGAGAATGTGTCGACACTGATTATTTGTGTCGACACAAACACTTCACCATTCATTAGCAATCAACTTGGTCTAGACTCAGTTGTGTGTCGACACAAGTCATGTGTGTCGACACAGTTGATGTAGACTCAGAACATAGTGTGTGTCGACACTGCCTCCAGGTATCGACACAGTTGTTGTCGACTCTGCCTCTGTGTGTCGACACTGCCTCCCGGTGTCGACACAGCCGATGTCGACTATAATCTTCTATGTGTCGACACTGCCTCCCGGTGTCGACACAAATTCTCTGAAGTGTCGACACAACTATTTCCAAGTGTCGACATAATCTTACTGAAGTATCGACACAGCTTCCTCAGGTGTCAACACATGGACTTAGAATATTTTTCCTGCATTCTAGCACATTCTTAACCTGCACATATAAACTCAAAATAACATCAAATACACCTTGATGTATATCATTGAGCTAAGTGATGCTTCTCCAAATCAGGTACACATTTTCCAATGTACCCAACAATCTCCCCTTATTTGGAGAAGTCATAACCCTTTAGCCAATGATATACACCACTTATAAAATAAACAAGATGATGTACATAAGCATTATATGACAGGGTACTATATAAACAAAACACATATCATAGTTACATCACAGAATAAAGATGTAAAAGTAAATGATCACAGAACAATGTTTTGTATATCAACTCAAAAAGTTTGTTACAAAATGTTTACATTGATTTCTTTAACAAACTAACAATTACATAGTTCTTGAACAAAAACTAGTAAAGCTAAGACTAAGGCTGGGCAGGCTCCTTGATGACTATCCCTTTTCCAGATATTATCTGAGCTTGAGCAGGAGGTTCTATATCTTCCATGGTCTTCTTGCCTTTCAAATCAACTTTCTTCTGTGCATCAGCCTTGATCCTTTGTCTTTCAAAATAATGAAAGGGCTTTGGAAAATACTTGTTAGGCTCTTGAGTATCAGGAGGTAGCTTCCCCATCTTAGCCTTTCTCCTATGTTGAACTAAGGCCTCTTGTCTGGCTTCATACTTTTGCCATTCTTGCTCATTGTACCATTTTCCTCTTTCATGTACTTGATCTTTTACAGCCTTCCATGCAGTTAAAATGATATTGCTTGAAGTAGGGCTCCACTGCTCAAAGTCTGGCTTTAATTCCGCTTGCTCTCTAAATCTTTTCTTTGATAATAGAGCATCTTGCTGAGCTTTGATAACAGTATCTGGCATATCAACCTTTTCTATAATCACATTTGTAAATGGTTGTGGAGGGCTGTACATGGACTGAACCTGTTCATGTATCATCTCAAGATTTGTAGGAGGGTAAATAACTTGGGCAACCTCAGGTTGATTACCTTCAAGTAGAATTGGTTGCACCCCTGACTCAGCCATATTATCATCATCACACAAAGGTGGATATCCAAGAGTGGCTCTTATGCTGTTAGTTACCCATTTGGCATGATCAGACCCAGCATAGACTAACACCCTCTCCCCCTTTATGACTTCTCTAGCCACATGCTCTCTCAAGTCATCTTTCTGAAATCTGATTTGTCCATCCAGATAGTTGATTCCATCTTTAAAGAATGGCTTTAATTTTTGAAGCTTGTCACTAATCAACTTCTCAGATGAAGTGATGATAGTTTTAACTACATCTAGGGCAGCTTGTAGCTTCTGATCATATTCTTCTTTTTCTTTAGCCCTTTCAGCAGTCATTGCAACAACAGTGTTTGTGAACTCAGTGACTATCACATTATGTGATTCAGTCAGATTTTCATTCATTCTTATTTTCATTCATTATGTGACTATCACATTATTTCTTGTTGCTTGGCAAGAAATACCACAACATTGCCTCCCTTTTGAAAGCAATCTGTCATCTCTCTTTTATTCTGATTAACTTCAAATCTTATAGATTTTATATCTTGTGCCAGATCAAATTGAAGAGCCTTTTGGCTTTCATCCACATATTTTTCTAGAAGCAATCTTTGCTCATCAAATTTTACTTGTAAGTCCACCAGAAGTTTGTTATAATCAATTGCAGGTGCTGATTGGGAAGAAGTAGTTTTTAAATCCTTCTTATAGCTTTGACTTCTCCTTTTGAAAACCATAAGTTTTCTTTTCTTTGCCTCCCTAACTTCTTCTTGCTCAGATTCTGAAGAACTATCAATATTAACCCTCTCATGAGGAGTGGAAGAAATTTCTTTTTCAGCTACATGTTGGTCTTCCTCTATATCAACCTGCTCCCCCTCAACCCTTAGGGTCTCCATTTTATCTGTTTCTCCTCCAATATCAGGAAACAGCTCTTCACGAGTAAATTCTTGTTGTGTGAGAGCAGGAGATTATACTTTCTCAGCAGCAGCAACAACACCAGAAATATCAAGATCAGTTTGAGGAACAATGTCCTCAGATAAATTAATTCTTTCTTCCTCTTGTACCTGTTCAGACTCTGTCTCCCCCTGCAAATGTGCATTCTCAGCATTATCCTGGACTTGTATACTTTCCAGCTCCCCCTGCACTTGTGCAATTATAGTCTCTTCCTGGACTTGGGTAGTCACAGTCAGATCCTGAACTTGTGCTCTTACTTGCTCTTCCTGGTCTTGTGCATGTTCATGACCATGCTCTTGCCTGTCCACATCAGGCATTTCTTTAGAAAGAACTCTATCCCACCTGGAGAATAACCTCATTTCCATTCTCCTCATGTGGTTTATCTTTGATCCAGGAATCTGTTACATTACCTCTGGAATCATTCCAGCCAGGTACAAACTCATGATCCTAGCCAAGTTTGGCTTCTTGACTCCTTCTTTAATCTTATCAAACAGTACATCAGACCAATTTGTTTGAATCTTAAAGATCACCCTTGTCATCAGGCTGTACATATAGGCTTATATCCTATCATGGCCACCTGGTTTGCATAAGATCACTTTTCCTATAATTTCAGACAGGAACTTCCCCTGAGGATTCATGCCCTTCCTATTGATGGCAGATCCTATCTTTATGGTTGGATCCAATCCACACCATTGAAGTGCCTCCCTGGTCCTTGAGGCTTGTACCTCTTCCTCATCTTGTATTCTAGGAAGATGGAGAATCTTGCTCAACCTCTTTTGAGACAGCTTGACTCTTTCTCCATGTACAGAGGATTTGATCTTCAATCCTGTTGAGTCCATCGATGTAGCAGTATAGAACTCGAATACTTCCTTCTTCCATATCTTACTAGGTTCAGAGACTAGATATTCTAATCCATTGTCTGCAATAAGAGAAATGATTTGTTTGATCTCCGATTCGACATCGTTGAAGGCATGCCTAACCAACTCATATCCTTCATTGACGTTGTCTTCAACCTTGGGCTCCATTGGAATGAAGAGAAAGCTTGATTGGAGAGGAGAGAGATTGTCGACACAAGGTTTTTCTCTCGAAACCCTGGTGAGCGTGTCGACAGAATAAGTTCTTGACCTATTTATACCCTTCTAATCAAAGAAGATCAAAAGGCGGGCAAAAACTGTCTAAAAGTGTCGACACTGTTGGAATATGTTGACACAAACTTCTATTGTCTCGACCACGGCACTGACTACTATGTGTCGACACCAATTGATGATATGTCGACACAGGAGATACTTAGTAGTTCATCAGAAATTCTGTGTCGACTCTTATTATAAGTGTCGACACAAAATCTGTAAGTGTCGACACCATTACTCTGGTTGTGTCGACACTACATTTCTGGATATGTCGACTCTTTGTCCCTTAGGTGTCAACACATTTTCTCTGTGACGACACAATTTCCCTAAATTGTCGACATGAATTCTCTGTGTCGACACCTTATCACTGAATGTGTCGACACCATTTTACTTAGCCAATTTTTGGCAAACTAACCTATGGTCAGCATTCCTAATTCAATTTTAAATTTATTGAATTTAGTTTCATCCAGAGGCTTAGTAAATACATCTGCAATTTGAAAATTAGTTTTAACAAATTCTAATGAGATGTCTTCTTTTTCTACATGTTCTCTAAGAAAATGGTATTTTATCTCTATATGCTTAGTCCTACTATGTGAAACAAGATTGTTTGCAATAGAGATGGCACTTTTAGAATCACACAATAAAGGTGTTCTACTAACTTGAATACCATAGTCCCTTAGCTGATGTTGAATCCACAATAGCTGTGCACAGCAACTTCCTGCTGCCACATATTTAGACTCAGCTGTGGATATTGCCACACTAGTCTGCTTCTTACTGCTCCAAGATATCAAGCTTCCTCCCAGGAATTGGCATGTACATGTAGTACTTTTTCTATCTTCTCTACAGCCTGCAAAATCTGCATCTGAATAACCTGTTAGTAGAAAATCTCCATTCCTAGGGTACCAAAGGCCTAGATTAGATGTGCCCTTTAGATATCTCAAAATCCTCTTGACTGCAGTATAATGTGATTCTTTAGGGCATGCTTGGTACCTATCACAGACACATGTTGCATACATAATGTCTGGTCTACTAGCAGTTAGATATAATAGAGAGCCAATTATTCCTCTATACAAAGACTCATCTACAGGTTTACCTGCATCATCTTTGCATAGAGGCATACTTGTTCCCATAGGAGTTCTCATGGTGGAGGATGATTCCATACCATACTTCTTAATTACTCATTGGTGAACTTAGACTGGGATATGAACAATCCATCATCAGTCTGTCTTACTTGGAGTCCCAAGAAGAACTTAAGTTCCCCCATACTGCTCATTTCAAACTTCCCTTGCATAAGTTTGGCAAACTTTTTGCAAAGGTTGTTCTCTGTAGACCCAAAGATTATGTCCTCTACATAGATGTGAACTAAGATTATCTTCCCTTTAAATTCCCTTAAGAATAGAGTTTTGTCTATTTTACCTCTTGAGAATTTGTTCTCAATAAGGAAAGTAGACAGGGTTTCATACCAAGCTCTTGGGGCTTACTTTAACCCATACAATGCTTTCCTAAGTCTATAGACATAACCAGGTTTAAGAGAATCTACAAAACCTGATGGCTGCTCTACATAGACTTCTTCTTTTAGATCACCATTCAGGAATGCTGATTTAACATCCATTTGATACACTTTGAAGCCTTGATATGCTGCATAGGCAAGGAACATTCTGATTGCTTCTAGTCTTGCTACTAGGGCAAATGTTTGATCAAAGTCTATTCCCTCTTCCTTCCTGTATCCTTTTGCAACCAATCTTGCTTTATTCTTCACAATAACTCCATTCTCATCCAACTTGTTCCTAAAAATCCACTTTGTACCAATGATGTTGGGTCTTTTGGTTTAGGAACCAACTCTCAGACCTTGCATCTTTTAAACTAATTAAGCTTCTCTTACATAGCATTAATCCAGTGTTGGTCTTGGATAGCTTCTTCAAATTTCTTTGGCTCTAGTTGAGATAGAAAACTTGAGTGCAGGACTGTATTCAGATTTCTACTTCATGTTTGCACTCCATGTCTTGGATCTCCAATTATCTGATTTGCTGGATGATCCTTTAGATTATAGTTGGAGGTAAAATTCCTTCTGGCTGAACACCTCCAGTTTCTTCATTATGCTGTACCTCTTGGTTGTCATCAGCTTCTAGAGAGTCTTGTACTCCCCCTGGATAGTAGCCATCATTTTCCAATACTTCATTTGTAGTTGAGCCTTCTACAATGGAAAGCTTGTCCATCCTATTGCTTATACCTGTTGGACTGCATGAACTACAAGGCAACTCACTGTTTATTAATCTTGTTTCATCAAATACAATATGTACAGATTCTTCTACAACCTGAGTAATTAAGTTGTAGACTCTATAAGTCTTACTATTTTTGCTGTACCCAACAAATATCCCATCTTGAGATTTGGCAGCAAACTTAGTTAAATAAGACTTGCCATTGTTAAGGATATAACACTTGCAACCAAAGATTCTAAAATAGAATTATTTGGTTTTCTACCTTTCATAATCTCATAGGGAGTCTTTTTGTTGTACTTGGTGATAGAAGCCCTATTGAGCACATGACATGCAGTGTTTACTGCCTCAGCCCAGAAATATTCTGGGAGAGAAGTGTCACTCAATAGAGTTCTACCAGCTTCAATCAATGTCCGATTCTTTCTTTCAGCAATACCATTTTGCTGAGGTGTTCTAGGTGAGGAGAATTCTTGAAAAATCCCAAACTCTTCACACAATCTTGTCATACTTTTAGATTAAAATTCAGTGCCATGGTCACTTCTGATTCTGACCACTGTACTGTCAAGTTCATTCTGAATTTGTCTGACAAAATGTGTAAAATACTTGGGGTTTCAGATTTCTGTCTTAGAAAGAACACCTAAGAATATCTAGAATAGTCATCTACAACCACAAAAGTGTAGACCTTCCTACCTAGACTATGAACTGGCATAGGACCAAAAAGATCCATATGTAAGAGGTATAGACACCTCACTGAATCCTTGTTTTCAAGGCTATGAAAGGAGGATTTTGTCTGCTTGCCCTTTTGACAAGCTAAACATATCCCTTCCTTTATACACTTAACTTGAGGACCATTCCTCACTAACTCTTTCCTAAAGAGTTGGCCAATTGTCTTGTAGTTAAGATGAGCCAGCCTCTTGTGCCATTTGACACAATGAGATGCTTTCTCATCAGCTACAAGACAAATAGGAGAACCTTTGTTCTCACACCCAAAATCAAGACAATAAACATTTCTCTTTCTATACCCAGTCAATATGACCTTTTGATCACTTGACCTTTTGATATGGCATCCATTTTTAACAAATGAAATGTCATATCCTAGATCACTCAGCTGACTTATGCTTATCAGGTTATGTTTCAAACCTTTTACATAAGCCACTTGACTGATGGTAATTTGGTTGGAAGAGATGTTACCAAATCCTTTGATGATTCCTCTTTCAGATCCACCAAAGATTACTTTAGGCCCATCCTTGATAGATGTGTACTCCTTCAATAGCCCCTTTGTTCCAGTCATGTGTCTGGAACATCCACTGTCCAAGTACCATATAGGGGCATGACAACTTGGACTTTCCTGCAATACAGAATTACTTTCCCTTAGAACCCAAGTAAGTCTTAGGTCCTTGGTTCAAGTTAGCACCATTCATATCAAAACTACCAGCAGCTCTTCTAACTGGTAGACTGTTGTTCTTCCTGACACTTATGTTATGCCAGCAGTCTTAGGCAAAATGGCCTGTCTTGCCACAACACCAGCATTCATACTTGTTGTATCTAGGTCTAGATACATTTTTGGCAAAAAAATTTCTGTTCTGTGCTGGTGCTGTTGCAGCTACACCCACTAATTTCTTATAACCATGGGGTTTATGATAATGGGCTGACTTATTGGCATTAATACCCTTGTTATTCAGAACATCAGTCTTATTATGACCATGAATGTTTTCAAGATCATACTTGTTAGAAGGCTCATGCACCTTTCTAAAAACTACAGGGACTTTAAAGTTCAATGGCTGAACTGGTGCTTTGCCTTTTCTCTTGAAATGGGCAGCCCTGGTGTTACCTTTAAATCCTATTCCTACCTTACCCTTTTGAGCCACAAACTCATCTATTAAGGGTAAGACTGATTTTGGCATAGAGTAACTAGCCACCAAATCTTTCTCTACTTGAAGTCTGACTTCCAAACTTTTAATTAGATCATTTTTATATGTGATTGTACCCATCTGAATAATAGTAATAGTTTTCAGCTTGACAACCTCATTCATTTGTTGATCCAATTCTTTCTCTAAACCAGATGCAGTCATCTTAAGATCTGCAATTTCCTTAGCCTGATTTTTGGCTAGGTTTTTGCTTTTCTTAAGTGCCTGCAATAAGTCCCCATATTCATCTATCAACTGATGAATATCTCCTTCAGATTCTGATCCATCCTCATCACTTGATGAAGATGAATCTGACTCTGAACCAGTACTATAATCAGAAATTCCAGAATTACTTTGTACCTTACTAGGACCAGGCTGATCCTGGAACTTATTGTCTTCTGATTCAGCCATCAGTCCCATGCACTGATGGTCTTCTTGTTCATTGATGGAGTCCAGCAATTGCATAAACTCCTCTTCTTCACTAGCTGCATACAGTGTAATGTATGCTTCAGCTTCAGATTCTGACTCTGAGGAAGATTGATCTGTAAGACTATTCTCCTTCTTAGCAACAAATGATTTCTCATTCTTGCCCTTTTGTTGAGTCTTCTTTTTTTCTACTGACTCCTTCCTCTTTTCTGGACACTCAGCCACCACATGTCCTGGCCTATTGCAGCAATAGCAAACAATTTTTGATGTTGTAGCTTTGCTGGGCTTAGACCTGCTCCTTTCCTTTCTTGATGATTTTCTCTTTTGATAATAGTCATCAACTAGCTGTGATGTGGAGGGCCTTGACTTCCACTGCTTCTTCTTCAAGAACCTCTGAAACTGCCTTGTAAAGGCAGAAAAATCTGCATCTGAATCACTGCTATCTGAGTTCTGATTGTCTGAATTTTCTGAGATAACTTCAGCAACTTCCTTAGGAGGTGATGGAGACATCCTCCTGCTCTTTCTAGTGGCTTTAACCTTGAAGGCCACTAACTTTTCTCTATGCTCTCCTTTTGTATTCCTTTCTTCCTCCTTCCTAGCCATTAGGTTCATTTCATATGATAGCAACTTTCCAAATAAAGTTGGAGGAGAAATGTCAGCTAGTTTGGCCACTTCTCTAATGACACAAATCTTGGTATCCCAATCCTTTGTCAAGGATCTTAGGAATTTGTCATTCAGCTCATAAGTACTGAAGACCCTTCCATAGGACATCAGTTCATTCACTATCCTGTAGAATTTCTTGTAGCATTCAGATATGCTATCAGACTTCCCTTGTCTGAAACTCTAATATTCTTGATTGAGCATAGACTTTCTGTCTTGTCTAACTTCTTCAGAACCCTCCATGTAGACAATCAAAGTGTCCCACATTTCCTTGGAGGTTTTGTAGTGAATCAAATTTTGGAAAGTAGAATCATCTATGACACTCACTATGATATTCTGAGCTCTCTTATCCATAGTTGCCAATATAATCTCATCCTTGGTCATTTCAGAAAAATCTTTAGGAGTTCTTTGATTTGCATCTAGAGCAGACACATTCATTGGGATATATGGACCTTCTTTTACTGTGATATATATCCTTGGGTCAGAGGCCTCCATAAACAACCTAACCCTTTCTTTCCAGATTACAAAAAGCTCTTTCCTGCAGATGGGTAATTTCATTGACCCTAATTCCTTATGATTCTCTCCAGAACCCATTTTCTTGATTCTTGATTCTGCCTTAGGGATCTAACTCAGACTGTTAAGTACTTCTTTGAGCAACCTCGCTCTGATACCACTTGATAGTTTTACTTTCAAGACTACCTAAACACCTAGAGGGGGGGGGGGGGTGAATAGGTACTTTTCCTGGATTTAACTTAAGGCAGAATATAACTACAATTCTTTTAATAAATCAGATATTTCTAAGCTAACACAACACAATAATCACAAACATACACACATCACAGATTGCACACAGATTTATAGTGGTTCCCCAAGGTCTGAGTACATCCACTTTCCCCCTTCACCTATCTAGCAGTATGCTAGAGTCGGCCTAACTTCTTCCTTTAACTCAGATCCTCAGATCCTATAGCTCAGAATCCAGAAGGATTCCTACAACTCAGGCTAACAAGCCCTACCTCAGCCTTGCCACAAGGCCTACAGCTCAGAGAATACCTTCTCCTACAACTCAGGTATAAACAACCCTACCTCAGCCTTGCCACAAGGCCTACAGCTCAGAGAATACCTTCTCCTACAACTCAGGCATAAACAGCCCTACCTCAGAAAATAAATCTCTTACACTCAGCCTTTATAAAATAGGCTTACAACTCAGATCTATGAATAGATCCTACAGAATTTGATAAGGAATTTTGTAATCTCTTACCCCTATTGAGAGAGAAGGGATAAGAACTTTCTTGATCAGCTTCTTGAAGAGGCTGATGGCTGAAATCAACTTGATCTTAGCTTTCTTCAAAGCTTCTTGAATCTGAACTTAGTTGGGTTGATTTCCTTTGGATAAAATTGACTGGCAGCTTCTTTCTTAGACTTCAGAAATAGATCTGAATCTTCTTGACAGATTAGTTCAGTATCTGCTTCTTGAGAGACCTGTGAATGTCTCCTCCTTGTCTTCAAATAGCTAGACCTCTCTCTATCCAAACCTCTTGAAGATACTTCTGAATTCTTGATTGAATTCCACTTAGACAGAATCTGAATAGTAAACTACTTCAGAACGTCTTCTTAGATCTTCTCACGAAGATACTTGTCCCTTCTTCTATGTATGTATTATGTGTAATTTTTCTTCTTCTGAATCCATCTATTTATAGATTTCATCCATGGTAACCGGCTGATCTAGTTTATAACTAACTTCTGACAAGTCTGACAGCTTCAGTAAACCTGTTGTAACTCACAGCTGTCAAGTCTTCAAACAGTTCTTGAGCCTTTGACTCTGTCAGCAAAGCGTCGAGTCTGTCTGTCATAAAGTATCGAGACCATCTGTCAATATGTGTCAACACAAGTGACTTAAGTGTCGACACAGCCTTTGGTGATGTCGACAAAGCTGCCTTGATGTCGACACAGCTTCTTGATACTGCATCTTGAGAATGTGTCGACACTGATTATTTGTATCGACACAAACACTTCATCATTCATCAGCAATCAACTTGGTCTAGACTCAGTTGTGTGTCGACACAACTTCACCATTCATCAGCAATCAACTTGGTCTAGACTCAGTTGTGTGTCGACACAAGTCCTGTGTATCGACACAGTTGATGTAGACTCAGAACATAATGTGTGTCGACACTGCCTCCAGGTGTCGACACAGTTGTTGTCGACTATGCCTCTGTGTGTCGACACTGCCTCCCGGTGTCGACACAGCCGATGTCGATTATAATCTTCTGTGTGTCGACACTGCCTCCCGGTGTCGACACAAATTCTCTGAAGTTTGGACACAGCTATTTCCAAGTGTCGACACAATCTTACTGAAGTGTCGACACAGCTTCCTCAGGTGTCGACACATGGACTTAGAATATTTTTCCTGCATTCTAGCACATTCTTAACCTGCACATATAAACTCAAAATAACATCAAATACACCTTGATGTATATCATTGAGCTAAGTGAGGCTTATCCAAATCAGGTACACATTTTCCAATGTACCCAACACAAAGTGAGTGTCATACTTCAACTCTTCTCTCAACTTACTCGAACCTGGGACGCACAATCGGTCATCTTTCCATGACAAGCCGTCATCCCAGGAGAATTGGCCATCTGACCCATCCCTTGCATAGTGTTGGAGACTTTCATCAAACTCCGTTGCTCGCTGAACCCTGTTCGCAAGGTCATACTGTACCTCCATCCAGTTCAAGCATGCATTGGCTATGAAATTCTTGTCAACGCAAGAAATCTCTAACGCTCCCAACTCCTGGATTAGATGCTCATCATACATCTGCAACCAACTTGACTGTACCGGAGTCCTACGACTCAATGCATCAGCGACCACATTTTCCTTCTCGGGAGTATAGTGAATATTAAAGGTATAGTCCCCTAGGAACTCGATCAACCTTCGTTGTCGCAAATCCAGATCCTTATGATCCAACAGATACTCTAAGCTCTTATGATCTGTATAGATATCCACTTATACGCCATATAGATAGTGTCACCACAACTTCGGTGCATAGATCACCGCCGCCAACTCTAAGTCGTAGATGGGATAATTCCGTTCGTACACTTTAAACTGGCGTGAGCCATAAGCAATCACTTTAGCAAAAGAATGCAGCCTATGCCGCTCCCTGAAGCATCATTGTAGATCTCATAGCCGTTTGTATCACATGGTGAGGTCAAAACAGGCACCGTGGTCAAATGAATCTTCATCTCTTCAACAGCTCGTGCGCACTCCGGCGTCAAAACGAGCATCTGATCCTTTCTCATCAACGTGGTCAGAGGCAAAGTAATCCGTGAGAAGTTTTCGACAAACCACCTGTAGTAGACTGCCAGTCCAAGGAAGCTCCTGACCTCGGCAACTAAATACATCACTGGTCACTCTCGTATGGCACTTATCTTTGACGAATCCATTGCTATGCCCTTTCCACTTACCACATGGCCCAGAAAAGCCACTGACGATAGCCAGAACTCACACTTTGAGAACTGGGCATAGAGCTTATTCCTCCGCAGGGTATGCAATACCAACCACAAATGGTTTGCATGGTCATCTTCCAACTTAGAGTACACTAAGATATCATCGATAAATACAATTACGAACAAATCCAAGTACTCTCAGAACGTTCGGTGCATGAGATCCATGAATACCAAAGGCGTATTACATAAGACAAACAACATTACCGTGAACTCATAATGACCGTAGCGTGTCCCAAACGCTGTCTTGGGAATGTCACCTTCCCGAATCCGCAATTGGTAATATCCCGATTTCAAATCCAACTTGGAATAGACGGTTGATCCCACTAGCTGATCGAACAAGTCATCTATCCGTGGAATCAAATACTTGTTTTTCTCCGTCATCTTATTCAACTCATGATAGTCAATCCATAACCGTACACTACCGTCTTTCTTTTTCACAAATAGAACAGGCGCGCTCCAAGGTGACATACTTGGGTGTATGTATCCCTATTCCAGCAACTCTTGCAATGGGACTTCCAATTCAGCCCTTTCCTTTGGCGCGACGCGCTATGGCGAGCGGGCCACAGGTTTTGCACCTGGCACCAACACAATAGAGAAGTCGATCTCCTATGGACTTCATCATTCATAAAGGTCATTAGGAAACACGTTGGTCTAAACCAACCACACAATAGAAGGGTCACTCAACCCGCCTTCGGCCTACAGACTGCTAGAGGCATGAAGACTCACTTCAAGCATAACCGAACAAGTTTGACAACTTAGCGAGCATACAAGCACTCTTGGTCCCTCGTTCCGCACAGATGGTCCTACGGTCTGTGATAACCTCAAAACGACCTCTACCCATATGCATTCTTTCCACTACGGCCATGTCGTTTCACTGGTATCTCTGATACCCAGATAAATACATAGGGTGGAACAAGTCGTAACCCAACGTTTTGCTTATTTATCACAACATAGTTATACATATACAAAACAAGTTTTGGAGCCAGCATTACAAACGCGGATATGTACAGTATATAGTTACAATTATTTATGTACAGACCGTTCTTTCTCTTCTTGTTTCAACTCGTCTAAGGGCCAACTTTGTAGTCTCAGGCTTTGTGTCCTTTTGTACCACACGAGTAGCAAATGGGTGGAGTTCGCCCTGCCACTGCTCCAGCCTTAGCTTTCTTTGTCCTTGGCGCATTACCATGGCAGTCTCGGGCAATATGTCCTACGTTTCTACACGCAAAACAAACACGCCTTTCCTTTGTTACCATGGTGGTAGAAGAGGTCGATTCTCGCATATGTCTGTTCTTCTTCCGCTTACGAGAACTTGATGTTAGCATCTTTGTAACGGTGGGCACACTGGCACCGTACCTTGCCCGGAACTGATTAAAGTCCATTTCCAAAGACCGGGCTGTTGTGACCAAGGCACAAAAGCCAAAGAACTTTGGACCCACCAATAGACTTCATAGTTCCTCGCGCAGACCATTATAAAATCTGTTGGTCTTCGTATCCTCACTTTCAACCACACACTCTGCATGTTGTCTTAGCGCCACAAATACATGAAAGTACTCCTCGACTATCGCAGGTCCTTGGATCGGACGCATATTCAACGGCGGGGCCGAAGCTCTTTCCCTTGCCATCTGCTCAGGCACACCAACCAGCATGAGTGGCACCATCAGAATATAGGGTTGTACATGTCACTCATGGATGGCGTTGATCATTGCAAAAACCACATCAGTGATCAATCAGACCGTCGCTACCGAAAGAGGGAGAGTTGGCACCGCAGTTAGCTCATAAATCCCCATTGCATGCTGGGGTTCTTGCTATCCCTCATTACTATTAGTCGCCTACAAGCGTGAAACACACAAGTAAGAAACTAAAATGTTGCACAAAGTAGGAGCAGGAACACACAAGGACCCCAAATAGAGCACACATTTGCGCCCTCGCACAAGCAAGAACAACAATTAGGAGCATGCAGGTTCCTCAAACAAGTGTATTTGCATTCCTTAGTGGACATTCAAGAGTTCATTAGTATTACAACGGTTCGCACAGACACGTGCTCGCCACCCCACAAAAGAATTCGACCACGAATTCGAAAGAGGAAGACCGAGACAATTTGATACCAAAATGTAACGACTCCACCCGTTTAATAACATATAATATAAGGTCCGGACGGGCCCCCACACTATATGCCACAAACAGACGGCGATATCACAGGTTAATACCACAACACCATTGCATCCTAACTCAGAGCATGCTAGCGAAAGATTTTAACAATAAAGATGAACTCATACCATGAATGTCCACTACATAAATAAACCATATTTATATATCAACTCTTGGAAGAGTGTACAACAAATACAACACAAGTTGGCCTTAAGGCTTTACAGTTCCTCTTTTCACAGTGTGGATTGCATACATCAACGTGCATGCCGACCACACATGAACAAAACACAACACTTTTTAGCTTAGCCTTCAAGGGCTAAGAAGCAACAACGACAGTAGCAGCAGGGACTTCAACCCTTCATTTTCTGCTCGGCTCTCCAGCATCTACACATGGACAATCCACCCAGAAGGTGGCAAACAAGGCAACGGTCAGCATTCAGCTGACTAATTTATAACAATCCTATCCCTTTCCTGGGGCAGTGACATTCCTTCCCTGCAGAGCAATGCATCAACAGATATAACATATCTTGTGCTCTTACGCACAAACAATCCATCACAACCATCAGCCACACGGCCCGACGATCCGTGCACTCAGGCATAATTTTGGGTATACCGACGAACCAGGATCAACACCTTTGAGCATTTAGTCTTGATGGCGTGCAGGCCTAAGACTCTCATTATGCCACTGACGAAAGCCCAATGCCTTGGCACTCTCTTGTACAACCAACATAATGCAGGTACAGATCCACCGCCCCCGTTTCTCAAATCGCCTTGCCATCACCAAGCACATCGTACTCGAGGCTACAATTAAAGGCGTGGGTCAGTTTCACCTTTCCTGTTTGGAAAGAAGCCTTTTAAGAGCTCGCAGCTCACAATAACCATAATGTCCGCCAAGGACTGGCTTCACAATCCAAAAGGGGAGTTAATGTCGGCGTCCTTCGCGGTCTCTTGGCGGGTTCAGCAGAACTCTCTATCTGCCCCCAAACTCAACCCAAACCCTGCAGTTTATGAAGTGCCAGAAAAATTGGTCTTTCATAGCATACAACACAAGCATGACAAGGGTGTTTTCCTTGAATTACTCATTCCAGTACTTCCTGCTACTTCCCTTCACATGCACAATCCATTGACTCCACAAACTACACGTTAATACGCGGAGTCTTCTCCGGTGCGTAGTATGAAACATCACCAATCCAGACCAACTTGTCTAGATAGGCTTCACACAGCATGCTTATCCCATACTACACATTTCCGGGTTTAAATGCAGACTCAACCAGGGATAACAACTATCAACCCATTGGGATCACTTATTCTTTCCACCTTTTGGTGGAGGATCCCATGCTCATGCATAAAGGAGGACTTCACTTGTCCAAGAAGGAAGATCGTTACCCTTGACGATCTCTGGGGAGCCATCAAAATTCTAGCTGGTTGGAAAGCACCGTAGTGGCTTTGCCTCCACAGAACCGCCCTTGGATCTCGAATCGGAACTCTAGAGCTCATCCGGTGGTTGGATATTCTTCTCCTTCACCTTCCTCCTCTCCCTTATCTCTTATCTTTTAGAAAGAGAATGGCCAAATGAATAATGGCCTTTTCATTCCAATCTTTTGTTTTAACCCAGCAGGAACTCATCTGAGCCTTTGGATCCAGGATGAAGAAAATGGACGGCCACAAATCAGCCTAAAAGTCCAATATTTGGGCTGACACGGCCTGTGACACGCCCGTGTCACAGGCCGTGTAATTTAAGAGGTACACGAACCGACTCACCCAGACCATAACAGGGCTTAGACACGCCCGTGTCAATCACCTAACACACCCGTGTCACTTAGTACATGCCCGTGTCAAGGGGCGTGTCCCTCAATTGACACATGATCAACATTCCCGAAAATAACACAGCTGGGGCACACGCTTGTGTCCTTGGCCGTGTGCAAAACACGCCCCTGTGACACGCCTGTGTCACAGGCCGTGCGCCATACTCAACGTCACTCGGTTACCCACCCGAGCAGGACACGACCTCGGATACGCCTGTGTCCCTGGTCGTGTCACCTCTCGACGATCGTCGACTGTATCGCATTGAGTGCTCGAGACGACACAGAGAAGGACACGCCCTGGTACACGCCTGTATCCCAGGCCGTGTGCCTCACTCAACGCTCTCTCTAGACCAAACTCACACCCGAGAAAACAGAGTATGACACGCCCTGGGACACGCCCGTGCCCTAGTTCGTGTCACCCAACCTGAACCACATTTTGGGATTTTTGGGATTTTGGGGGTGTTACACGTACCCCTCTCGTCCGTCCAATATGACGAGGCGACCTACAAGCCACCCGTGCTTGGGGAGCACGAGACTGCCATTCTTTCCTTCTTCGAAACCAAGATCTTCGACAACAAGTTCTTGCGGCGGGACCTCGACTCCCTTCTGCAAGTCCTCGCCGGAGAAGGTATTATTTCGCCCCTCCCTTTAAGTTGTTGCCTTGGGATTCGGCGAAGCTGACCCTTACTATCCGTACAAGTGTGCGAGAAATCCCTCTCCACCAGCCATATGAGGAAACCGGGGCTCTCTATAAGACCCCTTCCCCCAACTTTTACCCGGGTCGGGCAGAAGGGAATCTTAACGCCCAAGACGTCCACCCAGTGCTCCTTAAGGGTAACGACCCACCTTATCTAAGCACTAGCTGGTCGCCTTGCTCGGCTAAAATCACAACATTCATAATACATCAGAGATTTGCGGAAGCCTTAATGGGGAACCAGTTTCAAATATATATATACCATTACACATATTTACATGAGTACTAGGTCGAAGTTTAAGTATTTATATAAGCCCGCAGGCTGTACAAGTACTACATATAACTCTTCACTCCCTCTCCCTATTCAGTTCGTTGGTACTCACGTCTCGAAACTCTGAAGACGTCGGGGGTGCATCTTGTAAGATCCTGTCTCCTCATCCCGAGGCTAACCCGGATCTTATGCCCAGAACCGCCGCCTTACGGTGACACTAACTCCTGAGTTAGTCGACACCGTAAGACGCCGATTCTGCCGGCTATTACGATCATTTTTCACTAGAGATGCGGAAGTAAAAGTGTATAAACAAACCAATACACATGTCCATAGAAATCACAGAGCATATCATATATAAGGAAATGAAAGTGCTACTATAGTCCATAATGAGTAAAAAGAGAAAGTAGGGCTTATGCCCATATACATCAATATAAATCAGACTCTCTCTCACAAAATAGAAAGCTGTAAACTAAGCTATCCACTACATCTCCTCCCACCTGAGGATGTGCGGTAGTAGTGTCTGGTGGTGGTGGTAGCTGCTCCTCATGCCCTGCCTCCTCGTCCCGCTGGACGCGCTGATCCACCTCCTCGAACTCCTAAAAAAGGGGAGTCAACGTATGTTAGTCAAAAGACTAAGTCGTATCCTCAACACCTCCTCCTGTCGCTCTTAGGCACCGGATGGAAGGAGGATGCGGAGGACAACAAGGGGTAGCAAAGTGGAAGCAGGTGACATTTCTATCTAGCAGGAGTAAGTAAAATCTAGCAGTTCTATATATGATTTAGCAGTTCTATATATGATCTAGCAGTTCTATATATGATCTAGCAGTTCTATATAAAGTGCAAGTAAGTAAAGACAGTGCAGAAAGAGAAGGACTGCAGTAAAAGGTAGAACTGGAAGTAAAGGTAGTACAGAAAGGAAAGTACACTACTGCTACTCCTACTCCTATCAATATCACATAAGTACCCTAACTTATATGAACGCCCATACGAACTTATAAGTTAGGGTTTCCAAAAGTAACTTATCATATAAACCGCCCATACAATTTATATGATAAGGATCTATGAAGCGTATGTCCTAATGAATGAATGTATGTTATGATGAATATGTTAAACATGCAAGTGCAACACACACACACGACTCCGTGATCACAGACCTTTAGTTCCCTCTTTTTGAGAGCTTGCATCACTCTCGGGTACTACCGTTGTGGCTACGGCAACAGTGGAGCGGGCTCTCCACTTCTAGGTAGGTATAAGCACTACCAGACCTAGACCCCTCTCATACGCCTCTGTACACGTCCTAGGTGCACTCTAGAGTTTTGCGTACGTATTTTGCTGACTACCCGTCAGTCTTGTAGGTCGAGTGTACGCCTTCGGGGATTCCGCAGTATTATATATTTAGCATACTGGCCCCTCCACCCGTACTCCTCGCCCGAGTCATCGTACTGCCATCGGTGCATCGACTGGCCAGTCCCGCGTGACTCGCCACTAATTTTATGCACATGCAAGGTATTAATCGGAGCTTCCTGCTCGTACTGATATTGTTAACACATTCCCTCCAATCCAATTTGGGTGAGCAAGTGCTTGTATCCCTCCAACCTTAAGAAACAGGTGAGCAAGCCACTCCAACCCGGTTAGGATGAGCTCATTACTTGTATCCCTCCAACCTTGTGAAACAGGTGAGCAAGTAACCCATATGATGTTTCCAACCTTATTTAACCGGCGAACCTATCGCGTAGAACTCCAAACCTATTAGACTACTCTCGTCTAAGGTTTATTATATCTAGTGATTTAGAGTGAATCCCAGGACTGCCCAAGGCATGCCCCGTGAGGGGGTCTCGAGGGCACTAGGAACCAAGACGGGCATGAAACCCGAAGTTCCCTTTCGCAAGGATAATTAGTTTTAGTTGATGTTTACCCGTTACCCACGATTCTCCTTTAGTGTTACTCCTTAGTAGCCTAATGACTTATGGTATTATTATCGGAAAGGCGACGGTCTTCCGTCGGACTCCGTTATGCCTATTTGTAAAATGATTTGCACTCTATCACTCGTTACTATACTTATGATGTAATCGACACCACCCGGGTTTATTCCCAATTTCCACGACTATCCCATTTTATTCTATCTCCCGGTGGTCCTAGTAGAGTAATCCTACTTATTCTAAATGTAGCCCCAGACCTAATACCACCCTGCCATTTCCAAATTTCACTACCATCCCCATCGTTCTGTTCATTAATCTAGGGTGGTATTATCTAGATAGGTATTTACGTACGACGCTTCTATCGAGACTGAGCGACTAGGGTAAGATGACCTAACTAATGATCACTCGAATGAACTTCCAAATGCAATGTATTGTGTTTAATCACATGAGACTATTATAGATATGACACATCGATTATTTCAATATTTTATCTCCACCAGAATTAGTCAATTATTGTTACGGGTAAAATTGTCATTTTCTCGTATACTTATAAATTAAATCTTCAATTTATCAAGTCGTATCTCAAGGGCTCGAATATGTCTCCCATGAGTTTAAATAATATCATTAGGGTTTTGTAAATCTTCTAAACCCTAGTTTGAATCATTTTAGAAAATGCTTAAGTGTTCACCAAATTATCAAAATAGTCAAATTCACTAAGTGCGGGATTTTTGCTCCCAAAAATCCCAACTAATTTAGGGTTTGAAATTATACCCTACTGGTCTACTAAATCAGGGGGGTGTGCATTCTAAATGCACCCCCTTTAGGCAAATATCAAAACAAGTTTTACATTTGCTATTTGCACCCCGAGCCTAAGTAGTTCAATTCTTGCATGTGGGTCTTTCCCAACATGACTTGTTCCAATTTCAGAGAAATTTCTACCACTGGTCTATATGGTCCCTAATGGTCAGCCACCAAAATTTGGGGCCATTTGGAGTTAGCTAACTCCAAGAATCACCTAGTTAAGCCCTAGGGGTATTTTGGTAATTTTCCCACATTTTGTTTTCCAATCAAGCCCATTTTTGGGCAGGGCCTGAATATGCCCTAATTATACCTCTGACCAAAATCTCAGGTCAAGGGGGCTTCTGGTTTGGCTTGAGCAGCCATTTGAAATTCTGCAAAATTGCTATTTGCAGCCCAAGTCAAATTTCATTTCTCAAACATGCAAGTGAGATTCCTCATCATGCAGTGAGTCAATTTAGCCCAAATTTTAACCATGGGTCTAATATACCCATGAGAGAGTGCCACCAAAATTTGGGGCCATTTGGAGTTAGGAAACTCCAAAAATCACATTTATTTACTTTTGGGTATTTTTGTAAAAACTATAGCAAAATGTTCCCCAAAAATTCTGATTTTTGGGGAGGGCTTAGATAAGCCTAATTTAGTAACCTAGCCCAAATTTCAGCCCATTTGGACCAAGGGTTTGAGCAGGGCATCAGTTTTAGTTTCTGCCCTAGTTAGGGGGCAGTCCTAGAAAAACAGCCCTACAGGGCAGCCTACTGGTCCAAAACCTATGATTTCTGTGGCATTTTAAAGTTAACTCATCTACCTAAATATTTCATTCAGAGTCCATCCTAAGGTGGGGCCTCTAGGTATCTCATAAACAACATGCAAGGTCACAGTAAAAGTGTGACAGATTGATATACTATTCATATGATAATAATACATGATTTAATTTAAGTAGCTGCACGAATCTTAAAGAATATCCAACGGTGGCTGTATCATCTTCCTCATGCACATGCATGCAGGCCAACCGAGGCTGGCCACCCTTGCGGGGTGGTTTCCGGCCATCGCCGGCGGCGGGACCTCCGGCCAAGTTATCCCCCGGCCTCACGGTGGTCGGGGCTAGGGCTGGCCGGCGACTGGGCGGCGGAGAGCGGCGGACGGCGGCGGCGCAACCAAGCTGAAAAACCCTAAATCCGCCATTTTTGAAGCTTTTTCCAAGCTTTAGAGGCCTGCTGTCGAGCTCGTTTGAGCTCGACCTATAACCTAGTTGATCTAGGAAACTAGTACAGTAAGAGGGGAGGGGATACGGACCGGTGGTGGTGGCTGAGGTTGAGGGTGGCGGCAGTTTCCCCTAGCATGAATATTCCGGCGAGTTCCTTGGCTTGCCATGGCTGCTGGTGGCTTCCTTCCTCTCTCTCTCTCTCTGGGGTAGGGATGAAGTGGGTGTGAGTGTGTGAGGTCGGTTTAGGCTGAGTTAAGAGAGGGGGGCGACTCCACCAATGCTTGGGCGATTTCACCAAGAATGGCGATTTCACCAATGTGGGGGGGGGGGGGGCTCGGGTTGGGCTGGTTGAGCTGGCTGGCTGCTTGGGAGTGGGCCCCACTACTCCAGCTAGGTTAAATAGACCCTAATGGGTCGGGTTTCAAGGTTGGGGCCAAGGTGGGTGGTGGAGAAAAAGAGGGTTGGCTCTTTTGAATGATATGGTTTAGGTTAGGTCGGGTTTGGGCTTTGGCTGGACCCAAAGTTGCATGGTGGGGTCCCCACACCTCCTAATACCCCTACATGGTCAGCCAACCCATCATGGGTTGGTGGGATGAGCCCAAATGGTCCAAACCCCTTTCTTAGCATCTTCTCTCTCCTACTCCTCCTCTTTTCTCTCTCCTAAGTGTTCTCCCAAAAGTACTATTGCAAGACCCTATTTTTCTCTCCCCTAGGGTTTATAAGGTCACTTTAGGCCCACATGATGAATTTGGGTTGGTTTGGGTGGACCCAACCTAGTGAAATGGGCTAGGGCACCATTTTCACTATTTAGGTCAACATGTTGACTTGACCCAACATGGGTCAACTAGTTGACCCCATGGCCTACCCTAGGGCCCACTTAGATTGTATTTAGGGTTAGGGCAATGTGGTGGGGTCATGGTGTGGCTAGGGTTTGTATTTAGCCTAGTTTGACCTAGGTTGACTTGGGCCCCATAGTGGGCCCCACATGGTCTAAATCCTCCTCCTAGGGTCAAACCTAGCTAAACCCTAGCATCCACCACATGTCTAACCCAAATCTAAGTCATTTGAAATTTGGGATGTTACAAACCCTATAAACAAAAAAATAATTTCGTCCCCGAAATTTAAGTTCGGGCTACGGGGTTTCTACGACAAGCTTATAAAGATTCGAAACGTAACTAGAAGGAAAATATAAAACTAAGTTGTACCTGAGGAGAATAGCTCCGGGTGTCGCTCCATCATGAGATCCCTCGGCTCCCAGGTGTGCTCCTCCCGTCCGTGGTTGGACCACAACACCTTCACGAGAGGGACCTTCTTTTTCCGCAACACTCGGACGGCGGTATCGTCGATCCGGACCGGCTCTAAACGAACTGATCGATCCGATGCTACTGGCCCGTCGGTAGTAGAAATATGCTGCTCAGGGCGAAGGAGTGCTCGTCGTAGGGAGGAGACGTGAAAGACGTCGTGCAGAGTTCCCAACTCTATCGGTAGCTGCAGTCGGTAAGCCAAGGGGCCGATCCGCTCCAGGATCAAGTAAGGCCCCATATATCTCGGACTGAGCTTCTTGTGCCTCCGCACCCGGGAAACACCGTGCACTGGACGTATCTTCAAGAAAACCCTGTCTCCCACCTGGAACTCCACCTTACGATGCCGCGCATCGTAATACTTCGCCTGTCTGCTCTGGGCCTCCAACATCCGATCTCTGACCAGGCGTATCTGAGCCTCCGTATCCTCGACATACTCTGAACCGTGAGCTCGTGTATCCTCATCTTGTACCCATGATAGAGGTGTCCGACACCTCCTCCCATATAGTGCCTCGTAAGGAGCCATCCCAATGCTCGCCTGGTGACTGTTGTTATAAGAAAACTCAATCAAGGGCAACAGTCGCTCCCAGGGCTTCCCCGTATCCAAAATACAAAGACGCAGCAGATCCTCCATAGTCCGGTTGGTCCGCTCTGTCTGACCGTCGGTCTGTGGATGGAAGGCAGTGCTGAAAGAGAGCTGCGAACCTAAGTAAGCATGCACTGCCCTCCACTCCCTAGAAGTGAATCGACCGTCACGATCCGAGACAATCGTCTTGGGGATGTCGTGGTATCTAACGAACTGCTCCACAAACAATCTCACCAATACGGCAACTGGGGCGTCCTTCCGGATCGGTATGAATCTGGCTACCTTGGTCAATCTATCGACGATGACCCAAATGGAATCGTGCCCAGAGTGGGAGCGAGGCAACCCATGCACAAAATCCATAGCAATATCCTCAAACTTCCACTCTGGCACCGGTAATGGCTGTAATAACCCTCCTGGGCTCTTGCATTCAGCTTTCACTAGCTGACATGCCTCGCAGTGTGTAACATAATGTATGATCTCCCTCTTCATCCCGGGCCAGTACATGCTCTTCCGCAAATCAGCCGTCATCTTGGTGATACCGGGGTGCACTGAGTACCGTGATTGGTGCGACTCCCTGAGTATGTCCTCCCGGATACCACCTCCTGCGGGTATATATATACGGCCACAGAAATGAACGAGGTCGTCGCGTAGCGTGTAATCCTCTGCCTTGCCCTCAGCTAGGGCTCCGAATATCGGCTCTAAATCTGCATCCTGCCTCTGATGCGCCCAGATGCGCTTCCGAATGTCACAATCACTAATCATGGAGTTCAGATACTCCCGGTACAGCTCTGGCTCAGTCTCTGACACCACAGTAATGTGCAGGTCCTCCACCATTTGAGCCAACGACATAGCTCCCACCCGAGGTTCCGGACCAGTAGTGCCGGCTCTCCTGCTCAAGGCATCCGCCACAGTGTTTGCCTTCCCCGGGTGGTAATGGATCTTGTACTGGTAGTCACATAGGAATTCTAGCCATCTCCTCTGGCGTAGATTCAGATCCTTCTGAGTGTCGATGTACCTGAGATTCTTGTGATCGGAGAAAATATCACAATGGATCCCGTACAGATAGTGCCTCCATATCTTTAATGCGAATACCACTGCCCCGAGTTCTAGGTCATGGACTGGGTAGTTGTGCTCGTGCTTCTTCAACTGTCTCGAAGCGTATGCTATCACATGACCGTGCTGCATTAGGACAACACCCATCCCCTGGTATGATGCGTCGGTGTAAATCTGGAATCCTTCCTTCCCAGCTGGAAGTGCAAGGATAGGGGATGAGGTGAGCCTGCTCTTCAATTCCTGGAACGCTACCTCGCACTTCTCAGACCAATGAAATCCTGCCTCTTTCTTCGTCAACGATGTGAGGGGGAGAGCTATCCTGGAAAACCCCTCCACAAACTTGCGGTAGTAGCCTGCTAGCCCCAAGAAGCTGCGTATCTCCGTGGCCGATTTTGGCTGCGGCCAATCTCTAACTGCCTCGATCTTAGCTGGATCCACGGCTAGTCCAGCCCCACTGATGGTGTGTCCCAAGAACGTTACCTCCTCAAGCCAGAACTGGCACTTAGAGAACTTAGCATACATGCTATGCTCCCTCAGCTTCCCTAAAACCAACGATAGATGCTGCGCATGTTCCTCCTTGGTCTTGGAATAGACCAAAATGTCGTCGATGAAGACTATGACGAACCGATCCAAGTAAGGCTCGAATACACGGTTCATCAGACTCATGAATGCTGAGGGCGCATTCGTGAGCCCGAAGGGCATCACCGTGAACTCAAACAAGCCATACCGAGAACTGAACGCCGTCTTCGGTATGTCCTCCTCTTGGATCCGCAACTGATAGTATCCAGATCTCAAGTCCAGCTTCGAAAACCAGAATGCTCCCTGAAGCTGATCGAACAGCTCATCAATCCGTGGCAGTGGGTAAGTGTTCCGGACCGTAAGCCGGTTCAATTCCCAGTAGTCAATGCACAACCGGAGCGAACCGTCTTTCTTCTTCACGAATAAAACTGGTGCTCCCCAGGGTGAAGAACTAGGCCGGACAAATCCGGACTCCACTAGCTCCTGTAACTGCGTCCTGAACTCTGCCAGCTCCCTTGGAGCCATCCGGTACGGTGCCCGGGATACGGGCTTGGCATCCGGTATCAACTGGATACGGAAGTCGGTGTCTCTGGCTGGCGGTAGTCCGGGCAATTTCTCCGGGAATACGTCGGAGAAATCCCGAACCACGGGTATATCGGAAATGGCCGTCTCTGCCACTATCATCTCGAAGCATACAAGATACACCTCCTCGCCCTGCTCGTAGGCTTTGACAGCCTGTATGGAAGATAATGAAAGAGATGGGATAGGTCGGATACCTTCGATGGTGACGTAGGAGTCGCCATGCCTGAGGGTGATCCTCTTGGACAGACAGTCTATCTGGGCGTAGTTCCAATGTAACCACACCATGCCCAGAATAATGTCGAAGTCCTGCAGCATCAGGATCGTCCCCGGTATCTGGAATATCTTGCCAGCGATCTCGCCCTCCAAGTTGCAATGCTCCGTAGTCACTATCTCCGAGCCGTCGGGCAGACGCACCCTTCTCTCCGCGCCTGTGAATCTTTCCACGCCATCTAGCCATTTGATGAAGGCTTCTGATATGAACGAGTGTGTAGCACCCGTGTCGTATAAGGTATGGGCAGGTTTGCCATTAACGATGACTATGCCTGAGGTTTTGATTATTTTAACGAGTGTTATTCTATGAGGCTTAATGAGCTTATAAGATCAAGTAATTTGAAGGAAATAAAACTTTTAAGGTTTTAAATTACCTGTAATGACCTCCTCTGGGTTTCTTGGAACGGCAAGATCCAAGGCGTACATCTGATCACGACCCCTGCCTCGGCCGTGATGTCCTCGTCCTCGGCCTCGGCCTCGTCCTCGACCTCGACCCTGGTATGCTGGAGGGGCCACTGGAGGGGGTGGAGGAGGAGGAGGAGCTGACGGAACTGCTGCGGACAATCAGCTCTATAGTGCCCCGGCTGGTGGCACCCAAAACAGACCACTTGTCTCTGACCTTGATCTTCCTGCCCGATCGGTCCATGAGTCTGAAGAGGTGGAGGAGCATATACTGGAGGAGGCCTCTGCTCCTGCCTGTAGTTCTCCTGCCGGTAGTTGGGACGACGACGTCCCCCACCCCGTTTGAACCCAATGACCTTGCCCCTCTGGGGGCCTCTACTACTCTCTCCGTGCCATGGCCCATCAAGTGGCCTCTTCCCTCTACTTTGTGTCATAAGCTGGTCCGCCTCGTGCTTCTTTGCCATCTCGATGATCTCTGTCGATGATCCATGAGAAATAAATAGCAGTGCCTGCCGCACTGAATCCCTAAGTCCTCGGTAGAACTTCTTTGCATACCTCCGGTCCTCTAGATCATGGAAGCCTGCAAATCTGGCCAAATGGGAGAATTCCCTCTGGTACTCAATCACTGAACGAGTCCCCTGCTTGAGGTTCAAGAACCTCTCCTCCAACTCATCTCTGTCTGTATCTGACACAAAATGTCCAAGGACGGACTCACTGAACTCCTCCCATGAGATCTCTGATGGGTCCCTATCAGCATATGTGGAATCCATCATGGATTTCCACCATCTCCAGGCATGTGAATCTAGAGCAGAAGTCGCCAAGGGTACTGCCTGTTGCACCGGGCAACTGATGCCTGCAAGCATCTCCTGTATGGCCTCCAGCCATTCCTCTGTCTTCACAGCATTCTCCGTCCCGTGGTATATGGGCGGGGACAGGCTCCTGAACGCACTCAACCAGTTTGACCCCGGATTTGGCAGCTGTGCCGGGGCCTGCTGGGCTCTAAATGCGTCTAGGATCGCAGTAAGGGTCTGTCCCATCTCAGTCTGCATGAACGAAGTGGCATCCGGAGGGGGAGGGACCACGTTCTATGGCACGTCGACCTGTAGAGGTTGCAAAAAGGTGATTCTTAAGTCAAAATTCTTCAAAATTTGACCTAACTCATTGTATAATGGACTATTTAGTGTGACTTTTTACACATGGGCACACCATTGCTTCCGCTGAATAGTTTGTCCGCAAACTACTCTCGAGCGGGGTGTTCCAGTGTTGTGGACTTCTTTCTCTAATGATCGTACTTTTCAAGTGATACCAGTTTGTAAGATCCTGTCTCCTCATCCCGAGGCTAACCCGGATCTTATGCCCAGAACCGCCGCCTTACGGTGACACTAACTCCTGAGTTAGTCGACACCGTAAGACGCCGATTCTGTCGGCTATTACGATCATTTTTCACTAGAGATGCGGAAGTAAAAGTGTATAAACAAACCAATACACATGTCCACAGAAATCACAGAGCATATCATATATAAGGAAATGAAAGTGCTACTATAGTCCATAATGAGTAAAAAGAGAAAGTAGGGCTTATGCCCATATACATCAATATAAATCAGACTCTCTCTCACAAAATAGAAAGCTGTAAACTAAGCTATCCACTACATCTCCTCCCACCTGAGGACGTGCGGTAGTAGTGTCTGGTGGTGGTGGTAGCTGCTCCTCATGCCCTGCCTCCTCGTCCCGCTGGACGCGCTGGTCCACCTCCTCGAACTCCTAAAAAAGGGGAGTCAACGTATGTTAGTCAAAAGACTAAGTCGTATCCTCAACACCTCCTCCTGTCGCTCTTAGGCACCGGATGGAAGGAGGATGCGGAGGACAACAAGGGGTAGCAAAGTGGAAGCAGGTGACATTTCTATCTAGCAGGAGTAAGTAAAATCTAGCAGTTCTATATATGATTTAGCAGTTCTATATATGATCTAGCAGTTCTATATATGATCTAGCAGTTCTATATAAAGTGCAAGTAAGTAAAGACAGTGCAGAAAGAGAAGGACTGCAGTAAAAGGTAGAACTGGAAGTAAAGGTAGTACAGAAAGGAAAGTACGCTACTGCTACTCCTACTCCTATCAATATCACATAAGTACCCTAACTTATATGAACGCCCATACGAACTTATAAGTTAGGGTTTCCAAAAGTAACTTATCATATAAACCGCCCATACAATTTATATGATAAGGATCTATGAAGCGTATGTCCTAATGAATGAATGTATGTTATGATGAATATGTTAAACATGCAAGTGCAACACACACACACGACTCCGTGATCACAGACCTTTAGTTCCCTATTTTTGAGAGCTTGCATCACTCTCGGGTACTACCGTTGTGGCTACGGCAACAGTGGAGCGGGCTCTCCACTTCTAGGTAGGTATAAGCACTACCAGACCTAGACCCCTCTCATACGCCTCTGTACACGTCCTAGGTGCACTCTAGAGTTTTGCGTACGTATTTTGCTGACTACCCGTCAGTCTTGTAGGTCGAGTGTACGCCTTCGGGGATTCCGCAGTATTATATATTTAGCATACTGGCCCCTCCACCCGTACTCCTCGCCCGAGTCATCGTACTGCCATCGGTGCATCGACTGGCCAGTCCCGCGTGACTCGCCACTAATTTTATGCACATGCAAGGTATTAATCGGAGCTTCCTGCTCGTACTGATATTGTTAACACATTCCCTCCAATCCAATTTGGGTGAGCAAGTGCTTGTATCCCTCCAACCTTAAGAAACAGGTGAGCAAGCCACTCCAACCCGGTTAGGATGAGCTCATTACTTGTATCCCTCCAACCTTGTGAAACAGGTGAGCAAGTAACCCATATGATGTTTCCAACCTTATTTAACCGGCGAACCTATCGCGTAGAACTCCAAACCTATTAGACTACTCTCGTCTAAGGTTTATTATATCTAGTGATTTAGAGTGAATCCCAGGACTGCCCAAGGCATGCCCCGTGAGGGGGTCTCGAGGGCACTAGGAACCAAGACGGGCATGAAACCCGAAGTTCCCTTTCGCAAGGATAATTAGTTTTAGTTGATGTTTACCTGTTACCCACGATTCTCCTTTAGTGTTACTCCTTAGTAGCCTAATGACTTATGGTATTATTATCGGAAAGGCGACGGTCTTCCGTCGGACTCCGTTATGCCTATTTGTAAAATGATTTGCACTCTATCACTCGTTACTATACTTATGATGTAATCGACACCACCCGGGTTTATTCCCAATTTCCACGACTATCCCATTTTATTCTATCTCCCGGTGGTCCTAGTAGAGTAATCCTACTTATTCTAAATGTAGCCCCAGACCTAATACCACCCTGCCATTTCCAAATTTCACTACCATCCCCATCGTTCTGTTCATTAATCTAGGGTGGTATTATCTAGATAGGTATTTACGTACGACGCTTCTATCGAGACTGAGCGACTAGGGTAAGATGACCTAACTAATGATCACTCGAATGAACTTCCAAATGCAATGTATTGTGTTTAATCACATGAGACTATTATAGATATGACACATCGATTATATCAATATTTTATCTCCACCAGAATCAGTCAATTATTGTTACGGGTAAAATTGTCATTTTCTCGTATACTTATAAATTAAATCTTCAATTTATCAAGTCGTATCTCAAGGGCTCGAATATGTCTCCCATGAGTTTAAATAATATCATTAGGGTTTTGTAAATCTTCTAAACCCTAGTTTGAATCATTTTAGAAAATGCTTAAGTGTTCACCAAATTATCAAAATAGTCAAATTCACTAAGTGCGGGATTTTTGCTCCCAAAAATCCCAACTAATTTAGGGTTTGAAATTATACCCTACTGGTCTACTAAATCAGGGGGGTGTGCATTCTAAATGCACCCCCTTTAGGCAAATATCAAAACAAGTTTTACATTTGCTATTTGCACCCCGAGCCTAAGTAGTTCAATTCTTGCATGTGGGTCTTTCCCAACATGACTTGTTCCAATTTCAGAGAAATTTCTACCACTGGTCTATATGGTCCCTAATGGTCAGCCACCAAAATTTGGGGCCATTTGGAGTTAGCTAACTCCAAGAATCACCTAGTTAAGCCCTAGGGGTATTTTGGTAATTTTCCCACATTTTGTTTTCCAATCAAGCCCATTTTTGGGCAGGGCCTGAATATGCCCTAATTATACCTCTGACCAAAATCTCAGGTCAAGGGGGCTTCTGGTTTGGCTTGGGCAGCCATTTGAAATTCTGCAAAATTGCTATTTGCAGCCCAAGTCAAATTTCATTTCTCAAACATGCAAGTGAGATTCCTCATCATGCAGTGAGTCAATTTAGCCCAAAGTTTAACCATGGGTCTAATATACCCATGAGAGAGTGCCACCAAAATTTGGGGCCATTTTGAGTTAGGAAACTCCAAAAATCACATTTATTTACTTTTGGGTATTTTTGTAAAAACTATAGCAAAATGTTCCCCAAATATTCTGATTTTTGGGGAGGGCCTAGATAAGCCTAATTTAGTAACCTAGCCCAAATTTCAGCCCATTTGGACCAAGGGTTTGAGCAGGGCATCAGTTTTAGTTTCTGCCCTAGTTAGGGGCAGTCCTAGAAAAACAGCCCTACAGGGCAGCCTACTGGTCCAAAACCTATGATTTCTGTGGCATTTTAAAGTTAACTCATCTACCTAAATATTTCATTCAGAGTCCATCCTAAGGTGGGGCCTCTAGGTACCTCATAAACAACATGCAAGGTCACAGTAAAAGTGTGACAGATTGATATACTATTCATATGATAATAATACAGGATTTAATTTAAGTAGCTGCACGAATCTTAAAGAATATCCAACGGTGGCTGTATCATCTTCCTCATGCACATGCATGCAGGCCAACCGAGGCTGGCCACCCTTGTGGGGTGGTTTCCGGCCATCGCCGGCGGCGGGACCTCCGGCCAAGTTATCCCCCGGCCTCACGGTGGTCGGGGCTAGGGCTGGCCGGCGACTGGGCGGCGGAGAGCGGCGGACGGCGGCGGCGCAACCAAGCCGAAAAACCCTAAATCCGCCATTTTTGAAGCTTTTTCCAAGCTTTAGAGGCCTGCTGTCGAGCTCGTTTGAGCTCGACCTCTAACCTAGTTGATCTAGGAAACTAGTACAGTAAGAGGGGAGGGGATACGGACCGGTGGTGGTGGCTGAGGTTGAGGGTGGCGGCGGTTTCCCCTAGCATGAATATTCCGGCGAGTTCCTTGGCTTGCCATGGCTGCTGGTGGCTTCCTTCCTCTCTCTCTCTCTCTCTCTCTGGGGTAGGGATGAAGTGGGTGTGAGTGTGTGAGGTCGGTTTAGGCTGAGTTAAGAGAGGGGGGCGACTCCACCAATGCTTGGGCGATTTCACCAAGAATGGCAATTTCACCAATGTGGGGGGGGGGGGGGGGCTCGGGTTGGGCTGGTTGAGCTGGCTGCTTGGGAGTGGGCCCCACTACTCCAGCTAGGTTAAATAGACCCTAATGGGTCGGGTTTCAAGGTTGGGGCCAAGGTGGGTGGTGGAGAAAAAGAGGGTTGGCTCTTTTGAATGATATGGTTTAGGTTAGGTCGGGTTTGGGCTTTGGCTGGACCCAAAGTTGCATGGTGGGGTCCCCACACCTCCTAATACCCCTACATGGTCAGCCAACCCATCATGGGTTGGTGGGATGAGCCCAAATGGTCCAAACCCCTTTCTTAGCATCTTCTCTCTCCTACTCCTCCTCTTTTCTCTCTCCTAAGTGTTCTCCCAAAAGTACTATTGCAAGACCCTATTTTTCTCTCCCCTAGGGTTTATAAGGTCACTTTAGGCCCACATGATGAATTTGGGTTGGTTTGGGTGGACCCAACCTAGTGAAATGGGCTAGGGCACCATTTTCACTATTTAGGTCAACATGTTGACTTGACCCAACATGGGTCAACTAGTTGACCCCATGGCCTACCCTAGGGCCCACTTAGATTGTATTTAGGGTTAGGGCAATGTGGTGGGGTCATGGTGTGGCTAGGGTTTGTATTTAGCCTAGTTTGACCTAGGTTGACTTGGGCCCCATAGTGGGCCCCACATGGTCTAAATCCTCCTCCTAGGGTCAAACCTAGCTAAACCCTAGCATCCACCACATGTCTAACCCAAATCTAAGTCATTTGAAATTTGGGATGTTACACATCTGCTCTAATAGTCCTAACTACTGGCGCAATCTCCTACGGTAGTGGGCATGGTCCACTACGGTGCTCCATTTCTTGTGAATGGTTATTTAAATAACCGTTAGTCACAGATCTAAGTAGAAACAAATCTCCTCCCCAGATCCATATCCTGGGGACGAGCATACACCCACCCGACAAAAGTAGATAGCCAATGCAAGAGAGAGTTAGAACAACATTTCATATGTATAGGCTAGGAGTAACTATAAAAAAGCGCAACATAGTATAACTAGAATAGCAGCAACAATGTTTATCAGATATAATCAAGGTTCCACTAGCACATCAACACATCAGGTATCACAACCTGTACCCTATCGCAGGCATTCACAACCACACACATATCGTATGTATTCACAACCGCGCAAACATTGCAGGCATTCACAGTCGCGCATAACCCCCCTATGTCGACATAGTATGAACCGCTTCTTTTCAAGCAGGGTAGCAAGCCCTGCGAGCCTCACCGATGTAGCCATCGGTGATAGTGGCCAATCCTGCCACTTTTGGGGGTGGTCGTACCGCACAGCCCAAGGCCCCAATGTACAACCTCATGTACTCCTGGATGTGAGCGAAATCCGCTGATTCAATATTTTGGCCGACCAGTGGAGGAAAAACCCGACGGGGAATAAAACATGACGGTCGGTCACCCATGGTACTTATCACCCTGTCGCCTTGAGTCATCAACCTTCCCACACCGGTACGAACGGTCTGCGGAAGGGACTGACCCGCCACAATTTACCGCAAGCAATTTACAAGAAATCAAACAGTCAATTTTGCTAGCACGCATCAGGTCTATTGCGGTCTGCCCTACTATGCTTCAAGCTTCGGGCGGCAGCTCTTAGCTCAACTTTAAACAAGGAGCGTGGGGGAACTTTATTTGAGGCTAGACCTGGAGGAATTCCTCAACTCCGGTTATCCCTAACTAAGGCCCGACCTTAATAGATAACTGCTCGTTAGAGCAAGACCCAAGTTTATAATAGTAAATTGCAGAAATGAAGTGCGGTAAATAAAGCTGCTAAACAAAAGCTGCATAAATTTAAGTGTTGAATGAAATGTGACCAGTATGAGACTGGAGTAGAACTAAATTGAACTTGACCAGTATGAAATTGGAGTAGAACTGAATTGAAATTACTGAATTGAACTTGACTAGTATGGAACTAGAGCAGAACTAAATTGAAAGTACTGAATTGAACTTAACCAGTACAAAACTGGAGTAGTACTGAATTGAAAGTACTTAACTGAAATAAACTTGAACAATACGAGACTGGAATAGTACTGAATTGAAAGTACTGAACTGAAATGAGCTAGACCAGTACGAGACTAGAGTTGTACTGAATTAAAAGTACTGAAATGAATAAAGGAACTGAACCAGTGCAAAACTGGAATAATTATAAAGAAAATGGTTAGTAGTCCAATCACTCCATTCAGGAGGCTTCAGTTCCATCTCCGTTCTAAGGAGATATTTCCAGTTCCTTCTCCGTTCTCAAGAGGCATTCACAGTTCTATTTCCATTTTTAATAAGCTAGCTTGGGTTACACCAATTATTAAAATCTGATAGTAATTTGTTTGTTCCTTTTTAATCACGGCTTAATCAGATTCGAGGCTTATTAAGAGTTACACCCTTATTATATGTAGGGGATAATTTTGCAATTCACTAACTCGTACTCTTATCTTCCGAGCGTGCCCCAAATTACCCGAGGGTCGAGGAGCTCGATAGTTTCTCGAAATCTCGGAACACCCGGAGCTTTGTCACTCGTCTCAGTCACTTTTATTTATAACACCATTTGAATTTATTATTCAAATTAGAAAGGGCGGTCGCGTGCTCCAATTTTTTTACTTTCGAGGAAAACGAGCGTTATAATTACCAAGCGCAACCCTAAGCTCCAATAAATTGAGGAAAGTTCAATTTTGATCCCCAAGTACCCAAATTTTGATACGACCTTTAAGGGGGTCTAAAATGAGCCTGGAAAAATTTTCATAATTTTTTGAAGAATTTTGTGCCTTTAATTTAACCAAACAAATTTCATTTGGGCTGTTAAAAATACCAAATCAACTCCAAAAATTCTCAAAATTTTTGCGGAGGAAGACCTTAGTTAGGGGAACATTTTTCATGTTGATCACTTTACCCCCAGAGGCCTAGAAATGCCCCATGAAATTTCTCAAAATCCATCCATTAAATCTGGTCTACTGATAGCATATATGAGATATCCTGTGGCTGAGATCGAGCCAGACATCTAATACCATCCTTTTGACCCCACAACGGATCGGCCGCGGTTCTACTGTGGGGGGCACTGATGCTGAGATGGGAGGGGGATTTAATGAAATCCCGGCCGTCCGATCTTCATCGAAGATCGGACAGCCGCTGCTCCTCGCTGGCGGCAGTCAGGGATAATAACTGCCACCGCTGTCCAGTCACCGCTGGGCTCCGACGTTTCCCCCAGCCAGTTTGTCGGGGCCGGCGTGTCCCTGGGTGGTGGTCCGACTCCCTGTCGCTACCGGCCACCGCTTGGTTTGGCCAACCAGAGAGCGGGGTGGCGGTGATTTTGCTCCCAGCGCCACCACACCACCCCGCCCCACCAGTGTTGATCCCAGCCCTGTAACCACCACTGGTCGGCACGTCGGGGGGAGGGCTCTTCTCCGGTGGTGGTCCGGCGACCATCCGCCGCCGATCGCTGCTGGAGGCAAAACATAAAAAATGTTCTGCCTCTCGGGTGCCACCGTAGCGGCATTTTACGGTGGCACCCTTGGTGCGGGGAAGGGCCAGCCATCCTGCGGGCACCACCCGACCTAGTGCATGGGTCGGGTGGTACCGACGGTGCTCCGACCGCTGGAGGGTCCATGCAGGATGTCCAAAAGGAAAGGAAGGGGGAGGGGAGAAGCTTTTACCTGTGGAGGAGGGGCTTGGGAGGGACCAGCTTGGTTGGCCATCTAAGATGGTGGTGGTGGAGCTCGAGCTTGCCTTTTCCGGCGACTCTAGCTCTAGCAGAGCTTGGGGAGGGGTATGGGAGTTGCTCTTCAAACTTGTGAGGGGATTAACAGGGGAGGGGTCCTTTATATAGGCTGGATGGGAGGGGATCTACTCCCCTACCCAATGTGAGATTAATCCCTCCTTAGGGAGGGATTAATCTCCACCGTCCAGCTGTCCAAGGACAGCTGGAGGCTCAAGGCAATTCCCTCATGTGGGAAATGAGGTTGGGCACCTTATGGGCTTGGGCTTTCATAAGTGGGAGATGGAAAAAGAAAGGGGAGTGGGGGGAAAGTTGGTGGGCCACTACTTGGGCCCACTCCTTCCCATCTCAATAATTTGTGGCCCCTATGGGTAAGGGGGCAATGTACTATTTACCAATGGAGAGAGAGTGGCCTCCTCCTTAGGAAAAATTTCCAAAAATGGGGAAAAAGGGAGGGTTTGACCAAAGTCAACCCTGGTGGGTCAACTCATAGGGGTCAAAGTCAAAATATGTCCAAGTCATCGGGGTTGGGTCAAAGTTAGGGTGTTGGGTCACATTTAGTGTGCGCATGCTTTTCGGTGCACAATTGGGCTTGATTTGACCACGGTTTGACCATTCATTATTGAAATTGACCGGAATCAATTTTGTTAACTTTGTATTGACCATACGAATCCAACGCCACTAACCGGGGTCAAATCGGAGTTCATTTGGTAAAATTCCAAAATCTGCGCGTTGTGGTGCGCTAAAATGGTCAAAATGTCTATATCCGTCGTTAGATCTTAAATCGTGATGCGGCGAGTTCCGATACGCTTGTATCAACTATACGAGGCCATAAGAACTGACGGAACTCAAATCAGAGTTCACTAGGCCGATATCCAAAGTCTGGCTCTCGTGGCATTTTACGAGGAATGGTTACATCCACCACATGACCTCAGGGTCCAACAGAACGAGTTCCGTCGTGCTCGTATCGATTATACGAGGCCACATGAGCTCAAATCGGAGTTCTCTAGCTCTATTTCCCGCTTATGGTTACCTTCTACCGGGTCATTGGTAGGAGTTCGGGTCACTTTTATTGGGCCCACTAGGGTTCTGGTGGCCCAATAAAAGTTGGGATGTTACACTCTCACCCCAGGCTTATCTCTCGCTCAATCGGTATCCTTGGCCTGCAAGAAGTAGCTGGGTACCTTGTCCCAGCTGAGTGCCCAGATGTGAAAACAAGATGCTCCTCCCCCAACATCTTCCAAGAAGACCAAAATTTCCGCACTCGACAAGGGCAAGTCCGTCGTTGAAGCCCCTGCCAAGGCCCCGCCCTCAATGGGTATGATGAGTACTTCCGCAAAGATTGCCACCACCGCGAAGAAAGATACCGGGGGACTGGTGCCGAGAGGGCACCATAACTTTGGCCTCAGTGAGAGGCATTTGGACGAGACGGGCCAACCTCTTCTCTAGTGAGACCCTGAGGTTAACTGTGCCTCCATCTCAACGCTCTTGCCAACGTGGATGGAGCAAGATACTATTTGCAGAGAGACCTTCGCACTTGCCTTCGGGTTGTACAGCCGGGAGGATGCCAACCTCTACAACAAGGAGTTAACCCAGACCCTTGCACACGAGATTGTGCGGGCCCAGCTACGCGCCCTTGAGCTCGCGCACATGGCGTCGCGACAGAGCCTCAATCTTGAACGGAACCTAAATGAGGTTCAAAAGTCATGGGATATCGCCGCAGCAGAGGTGACTTCCCTGAAGTGCCAGCTGGCAGCCTCTGAGGCGCTTCTCGCAGTCACCCAGTGCAAGGGGTGAGTGACTCATTTGTTACCCTTTTATAGTTTCACCTCATTCCCGGCTAACTTTTTTCAATCTCCCTTTCCCAGGACCCTGATAATGCCAAGCTATTGCACGCGCAGGTGGAGAGCCTTGAGCGCGAGGTCTCGGGGCTGAAGGCCGAGAACAAGCACCTGCAAGAAACCCTCATTCTGTCGCCTCCGGATGAAAAGGTCAAAGGACATCAATACAGCAGCTATGCAATCGAAGTTATGTTGCTGGAGAATCCCCATGGGGCAGCCAAGCACACGATCGAGGTACTGCGAGATGCCAGACTACTGAATGAGAAAGGCGAGAGGCTCACGTTGCACAACATCTTGCCATGGCTGTTCACCCCCATTGACATGCCCAAAGGCGAGGACGATCCGCAATGTGAGGGTGGTCTTGACGCACTTCTGAGCAAAGGATCCTCTAGCGAGAAGTTCGGCGACTCTTCCTGAAAACCTTCCGCCTCTTATTTTTACTTGTATTTTTCATTTCTTTTTTGAAATACATGTAATGGGAGAGATCCCAAATGTATTTGTGTATATATAAAAGACTCTTTTTGGGCATGTTCTTTCATTTCTGTAGGGATGACTGCTGCTCTTAGTTTCTCGCCTTTCGCAAATGCTTCCGCACATTCGCATGCACCTTAGGCTCTTAGGTGGTGATCGCGGTGTCAATCGTAACTCTGGCTCGTGAACCGCATTTGGAGGGAGGCGGCCTTGACCCCTTACTCCGTAGGGCAGGTCCACTAAGTAGGTCTGCTGAGAGGGATTTACCGAGAGGGGTCTGTCGAGAGAGGCCAACCGAGAGGGGCCTGCCGAAAGAGGCTTGTACTTCAAATAAACGTCATCATTCTTAGAGAAACTACCCCATGAAGCCCTCAATGTCCACTGAGGGCCCAACATACATGACATCTAGGTGAGAGCCTGGCGATGGGAACAGCTCAGGACTTAGTTTTTCAACATTTCCCAATGTTTATAGAGGGCCCAACAGACCTGACAACTAGGTGAGAGCCTAACAGCAGGAACACCTCGGTACTTAGTTTTTCAACATTTCCCAATGTCCACCGAGGGCCCAACAGACTTGACAGCTAAGTGAGAGCATAACAACGGGAACAACTCGGGACTTAGTTTTTTCAACCTTTCACAATGTCCACCGAGGGACAAACAGACCTGCCAGCTAGGTGAGAGCCTGACAGCAGGAATAACTCGTGACATAGTTTTTTCAACCTTTCACAATGTCCACCGAGGGCCCAACAGACCTGCCAGCTAGCTGAAAGCCTGACAGTGGGAATAGCTCGGGACTTTGTTTTTTCGACCTTTCAAAATGTCCACCGAGGGCCCAACAGACCTGCCAGCTAGGTGAGAGCCTGACAACAAGAATAGCTCGGGACTTAGTTTTTCAACATTTCCCAATGTCCACCGAGGGCCTAACAGACCTGCCGGCTAGGTGAGAGCTTGACAGTGGGAACAACTCGGGACTTAGTTTTTCAACATGTCTTCAAGTCTTGAGGCGGAGGGGGGAAGAAAAGAACATGCTAAGAGAGAAAAGAGTGAGAAACAAGATATGCATTCTTTTTATTCAGGGATAGAAGCATTTCAAATCGCCACCACTCCATGTATGGATGATGGTTACCCCCTCCACATTTTTGAGGCGATAACTTCCCGACTTCAGTGCTTCCTCGAACCATTGGACGTGCTGAACCGGGTCGTCCCTGCCAGTGTAGTAAGACATCTTCGGCTCCCTGAACCCCTCTAGAACTGGGGCTGACATGACCAACTTGCTGAAGGGGTTACGACCTATCACACGAGTGGGTGGTTCCCGCAAGATTACCTCACTAATCCGGCATATACTCGGCTAGTCGGGGAATAGTTCTCAACCAGCGGGATCCTGCACGTGAATCTCACCTTACTTTCCCCTCTCGGTTTGCCTGACCGAGGAGTTCTCACCCAAGGTGGGTTGTGCGGCCACTAGGACGGTAGGAGATCACTCATCGTGATTGGTGCTAAGCCAATGGTGCAAGGTCTCCATGACCTCCTTTATGAAATCCCCGAACATGCCTATAGTCGCCAGATCCGACAGGAGTGGCAACTGCACTCGGCCAGATCCTTTCCCTTCATCTCCAACCATTGAATTAGCTGAGGTTCTTCTGTGCTGACCACTCTCCACACTCATCTCACCAAAGTGTAGAAACTAGAAATTGGTCTCTGTGGAGTTAGGGGTCTCAAAAGGGTATGGCCTAACACCTACTTCCCTCTGACTAGCACTCCAAACTGAAGATTCGGGAACTTAGGAACAGAACCGAGGTCTCAACCAAGAGATGCCACCACACACCCAGAAGACCAAGGAACTCTTCCTCTCCCAAGCCAATGCTGAGCATAGGCACCTTGGAGAGAGCCTGAAGAAGGAAGAAGCAAGAGAAAACTGTTGAACTCCCTCCCCAAAGGTGTCCCCTCAGTTCTATTTATAAGTTTCCAACCTTGGTCTGCCAACAACATAACTCCGCTATTCTGAATTACTATGCGTAGCCAAATTGGGTCTGCCAACAACACAACTCTGTTGTTCTGGAAGGCTATTTGAAGTCCTTCAAGGGCATCCAGGCAATTCTACCTCTGGACCCTACTGGGCGAGTGGTCCATGAAGGCACCACTTGCCTAAAGGGGGCGAGTGCTGGGTGAGCCTGACACTCACCTCCACAGCTCCCTAAAAGTGCAGATGCGAGATCAACATGCCACTCACTATGGGCAAGAGCCTTTCCGCTTATTATGGGCGGGAACCCTTTCGCTCCCTCTAGGCAAGTGCGGGTCTGCCAGCCCCACTCACCTACTTTGACACTTGGACCTGAATGTCCTACAAATCCTTGATCTTGCCGGAGGGGCCACTCAACGAATACAGGGTTATATACCGGCATTGTGAGCTCTATAAGTACACGCCGTCGGAAATCCCGCCGCCCTACTTGCCATAAACTTCTGTCACAGTAAGTTACCAAAAAATCTCGGCTTTCATTTCCTTGTTCTACTTTAATCACCAACTAATTCCACTCTACTCTTTCTTTATTTTTCATTCCGAAGACTTACAAGCTTACAAGAAGACTTACAACCTAATGTGGTGGTAAGGGACATCTTGGATAGCAACATAGGCTAATTACTTTATCCTCCGGTATATTGGTATGTCGATCAACAATTTGTCATCTGAGAAGTTGAAGGAGGAGGAGATTATTATTGGTCCAGCGAATAAGGAGATGGGCACCGTAAGATACTGTTTTATTACAACCGTATAACTGAATGTGATAGTGTTTTACAAAATATGACCTAATTTTTATAGTATCCGCCTATAACTACAACCACATGTTTGCAGGCGCACAAGGAGAAGTGTTTCCTACAATTCATTCTGATGAGGAGGCTTACTAAATATACTCAGAATATGCTCATAAATGCATATTTAGTGTGCAAAAACAACATGTATTTTACTGGACTCATACACGGATCATCAAGGGACAAGAGTTTTCATGCTAAAAAAAGGGTTTAAGATTAACAAGTTGCGTACCGATGTGCAGAAAAAATTCCACAAATGCGATACTAGGACAGGTTGCTTGTCTTACTTATACTTCACTGCCGACAAAGAGAGTAATAACTTGAAGTTATTAAAATCCATTGAAGAACACAATCATCATTTGGCATTACAATAATATGCACATTTGTTGAGATCGCATCGCCATGTATCCGATGGCCTAACAATGTTGATTAAGAATATGATAGGAGTGGGGATATGAATAGTTGACACGTTCAACCTCATGGCAGAAAAAGTTGGCAGTGCTCATAATGTAGGGTTCATGAAAGCGGATGGATATAACTGTGTACATCGAGAAAGAAGAGCGCTCATCGAAATTGGAGATGCAACTAGATTATTGAAAATATTTAAGGAGAGGCATGTGTTAGAAAATATGTTCTCTTTTCATATACAAAAAGATGAAATGAACCGCCTACACAATTTCTTTTGAATTGACCGCCTGCATAAAAGTATTCTCAAAGGCTACAAGTTCACTAGCTGAATGCTTACTTAGGATGAAAAAAATTGATTTATGGTTGGTGAAGGAGTGAACATGAGGAAGACTTCAAATGCAAACAAGGTACCATCACTCTAAAATTCAAAAATTATTTGATCCTTAGGCAAATGTCAAAGATATATACTAGAAAAATATATTTAATATTTGACAAGCTTTTATGGAGGGGGTAGTTGATTTGATGGTTGCCGGGGAATCAATATATTACCAAGATACGATCATATACAACACAAGCCTTTGCGATACTGGTGGTCTTGAAAAGCAATGGATTGTGACAATATAGATGAAGAGCAATGATATAGAGTACTGCTCTTTTAGAGGTTTTCAAACAAAGAGTTTATTGTGCAAGGAAGCATTGCGGGTTTACAATTTTTGTAATGTACATAATATTCAACCAAATTACATATTAAGGAGATTTACAATGCAATCTAAGAAGCGAAACAATTTTTTTAATGCCGATAACCTCAAACCAGTACGAGTCGAACTTAATTTTCTGAAATCATATGATGCGGTGCACATATGACTTATGCCAACGAATTGAAAATTGTCAAATAGCAAAGGAATACATTGTGAATGTAATGAATGGTGTTGGTCAAGTTATAAAAGATATAGTTGACAATGACTAGAAAAAGAAGGGATTTATTGACAACTTACGGATGGACAAAGGCGTTTTGAAAGATCCACCATCTATGCGACCAAAAGGAGCACCAAAGACACGTTTGAAGAGTTATTGGGAATCCACCTCCAAAAAATAAAGTATGATTACATCAATTATTTTTATTTGCACTGAAAAACTATGGAATTAACTTTTATCTCTTTATTTTGTAGAACAGAAAAGTCGTGTGTAGTTAAACAGAAGGGGCCGACTACTATTGATGTTTTCAGGAACCGAAGGAGCATAATTTCATGGACATTAATTGCGAGATTGATTCAAATTCAAACCGCACTCAACCAAATGATGATTTGAACGACACTTTCTCGATAAATGACGACTTATCTATTATTGTACCGTTAAACTTTTCATGTTTTCCTAATGTCTTCAAATGGTGAACTATTTGTTAAAGTAATAGTTATTATGTTTAAAAGAAACCAGGTTTAACTATGATTTGCTTAAATATATAACCTAAATATGATAGTATCAGCATTGCATCCAATCCGAATATGTTATTATCGACAGTAAAATGTTTTCAATACGATGATTTATGACACATCTCCCTAATTTTGACAAAATACTGCTCCAAAAAACCTAAATATGGTGATATTTGCACGACATCCAATCTGAACATCATAAATATGCGGATTTTAGTATTGAATAAGATATCATGTAGTGACAAATGACTATTTAGCTATCTTAAAACATCAGTAAACAACATTGTAATAATTTAGTGCTTTAAGCAACCAAAATCATTGTGTCTAATGTATTAAATAATTAATAGTCATAAAATCATTATATACAACTTGTTTAGAAGCCTAAATTAGTAATTATCAAAATCATTGTAATTTAAATCATTGTCCAAGGAAATAATTCTATCATTTCCCAAAGTGATCTTCTTGGCAACTTGAAAACATTCTGCCAAGTAAACCTTCTATAATCAACATCTCACACTTCATCGTGCAGTCCACTTTACCGACTTGCAAAATATTGAATGAAATGTAAACATTAGAAACTGAAAAGAAGAGTGATGCAGAATAACTTAATCAACAATCACAATGATGTTGTATTGTTGAAATCTGTCCTTATTTGGAGAAAACTGGTCCTATTACACAATATTACGATCGTATTGCCGTAGATTGTGTCTGTATTTTTGAAATCTGGCCATATTTAAATTATATGTTCAAACCAATGATAAGTCAAAAATGAACACATCACTGAATGTATTTAATAACTATTATTTACGGAGTGGGGAAAATCACTTACTGATTATCTTGTCAGGAAAATCTTTGATCATCTCCACTGCAATTTTGGCCTGAATCTTTCACATTTGTTTTCCCCAGGATTGATATTTTTTCAATCAATTTTGCGGTTCCCAACAACAATCTTTGAAAGTCTTTGTTCAAGAGTAACTACACACCTAGAGGGGGGGGGGGGGTGAATAAGTTTTCAAGTCTTTTTGATCAACTTTTTAATTTGGTTGAGTTGTGAGTTAGATTATAATGTTAGCTTTCAAGAACCACAACAACACACCAGATTTTATAGTGGTTCCCATATCTAGGGTACATTCACTTCCCCTTCACCTATCTAGCAATGAGATAGATTCAGCTAACTCCTCTTTTATCTCGGCTCCTTGAGCTTACACCTCAGATCCCACAAGATCCTATACCTTAGAGTGAAACACACTCCTACAACTCAGATTATAACAACTCCTACCTCAGGCTAAATAGCTCTACACTCAGATATATCAAATCTCCTACCTCAGGCAAGATTACCCTGTGCTCAAAGATATCAAATCTCATACCTCAGGCAAGATAACCCTACACTAAGAGATATCAAATCTCCTACCTCAGATATACACAGAGATCCTACCTTAGAGACACAGCTCCTACACTCAACCATTATAGTATAGGCTTACAACTCAGATCAACTGATGATTTTACAGATTTAGTAAGGGTTTGATGATGATTGACTCCAGAAAAATATTTCTCTGCGCCTCCTTCTAGAACAACGAAAACCCTATCCTATCTTCTTCACAACAACAAGATTATTGAACTTTAGTATTTCTATTTGTGCAGAGAAGTTACCATCAGAGCTTTGTTTCTTTAAGCTATTTATGTAACTGTGTTGTATGCAGTGGCCTTGAAGATAAACAACTTATGAATGCTCTGCTTCTTCTCCTCTTATAGAAAAATAATTTTTGTTCTTATTGTAGAAGAGTTAGATGATTCAGTTCTTGATTTCTTCAAACAACAAGCTCCTTTCTGTGTTAAAACTTCTGTAAATCTGAGTATAATGTATTTTCTAACTTCATGGAGTAGGAGCACAATTGTGTGAGAAAAAGCTTCTTTTTATTTCTTTCTAAAACTCTTCTTTTTTATTTCCTGTAGACTAACGACTCTTTTCTCAGCTTGGGACAACTGAAAATGGGAAACTATAAAGTACTTTTAGCTTTAAATATTGTACATAAGGCATTTGATGCCATTTGTCTTCTAGCACACAAGTCCCGTAATATTTGAATTATGGATGACGTCGGCATGACATAGTGCATGCGAATTAAGCAATTTTCAGTCAAACTATACAAGCATTTAGTGCAGTCAAGTGACTCAACGCAAAAACATTTAGTAGAAATTTTTTTCCTGGGGCGTTGAGTGAACCTTCATCACTCAACACATCTTACTTAGACAGCTTAACTGATAAGGCATTGTGTGAGCCTTCATCACTGAATGCTTTTGGACTTGGAAAAATTCTCCTATATGAAGGCGTTGAGCGTAGATCCTTTACTCAATGTTTTTTGACTCTACTGAATTCTTGATAAGGCGTTGAGTGATCCGTCTTCACTCAACGCTTCTGTACTTAGGCAAATTACCTTTTGAGTAGGCATTGAGTGACTTGCCTTCACTTAACGCTTCTGGACTTAGCCAGATTTAAGTCCAGTAACACTAAGTATTTGACTGCTTGAACTATTGTCAATGCCTTTAGACCTCTGGCGTTGAGTGAAGTGTGTTCACTCAAGGCTACTAGATTTAGCCTATTTTATATTTTTCCAGCATCCTGTCTTGAGTCCAACTATCATTATGACCCATACAACCTGTCTAATCAATGAACAATAGACAACCTGCATACAATAAACTTTGAACATATATCAGATACAATCATGTGTATACCATTGACTTGTGGGTCTTTTTCAAATCTAGGATATTGTGATCAATAGACCCAATAATCTCCCAATATTTGAAGAAGTCAGAACCCTAGTCAATGATATACACAGCCACATGAAGGAGATAAACATTCATAACAAACAAGAGCAATAATTGACACATAATAAAAAAAAGTGATTAAAATTTATAATGATAATTATAAGCACACAGTGTGCTTATAATAAAGTTCATATTCCTAGATCCCTTAAGGAACCTAATACATAAACATTTCAAGTTTCTATTTCCTTGATAACTATGCCACGCTTGGTTTCTTGGCAGCCTTCTCACCATCTTCAATTTGCTTTTTCCTTTGCCTTTCAGAGTAGCTGTAAGGCTTTGGAAAGTACTTGCTTGGCTCTTGAGCATCTGATGGCACTGACCCTGTACTCTTGCCCCTTCTAAACTTTCTTCTTAATTCTTCATTCCTTTATAGCTTAGCCCATTCTAGGGAGCTATAAAGCATTCTACTTTCAATTTTATTTTATTTAATTTGAACTCAGCCAGACAAAATGACAGTCCTTTATTGAGGACTCAATCTTTCAAAGTCAGACCTGGTTTTCATCTCTTCTTTGTATCTTTTTTTTACTTAGCCGGGTTTCTTCATGTTCTTTAGCAACAGACTTGCCTTTGGCTCTTGATATCTGTTCAGCAGTGGGGCTGAATGTATGAATATTAGTAGCAGTAGAGGGTTCAACCCACTGATCACCAAACAGATCACCATCCATCTGTTCTTTTGGAGGAGGAATAAGAACATTATCATATGAATATTTTTCTAGTCCCAATGATCCCCTAATGATATTGGTGATCCAGACAGCATTTCCAGTATTTTCTTTGATCATTGCTTTCTCCCCCTTTATGACTTCTTCAGACATAACTGTAGTCGGGAAGTTCTTGGTCAGAAAAATCTTTTCATCTAGAAAATTTACCTCTTTGGTAATATGATTCTTAACCTACATTATGTGATCATCCAGATATTGAGTGTAGGCATCCATCCTCCTCTCAAGAGTTGTCTTGTGTGTTTGTATGAGTGACTTCTGCACATTATGTACCATTTCCATATTGCTAGAGATGATGTTCTGATTTTCTATTATAACATTTTGTTTTAGTATGATCTCTTGAAGTTTGATTTCAGTATATATCACAGTAGAAGAAGCCCTCTTAAAGAATACAACTGTGTTAGCCTTTAGCAGATTGACTTCAAATCTAATAGACTTGATCTCAATAGAGAGATCTTATCTTAATCCTTTGATAGAGTCATCAATATAGTGCTCTAGCTGTCTCCTTTGGTCATCAAGCAATCCTTTCAACTGTGCTAGGAATGTGGATGGCATACCATCTGGTTGATGAGATGCTCCTTGAAAGCAGACATCCACATCCTCTTTCCTTGTATCTTCCCTTATTTCCGAGTCAACCCTCATATATTCAGAAGAATGATCATCAACATCAACAGCTGCCTTGTCAGATTCAGATATCTCTATTGTATAAACTATCTCTTGAGCATGGAGTTCAATGTGTATCTCCCACTCAACCTCAGTACATTCTAGTGGAATTTGTTGGTCTTCAGCAACTGGAGTCAACACTTCCCTTTCTGCTGTAACTAGACCTTGCTCCCCCTCAACTTCTGCACATTCCATTGCAACTTGTTGGTCTGTATCAGTTGTCATAGGAGCACCTTCATTCACTGTGTTAGGAATTTTCTCCCCCTCAGTCTGAGGGTAGAAGAGCAGCAACTCAGGACCATCTAAAGTCTGATCAATCCTTCTCTACAGATTTTCCAGGAAGGAATCAAGCTGGTCTTGTACTGATTAAACCTGCTCCCCCTCAGTAGGAGCATCCAATTGGGTAGTCTCTCCCTCAATGTCTGCACAGATTTTGTCCACTACATTTCCAATCACATGTTAAGTTGTATCAGCTAGAATGTCTGTAGAGTGAGAGACACTACCTTGTACTGTCCTTGATGAAGGTTATGAGGACATAGAAACCTGAGTACTCATATCTTTTCTAGTCTCTTCAAAAGAGTCAGACAACTGAGGGTCATGAGGATCTTTTTCTCTGCTCCGAGAAGAGCTGCTTCCAGTGCTTTTTTAGTGATGATTACAACTCTCTTTTTCTTCTTGTTAGTTGTTTGTTGGTGTAGAAGCAACACCTTATCCCATCAGCTTTACATCTTAGAGTCCATTCTCCTCATATGATGGATCTTTGTTCCTAGCCTCACATTGAGGATCCCTGGAATAGAAACATACAAGTACAAGGATAGAATTCTTCCCAGGTTTGGCTCTGAAACACATTCCACAATTCTATTAAACAGTACCTTTCCCCAGTCAGTCCCTTTGGATAAAATTATCCTTGCCATTTTCTCAAACATTTTCCTGAAGATCTTGTCATGAGACCCTATTTTACAGATCAGAGCTTTGCTGATAACATCTGCTAGAAACTTTCCTTTCAGATTCATTTTCTTTCTTAGAATAGAGCTAGTGGTGCGCTTTGAAAGGCCACACCACTTGTGGGCAGATTTCACATCTTCCTGAAACAGTTCATCTTCTTCATCTAATAGCCCGAACTTTGTTTGATTCAGGGCTTTGCTTAGCCTCCTGGAAGTGATCTTGATCTTGTGTCCACTGATATATGTCTTAATTTTGTTTGAGGATGAGTCAATATTGACATTCGAATAGAGTTCCAGAACTTCTCGCTTCTATATCGAACTCGGCTCTAACAGGACAAATCCTAGTTCAGCAACCTCTAGTAAGTGGAGAACTAGCTGAAATTCTTTTGGTGCATCCTTGAATCCATTCCTTACTAATTTAGCACCCTCAAAAAGTAAATCCATTTCTTTTGGCGCCATTGAACCTTTGAATTTCTAGAGTTTGCTCGAGATATCTTAGCAGGGAGGGAGAAAGTCGAAGAGGGCTAGGATTAATGTATTTTATTTTAAGCACACACACTTCTATTTATACTTACCCCTATTTGAGAATGTGGAGAGGCGCATACCTGTCGTGCTTAACACGAGTAGATCAACGGCTGAGATTAATCCTGAAAGATAGCCATAATCAGAACTGTATGAGTAAATTTGTTGAGTGTTCTCAATGCACTCGATGCCTGAAGTTATCTCAGTACACTCAACGCTTGGACACTTAGTCTCAGCGCACTTGATTCCTGGACACTCAGTCCATATCTTCCTTGATATCCTGCAAGGGTCAATTCTGCTTGTAGCACATACACATGAAAAGACAATAAAGCTACACTATGTTCAACATGCCCAACTCAAATTTGAAGGTGTTGAACTTAGCTTCATCTAGTGGCTTAGTGAAAATATCTACCACTTGTTAGTCTGTGGGGACAAACTCAAGACTGATATCTTCCCTTTTCACATGCTCTCTAATGAAATGATACCTAATCTCTATGTGCTTAGTCCTGCTATGAGACACAAGATTCTTAGTAATAAAGATTGCACTAGATGAATCACAAAATATGGAAGTTTTACTTAGCTAGAGATTGTAGTCTTGGAGCTGATGTTGAATCCATAATAGTTATACGCAGCAGCTTCTAGCTGAAATATATTCTGATTCAGTAGTGGAGATGGCATCACTGGTCTGCTTCTTGCTGCTCCAAGATACAAGTCTTCTCCCTAGAAATTGACAGGTGTCTGATGTGCTTTTCCTATTTTCTTTACAACCTGCAAAATCTGCATTTGAATACCCAATTAGTTCAAAATCATTATTCCCAGTATACCATAAACGAAGATTAGGTGTGCCCTTAAGATATCTCAGAATTCTTTTTGTAGCAGAATAATGAGACTCTTTAGGGCTAGCCTTGTATCTTGCACAAACACATATAACATACATTGTGTATGACCTACTTGCAGTCAGGAAGAGGAGGGAGCCAATTATTCCTCTATACAAGGTTTCATCAATAGATTTCCCAGTCTCTTCCTTGTCTATTGACACACTTGACCCCATAGGAGTTTTCATTATGGAGGCACTTTCTATTCCAAACTTCTTGATTAGCTCCTTGGTGAACTTAGACTAAGAGATGAATAGACCATCCTTTGGCTGTCTAACTTGGAGTCTCAATAAGTACTTGAGTTCACTTATACTGCTCATCTCAAACTGGTCTTGCATAAGTTTAGCAAACTTCTTGTAGAGGTCATCATTAGTAAACCCAAAATTTATGTCATCTACATAAATTTGAACTAGAATGATCTTACCCTTGATATCCTTAAGAAATAATATCTTTTCCATCTTTTCCCTTGAGAATTTGTTCTCAATGAGAAAGCTAGACAGAGTTTCATACTATGGCCTAAGGGCTTGTTTCAACCCATATAAAGCTTTTCTTAGCTTAAACACATAATCAGGAAAGTTAGAATTAACAAAACCCGAGGGTTGCTCAACATAGGCCTTCTCTTTTAGGTCACCATTTAGGAAAACTGACTTAACATCCATTTGGTAGACCTTAAATCCTTTATGTATAGGATATGCAAGGAATAGTATTATTACCTCTAGTCTAGAAACTGGTGCAAAGGTTTGATCACAGTAAATGTAATGCCCTGAAACTCAAAAGAGGAACAGATAGCGTTCTAAGGCCAATTTGGTGCCTGATTAGGTTCACACGGCCTGTAACACAGGCGTGTCCAGGGCCGTGTCGTTCCTGAGGTCGACAAAATGCAGTCGACGATCCTCGGAGTCAAGCCAGGTCGAGCACACGGCCTGTGACACGGGCGTGTCAAGGGCCTTGTCCTGCTTTGTATTATGACGGCCTGTGTCGAGTGAGTTACAAGGTCAGGGGCGCGGGCGTGTCCAAAGGCATGTCTGGAACACGGCCTGTGACACGGGCGTGTCACATGGCCGTGTCTTGTTTGGGATGCGACTGTTTTAGCGTCAATTGGGGCACACGGCCTATGACACGGGTGTGTCCATGTTTGATACGGGCGTGTCCCAAGCCATGTCAGAGGCCGTGTCCTGTTTTGTGTTTACTGGATTACGGAGAGTGTGGAACACGACCTATGATACGGGCGTGTCACAAGCAATGTTCGGCCTAGGAAAGTTATTTTTAGGGCGAATCGTGGCCGTTCGTTTCCTCCAAATGGGATCCAAGGGTCTAGAGTTGTCCTTGCTGTTATAAGGCCGGGAATAGTGGGTGAAACCCTCATTTCTCATAAGGCATTCTCTTTCTAAAAGTGTTAGAGAGAGGGGAGAGCAAGGAAGAAGGATGAGGAGAAATTCGGCCACTGATGGAGCATTAGAGCCCTGATTCTCGAGCCGAGTTCAGATCTGTGGAGGCAGGGCCATTGCGGTGCTTTTCATCCGTCTAGATATCCATGGCGCCAAAGCGAAACGCAAGGGTAACGATTCTCTTCTTGGACATGTGAAGTCCTCTTCCTTTTTACAAGGAAACTCCCTCCCGTGAGTGAGCGGTGAGTGCGAGATATTTCTTCGGGTGGACATAAATTGTCCCCATCGTTTTGCATATAGAGTCTGAAATCGAAGTACGGACATAGGCATGGTGTGTGAAGCCTACTCAGAAAAGTTGGTCGGGATCGGTGATGTTTTCATTATGCTTGTAGTGCCGGAGAAGACTCCGTGCCATTTGCTTTTCGGGTTTTCTACGCGGTAGATTGCAACAAGGAGTCTTGGGGATTAACTCCAAGGTGCACCCGGAAAACTGGACAGAAGAGTGATTCTGCCATCTTGGTGTCCTGGAAGCTAACTTGCACATAACTGGGTTATGTAAAATTTGTGTTATCAATTTGGGACTCGGGGAAGCTTGACCTGCGCCTATGGCTTAAATTGACGTGGCGGTGTGAACAACGGGTTAGGTGGAACCGTACCCGATCTACGTGGTTCGGTTAAAGAGACCTAAGGTACATGACACTTATTGATGGCATAGATGGCGAGTCTTAGGCTTAGGCCAGAAACACTATAATTCTCACGAGGTTTGCCGTCCTAGGGGCGGTGGTGAGACTGCGGTTTTCACCGGGTTCACCGAGAATGTGCCCTGAGAGCACAGGGTGTGCGGTCGTGAATGCTTATGCTTGTGGTGAAGTGTGCTAGTTTGTGTTTTCACTATATTATTTGGCTATGCTACTAAAATTCAGGGAAGGGCACTGCCACCCCAAATCCGGGGTGGGGTCGTTATAATTTGGTCAGCTTTAGCTGACCATTTCTTTTGTTTGCCACCGCTGCAGTGGAATGTTGATTGTAGGTGCTGAGGAGCCTAGTGGAAAATAGCGGGCTGAAGCCCTTATTGCTGAGCCAACCCTTGAAGGCCAATGCAAACGTTTACTTGTTATACTCATGTGTGACTGGCATGTGTGTCGATGTTTGGAAGACACTATTTGTTTAAAGTAAACTCTTGTAAGGCCATAAGGCCAAGTACTTTGTGTATTTATACGCTCATTCCTACTTTGTGTTTTTAGTGAACATTCATGTTGTGGCTTAGGTTCTTTTCTTTGCAACATTTAAAATGCTTCCGCTAGAATGTGCTCTCAGTAGGACGTGTGTTGTTGGAAGGATGGTTTCATTTAGTAACCCTTCGTTCTGTCTGTGGTATATGGCATCGGGCCCCGACCGGATTTACTGTTATATGCTATGTGACGGATAAGGGTGTTACAATTTGGTATCAAACTACCGGTTTCGGTCTTACTTATTGGAATTCATGGGCGAATTCTTTTAAGGGGTGGTGAGCACATGTATGTGCGTCATCGGTATAACATAAAAGAACCCATGAATGTCCACTTAGGAATGAAAATACACATGCTTGAGGAACCCACGGGTTCCTATAATTGCTTTTTGCAATTTTGTTTGGTCGCTTAATGGTGTTTTGTACGACTTTAGGTGAGCGGGAGTGGCGTTGGGCAGTCAGAATGCCCGCTTTCTGAGGAAAATAGTGCACCCAGTGACGTGCCTGAGACCCCTCCTTCTGTTGAAACCATAAGAAGGATAGTTGAAGCGGTGTTCGCTGTGACTAATGCACACCATGGAAGGAACATGCAACCCTTTGTCCATGAGGTGGCTTCGACGCCGGGTGGTGAGATGGAGCAAATGGCATTTAGAAGACCATTGAGTCAGCAGTTGAACATGCTTTTAATGCATGGTACGCACTCAGTTGATGAATATTTGCAGGCATTTCTTATGATAAGACGCTACCCAGGCTTTGAGTTGGATAACGAGCAGTCTATGGTCGATAAATTTTATAATGGTTTGCGTGGAGAGTTACGAGTTCTACTGCTATGACCAAAATTATTGGGATTCCGAGCCTTGGTGGAGTCAGCTAGATCTTTGGAAGTAGATTTGGGGAAGTCCCACCAGATGCCATTGTGTAGGGTACCGAACCCTGCAGGTCTTGCAAATACTGCATACCGCAGAACACTGAATAAGAGGGCTAGAACATCTACTTGTAAAGATACTTATGCTTGTCATACTTGTGGCAAGGAAGGACACCTTGTCCGATATTGTCGAGATGGTGTACAGAGGACGGAGGCCAAAATGTCAAACTCCTCAAAATCCGTGTTCCGTAAGTTGTATAAGAAGGCTAGGACTTCGGGTATAGTCCCTTCTTTTGTTGCACCTGGGGTGACTATAGGCCGAACCCCGGGCGCATGTTATAGTTATGGGAAGCTGGGACACTTTGCTCGAGATTGTTGGAGCGGATGTTTGAAGTCCGAAAAGAAACCTGGATCAACCTATGAGGAGAAGGGCAAGGGGTCGGAGGAAACCACATCGCTTTATGCCCCAACCTAGCCTAAAGTGTATAACCTTGACCAGCAGGAGGCCATAAAGCAGTCTGATGTGGTGACAGGAATGGTTTAATTTATAGTGATTTAGCTTTAAATACTTATTGCCCTACGCGTGTTAGCCTTTGACTGGTTATGTTAGGCTTTGTTTTGATTTTCGATTATCCGGTGAGAGCACCGTTCGATGCGGGAGATTCACATTCCTTTTATCCGAAGGATTTGCATCGCGCATCGGAGTACCTTCTTCGATGGCAATGGAAAAATTGGATGTTTTGTTGCCTAATGGGTGTTCAGTGCGCGTAGATAGAGTTTGTTGCGTAAAGGTACGAATTGGGAGTCAGGAGTTTGAATTACAAGCGTCGTTACTGCCGTTAGTGGAGTTTGACGTGATATTTGGTATGGACAGGCTCTCAGAGCAGCTGGCATACATTGATTGCAACCGCTAGGAGGTCACATTGGGTACTGATCATGAGACGACATTTGCAGGCTTGAAAGGGTCGAGCAAGACTCTAATGTCTGCTCTTCAAGTAGTTAAGGCAGTTCGTGTTGGTGTAGAACTGTTCTTCACACTAGTGGAGGCTTCGAATCCTAAGCCTAGTTTGGACAGTATCCCAGTTGTATCCGAGTATCCTGACGTGTTCCCTGACAATCTCCCTGGAGCCCCACCTCAGCGAGAGATCGACTCTATTGAGCTAGTGCTAGGTACCAAACCTGTGTCATGCTCACCGTATCGATTATCGCCTAAGGAGATGGCGGAACTGAAAGTTCAACTTCAAGAGCTGTTGGAATAGGGCTATGTGCATCCAAGTTCATCGCCTTGGAGCGCACTGGTCCTCTTTGTTAAGAAGAAGGACAGAAGCTTGCGACTCTGTATTGATTACAGAGAGATGATTAAGTTAACGGAGAAGAATAAGTATCCGATCTCAAGGATTGACGATCTGTTCGATCAGTCAGTTGGATCATCAGTATACTCAAAATTGGATCTTAAGTCCAGATATTATCAGTTGAGGATAAGAGAAAGTGACATCCCCAAGGCAGCTTTCAGCACGTGGAATGGACATTATGAGTTCACCGTCATGCCATTTTTTCTTACTAAAGCACCATCCGTGTTTATGGATCTGATGAACATAACGTTCAGGGAATACCTGGACCACTTCGTGATAGTTTTTATCGACGATATATTGGTGTACTCGCAATGTGAGGAGGATCACTTTAAGCATCTGCATTTGGTGTTGGAGACGCTGAGGAGGAACCAACTGTATGCCAAGTTCTCAAAATGCGAGTTTTGGTTATCCTCAGTAGCGTTCCTTGGTCACATAGTTTGTGAAGAGGGAATTGCAGTGGATCCGACTAAGATAGTTGTTATACGGGAGTGGCCTGTTCTGTCTTCGATTACGGAAGTCCGGAGTTTTCTGTGACTTGCCGGCTACTACAGGCGCTTCGTAGAGAACTTCTCGGGGATAGCGTTATCCCTCACGACTTTGACGAGGAAAGATCAGAAGTTTGTTTGGACGCCTGAGTGCGCACAAGCTTTCGAAGAACTGAAAAGACGGTTGACCACGGTGCATGTTCTATGTTCGTCGAGTGGGACCGAAGGATTTGAGATTTACAGTGATGCTTCGGGCAGTGGTTTGGGTTGTGTTCTACTGCAGCATGGGAGTGTAATAGCTTATGTCTCGCGTCAGTTGAAGGTGCACAAGAGGAATTATTCAGTCCATGTCTTGGAGTTAGAGGCCGTGATATTTGCCCTAAAGCTATGGAGGCACTACCGGTACGGTATGAAGTTCAATATCTACACCGATCACAAGAGCCTGAAGTACTTATTGGATCAAAAGGACCTAAACATGCGGCAACGGAGGTGGATGGAGTTCATGGGTGACTACACCTTCAAGATACACTATGTGCCAAGGAAAGACAATGCGGTTGCTGATGCATTTAGTCGCAGGGCTCCCGCGCAGGCCAACTGGTTGTTAATACATGATGAACGTTTGATTCGTGATTTGGAGGCATTGGAGATCTCTTGTGTTGATAAGTAGACTAGTGCCGAAGCACAACTGAACTGGATAGAGGTACAGTATGACCTTGCTGATAGGATTCGATAAGCTCTGGATGGGGATAATAGCATGCAGTAGTTTATGGATGAGGCTTTTGATGGGTCAAATTCCCAATTTAATGTTAAGGATGGACTGTTATGGAAGGACAGTTGTCTGTGCATCCCAAGTGTGGGTAAACTACGGGAGGAATTGATGTACGAGGCTCATCATACTAAGTACTCGATTCACCCAGGGAGCACAAAGATGTATAGAGATATGAAAAAGTTATTCCAGTGGCCAGGACTTAAGAAGGGCATGGCACTTTATGTGGCAAAGTGTCAAACGTGCGCTTTTGTGAAGGCGGAATGCCAGAATCCTGGAGGTTTCTTGAAGTCCTTTCCTATCCCGGAGTGGATGTTAGATGATATTTCAATGGATTTTGTGCATGGGTTGCCAAGGTCACAGAAAGGAAATGACGCCATTTGGGTGATCGTAGATCTGTTGACGAAGGTATCATATTTCATTCTGAATAGGAAGGATGATTCGGTGGATAAACTGGCAAAACTCTACGTAGATAACATCGTTCGACTGCACGGTGTACCCTACAACATCGTGAGTGACCGACATGGACGTTTCACGTCCAATGACTGGAGGTTAGTGCATCAAATGTTGGGAACCAAGTTGAGTTTTAGCACGGCCTTTCATCCGCAGGAGGATGGTCAGACCGAGAGGGTCAACAAGATGATGGACGACATGTTTCGTATGTGCGTCTTGGATTTCGGAAAGCGATGGGAAGATCACCTGTACATGGTGGAGTTTGCTTATAACAATAGCTACCAAGTGAGTATTCAAATGACGCCCTTCGAGGCCCTTTACGGTAGAAAATGTCGCACGCCGTTGTCTTGGTTGGAGAAGGGTGAGATGAAACTGTACAAACGGCAAGAAGTGGAAGGCGCCACTTCATTGGTGCGATCTATATGAGAATGGTTGCTGATCGCTCAGGACAGGCAAGCTAAATACTATAATGCCAAGCATAGGAACGTTGAGTTCGCTGTTAGCGACTGGGTATATTTGAAGATTAAGCTGTTCAAAGGTGTTTCATGGGTACGACGCTTAAAGAAGCTGAGCCCGAGGTACCTTGGACCATTTGAGATTCTAGAGCGAATTGGTGAAGCGGCTTATCGACTAAAGTTATCAGTGGAACTGAGTGGTCTACACGACGTATTCAATATATAGGTGTTTCAGAAGACGGTGTAAGAGCCTCCACAAGTTGTTGCAGTCGATCAAGTACTGTTGATAATGGGTTGACGACGAAGGTCAAGCCCGCTCGCATTGAGGACTTTGAAGTCAAGCGACTTTGTAACAAGGACATCAGGATGGTCAAAGTCCGATAGGACAACTGCCGTCGTGAGGAGCTTTTGTGGGAGCGAGAGCAGACCATGCTTGAGGAGTATCTCAAGTTATTTCACTCAGGTACCGTTTAATTTTGTGTATCTCTTCCATTCTGTAATTTTGGGACAAAATTCTTTTAAGAGGGAGGGAATTGTAATGCCCCGAAACTCAAAAGAGGAACGGATAGCGTTCCAAGGCCAAATTGGTGCCTGATTAGGTTCACATGGCCTGTGACACGGGCGTGTCCAGGGCCATGTCGTGCCTAAAGTCAACGAAATGCAGTCGATGATCCTAAGAGTCAAGCCAGGTCAGGCATACGGCCTGTGACACGGGCGTGTCAAGGGTTGTGTCCTACTCTGTGTTATGATGGGCTGTGTCGAGTGAGTTACACGGTCAGGGACACGGGCTTGTCCAAAGGCGTGTCTGGCACACGACCTGTGACATAGGCGTGTCACATGGTCGTGTCCTGTTCGGGATACGATGGTTTCAGCGTCGATTGGGGCACACGTCCTATGACACGGGCGTATCCATGTTTGATATGGGCGTGTCCCAAGTCGTGTCAGAGGCCGTGTACTATTCTATGTTTACTGGATTACGATGAGTGTTGAACACGGCCTATGACACGGGCATGTCACAAGCCGTGTTCGGCCCAGGAAAGTAATTTTCAGGGCGAATCGTGGTCGTTCATTTCCTCCAAATGGGATCCAAGGGTCCAGAGTGGTCCTTGCTGTTATAAGGCCGGGAATAGGGGTGAAACTATAATTTCTCATAAGGCATTCTCTTTCTAAAAGTGTTAGAGAGAGGGGAGAGCAAAGAAGAAGGAGGAGGAGAAATCCGGCCGCCGGTGGAGCTTCAGAGCCCCGATTCTCGAGCCGAGTCCAGATCTATGGAGGCGAGACTGTTGCGGTGCTTTTCATCTATATATATCTTTATGGCGCCGAAGCAAACTGCATGGGTAACGATTCTCTTCTTATACATGTGAAGTCCTCTTCCTTTTTGCATAGGAAACTCCCTCCCACGAGTGAGCGGTGAGTGCAAGGTATTCCTTCGGGTGGACATGAATAGTCCCCATCATTTTGCATATAGAGTCCGGAATCGAAGTACAAACATAAGCATGATGTGTGAAGCCTACCCGGACAAGTTGGTCAGGATCGGTGATGTTTTCATTATGCTTGTAGTGCCGGAGAAGACTCCGTGCAATTTGCTTTTCGGGTTTTCTACGCGGTAGATTGCAACTGGGAGTCTTGGGGATTAACTCCAAGGTGCACCCAGAAAACTGGGCAGAAGCGTGATTCTGCCATCTTGGTGGCCTTGGAGCCAACTTACACATAACTGGGTTATGTAAAATTTGTGTGATCGATTTGGGACTCGGGGAAGCTTGACCCGCGCCTATGGCTTAAATTGACGTGGCGGTGTGAGCAACGGGTTAGGTGAAACCGTACCCGATCTATGTGGTTCGGTTAAAGAGAGCTAAGGTACGTGGCACTTACCAATGGCATAGATGGCGGGTCTTAGACTTAGGCAGGAAAGACTATAATTCTCATGAGGTTTGTCATCCTAGGGGATGTGGTGAGACCGCAATTTTCACCGGGTTCACCGAGAATGTGCCCTGAGAGCACGAGGTGTATGGCCGTGTGTGCCTATGCCTGTGGTGAAGTGTGCTAGTTTGTGCTTTCACTATATTGTTTGGTTATGCATCTAAAATGCAGGGAAGGATCACCGCCACCCCAAATCCGGGGTGGGGTCATTATAATTTGGTCAGCTTTAGCTGATCGTTGCTTTTGTTTGCCACTACTGCGGTGGAATGTTGATTGCAGGTGTTGTGGAGCCTAGTGGCAAATAGCGGGCCGAAGTACTTATTGTTGAGCCAGCCCTTGAAGGCCAATGCAAACATTTACTTATTATACTCATGTGTGACCGGCCTGCGTGCCGTTGTTTGGAAGACACTATTTGTTTAAAGTAAACTCTTGTAAGGCCATAAAACCAAGTACTTTGTGTATTTGTACGCTCATTCCTACTTTGGGTTTTTAGTGGACCTTCATGTTGTTGCTTGGGTTCTTTTCTTTACAACATTTAAAATGTTTCCGCTAGAATGTGCTCTGTGTAAGACGTGTGTTATTGTAAGGATGGTTTCATTTAGTAACCCTTCGGTCTGTCTGTGGTATATGGCGTCGGGCCCCGACCAGACCTACTACTATATGCTATGTGATAGATAAGGGTATTACAGTAAATACCTTCCTCTTATATGTATCTCTTGACAACCAGTATATCTTTATTTTTGATGATAATGCCATTCTCATCAAGTTTATTCCTATAAATCCACTTGGTCTAATGATGTTATGACCACGTGGTCTGGGAACCAGCTTCCAGACCTTACATCTCTTGAACTGGTTCAGTTTTTCTTGCATAGTCACAATCTAAAAAGGATTTATGTTGGCATCTTCAAAATTCTTTTGTTTAACTTGAGATAGAAAGCTTGAATACATAATAATATTGAGGTTTGTGCTCCTTGTTGTAACACCTTGGCTTGCATCTCCTATGATTTGATCTCTGGGATGATCTCTCAAATGACTAACAACTTTTGTCATTCTTTCTTTACCCACTTGATCTTCAATTTATGGATCATGCTGGTCTTCATTTATGTCTTATGCATTTGGACCTTCTTCAGGAATGAACACACCATTATCTTCCTCTTGGATAGAGGGATGAGGTTCATAGATGGTCAGGTTGTCCATCTTCAATTCTATACCTGCAGATCAAGAGGAGATATGCAGCTCACTATTAATCATAGAAGACTCATCAAACATTACATTGATAGACTCTTCTATAACTTGGTTCTTCAAGTTGTAGACTCTATAGGCTTTGTTGTGGTTATTGTACTCAACAAAAATTTCCTCATAGGATTTGGCAGCAAACTTAATCAAATAAGACTTCCCATTATTGAGCATAAAATACTTGCTTCTAAAGATCCTGAGATAGACAAGATGTTATTTTCTGCCTTTCATAATCTCATAGGGAGTCTTCTTGTGATACTTGTGATTGAAGCTCTATTGAGTACATGACAAAAAGTGTTCACTGCCTCAGCCCAGAAGTATTATGGGAGAGAAGTGCCACTGAGTAATGTCCTGGCAGCCTCTATAAAAGTCCCGTTCTTCCTCTCAACAATTCCATTTTGCCAGAGTGTTTTTGGAGAAGAAAACTTCTAAAGAATACCTTGCTTTCCACAAAACTTTGTCATGCCTTCTGACTAGAATTCAGTACCATGGTCACTTCTGCTTTTGATCACTGAGCCATCCTTTTCATTCTGAACTTTCCTAACCAAGGTCATAAAGAGGTCAAGGGTTTCAGACTTTTTCTTAAGAAAGAAAACTCAAGCAAATCTGGAATCGTCATCAACTATCACAAGTGTGTAGACTTTCCTACCTAGACAATGAATTGGCATAGGACCAAACAAGTCCATATGCAAGAAGTATAAACACCTCTCAGAATCCTTGGCCCTGATGCTCCTAAAGGAATGTTTTTCTGTTTGCCCGTTTGGCATGCAGAACAAATGCCCTCTTTGGTGCATCTCAGATTGGGATCATTTCTAACCAGCCCTTTATTGAAGAGCTTACTGATTGTCTTGTAATTCATATATGCAAGCCTCTTCTGCCATTGCACACAATAATAGACTTTCTCATTTGCAATAAGACACACTGGTGAGTCTGTACTTAAACATAAGAAATTTAAATAATAAATGTTTCCACTCCTAGTGCCTGTCAAAATGACCTCTTGGTAACTTGACCTTTTAATCAGACACTCATCCTTATGGAAGATAATAACATAGCTAATATCACATAGTTGGCTTATGCTAATCAGATTGTGTTGCAATCTTTCCATACAAGCTACCTTTGTAATGGAGACTACACCATTGGCGATCATACAATAACTCTTGGTAACTCCCCTGTCTGAACCTCCAAAAATGACTTTAGGTCCATTCCTCACTGGAGTATAATCCTTAAGATGACTCCTTATTCCATTCATATGTCAGGAACAACCACTGTCCAAGTACCGTATTGACATTTGATGGGTACTTGGACTGCAAAAAGGTTCACCTTAGGAACCCAAAAAGGTTTGGGTCCTTGGTTCATGTTAGCTTGAAAATGACTGTCTACTTGTAGCAACCCTGACTAGTAGAATCATCTTTGCCTTTGGCACACATGGGTTATGCCAACAGTCTATGGCAAAATGACCCATTTGCCATAGCACCAACACTCATGAATATTATATCTCCTCTTTTGAGCAGCCTTTGGAGTAAGCAAGCTTTTTATCTGTTCAGAGGGGAGAGCAACGATCTTCTTACTATTTCTTTCAGCAAAAAATTGACTGAAGGTGAGTCTGCTAGTAGATGTACTTAGTTTACTCTGAGTTACACAAACAAATGTCTTCTTTGCAGTTGACATGTTGTTGATGGCATCAGAGACAGCCAAGTGAGGCTTACTGACTGACTTACCCTTAGTCAATGTGTTTGCTAAAGGAACTTGAGAATATGGCACTGTCATATCCTTGAGAGTGGGGGCTGGAACTCCAAACACAAATTGTCCATAATAGGTCATTTGGATTTTCTCATGGGGAGCCGTCAGTGCACTCAATCCCATGCCCTTTCTCCTTCTATTGTAATATACACTTGTATTCTTATAAGAAGAGTTTCCATTCTTCTAGTGACCATACATGTTGTCCTGGCCATACCTATTAGAAGGGAGGATTACCTTCTAAAAGGTGGTCTGAGGCACAACAGAAGCCTTTCCTTTCCCTTTGGAATAGCAGCTCTATTATTCCACTTGAACCCCATACCTCTCTTATCCTTTTGAGAGGTGAAGGAGTCAATCAGTGGCAAAACTGTTTTGGGCTTAGAAAAATCAGCCACTAGCTTCCTTTCCTTGAGGAGATTATATTAAAGATCCTTGATGATCTTGTTCTTCTGGCTAATGGTGTCAATTTGGATAATTGAGTTCATCTTCAGCTGGCTGACTTCTCTCCTCATCTGGGCTAGCAAAGGTGCCGACCCAGAATACAGGGAAGCAGCTTGCTGAAGAGAGGCTATTGGGTATTGTATCTACAATAACTCTTATTTGAAGAAGTGTCCCTTAAACTAAGATGAACTGAATTTGTATTTGATGTTATTTTCAGTTATGTGCTTGCAGGACGATATTGCCAAGTACAACCCAATATCAGGTTAAAGTGGGTCTTAAAACACATGACTATACAATGTAATCCCTCATTGTGTAGGCAAATGTGTTGACTCATGTGTAATCTCTCAATTGGTGTATACTTCTATTTCAAGTACATTAGAAGAATCCAAGAAGATCAAGTTGCGGCCTTCAAAAGAGAAGATTTTCTTTAAGTAAAATTCTCCGAGTATAGTAAAGGATACTCGTCGAATTCGTCGAGTATACTCATGAATACTCATCGAATTCGTCGTGTATGCTTACTGGCACTCGTCGAATTCATTGTATTTACTTAGAGAATAATCTCTAAATTCCTAGAAATCAGTCAAGTAAAAGTCGTCGAGTATCATCGTGTATACATGTTGAATTCATCGAGTTTATCTACCGATACTAGTCAAATTCGTCGAATATACATGTCGATACATGACGAATTCATCAAGTCATCTCGACTTTAATTCTCTTGATTTCTCTAAGTCATATTCGTCGAATATCACTTGGTATGGCTTCGAACACGTCGAGTCAGCTAGTCGATACTCATCGAATTCGTCGAGTATACTAGCGGATACTCGTCGAATTTGTCGAGCATCTCTTATGCCTTGTGTTGAGTTATGTGATCGATCTGGCTGAAATTGTCTAAGTAGATTTCGTCGAGTTTCCAAGTGGTTCGACGATTATAACTATAGATAATTGACGATACTAGACGAATTATACTTAGGGTTTTTCTTCTTCTGTTTTCAAATTTTCGGCTCGGGTTGTCCAGATCGCTATGTACAGTAAATTTCGGATCTCTCTAATAGGAAGGATTTTTCTAGCCATTGTAGAAGGAGGTTCTCTATATATATGTAGGGTGCATTTCAATCAACCCTAATCGTGCTTGTTTGGAAAATCAAGAAATCACAAGAGCAAAACATTTCCGTCGGCGTTCGATCATTCTTCGCTACTCCGCTCGGCTGATGAATCTTTGCCGCATGATTCTTTCTTCTTCGAGCTAATCGACTTGACTATTGATCTCTGAAGGTTCTGATTCTCTCAGATCTAGCCAATCTATGCATCCAAATCGGGTTTTCAAGTCTTTTAATTTTCTGTTCTTCAAGACATTCACGATCAACTTTTCAGAGGAACGAGGGATCGAAGATTTAAGATATATATTGAAGATTATTGTTAATCTTTTTGTGTATAACTTTTTATTATTGTAGGATGTTTTTCCCTCCGAGTTGTAGATCCTTGTTTGTGGATCGAGTTGTAGATCCTTGTTTAAAGATCGAGTTGTAGGAGAGTTTGTTCTCCGAGTTGTAGGAGTGTTTGTTCTCAGAGTGGTAGGAGCGTTGTCTCTGAGTGGTAGGAGCATTGTCTCCAAGTTGTAGTAGTTGAGGCTCTGAGGTGCAAGATTGTTTGCAATATGAGATAAAGGTGACGTAGTCGAATCTAGCCCTTTGTGGTAGATAGGTGAGGCGGGACAATGGACGTACCCAACTCTGGGAACCACTATAAATCTCTGTATTCTGTGTGTTTATTTTTCAGCTATTTTTATTATGCAAAAAGATGCAGAACTCACCTATTCACCCCCTCTAGGTGATTTAGGTTAACACTAGTTACTTTCAATTTGTATCAGAGGAGTGTTGTTCGATATAAGGCTAACACCTTGAACAAGATCTCCTATCTAGTGGTCAAGAGATACGGCTCAGTTGTAATGGACAAAAGTAAGGACATGTATTCGATGAAGTTGTCGGTGTACACTAAGGAGAACTTTCCTATGTAGAAGAAAAGAGTCATATTCTATATGGAAGCTGTTGATCCTCGTATATTTCAGAATGTAGAAGAAGGACCTCACATTCCTACACAACTCTCTGCTCTGAATCCTACAGTTATGATTCCAAAGAAGATGATGGATTTGACCAAGGATGAAATTACCCTAGTCTCCTTAGACAAAAAGGCAAAAAACATTATATTCCACTGCAAATCTGCCAAGGAGATGTGAGATTATCTCGTAGTTCTCATGGAAGGAACTGAAGAAGTTAGAGATGATCGTAGATCTCTGTTGAATCAAGAATATGAGGCATTCAAGCAAGGTGCAAATGATACTATCCCTAACAGTTTTGAAAAATTCTTCAAGATCGTTAACTACAGCTGCACCTTTATTAATGGTGTGCTAAATGACAAATTCTTCAGATACCTGACAAAGGACTGAGATACTAAAGTTGTGGACATTAGGGAGTTTGAGAAGCTGCCAAAGATTGATCCCCAAAATCTATTCGGGAAGCTCCTCTCTTATGAATTGCAAATGAATACTCGAAAGAAAGCAAAGCAAAGTAGCAGGACTTCAAGCAGAGAGATGTCAGTAGCTCTGAAAGCTGAAGGGACAAGAAAATCTAAAGCTGTGTCACCAGTAAGGACACGAGCAACAAATAGCCCAGAAGACTCTGAGCCAAGCACGTCAAGCTCTGAGTTGTCTGATGGAGAGTTCTCGTTAATCTCCAAGCAATTCAAGATATTGCTCAGCAAGAGGACTTTAAGACATCCTATGGACACTTGACTAGGCCAACCTATGTGGAGCCAAAAAGCCCTACCAAGGATGGACCCGTCCCTGAGACTTTGGTGCTAGTGTCTTCAAAGCACCTTATGAAGAAATTACACTCAAAAAGCTATGGTCCATACGTTCATGGACCAAGTGGCAAGAAGGCTCTGAAAGCCAAAACTGTTGTTCCCAAGGCTAAGAAAATAGTGAAGCCTTGTGTGTGCTATAATTACGAGGCTTCCACCTTTAAGTTAGTGGCCCCTACTAGACCTCCCGTTCAAAAGGTAAAGCAGGAGTACAAGAGAAGGTACAACAGTTTGGCTGTTGGTGTTGTAGAAAGATTTGTCACTTACCGTAGATTGCTGGTTTCATCCGGTAAAGCATGAAACTTCACGAGTTAACAGTGCATGACTGACCACTCGCAATGTTAATGTTCCAAGTGGTGTTAAACTAACAAGGAACCAAGGACCCAAATCTGTTTGGGTTCCTAAGGTAAAATGATTTATGATTGCAGGTATATCCAAAGGCCAACAAAACTCCAATCTGTTATTTGGACAGTGGATGCTCTCGGCATATGACCGGGACTAGAAGCCTACTGCTAGAATTTACCTCAGTTTAAGATGGACCAAAAGTTATCTTTGGAGGGTCTGACAGGGGAATCACCAAAGGCTATAGTATGATTTCCAACGACATAGTCTCTTTTACAAATGTGGTTTATGTTAAAGGATTACAACATAATTTGATAAGCATAAGTCAATTATGTGACAAAGGCTATATCGTTGGGTTCTACAAGAACAAGTGTCTGATAAAATCATCTTATAATTTAGAGACAATCTTAACAGGCACTCAGAGTAGAAATATTTTCTGTTTAAATTTTCTGTGTTTAGACAATTCTATACCAGTGTGCTTTTTGGTAAAAGATTGTTATCTCTCTGTGACCAATGACAAGAGATTAGCACATATTAATTTCAAAACTATAAATATGTTATTTTCTCACAACTTAGTTCATGATGCTCCCAACATTAAGTGCCTTAAAAAGAGTCAATGTCACGCATGCCAAATGGGTAGGCAGACAAGGGCTATCTTTAAGAGTATTTCTGAAAAAGATTCCTCTACAAGTTTGTATTTACTTCATATGGACTTATTCGGTCCTATGCCAATTCATAGTTGAGGAGGTAAAGTTTATCCGTTGGTCATTGCTGATGATTACTCTCGTTTTACTTGGGTGTTTTTTCTGAAACACAAGTCAGACACCTTTGAGGCTTTCACTAATTTTGTTAGGCAAATTCATAACGAATTAAACTGCTCAGTGGTCAAAATGAGAAGTGATCATATATCAGAATTTTAGTCTGGTTCCATGATAGAATTTTGTGGAAGTCAAGGTATCTTTCATGAGTTTTCATCTCCGCGTACTCCATAGCAAAATGGAGTTGCTGAGAGAAGGAATAGAACCCTCATTGAAGCATGTATAATTATGTTGAATGACGCTTCACTACCAGAGTACTTCTGGCCGAGGCAGTCAACACAGCTTGTCATGTGCAAAACTAAGCTTTAATCAACAAAAGCCATCGTAAAACTCCCTATGAACTGTTGAAGGGCAAAAATCGACTGTGTCCTACTTTTGGATCTTTGGCAGTAAATGCTTAGTACTTAACAATGGGAAGTATTATCAAACGAAGTTCAGTGAAAAATGTTTTGAAGGAGTTTTTGTAGGGTATAGTAGCCATAGTAAGGCATATAGAATTTTTAACAAGAAAACCCTGGTGGTAGAAGAGTCTATCAATGTTGTATTTGATGAGACAAGCATGCTTCATAGCAGCTCATCTAATGTTGTTGGTGTAGATGCAGGTAACAGGTTAAAGGAATTAAGCTTGGAATAAACGGTCAAGGAAGATGCTCCAAGCTCAGTCAAGGTCGTCGATCTAAGTATAGTGTATGAAGAATGACTAGATGAAGAACTACCTCAACCACTAGGAAATGTAATTGATGTAGCAGAACCTGTTGGTGGGAGAGGAAGAAATCTAGTGTTCAGACACCTAAGAGATCACCCGATTGATCTGATCATTAGAGAGCCAAGCGACGGTATTAAAACCAGAAGAGGTACTATTAACGAAGTTCTACATCTTTGTTTTCTGTCTCAGGTTGAGCCAAAGAAGTTTGAAAAAGAAAACAAGGATGCCTCTTGGATTATGGTCGTGCAAGAGGAGCTCAACCAGTTTGAAAAATGCAAGGTTTGGGAGTTTGTGTCCAGGCATAAAGGATAGAATGTGATCGATACCAAATGGATATTAAGAAACAAGCTGGATGAAAATGGAGTGATTATAAAGAATGAAGCCAGACTTATAGCTCAACGGTATAGACATGAAGAAGGGATTGACTTCGATCAGACTTTTGCTTCAGTGGCCTGACTCGAGGCGATCGGGTTATTTCTAGCGTATGCTGCTGATGAGTTGTAAATATTCGTATTTTTACGTACTTTATTTAGATCGTTTTAGTTTATTTTCATTGTTTTTTGTTATTTTTCTTCAATAAAATGTTTCTTTTTTGTATATACTCTTCTAACTTAGCTTTATTTTATTTTCCAGAAATTTTGCAGAAAAAGTCAAAAATTCAAAGTATACGCCCATGTCATATCGGTCACGCCCGTGACCTGGCCGTGTCACTTTGACGCCAGTGAAAAAAATTATTGCCGCTGTGAATCCGAGAAATTAGGGTTAAACATTCCCGTGACCTGTCTGTCACGCCCATGTCATGCCAGTCGACACTCAGTGCCAGCAGACTCGACACTCGATGCCTCCAATCGACACTCAATGCCACAGAAACGCCCGTGACCTTTCTGACCTGCCCGTGTCGGTTGTGTATTTTTCAACCCAGTTCAAACAATTGCTGTCGACATCAGATTCTGCCAGATGTCCAGTCACGCCCCCCTATACGCCCGTGACCCCCCTGTCACGCTCGTGACCCCCCTGTCACGCCCGTGACCAACATGTGTAATTTCTCGAAGTTTCCAGAACCAAGCCAGCTGACCGAATTTTCGGCTTCACCAACATGCCAGACCCGACACGCCCCCCAGTCACTCCCGTGATTAGGGCGTGTAATCCAATTTTTTTTACTTATAAATAGAACTTTTTTGTAAGGTCCAAGGGTTCAAATTTTTGAGCCATTTTGCTGTTGGAGTGTTGCCTAGGTGGATTTCCATGCTATGTAAGGAGACTTTCTCCCTCCCTCTCTTAGTTTGTTTTAGCTTTTTGTAACTCATTTACATCCTAATAAAATTTTTAGATTTTCTCTCCTTGTATTATATGGAATTTCATTTGAGTGCCCCACTTGTTCTCTCTTTTTATCCTTGTTTTATCATTGTTCTTTCTTTCTTTAAAATGGGTGTGTGTGTGTGTGTATGAGTTTAGTTTTATGTTTTTATAGTTTTGTTTAACTTAGTTTTTGTTCTAGGTTTTCAATTATGGTTATTAGTTGTTATGATAGCTTTTACTTTCTTTTCTCTTTGTTTAGATTTAGGTTTAGCTTTTTAGTACTTTGTATTCATTGTTATGGTTTTATAAAAATGTTTTTCAAAGTGGTTTTGATTTTTCTTTAACTTAGTTTTTTTTAGGTTGTACAACTTTTTGTTCTTTTTAACTTTATTTTCACTTTTTCAGCATTTTTATAAAGTTATAAGAATGAATAAGTTATCGTTTTAATTTTTATAACACTTTGATTTTTTACTTTATTTCAAAACTTTTTGCTCCTTTAATTTTTATTTCTTCTTTTTATGCATTTTTAGCAAATTCTAACGGTATAAATGTAATCGTTTTAATTTTTCGATCACCTTGTTTTTCTTCTTTTTATTTGTGTGTGTGAGTGTATGAGTTAGGTTTTCATTACTTTCCTTCAAGTAGAGTGTGTGCGTGTATGAGATAGCTTTTACTGCTTTCATTTCCCGTCTACTCGTTTGAGTAGGACTTGTAATTTACCGCATTGATTTCCCGCCTACTTGTTTTGAGTCGGACTTGTAATTTACCGCTTTGATTTCCAGCCTACTCGTTTGAGTAGGACTTGTCAATTTACTGATTTCATTTCCCGCCTACTCGTTTGAGTAGGACTCGTCATTTCCCGCCTACTCGTTTGAGTAGGACTTGCAATTTCCCACCTACGCGTTTGAGTAGGACTTGTAATTTCAATTATGTAATTTTCTTTTAGGTAACTTAGCTTTTTTCCCTTTATTATGAATTTGGTTTAGTACGTGCGTTTTCCTTTTTAGTAAGCACTTCTCTTTATAATGTTACTTTATTTTATGTCTTCTTTTTTGTAACCCTTTAGCACTTAGTTTCGAACTTGCGCCTAACCAAACTCATAAGCCGTCCCCATCCTGATGAGTGGCTAATCTCTCTTAGCCCTCGGTATCGAAGAGTATTGGGACATAAAAATCTTTTTAAATAATTAAATGTCTTCTTTTTCTCTTCAATTAAGAACTTAAGGTTTACCAGGTATACAACGCGTAGAACCACATATCGATGTGTGGGCTCTATTTCCATTATCCATACGCTAGCTAGCCGAGAGGTCGTGCGTATGGACCGATCGCCTTGGGTAAAGAGAGTTTCGCACTAAACCTCGAGAGAGGAGGCGCGGAATTATACCAGACTCGGTTCCCCCCCCCGCTAATAGCGGGGTTCTTAGCGTAAAGCAGGCATTAAGAGGAATCCTTCGCCGAACGAGAGCTCGGTCGAATAGTCTTAATGTTCTGGTGAGCGATAGCCCTAGAGATAGGTAAGCTCATTCTTTTGGAACCTCCACGGTCAAGTTTCCCCTTTAATTGAATTGAAACCTAGGATCTCTAGTTATATAAATTAATTTCAGTCCTAACGTAATTTGATACCGAGCGTTATTTCTTCATCGATTTTTTTTTATAAAAACTATTTTCCGCATTTTCTTAGAACCGTCACTTAGTTAAATAATCCAACAACTTTTTTTTTCAGTAAGATAATAGTCCCTCAGGGAGGAGTAGAAATAATCAACCCGCCCGGGGAAATATATGACCTTGATATTCTCCCTAAATATCCTGTATTACTTGGGATAAGTGCACTTGCCTCTATTTCATTGCGTGAAATCCACACCCAGCGTAGTCATTTGATAAATCCAAGCCCGAGCTTTACGCGCATCAGCTGCTCACAAAGGCTTCAAAGTCTATCAGATGGATGTGAAGTCAACATTCCTCAACAAAGATCTAAAAGAGGAAGTATACGTAGCACAGCCCCAAGGTTTTGTCAACTCAACTTTCCCTTATTATGTATATTTTCCTAATAAAGCTCTATACGGCTTAAAGCAAGCTCCCCGAGCTTGGTATGAGACGTTGTCTAGCTTTCTTCTTGAGAATAAGTTCGCAAGAGGAAAGATAGACAAAACATTATTTCTTAGGAAAGTAAAAGGAAAGATTTTGGTAGTGCAAATATACGTAGACACCATTATTTTTGGCTATATAGAAGACAACCTTTGCAAGAAGTTTTCTAAACTCATGCAAGGGAAGTTTAAAATGAGCAGTATGAGAAGGCTGTAGTATTTCTTAGGACTTCGGGTGAAACAATCTGACGATGGAATTTTCATCTCTCAGATGAAGTTCACCAAAGCATTACTTAAGAAATTTGGAATTGAGAACGCAACCTCGATGAAGACTCCAATGGGTTCAACTATGTCTCTGGACAAGGACGAGAAAGGGAAACCTTTTTATGTAACACTTTGATTTTTACTTTATTTCAAAACTTTTTTCTCCTTTAATTTTTATTTTTTCTTTTTATGCATTTTTAGTAAATTCTAACGGTAGAAATGTAATCGTTTTAATTTTTCGATCACTTTGTTTTTCTCCTTTTTGTTTGTGTGTGTGAGTGTGTGAGTTAGTTTTTCATTACTTTCCTTCAAGTAGAGTGTGTGCGTGTATGAGATAGCTTTTACTGCTTTCATTTCCCGCCTACTCGTTTGAGTAGGACTTGTAATTTACCGCTTTGAATTCCCACCTACTCATTTGAGTAGGACTTGTAATTTACCGCTTTAATTTCCCGCTTACTCGTTTGAGTAGGACTTGTCAATTTACTGGTTTCATATCTAGCCTACTCATTTGAGTAGGACTCGTCACTTACCGTCTACTCGTTTGAGTAGGACTTGCAATTTCCCTCCTACTCGTTTGAGTAGGACTTGTAATTTCAAATGTGTAATTTTCTTTTTTGTAACTTAGCTTTTTTTCCTTTATTATGGATTTCTTTGAGTGCGTGCGTTTCCCTTTTTTAGTAAGCACTTCTCTTTCTAATGTTACTTTATTTTATGTCTTCTTCTTTTTGTAACCCTTTAGCACTTAGTTTCGAACTCACGCCTAACAAAACTCATAAGCCGTCCTCATCCCGATGAGTGGCTAATCGCTCTTATCCCTCGGTATCGAAGAGCATTGAGACATAAAAATCTTTTTAAATAATTAAAGGTCTTCTTTTTCTCTTCAATTAAGAACTTAAGGTTTACCTCGGGTATACGATGCCTAGAACCACATATCGATATGTGGGCTCTATTTCTGTTATCCATACACTAGCTAGCCGAGAGGCCGTGCGTATGGACTGATCGCCCTTAGGTAAAGAGAGATTTGCAATAAACCTCGAGAGAGGAGGCACGGAATTCTACAGGATTGGGTCCCCCCCAATAGCGGGGCTCTTAGCATAAAGTGGGCATTAAGAGGAATCCTTCGCCGAACGAGAGCTCGGTCGAATAGTCTTAATGTTTAGGTGAGTGATAGCCCTAGAGATAGGTGAGCTCATTCTTTTGGAACCTCCGCGGCCAAGTTTTCCCTTTAATTGAATTGAAACCTAGAATCTCTTGTTATATAAATTTATTTCCGTCCTATTGTAATTCGATACCGAGCGTTATTTCTTCATTGATTTTTTTCTAAAAACTATTTTTCGCATTTTCTTAGAACCGTCACTTAGTTAGATAATTCGACAACTTTATTTTTCAGTAAGATAATAGTCCCTTCAGAAGGAGTAGAAATAAATTTATTTCGTCGGGCAAAATCCGAACCCAGTGTGCTCATTTGATAAATCCGAGCTCGGGCTTCGTGCACATCAAGTTTTTGGCGCCATTGTCGGGGACTACGCGTTGTTATTTAAAATTTTGGAGTCTATTACTTTTACCTTTTTCTTGCTAAAAAATAAAAAAAAACAAACAAAAAAACCTAAAAATATATATATAAGTTTATTTGTTTAGCATAAATTTTAGGGTGTATGACCCGTGGACAACCCTCAGAGTCTGAAAATTTTGATTTTGATCCTGAGATCGAACGCTCCCTTGCGCGTATTCGATCTCAACGCCAGAATCCTTTTTTAGACCCCGAAGAATCCATCGGAGAACCCTCTGCCTTAGTTATGGCCGACTCCAACCCAATTCGGTCGCGGAGCGTACAATGTCCTACTACGCCCGATCGAATTTGGATGATACTGGGTCGAGTATTGTTTGCGTGATGGTGGCGAACAATTTTGAGATAAAATCCAGCATTATTCAAATGATCCATAACACCGTCCAGTTCGATGGACTGCCGGATGAGGACCCGAACGTTCATTTATCTAGTTTTTTTAGAAATTTGTGATACTTTTAAAATTAATGGCATCACTGATGACGCCATTCACTTGCGCCTTTTTCCGTTTTCCTTAAAATCCAAAGCTAAAGCGTGGTTGAATTCCCTCTTGTGAGGATGTATCACCACTTGGGTCAAGCTTACGGAACAGTTCTTAACGAAGTATTTTCCGCCCGCAAAAACTACAAAGTTGTGGGCGGACATTTCTTCGTTTGTGTAGAACGATCTCGAGTCTCTATTTGAGACTTGAGAGAGGTTTAAATAATTCCTCCGCAGGTGTCCGCACCGCGTGCCTCCAGCGTGATTGCAGGTCCAAATCTTTTACAATGGGCTTAACTATCAGACGCGTCAAATGATTGACGCGGCTGCCTGGGGTACTCTGAATAACAAGACACCTGAGGCTGCCCAAGCTCTTATCGAAGAGATGGCCATGAATGCTTACACATGGAACGTCCCGCGGGGATGTCCCAAACAGGCGACTGGCCACTTTGAAGTGGATGCCACTGCTCACTTAGCCCTTCAAGTTGAAAGGTTGATGAAGCAGGTGGCAGAGATGTCTGCTGCCTCCTCCACTCCTCCTTGGGCGCTTCCCTCTAACGTCAGCATAGTTGATGAGTTTGTAGACTACGTAGGAAATTCGGGGAGACCTTCCTTCAACCCCAATAACAACCCTTATAGTAATCACTATAATCCGGGTTGGAGGAACCACCCCAACTTCTCATGGAGCAACGAAAATAACGCGCAGCGCCCCCCTAACTCTTTTGCGCCCGGATTTCCACCGCCTGCCCCTCTTCAAAAGCCCTCCCCGATAGAGGAAAATTTTCTAGATACATCGCCTCCAACGAATCAAATATCCAAAACATCGCCGGATCATTAAAAAATTTAGAACAATAGGTTGGGCAGCTGGCGTGAATGATGTCCGAGCGTGCGCTCGGGGCACTGCCGGGGAATACGGAGCCCAACCCTCAGGAAAACCTCAATGCTATAACCCTTCGTAGAAGAAAGGAGGTGGTCGATCCAAAATAGATCGATCCGCGGGTATATATTTCTCTTCTGACTCCTCTTCCCCCTTCTTCGGTTATACCACCTTTACTAATTTTAAACGATAAAATTATTTTAACAACGCCCTTGCCGTATCCACATAAGTTAGATAGTGAGTGTAAGGACGCACAGTACAAAAAATTTATTAAAACAAATCCATATTAATGTTCTCTTCTGCGAGGCAATCTCGCAGATGTCTAAGTATGCGAAATATTTAAAAGAACTTTTTTCTAATAAACAAAAATTAGAAAATATTTTGCATATCTCTCTCAACGCAGACTGCTCAACGGCTCTTACTAATAAATTGCCACTAAAAAGAAATGACCCGGGACATTTTTCTATCCCGTGCCTTTTTGGCAATATATTAGTAAAATAGGCTCTTGCAGATTTAGGCGCGAGCATTAATTTGATGTCGTTCTCTCTCTTTCAAATTAGGTTTGGGCACTCCAGCCCCTACTAAAATGCATATCCAATAGCGGATTGCTCAGTTAAGTTCCCCATCGGGGTAATGGAAGACGTACTTGTTCGTGTTGATAAGTTTATCTTTCTGGTAGACTTTGTCATCTTAGACACCGAGGAGGACACCGATGTACCAATTATACTAGGTCGCCCTTTTCTCGCCACCTCCCACGCATTAATTGATGTGAGTAACAGTCGTCTCCTCCTTCAGGTAGGAGATGATGAAGTTACTTTCTCTATTAATCCCTCGATGGAAAACTCGTCATCGAGCGATGATTTTTGTTATAATTTAGATACTTATTTCGGAGATTTTTCTTCCCCTATTTTCGAGTCTTCTTTTTTAAACGACGATATTTTTGCGCTCGAAAACTTTACTTGCGTAGAGGATGACACTACAAATTTATCTTTCGTACCATTTGGATCGAAAGATATTAAAATTAAAACCTCGCTAGAAGAACAGCCCTATCTAGAACTAAAACCCCTACCTAAATCTCTCAAATAAGCTTTTTTGGGAAAAGATGGTACCCTTCCCGTTATCATTTCTTTGCATTTGAGCGATTCAGAGACTTCCGATTTATTGGAAGTTTTGCTTAAACATCACCACGCAATTGCGTGGCAAATTTCTGATTTAAAGGGGATTAACCCCTCTTTCTACACTCATAAGATTTTCCTTACCGATAATTGCCGCAAAACTATTAAGCCGCAGGGACGTCTTAATCCAAACATGAAAGACGTCGTTAAAGCCAAAATTATAAAATTATTAGATGCTGAGATCATTTATCTTATATCGGGCAGTGCATGGGTTAGTCCCGTTCATATCATGCCCAAGAAGGGCAGTCTAACCGTAGTGGAAAATGAGCATAATGAACTCGTCCCAACTCGTACTATTATAGGTTGACGGGTGTGCATCGATTATAAGAAACTAAATGATGCCGCCCGTAAGGACCATTTCCCACTATCGTTTTTAGACCAAATTCTGGAGCGTTTACCTGGTCTTCCATATTATTGTTTTCTTGATGATTTATCGGGGTTTTTCCAAATCCCCATTTCCCCCGATGACCAAGAGAAAACAACTTTTACCTGCCCGTTTGGCACCTTCCCATACCAAAGGATGCCATTTGGCCTATGCAATACGCCAGCTACATTCCAAAGATGTATGTTGGCGATCTTTGGCGAGTTGGTATGAGACATTATGGAAGTCTTTATGGATGACTTCTCTGTTTTTGAATGCTCATTCCCGGCTTGTCATCGTAATTTAGATTGTGTCCTTTAGCGATGCGAGGACACACATCTCGTTTTAAATTGGGAAAAGTGTAACTTTATGGTTCGAGAAGGTTTGGTTCTCGGCCATAAGATTTCGTCTAAAGGGATAGAGGTCGATAGGGCCAAGGTAGAAATTATCGAAAAGCTTCCCCGCCTTCTAATGTAAAATCTTTTAGGAGTTTCTTAAGCCACGCGGGCTTTTATCGACGTTTTATTCAAGACTTTTCTAAGATATCAAAGCCGATTACTTGCCTCCTAGAAAAGGAATCCAATTTTGCCTTTAGTAGCGAATGCGAGTCCACCTTTAATTTTATAAAACAAAAAACTTATAAATTCTCCAATTTTAGTGGCGTCCGATTGATCCCTTCCATTCAAGATTATGTGCGACCCTAGTGATATTGCCGTAGGTGTCATTCTTGGTCAACACATAAACAAATACTTTCACCCCATTTATTACGCTAGCAAGACGCACACTTCCGCACAAGGAAATTACACGACAACGAAAAAGGAACTTTTAGCCATCGTTTGTGCATTCGATAAGTTTCGTTCTTATATAACGCTTTCTAAAGTAATCGTATTTACCGACCACTCTGCCTTAAAATATTTATTATCTTAAACGGATGCCAAGCCCCGCCTTCTTCGACGGGTCCTCCTGCTACAAGAATTTGATTTGGAGATCCGGGATAATAAGGGTGCGAAAAAATTTAGTTGTCGATCGCCTCCCCTGTTTAGAAAATCCGGGTGCGAAAGCGCTCGTCGAATCTGACATAAATGACAGATTCCTCGAGGAATGCCTCCTAGTCATAAATACTATTTCATCTTCCCCACCTTGGTTCGCAGATTTTGCGAACTATTTAATTGCGCGGGTGCTCCCAAAAGACTTTTCAAGCCAGCAAAAGAAGAAATTCTTTTCTGACTTGAAAAAAATTCTTTTGGGAGGACCCTTTTCTTTTTCGTATCTGCGCGGACCAGGTGGTTCGAAGATGCGTCACGGGTGTGGAGTGCACGCAAATACTTAGGCACTGCCATGAGGGTCCGGCTGGTTGGCATTATCAAGCTAACCGGACCGTGCGGAAGGCTCTGGAGGCGGGCTTCTTTTGGCCCACTCTTTTCAAAGATGCTCACAATTTTGTGCACTCCTGCGATAGCTGTCAGCGGTCAGGTAACATCTCTCATCGCGACGAGATGCCCCAAAATTTGTTTTTAGAATGCGAAGTCTTCGATTTGTCGGACATCGATTTTGTTGGCCCCCTACCTCCGTCTTTTTAAAATATTAATATTTTAGTGGCAGTCGACTACATATAAAGGTGGGCGGAAGCGCAACCTCTCCCCACCAATGATGCACGAGTCGTTGTTACTTTCTTAAAAAACTTTTTTCTCGCTTCAGCACGCCTCGAGCTATTGTGAGCAATAGGGGAATGCATTTCTGTAATGCCCAAATGACTAAGATGTTAGCTAAATACGGAGTCACACACAAACTTGCCACCCCTACCACTCACAAACAAGTGGCCAAGTTGAGGTAGTAAATCTAGAGATTAAGCGTATATTAGAAAAAACCGTTTCGCTTAATAGGAAAGATTGGTTCGTCAAACTCGACGATGCGTTGTGGGCGTATCGTATGGCATATAAAACCGCAATTGGTTGCACATCGTATCGATTAGTCTATGGAAAAGCGTGTCATCTCCCCAAAGAACTAGAACGTCGCGCTCTTTGAGCTTTAAAACTCGTAAATCTCGACGATAACTTAGCCGCTCAAAATAGAATACTGCAACTAAATGAGCTCGATGAATGGCGTGTAAATGCTTATGAGAGCAATAAGTTCTATAAGGAGCGTTCTAAGTTTTATCACGATCGAAAAATCAAGCCCCAAAATATTTTTTCTTCGGGCGATCTTGTCCTTCTTTATAATTCACGTCTTAGGCTTTTTCCGGGTAAACTAAAATCACGATGGTCCGACCCCTTCAAAGTTTAAGAGGTTTGGTCATATGGGACCGTGCTCGTCTCTCACCCTGAAAAAGGCTCGTTTAAAGTAAACGGTCATCGTTTAAAATTATATATAGCAGACGATCCTGTGGGCGGTAATATCAAAACCATAACCCTACTCGAAATATAAACCCGCCAAAATAGTCAAGTTACACGACATAAACAAAGTGCTCCTGGGAGACACCCCATGTTTATCTTTTTTGTAATTTCTTTATTTTTTTCCCTTTATATTTTGCTCTTAACAATGCAAAGTTTCTAAACAGGCCTCCCCGAACACGTTTCAGGGAAGTTTATACCCTCCCTCTTTACTTTATATATATATTGCATTCTATTTCTTTTTTGTAACACATACTTATCTTGCAACATTGGGGACAATGTTGGAATTAAGTATGAGGGTATTTTCATACTTTCATTTCTACACTCTCATTTTCTGCACTCCTAAGAATTTTAAAAACAAAAAAAAAATTCGAGAACAAAAACAAAACACAAAAAAAATTATAAAATGAAAACTCCAAAAATATTTTCTTTTATTATCATAAAATTCAAACAAATTTAAAAACAAAAATTCCAAAAATATTTAGTTTTACTTTGTAATTTTTTTTTGTAAATATCCTTTTTTCTTTCCCCTCTTTGTTTCTCTCTTATCTTTGTAAATAATTTCTCTTTCCTCTCTTGTAGATATTTGCTTAAAAATCTTAAAAACACAAAAAAAATTTAGAAAACAAACAAAAAAGGAGTTCAAAAAAATCTTTTTCATCTTTCTTTAGTATGTACATATTAAAAAAAATAATTTCATAAATCCAAAAAAGATAATAAAATACAAAAAAAGATGATAACCCTAAAAAAACCAAAAAATTGTTATGAAACAAATAAATCGAATATATCATTCTAAGCCTTTTTGCTCTCCAAAAATTTTGTTGCGAGTTTATTTACAAGCGAATTTTATTAATTCTTATTTACTATTAATCTATTAATTGGAGATTGATAAATTTTAAATATCTGGAGTTAAGTTTTAAAGAATTTCTTATGTTTTTCTTCTTAAGATAGGAGACTTGTTTTAGGCACTATTTCTAATTTATCTAAAATAGAGGCATGTGTATTATGTTAGAAAAAATAATCTTAGACTTCAATTATGTTTACTTCAAGTTTTTTGAAACACAAGAATGTTCAATTTATCAAAGCTGCTCTCAATTTTTTTTATTAAAAACTAGTTTTCTTCTTGAAAAAAAATAAACTCTATCTCCCCATATTTATCATGTCTTACATGTTATGATAAAATTTCTATGCTTAAAAGAATCTATGTCAATGGGAATAAGATTTCATTCCATAAACATAGACATCCAATATTTTAAAAGATTATATGTTACGGAGTAAGATGATAAAATTCATTACTCCTATACATATACATTGGGTTATATGAAGTTGTTCCAAAAAAATTTACATGTTATGGAAAATAAGATTTCATTTTCCTAAAACATCCACATTCAAAGAAAAATCCTTTAGAGATTTAAAAAAAAAATACCTCACCTCTAAAACCAAAGCCCTCTTCATAAACCAAAACAACCCCCTTAGTCATTTTAAATGATTCTAGACTTAATACAAAAATCTTTTTCAGAGCATAATTTTTAAATTGCATTATTTACTTTAAATTCTTATAAGCTAAAATTTCTATAATTCCAATCTATTTTTGTTAGCTAACGATTATAATTTATGCTTGCTATTTGGTTACTTCAAGAAGTCTTTTTGACCAAAACTTTTCCTCTATTTAAATTATTTTCATGGAGTAGGACTTAACTCTTATACCTCTGATATTTATTTAGATCTTTCTTTTAATTAATTTAAGCGGTAGCTAAATTTAAGATTTCTTTTAATTCCTCATAAATATATCTCCAACTTTTGCTCTAGAATAACAAAAACTTAAGTATGGGGGTATTTGATGAGCTGTAAATATTCGTATTTTTACATACTTTATTTAGATCATTTTAGTTTATTTTTGTTATTTTTAGTTATTTTTCTTCAATAAAATGTTCCTTTTTTATATATACTCTTCTAACTTAGCTTTATTTTGTTTTTTAGAAATTTTGTAGAAAAAATCAAAAATTCAAAGTACACGCCCATATCACATCGATCACGCTCGTGACCTGGTCATGTCACTTTGATGTCAGTGAAAAAAATTGTTACTGCTGTGAATCTGAGAAATCAAGGTTGAACACGCCCTTGACCTGTCTATCACGCCCGTGTCACGCCTGTCGACATTCAAAGCTAGCAGACTTGACACTCGACGCCTCCAGTTGACACTTAACGCCATAGACATGCCCGTGACCTTTCCGACACGCCCGTGTCGGTCCTGTAATTTTCAACCAAGTTAAACAGTTGTTGTCGACATCAAATTCTGTCAGATGTCTAGTCACGCCCCCTACATACCCATGACCCCCCTGTTACGCTCGTGACCAACATGTGGAATTTCCCGAAGCCTCTAGAACCAAGCCAGCTAAATGAATTTTCGGCTTCACCAGCATGCCAGACCCGACACGCCCCCCAATCACTCCAGTGATCGGGGCATGTAATCCTATTTTTTTGCTTATAAATAGAACTTTTTTTGTAAGGTCCAAGGGTTCAAATTTTTGATCCATTTTGCTGTTTGAGTGTTGCCTAGGTGGATTTCCATGCTATGTAAGGATACTTTCTCCCTCCCTCTCTTAGTTTGTTTTAGCTTTTTGTAACTCATTTTCATCCTAATAAAATTTGTAGATTTTCTCTCCTTGTATTGTATGGAATTTCATTTGAGTGCCCCACTTGTTCTCTCTTTTTATCCTTGTTTTATCATTGTTCTTTCTTTCTTTAAAATGGGTGTGTGTGTGTGTATGAGTTTAGTTTTATGTTTTAATGTTTTCATAGTTTTGTTTTACTTAGTTTTTATTCTAGGTTTTCTATTATGGTTATTAGTTGTTATGATAGCTTTTACTTTTTTTTTTCTCTTTGTTTAGGTTTAGGTTTAGCGTTTTAGTACTTTGTATTCATTGTTATGGTTTTATAAAAATGTTTTTCTAAGTGGTTTTGATTTTTCTTTAACTTAGTTTTTTTTAGGTTGTAAAACTTTTTGTTCTTTTTAACTTTATTTTCACTTTTTAAGCATTTTTATAAAGTTATAAGAATGAATAAGTTATCATTTAAATTTTTTTAACACTTTGATTTTTTACTTTCTTTTAAAACTTTTTTGCTCCTTTAATTTTTATTTCTTTTTTTTATGCATTTTAGCAAATTCTAACGGTAGAAATGTAATCGTTTTAATTTTTCGATCACTTTGTTTTTCTCCTTTGTGTTTGTGTGTGTGAGTGTATGAGTTAGGTTTTCATTACTTTCCATCAAGTAGAGTGTGTGTGTGTGTCTGTGTATGAGATAGTTTTTACCGCTTTCATTTCCCGCCTACTCGTTTGAGTAGGACTTGTAATTTACCGCTTTGATTTCCCACCTACACATTTGAGTATGACTTGTAATTAACCACTTTGATTTCACGCCTACTCGTTTGAGTAGGACTTGTCAATTTACTGCTTTCATTTCCCGCCTACTCGTTTGAGTAGGACTCGTCATTTCCCGCCTACTTGTTTGAGTAGGACTTATAATTTCCCGTCTACTCATTTGAGTAGGACTTGTAATTTCAATTGTGTAATTTTCTTTTTTGTAACTTAGCTTTTTTTCCTTTATTATGGATTTGTTTGAGTGTGTGTGTTTCCCTTTTTTTAGTAAGCACTTCTCTTTCTAATGTTACTTTATTTTATGTCTTCTTCTTTTTGTAACCCTTTAGCACTTAGTTTCGAACTTGCGCCTAACCAAACTCATAAGCCGTCCTCATCCTGATGAGTGGCTAATCGCTCATAGCCCTCGATATCGAAGATCATTGAGACATAAAAATCTTTTTAAATAATTAAAGGTCTTCTTTTTCTCTTCAATTAAGAACTTAAGGTTTACCTCGGGTATACGACGCGTAGAACCACATATCGATGTGTGTGCTCTATTTTTATTATCCATATGCTAGCTAGCCGAGAGGCCGTGCGTATGGACCGATCGCCCTTGGGTAAAGAGAGTTTCGCACTAAACCTCGAGAGAGGAGGCACAGAATTCTACCAGATTGGGTCCCCCGTCCCATTAGCGGGGTTCTTAGCATAAAGCGGGCATTAAGAGGTATCCTTCACCGAACGAGATCTCGGTTGAATAGTCTTAATTTTTAGGTGAGTGATAGCCCTAGAGATAAGTGAGCTCATTATTTTGGAACCTCCACAACCAAGTTTCCCCTTTAATTGAATTGAAATCTAGAATCTCTAGTTATATAAATTTATTTCAGTCCTAACGTAATTCGATACCAAGCGTTATTTCTTTATTGATTTTTTTCTAAAAACTATTTTACGCATTTTCTTAGAACCGTCACTTAATTAGATAATCCAACAACTTTATTTTTTAGTAAGATAATAGTCCCCCGGGGAGGAGTAGAAATAATCAACCCGCACCGGGAAATATACGACCTCGATATTCTCCCTGAATATCCTGTATTACTTAGGATAGGTGCACTTGCCTCTATTTCGTCACGCAAAATCCACACCCAACATGGTCATTTGATAAATCCAAGTCCGGGCTTCATGCGCATCAGCTGCTCACAAAGGCTTCAAAGTCTATCAGATGGATGTGAAGTCAGCATTCCTCAACGAAGATCTAAAAGAGGAAGTATACGTAGCACAACCACTAGGTTTTGTCAACTCAACTTTCCCTGATTATGTATATTTTCCTAATAAAGCTCTATACGGCTTAAAGCAAGCTCCCCGAGATTGGTATGAGACGTTGTCTAGCTTTCTTCTTGAGAATAAGTTCGCAAGAGGAAAGATAGACAAGACATTATTTCTTAGGAAAGTAAAAGGCAAGATTTTGTTAGTGCAAATATATGTAGACACCATTATTTTTGACTCTATAGAAGACAACCTTTACAAGAAGTTTTCTAAACTCATGCAAGGGAAGTTTGAAATGAGCAGTATGAGAAAGATGAAGTATTTCTTAGGACTTCAGGTGAAATAATATGACGATGGAATTTTCATCTCTCAAATGAAGTTCACCAAAGAATTACTTAAGAAATTTGGAATGGAGAACGCAACCTCGATGAAGACTCTAATGGGTTCAACTATGTCTCTGGTCAAGGACGAGAAAGGGAAACCTTTTGATGAAACCAAGTACAGAAGCATAATTGGGTCATTGCTCTACCTTATGGCTAGTAGACCAGACATAATGTTTTCAACATGTGTGTGCGCTAGATTTCATGCGAACTCTAAGGAATCTCATTACGTCGCTATAAAGAGAATCTTGAGATACCTTAAGGGTACACCAAATCTTGCTTATGGTACCCAAAAAGTAATAATGTCAAGCTAATTGGATTTTAAAATGCAGATTTTTTAGGTAGTAGGGATGATAGGAAAAGCACTTTTGGGATGTGCCAATTCCTCGGAAGAAGGCTTATTTTATGTGGCATCAAGAAAAAAATTGTGTGGCAACTTCCACTGCTGAGTCAGAGTACATCTCTACTGGTAGTTGCTGCCCTAACTTCTCTGGATCAGGAATCAGCTAGAAGATTACAATCTAAAATTCAAGGAGATTCCAATGTTTTGCGAATCAAGTGCAATAGCGATTGCAAATAATCTAGTCTCTCACAGCCGGATGAAGAACATCGAAATCAGATATCATTTCATCCGGGAGCACGTGGATAACAAGGACATAACTCTCAAGTATGTCCCAATGGATAAGCAGGTCGAAGATATTTTCATGAAGCCACTAGATGAGGCCAAGTTCTCATTTTTCTAAATGGAACTGGGCATGCTCAACAAGGAGTCTTGAAGACAGCTAAGAAGACAAATTCTCTCGGGAAGTACATCTCTCAGTAGAAATTTTCCAGGCAAATTCGCCGAGATAAACTCGTCGGAACTTGATGATTCGTTGAGATAATGCAAGTGTTTGTGACAAAACTCGACGAATTCTGCTCGACTTCCGTGGCAATTCGACGAATCATACTTAGGTCAATCAATATTGGATCTGAAGAGTCGGCGATTTCAGGTACGCATCATTTTCCCCCGTTAAAACTTTATATATATATATAAAGGTTATTGGGGAAAACTATCTTCATTCCGTCGAACAAGAAGATCGATTCCCGTCGATTTCTTTTTCCCGATGATTCCGATTCCGCGATAGCACAACAATTCATCTTCTCCGACGATTCGTCGCAGACATCGATTCTTTCTTGTTTCCTACAGCAACATCAGTTCCTTCAAGGTATTGGGTTTTTGATTTCTATCTTGATCACCGAAGATCGTCCAGAACCAATTGTCTCTTCCTTCACTGAAGTTTTTCCACTATCCATGGCTCCTAGAGGAACAAGTGGTTACTCGCAGGGGGAGAACTAGTGCGAACAGGGTTTGCTTTGGCTGTGGATGAATTCAGGAATGTTATTCTGATGTTAGAATCGACCGGGCTCTCATTCATTCTTGAGCACCCCTGCAAAGTCCTAGATAAGGATTAGTTAGAGTTTTTCTCAAATGCAAAGCTCCTTCAGGAAGACACAGTGATTAGAGGCAAAGTTTCACAGATCAAAGTCAAAGGCCTTTACTCACAAGATACTTACGATTGCCAGTGTGTGACGAAGAAGATCAATTGGAAGAGGATGATTTCTCTAGGGCACTGCTCTTCTGTGGTTTGCTATGAGGAACAAAGGCAGTAAATTGCAAAGGGATGAATGAAGAAGGGAAGATCTCATCATACATCATCAGCAAAGTTTTGTTATGTAAGATTGGATCCCACGACTACCTATCTTTAGAAATGTTCAAAATTTTGGTGGCCATTATATGTCGGAAGAAGATTGAATGAGGTGTAGTAATGTTTGCAAGAATCAAGGATAGGCTTCACACACCAAATTTTGGCAAAATTCTCAGCTTATACCTGAATCAGCTTAACCGTGACACCTTTGATATGACCAAAGGTGTACCTATCCATCATTTGAAAAAATCGAATCATCTATCTTCTCCACGTGGGATAGGAGGATACAAAGACCAGGTGGATTTAGATTGCATCATGATGTTGAGGAGGAGGAGGAGGAAGTTCCTGAGGAAAGACTTCCTACTCCCACCCCCCATGAGATTCCTGAAGGATCGAGTGCAAGAATGGAGGGGGAGTCTAGTGAACCCCAAGTGGCTAATGATGTGCAATAGCCCTTGGTTGTTGATTCTTCTGTAGTTCCAGATGCTCTAGAGGCAGTGGTTCAGCCTGCTGAGGTTCATGCTCCTACAATCTCAGATGTTCCAGAGACCGATGATATTCTTACAGCGGTTGCTGAAATTGGTTGGGTTGGTTCTGCCGAGATTGTATCAGAACAGAATGATGATGACAGAGCTCCTGATGATAGTGTGGATGTTGCTGTTGATGTTGATGATGAGATTATTGCTACTGCTGAAGTTGAATCTATTGAAGTTGTGGATGAGCCAGTTGATGATACTGAGCTAAATGTTGTAGATTATGATGTTGCTGGTGAGGATGAGCCCGCTGCTGATAATATAAATGATTTTACTACAATTGTTGCCATAGAGAATCAGATTGTAAATATCCCAGATGTTCTACCTGTAAGGATTGAGGGGGAGCAGAGTCATTTTTTAAACTCTATTCCAATGGAGTTGGACAGATTTGTACGAAAACTTTAGAGGAGAATGGTTGCAATTCTTAGTGGATCTCCAGTAGAAGAGATAGAAATTATTGACCATTCTGATAAGGAAGGAGATGCAGAGGTGCATCCTTCTATCCTAGAGGCCCCTAATACTGGACTGCTATCTAAAGCTCATGTAACTCTCGTAGAAGAGTCTCCCAGTGACTCATAGGAAAGTGTTGATCTCCCTTCTCCCCCCAGTATTCCTGTTACTGATGTTCCAAGTACTAGTTCAGACATTTCTCTTCTTAAATCTATAGAAGCTCTGATGGCAAAACAACATGCAAATTTTGATCACTCTCTGAAGAAAGTGTTGAAGAAAGTCAAAAAAACTAAAAAAGATATGAACAACAGCCTTGCTGAGATCAAGGTACGTTTTGATAAGTTGGATTCTATGATGGATTCATGGTTTGTGCAGGGTGGTCAGGCCATTGTTCACACGATGGCTGGGCTGAAGAGTAACCCGACTGTTCTCCAGAACATTGATGAGAATGCAAAGATAGTCATAAATGCCCAGAATGCTGGTATGGACTACTTTGACAACCAAATGGTCTATTATAGCAATGTTATTGCATACAAGGTACTTGAAGAAGTCCAAAAGGGGGAGAAAGCATTGCAAACTAAGATTAATGCGCTGGAAGCATCAATGAAAGATCAGTTCAAAGCTGCTGACATCTACTGCTATGAAAACTTCTATTGGCTACATAGAGAGCTATTTGCAGGGTCGACTGAAGCTAGAATGCCAGAACCAGTGATACTAGATCATGTTCATTACTTTGTCCAGCCTGCTCCAGAGTACTCTCAATACTGGTTAGAATCTCAAGATCTATCTATTGCTGCTGCTGAACTAGAAATCCAATTAGTTGAAGACTTAACTCTAGCAGCTCTTAAAATAAGATGGTATGGTGAAGGCCCTTCTGCCGTTAGTTCCAAGCCTAACAAAGAAATGGTTGAAGTATGTAGTCCGATCTCCAAGAGCATCATCCTAGACACCTTCAAATTGGTAGTGTTGAAACCGAAAACCGTCCTCTGTGGAGTTCGACCCTTGGGGAAGGGGTGATCTCGCACTTACTTCGCTCCTGCAAGAAAAATGACAAGGGGGAGAAGAACAAGGGAAAGACCAAGGGCCCGACACAGAGGTCCCGCCACACACCCGGAAGATCTTAGAGCGCTTCCCCTCCTTAACCAATTTTCGGGCTAAGGTACCTCAGAAAGCGCTATAAGACTTGAGAACTAGTAAGCGTGCCTTCTGAAGTACCCCTTGGGTCCTATTTATAGATTACCTCGGATGGTCTGCGAATAACCCGCCTCTGGTGGTCTGAATTTACTGAAGAGCCCCTCGGATTGGCCTGCCAACAGCCAAACCCCGCTGTTCTGGCTGGTTATACGCACCTCTTGCCGGGTCACCTCCCGTCATTTGGGGGGAGGTGGGCAGCAGCCGATCCGCCTGAGAGAGGTGGCTGGGGCGGGCTCGCCTAGGAGAGGCGAGTGGAGGCTGGCTCGCCTGAGAGAGGCAGCTGGGGCCCGGCCCGCCTAGGAGAGGCGAGCGAGGTCTGGCCCGCTTGAGAGGGCGGCTGGGGCCGGCTCGCCTAGGAGAGGCGGCTGGGGCCGGCTCGCCCGAGAGAGGCGAGCGGAGGCTGGCTCGCCCGAGAGAGGCGGCTGGAGCCCGGCCTGCCTAGGAGAGGCGAGCGAGGTCTGGCCCGCTTGAGAGGGCGGCTGGGGCCCAGCCCGCCTGCTTGCTTGGGCCCCTTCGGCGGACACGGGGTTGTACACAATCCCCGATCTTTGCATGCTTTGCAGAAGCTCGGAAAGAAACGTCCAACCCTCGTGTCCGGCGACGACCTTGCTGAGCTGGAGGGAATCTTTTGGTGGGGCCTACTTTTTTTGCTATAAATAAGCCACCGGGCCTTCGATGACTGGCCCTCTCCTCTTGCTTCCTGCATGATTTGTGACCAGGAGATGCCTGCGTCTGAGGAGATACGTGCTCGGTTGGCAGCCGCTAGGGAGGAGAGTCGGGAGGAGGCCCTCGCGGTCGCTCCGTGGTTGGCGCGCAGATCACCCGGCCTGCCGTTCAAACCGGTAAAGGGAAAGATTGTCCGTCGTTCCCCGCCGAGTGATGACCAGGGTTTTGGCGGCTCCGAGGTTGAATTTGGGTACGTGGTTTTCCCCTTCGACCTGTGTTTTCCACTGATTATTACCTTTGCAGGAGATGCCCCTCGACGACGCATTGGAAGGGGGCTCCGGGAACCTCGTGGATCCTTCCGTGGAGATGATTGACCTGGGCATCAGTCCCTTTTCCCCGGCGCGCAGCCTTCCTGCAATTCCTCCCCCGCCGAGAGTCCGGGGTTTGGGGAAGCCGCTCGTCGCCCCGGGAGGGAAATCATTCCAAAGTCGGCCGGGTTCTTCTCGGCCAGCTGACAATGCGGGAGACGTGCAGACGCCGGGTAACCCCCTGAAATTAACTCGCTCGCCGCTCGTCTGTTTCTGACCTTGCTTCTGCAGGATATCGTGTCGTTTCTTCTGATGTCGAGATGAGCGAGGGGTACTCGCCTCCCGTGGAGCCGGAAAATATTGCGGACTTCTTGGACGACCCGCGCGATGGCGAGAAGATGAAGGCACAGGTGGCGCGAATGTTTCAGAAACACTCGCTGCTGCTCAAAGAGGCCTTCGCGAGGATGGAGAGAGACAGAGCCAAGGCGGAGGGGCGACTCACTGCTTTGGAGGGGGCAAGGGGCTCGGCTGAGGAGGGCGAGCCGACATCTCCGGGTGTGCATATTACGCGAGCAGAGGAGCGGCTGAAAAGCATTATGAAACAGGCCGATCAGACCAAGCGGGAGCTGGCGGCGGTTCGAGAGTATCATGACTCTCGCGTGCCACCTTGAACCGGCTCGCAGAGGCGGGGCAGGTGGAAATGGATCGAGTACTGAGCCACCTGCCTCACCCGCCCATGCCCGTCGTTGCTCGCTGGGTCTGAACCGTCTCGCCGTGTGATCCGTCCCAGGTTATCGGAGGCGAATACTATTTAAGAACAATTGCTGTAATAATTAAGGGCTCTTCTCGCCCGTTCCGGGGCGCGTGCTATTATTATTATTATTTTTTTTCCTCGCAGAATTCCTGGCTTCAACTTTGGAGAGCCCGCCTAGTAGAGGCGGGTAAGGGCCGGCCCGCCTAGGAGAGGCGGGCGAGGGTCGGCCCTCCTAGGAGAGGCGGGCGGTTCGCTCGTCGCCCCTCGACTGGGCATTCCTCTCGGAATTTGTTCTGTGCGGGAGGGGGGATGGCTCGCGGCCGGGAGACTCTCGCGTCCGACCGGCGATTCGACGCGGACCCGGGCGGGGCTCGGGAATCGAAGCGTCGGGGTTGGCCCTGCTGTCAGCTCGCTTTCCCGCCTTTTCCGAGTTTTCCCACTCTTTTTTCGGCCCTATAAATAGGCCCTATTTATTATTCCACCCACCGTATTCAAGAGCCCTTCCAGCTTTACCTCGCGAGAACTCTCTCCTTTTTCTTCTCTCTCGCTCGGCTCACTTACCAGTTCCGCGAAATGACGGGCGGCAGCGGCGAAGCGGACGGGAGGGGCAAGTGTGCCTGGATCTTCGCCGACCACAACTTCCCTCCCGCCGTTATCTAGGAAAAGGAGTTCTTGGATGCCGTCGGCAACTTCATCCCCCCGGGTTTCGTGGCGAGGCGACCCAGGAAGGAAGAAAGGATAAACGAGCTCTCGGGTGATGAGCTGGCTCTCCCGACGGCCCACTTTGAGGCGGGATTCCGGCTACCCCTCTGGCCGGAAGTCCGCCAGGTCCTTAAGTATTACGGGGTTGTCCCGGGGCAGCTGACCCCGAACTCTATCGCCGTCGTCGTCGAGTTCGCCTGCTATCTTCGCGATGAGAGAATTGAGTTCAGCCTTGCGGTCTTCTGCAAGCTGTTCTCCTTCCGTGCGAACAGGGATGGGACCGCATGCTTCGCGAGCATGCATGCCAAGGTGCGGGAGACGGTTAACAAGAGCCACAACTGGCTCAAGAAGTTTGTCTTCATCAAGGGAGACTTCGGCAACATTCCTTTCTCGCCGGTTCAACTCGGCGAGGCGAGCTATCGGCCCCCAAGCCTTGGGGGCCATGAGGCGAAACTGTATGAGTTCTTTGCCGGGAAGAACTTCGAGGTCGCATTCCTCCGCCGGAATCTGGATGACCTCGTCCCTGTCCCGCCCCGGGAAGGTAAGCGGCTCGCTCACCTCTGCTTGAGTCATACTTCGGATTCTTCTAACTCTTGTTTCTGCAGGCGAGCGCGACGTCCCTCTCCGCCCGCCTTACGAGAGCGCGCGGTCTGCCTTGAGCGAGCTTGGCCGGGCTGAAGCGGCAGCCTTAGCTCACCGCGAGCTCTCGGCTCCCGCCGGCCAGAAGCGACCTGGAGGTGAGCCGACTCAGGGCCCTCCCCTTTCCAAGAAGCCGAAGAAAGCGGGCGGTCAGGCTCCTCCGGCCGGCGACAAGGTCAAGGCCCCCGCAGATCAACCATCCTCTGGCCCCGCCCCCGCGGTACCCTCGACCGCTGAATCCGCCGGCGGGGCGGCAGGGTCGTCGCAGCCGCTCGCGACGACTCGGCCCGCCGAGGAGCCGGTTCCCCGAGGGCATCCCAACTTCGGCTATGGCGAGGGACCCACGGACAGATCCGGTGTCCCGTTGCTTCAGTGGGACAAGGAGGCCAACCGCGTCTTGGTGTCCTCGCTGCTGCCTAGTTGGATGGAACAGGACACCGCCTCCAGGGACGCCTTCAACCTCTCCTTCGGCGTATACGGGCGGGAGGATGCCTCCACCTACGACGAGGAGGCCACGCGGGTGCTCATCTATTAGAGCGCGCGGGCGCAATTTCAAAGCCTCACCTTGGCCCACATGGTCGGCCGGCGATGCCTCCGGCTAGACAGGGACGTCCCTTCGCTCAACAAGCTGATCGACGAGAAGGAGGAGGCCCGCAAGCTCGCCCAGGAGGAGGCGGTCGACCTGCGAAAGTGGCTCGAAACAACTGACGCCGCTCTCGCGCAATATCAGGGGGGCGCGGTAAGCCATCTGACTCGCACCCGCTTCTATTCCGTGACTCGTTCTAACAAATTTCTCTGCAGGATGCGGCGACCGCCAGCCGACTTGGCGCCGAGAATGCCACCCTCCAGCTGGAGAACCAGGCCCTGCAGGCGCGGGTGGGTGCGCTCGAGGCTGCTGCTGCCGTCCCGCCGGCATCTTCGAGCGGCTGCCAGCTCGTTCATCACAGCGAGCACGATCTGGCAATTCTGATGCAACAGAACGGGGCCGACGCGGCGACGTACTTCTTCCGGACACTGCAGCGGGCCAGGCTCCTCAAGGACGAATGTTCCGGTTTGCGGGTGACCGACGTGGTACCGGAGCTGTTCCTCCCGGTACCTAGGCCGGGCGAGTATTACCGCATATGAGGGGCTCGCCGCCTTGAGGCCTCTCCCTTCTTCTTTTTTTGACATGTATTTTGTATTTATTTTTGTGTAACCGCGCCGTGGGCCGCAGCCATACTTTTGTAAAAGATTTTATTTGATAACATATTCACCGCATTTACTTTCTTGATTGTCCATTCTTTCCTGTCTCGCAATCGCTATTGTGCATTGTCCTGTTAATTAATTCTGATTTTCGTTGCTGCGAGCGAGTGAGGCCGCCCGCCCGTTTGAGGTTCGGGACTTAGATCTAGGTTCGAGAGATACGTTAGCTAGCTGCGACGCGAGTGGGCGACTCGCGCCTTCCGCTCGGGCTCACTATTTTGACCATATCTTGGAGTGGACGGGGGCCCGGCTTCCGCGCGTAAAGACTTCACGCGGGCCGGGGGGGGGGGGTCTTGGCGCTTCCGATCCTTTGCCTCTTATTCACCCTGGGACTCGCCAAACTGTAGGTTGGGGCCGGCGTTGCGGCCTCATAGGGTTATCCTGACCGGCCCGCTCACCCGATTTCTGGTGTCGTGAGAGTCTAACCTCTCCACTCGCACGCCGCGCTTAGGGCTCGCCCCTTTATGCGCCGGGGCCGGCCTTCTTGGCTTGCCGACTCGCCTGGGCATCTTGGTCGGTCCGCTCGCTCAATCTCTTGCGCCGCGAGAGCCTAACCCCTTCCTTCGCGCGTTGCGCTTAAGGCTCGTCCCTTTATGCGCCGGAACCAACCTTCTTGGCCTGCCGACTCGCCCGGGCATTCTTTGAGGATGGTATCTAATCCCTGGTTGCTCGGCGAGAAGCTGCCGGCCAGATCCTTCCCGGGGTCTGAGGTAGACCCCTCCGAGTGGCATCCAGCACTGCCAGCTTGACGTGGGCCTGGCAGCGGGATCTGCTCGGGGTCTGAGGCAGACTCCTCTGAGTGACATCCAGCCCCGTCAGCTTGGTGAGAGCCTGGCAGCGGGATCTGCTCGGGGTCTGAGGCAGACTCCTCCGAGTGACATCCAGCCCTGCCAGGTTGGTGAGAGCCTGGCAGCGGGATCTGCTCGGGGTCTGAGGCAAACTCCTCCGAGTGACATCCAGCCCTGCCAGCTTGGTGAGAGCCTGGCAGCGGGATCTGCTCGGGGTCTGAGGCAGACTCCTCCGAGTGACATCCAGCCCTGCCAGCTTGGTGAGAGCCTGGCAGCGGGATCTGCTCGGGGTCTGAGGCAGACTCCTCCGAGTGACATCCAGCCCTGCCAGCTTGGTGAGAGCCTGGCAGTGGGATCTGATCGGGGTCTGAGGCAGACTCCTCCGAGTGACATCCAGCCCTGCCAGCTTGGTGAGAGCCTGGCAGCGGGATCTGCTCGGGTTTGAGGCAGACTCCTCCGAGTGACATCCAGCCCTGCCAGCTTGGTGAGAGCCTGGCAGCGGGATCTGCTCGGGGTCTGAGGCAGACTCCTCCGAGTGACATCCAGCCCTGTCAGCTTGGTGAGAGCCTGGCAGCGGGATCTGCTCGGGGTCTGAGGCAGACTCCTCCGAGTGACATCCAGCCCTGCCAGCTTGGTGAGAGCCTGGCAGCGGGATCTGCTCGGGGTCTGAGGCAGACTCCTCCGAGTGATATCCAGCCCTGCCAGCTTGGTGAGAGCCTGGCAGCGGGATCTGCTCGGGGTCTGAGGCAGACTCCTCCGAGTGACATCCAGCCCTGCCAGCTTGGTGAGAGCCTGGCAGCGGGATCTGCTCGGGGTCTGAGGCAGACTCCTCCGAGTGACATCCAGCCCTATCAGCTTGGTGAGAGCCTGGCAGCTGGATCTGCTCGGGGTCTGAGGCAGACTCCTCCGAGTGACATCCAGCCCTGCCAGCTTGGTGAGAGCCTGGCAGTGGGATCTGCTCGGGGTCTGAGGCAGACTCCTCCGAGTGACATCCAGCCCTGCCAGCTTGGTGAGAGCCTGGCAGCGGGATCTACTCGGGGTCTGAGGCACTGACATTCATCTCTCATCGCGGGGGGGGGGGGGGGGGGGGGGGGGGAACAAGTTTATCGCAAGAAATTCCATTAGAGATTGAACACGGTTTACATGATTTTAGGGGAAAAAACGTTTCAAGTCGTCTCCACTCCAAGTGAGACTTAGGGTCTCGCCCTCCACATTCCGGAGGCGATACCCCCCCCCCCCCCGACTTCAATGCCTCCTGCACAATGAATGGTCCTTCCCAATTGGGGTGGAGTTTTCCCACCGCGGCTGATCTCCCTGCCGCGTCCACCTTCCTCAAGACCAAGTCTCCTTCGGCAAACTGCTTGACTCTGACGTGCTTGTCGAAGTACTTGGCCATTCTTCTCTTTATCTCCTCCTGCCTCACGGCTGAAAGGTCCCGCAGCTCCTCGACCATGTTGAGAGAGAGCCGCAGCTCCTCTTCATTATTGGCTCTCCATTCCTCTTTGTGCTCTCCGGCCTCGACCACCCGAGGTGTCCGGACTTCGAATTCCACCGGAAGTACTGCCTCGCACCCGTGGGAGAGCTTGAAAGGCGTCTCCCCTGTTGCTGTGTTGGGTGTGGTTCGGAGGGCCCAGAGAACCGAGGGGAGTTGCTCCACCCAGCTTCCTATCAAGTTCTCCACCTTTTTCTTGAGGAGGTTCACGATAATCTTATTTGCCGCTTCCACCTGCCCATTGCTTCGGGGGTGATGAACTGAGGCGAACTTGAGATCGATCCCGAGCTGCTCGCAGAAGCTGGTGAACTCGGCACTGGCAAATTGAGGGCCATTGTCCGTGACGATGGCCTGAGGCAACCCATGACGACAGATGATCTCCCCCCACACAAAGTTCCTGACGACCTGGGAGGTCACCTTGGCCAGCGCCTTGACTTCCAGCCACTTGGAGAAGTAATCAATCATCACGAGCAGGAACCTCCTCTGGCCGCTGGCTTGGGGAAAGGGCCCGACTAAGTCCATTCCCCAGATGGCGAATGGCCAGGGAGCGGTGATACTCCTGAGGCGCTGGGCCGGTTGTAGTTGGAGGGGAGCGAATAGCTGGCACTTATGACATTCCTTTGTGAATTTTGCCGCGTCGAGACCCAGAGTCGGCCAGAAATATCCCTGCCTGACGATCCGACCTTCTAAGGTTCGACTTCCGGAGTGGCTCCCACACTCCCCGGAGTGGACCTCTTCTAAAATCTTTGGGACCTCCCTCTCGCCCACACAACGTGCCAGCATCCCTGAGAGGGTCTTCCGGTATAATTGGCCATCTCGCATGAGGTAGTATGCTGATTTGAACTTGAGCTTCTTTCCGTCCATCCCCTTGGGATACTCCCCGATGGTCAAGAAAGTTACGAATGGATCCATCCAGGAGGGGTGCTGTTCCACCTCCATCAGTTCCCCCTCCTCGATGGATGGGCGAAAGAGGTCTGTGATGGTACCCCCTGCCCGGGGTCCATGCTTTGCCAGCTGATCCACCTGCCACCTGCTCGTTATCCTCTCGAGGCACGTGCCAGATGGAGAAAGCCTGGAAGGTGCCGATGACTCCCTTTACCTTCGCCAAGTAACGCTGCAGGGTGGGTTCCCTTGCCTCGAATTCCCCGTTGATCTGGGAGGCCACCATCAGGGAGTCAGTGAGGACCTCCACATCATGCACCCCCAGTTCCCTAGCCAGGCATAGACCCGCAATCACGGCTTCATACTCGGCCTGATTGTTGGTGATGGGAAAATGCACCACCACTGTTTGCTCGATCCTCGTCCCCTGGGGGATTTTTAAGATGACCCCAGCCCCCAGGGAGTGTCTCCCCGACGCACCATCCACCATGACCTTCCAAGGAACCGGGCGAGTGAGTTCCTCCTCCGCCACCTCGACCACATAGTCAGCCAGGAAATCGGCCATGGCTTGGGCCTTGATCGAGAGGTGAGGTACGAAGGAGATGTCGAACTCGCTCAGCTCCACCGACCACTTGGCCAACCTGCCGGAATGCTCCACCGCCTCAAAGATGTTGCGGAGAGGGTGGTCAGTCACCACTCGGATCGAGTGTGCCTGGAAATAGGGCCGGAGCCTCTGGGCCGAGATGATGAGAGCGAAGGCCAGCTTCTCCAGGATGGGGTACCGAAGCTCGGCCTTCCTCAAGACCCGACTTACGTAGTAAACCGGGAGTTGTCGCTTCCCTTCTTCCCGAACTAAAACGGAGCTCAGGGCCTTGGCCCCAGCCCCTAAGTACAAGAATAAGTCCTCTCCCTCCTTCGGCCCTTGGAGCAGGGGGGCCTGAGTCAACTGCTTCTTTAGGGCCTAGAATGCCTCCTCACACTCCGAGGTCCACTCAAATTTCTGGCCTCTTCTCAAGCTTTTAAAGAACGGAGAGCACTTCTCCCCGGCCCGGGAGAGGAACCTGCTCAGCCCTGCCAGCCTCCCAGTCAATCGTTGTACTTCCTTCGCATTCCGCGGAGACTCCAACTCCATGATTGCCCTTACCTTGTCGGGGTTGGGCTCTACGCCGGCAGGGGTGAGGAGATGCCCCAGGAATTTACCTCTGCCTGACCCGAAGGTGCATTTGAGGGGGTTCAGCCTCATCTTGCACCCGCGGAGAGTGGCAAAGGTCTCTTCTAGGTCCCGAAGGTGGGAGTCGAGATCCGGACTCTTGACCATGAGATCGTCTACGTACACCTCCAGGTTCCTTCCCTTTTGCTCTTGAAAGACCCTATCCATCATCCTCTGGTAGGTCGCCCCTGCATTTTTCAGCCCGAAGGGCATCATTTTATAACAATAGCACCCCTCCCCTGTGATGAATGAGACGTCTACGTCGGGAGGGTGCATCCTGATTTGGTGATAACCTGAAAAGGCATCCAGAAAACTCATCAAAGGGAAACCGACGGCTGAGTCAACCAGCGCGTCGATCCGAGGCAAGGGGTAACAATCTTTAGGACATGATTTATTAAGAAGAGAAAAATCGATACACATCCTCCACCGGCCGTCTCCTTTTTTAACCATTACAACATTGGAGACCCAGCCGGGGTATTGGATCTCGGATACAAAGCCGGCCTTGAGGAGCTTTGCTACCTCCTCCCTGATGGGCTCGGCGAGCTTGTCCGCAACATGCCTCTTCTTTTGTCGGATGGGGGGAGCCTCCGGGTCTAGGTTGAGGCGGTGGCAGGTGATGTTGGAGTCGATCCCGGGCATCTCTGCGGCACTCCATACGAAGATGTCCACATTCTTCTGGACGCACTCCAGCATCCTGCCTTGAGCCTCCGGGGTCAATCCTCCGCTGATGCGGATCTTCTCCACCCTGCCTCTGGTGGTTAGAACCTCCATCTCTGCCACCTCCTCTGCCGCCTCCAGACGGGACTGTGCCTCCCACTCCTCAGCCTCCCCCTCATCGAAGGCGAGGACCTCCTCCTCAGCTTCTACCACGGCCCTCGCCTCGGCCGGCTCTCGAATCTCCTCCGCGACCTTCTCCTGGGCGCGGCTCTCCTCCACCTCCATCTCATCCCCGCCAGCTTCCGGCTCCACCTCCTTCAGCCTCTGCCCCATCTCCTCGGCTCCCTCCAGCCAAGAGATGGAGTTCACCGCCGTGACATAGCACTCTCTCGCTTCTTTGGGATCTCCGCGGACCCGGACCTGGACCCCCTCGACGTTAAATTTCAAGCACTGGTGGAAGGATGAGGGGACGCAGCGAAAGACGCTGATGAGAGGCCTCCCGAAGATGGCGCTGTAGCTGCTGGGGGCGTCCACGATGACGAACTTGCAGTTGCGGGACTGCCCCCCCAGAACGACATGGAGTCCCACTCCTCCCTCGACCTCCTTCCTCTCCCCTGAGAAGCCGAACAGGAGTACATCCGAGGCTAACACCCTCCTGGCCTCTACTTTCATCGCATCGAACGCCTTCTTGAAGATGACGTTGACCGAGCTCCCGTTGTCGACGAGGATCCGGGGGACGGTGAAGTCCTTGATGGCTGTCTGGATGACCAGCGCATCGCAGAAGGGGTCCTCGTGACTCAGCATATCCTCCCTGGAAAAAGTGATTTTCTCATCCGGGGGCGGGGACTGGGACGTGGAGCCAACGCTCCTGCGGTACATAGTGTGGAGGCTCGACTTGCGGGAAGCCTCGATCCCAGCCCCCCGTGGATCGCTCCGATCCTTCCTCGGGAGCCCACATCCACCCGGTCTTCGCACCGACCCTCCTCCGCCCGAGGCCGGATCTCCTCAATCCGCACTTCCGGACGCTGTTGTTGTTGTTGCTCCCGGTTGCCTCTCATCTCGAGGAACTCTGGGCACGTGGCTGTGGCGTGCCCCTCCTCTTGATGGAAGTCGCAGTAAGGCAACTCCACCCTCACATCCCTTCTCCTTCTCCGTACCGCTCTTCTCCTCTCCCCCAGTGCTATGGCCATACCCTGCTCCTGGTCGGGAAGGGCCGGCCTCTGGCCCTGCATCCCGCCTGGAGGGTAAAACTGACCCTGTCCTCCTTGACGGTAGTCCCCTCTGCGGAACCCTCTCCTTGCCCCGGGCTCCTGCCACTCGGGTCTCCACCCCAGCCGGAAGTTCGGCTCATGTCGCCCCTGCCTGGGCTGCTGCTGATGCTGCAGCGGCGGCGGCTGTTCCCTCTGCCGGGGCTCAGCCCTTCTCTCTTCCTGCCCTCGGCCACCCCTTGGCCTCTCTTCTTCCACGGCCCACCTGGCCAACCTTCGGGCAAACTCCGGATGCGCCGCCTCCATATCGGCCTCCCTAGCTGCCCTCTCCAGGAGTGCCTCAAAAGACACTGGAGGCGACCTCTTGAGTTCCATTGCAAAGAACCCGGATTGGAGACCCAGGGTGAAGGCCACCATCATGGTGTGCCCTGGCATCTCCTGCACTTGGGACAACTCCTCTTGGAATCTGTCCAGATAGCTTCCCAGGGTCTCTCCCACTCTCTGCTTGACGCGGAACAAGGACTCCACCTCCTTCTTCCTCTTCTTGGAAGTGGTGAACCTCAACATGAACCCCCGACGCAGGTCCTCGAAGCAGTAAATGGATCCGGTCGGGAGCTGGTGGAACCATTCTCTCGCCTTCTCTCGGAGGGTGATGGCGAAGAGTCGGCACTTGAAGCCGTCTGACATCTGTCGAATAGAGACCATGTCCTCAAACCACTGGATGTGGTGGACGGGGTCTCCCTTCCCGGAGTAGTAGGTCATCTCCGGCTCACGAAACCCCTCTGGAACTGGGGCGGAGGAAACAAACTCGCTGAAGGGGCTTCCTCCCTCAGCGGGGCGAGGGGGGAACTCTCTCCCCGCCGTCTCGCCGAAATGGTACTCTGCGGCCGAGCCGGGGAACAGAACTCGCCCCTGGAACTCGCGCTCGCCTCTCCCGGCAGGTTCCTTCCCTGGTCGCCTGAGCGGCGCGTCGTCGCCGAGTGCGGGAGCGGCGACCACCGGAACTGCCGGTGTCGCACTCTCAGCTCGCATGCCGAGGGCGGTCCTGACGAGCCCGGGGATCTCCTCCCTAAGCTCCGCCGGCACGCTCGCCGCTGGGGGTGGGGGAGGGGGTGGCGAGCTGCCCCTGCCTGATCCTTGTCCTTCTTCTCCAGTCATCGAGCCTGCAGAAGGTTTTCCTTGCTGACCACGCTCCACGCTCACCGCACCAAAATGTTGAAACCGGAAACCGGCCTCTGTGGAGTTTGACCCTTGGGGAAGGGGTGATCTCGCACTTACTTCGCTCCTGCAAGAAAAATGACAAGGGGGAGAAGAACAAGGGACAAGACCAAGGGCCCGACACGGAGGTCCCGCCACACACCCGGAAGATCTTAGAGTGCTTCCCCTCCTTAACCAATTGTCGGGCTAAGGTACCTCAGAAAGCGCTATAAGACTTGAGAACTAGTAAGCGTGCCTTCTGAAGTACCCCTTGGGTCCTATTTATAGATTACCTCGGATGGTCTGCGAATAACCCGCCTCTGGTGGTCTGAATTTACTGAAGAGCCCCTCGGATTGGCCTGCCAACAGCCAAACCCCGCTGTTCTGGCTGGTTATACGCACCTCTTGCCGGGTCACCTCCCGTCATTTGGGGGGAGGTGGGCAGCAGCCGATCCGCCTGAGAGAGGCGGCTGGGGCCGGCTCGCCTAGGAGAGGCGAGTGGAGGCTGGCTCGCCTGAGAGAGGCGGCTAGGGCCCGGCCCGCCTAGGAGAGGCGAGTGAGGTCTGGCCCGCTTGAGAGGGCGGCTGGGGCCGGCTCGCCTAGGAGAGGCGGCTGGGGCCGGCTCGCCCGAGAGAGGCGAGCGGAGGCTGGCTCGCCCGAGAGAGGCGGCTGGAGCCCGGCCCGCCTAGGAGAGGCGAGCGAGGTCTGGCCCGCTTGAGAGGGCGGCTGTGGCCCAGCCCGCCTGCTTGCTTGGGCCCCTTCGGCGGACACAGGGTTGTACATGTAGACTTGGGCAATGAGAATAGATGTGATTACCATAGCATGGAGGAGTGGCGGAAGCATGAGGTGGCAAATGTCAAAAGAAGGCTACATTTCAGGAAGTACAAATTTGATGATCCAGATGCTCCTCCAGCTCCGCAAAAGTACTATACAAAGCCAAAAGCTTATTTTTGACAGGCAATATCAGAAAAGCCATGGGAAAATTTTTAAATTGTTTTTAAGTTAATGGTTGTGGATTTTGGTTGGCCCATATAGAACTTTTTCTTATATATATATATATAATTTAATGTTTTGAATGGAATGCTATTATCTCTTACTTTTATATGTTCTTTTTATTATTTTAAGATTATTGTGTGTACAATTCATCTTAGTTTGTAGGGTTTTGACTTCTTAAAATAGAGAGAGATTGTTGGATATTATATCCACAATAACTCTAATTTGAAGAAGTGTCCCTTGAACTAAGATGAATTGAGTTTGTATTTGATGTTATTTTCAGTTATGTGCTTGCATGACGATATTGCCAAGTATAACCCAATGTCAGGTTACAGTGGGTCTTAAAACATAGGACTATACAATGTAATCTCTCATTATGTAGGCTAATGTGTTGACTCGCGTATAATCTGTCTATTGGGGTGTACTTCTATTTTAAGAATTCATGATGACAAGATCACTCGGATATTAACTCTTCATGATAGCAAGATCACTCGGATAGCTTTCAGAGTAATGAATAAAATTATGTTAATCAAAATTTACATTCATCCTCCTTAGCACCGCAAAATTTTGTTTTTTTCTACTCTTGGGAATTCTCTGCATTTTCTTTGTTCAATTCTCAAAAATTATTCCCATGAGTAAGAAATGTTTTTAAACCAAGATTTTGTAAGAATTATGGAGGTGCCAGACAAAATTGGAGTGGAAAATGTTCCCTCTTCATCATCACCCGATTCCACTCCCATTATTCATGAAAATCTGCATACTAATTTTGATAATAAAATTCTTAAAAATGTTTTGCCCCATGAATTTATTCCGCTTGGTTTTTCAAATAAATTATTAGATAACAACATTTTGAAATTGAACAATGAGAGCTTAATCTTTTTCTTTCACATGAGCATCCTCGTAAAATTGTTTTTAATGCACTTAATTTTGATTATTCTTATTCTAAAAATTTCCATGTAAAAGATGAGCCATTGAAACCAAACCTCTATGATGATTCATTTTTCGCTCTTCTCCAGCAATCCAAATTACCTATAGTATGGATAGATAATTTGAATTCGCAATTTCAAGCTAACTGCTAACAAAAGAAGAATTAAAATCATAACAGAGGAGTCACCGAGCAACGAATTTCGACATGTTCCCCACAACGTGTATTAAGGGAGTTCCTTGTATGCTTTTCTTATTAGTTTCCTTTTAGCTAACCCTTAACTGTCTAGCTCAAAGACGATAAAAAGAAAGCGTTCTTGGGAGGCACCCCTTGCATATCCATTTTTTCTTGCACTTTACTTTTTTTGCATTTTCTTTTCTTGTTCCCCTTCTACTTGGCTTATAAATGTTGGGGACAATATTTAATTTTAAGTATAGGGTGTGTCCAAATTTATTTTGTTTTTATTTCAAAATTTTTTAATTAGAAATCAAATAGAAAATCTTTAAAATATATGGAAATTTTTTTGTTTTGTTAAACTTTGTTTTGAAAAAAAAAATCAATTAGAAAATCAAAAATTAATTTCTTAGAAAGGGATTTGGGATTTCATCTCATCATATCTCCTAGTATTGCTGTGATCCCTCACAGGGTAGACCTCAAGAAATTCAAGAATTAACAAAAAAAATCGGATTAGTAATATAGTTTCTTTTATATATACTAATCCCTTGCTTAAATTTTTGTTATTTTCAGTAATCTAGTTTGAGTTAATTTATAAGCGTTTTTACTATTTTTAATTTGCTAATCTTTTATTTTATCATAGTTAGTTAGATTTAATTTTTAGGTGATTTAATTTTAAATAATATCCACTACATGTTTTTAGATGCTTAAGAAATCTCAATTTACTATGGTTGCTCTCTAATTTTTTAATTTAATCTAAAAATTATTTAGCCATTCCCTTATTTTTTTTATTTCCTATTAGATCATATGTCATGGGAACAAGAGGATAAAATTCATTATCCTTTGATAAACATATGCATTTTTTCATTTTAATGTTAGATCTTATGTGATAGAACATTATTTATAGCTATTTTAATATAATTTTTATTTAATAAAAAATAATTTTTTATTTAGTTTTATATTAATAAATGTCTAAATTGCTTTATTTTCTAATTTCAGGTATAATTGGGCTTCAAATAGCAATTTTGAGCCAATGGCCATAATCTGGAGGCATTTTGTAGAAAATTAACACATTTACCCGTAGATAGCTGAACTTCAAATGATCATAACTTTCAATCCGGGAAGAGTTACGGGACGTGCAACAAATTTTTGGAAAGAGGACGACGTCCTATACAAATCTAGAGAAGTTTCACAAGTACATGCCCTCATGTCATGGGCGTGGTATGGGCTACAAGCTTGTCAGGGGCGTGCTACGGGCAAAAATACAATTTTCTCTAGAAAGCTTCACAGTGTAATTCTTGAAATTTTTCTCAATACACGCCCCCAAGCCACGGGCGTGACCGGGGCATGACCGTCCCAAAAACTATCGAACTAATGTCAGATCACGCTATTTTTTGTCGTTTGTTGACCCAGTCAAGTCACGCCCTTGACACGGGCATGACCCTAAGGTGTGACCAACAAATTATGACGATTTTAATGGTTTTCCTCCCTGCGTTTCCTGGGTTTTTATGGTGGCAGTTACGTGCCAAACATGCCCTAGGTCATGGGCGTGACCTAGGGGCGTGACTCCCCAACTGAAATTTCCTATAAATTCCAGTTTTTTCCTTTAGCTCAGGAAGGAGATTTTGGTGGAGAAATTCTGTAAGTTGGTATTATTTTTGCTTATTTTTCATTTCAAGTTCATAGCTTAGCTTAGTTAATTTCATTTCCTAGTTGTAGTTTGACTTTGTATTTTAATAATTCAAGATTTTTTATTTTTAGTAATCATGTCTCTCTCTATCTCTTTATGTAATTTCCCCATCATGATGTAGAGCTGTCACTTAAAACCGAAAATCGAAAATCGAACCGGAACCGCAAAAAACTGAATCGAACCGTTCGTGAATTATTTAGGTTCCGGTTTGAATTTTGGAACCGTGAACATCATTGGTCTGAGTGTGGTTCTTTCATTTTATTATCCGTACCGAAACTGGTACCGGAACCGCAACATACAAGTCTCAAGCGGTTCTAAGATTTTTAGACCCGATCCAAACCGGACCGAACCAGAACCAAACCACAACCCATTTATTCTTATAATTTATTAATAATAATAAATATATTGTTATTTTTTATAATCTATCTATAATATCTGTACTTACTAGTATGAGTGAAATTGTCGCAGTTTGATCCAAACCGCAATCACACTAAAAGAAGTTTGTTTTGGACCGAACAAAACCACACACCAAAATTGTGCAGTGTGATTTGGTAATGATGCGGTTTGGAGTCGGTTTTTGCGGTATAGTTTTAATTTTTTAACTAGTATATAATGTATTTTCAATTTTACTCATACATTTTTATGAAATAATTAAAGTAACTTGTACTTATTGACGATGATTGGAATATCATGCCCTCTCGAAGAAAACAATGCGACACGGTTTTGTCGATTTTGTATCGCCAAAAACAGCACTACAAACTATGTTGTTTTGCAACCTACGAAGCCACTCTACAACTAAACCATTTAGTACAATTTAAAATCAGCGCGCTTTAAGATCAGTACAGTATGGTGCAATTTTGTGCTTTTGTGATTTCCGTTTTTAACTTTCAGTGCTACTTACTATATTACACAAAAAGTAATCTCGCTTGGAGTAATGCAAAATTCTTATGTTCGGGCCCCGGGCTTCGAAGTCCTTACAAAAAAACCGTACAGATTTACATTTCCCCTTCGGTTTTTTATTTTTGACCTCCCCAATTCATTTTGCCAAATTTAGTTTTGGTTTTACTTGGAACCGATTGTAACCGGACCGAACCGCATAGAACCGAACTGAATCGTTAGTTGCTGGTTTGGTTTTGGTTCTTGTTGAACCGTAACCGGAACCGTTGACATGACGGTTCTAAAAATTATTCTAGAACCGAAACCAGAACTGGAACCGATCAAACCAAATAAGGTTTTAGTTCTAATTTAAAGAACTGTTACCTTAACGGTTCGGTTCACGGTTGTAGTAGAACCGGAACTGAATCGGAACCGAACCGGAACCGTGACAGCTCTATCATGATGAGTAGCTAAATTTCTATTAGCACTTGATCATGATGAACCTTGGAATGAAATGAACTTTGGTTTTCCTTTTAATAATCTAACAAGCTCTCTATTTTAATTTGCTTCAAGTTGTCTTTGTTCTTTATTAGTTCTAATTCTAGTGTTGCGAGTTTGATCCAAGATCCGTATCCTAGATTTTACCGAGAGTGTGGATACGAGGAGATCATTTGAACGTATTGTAAATTTCTTATTCTTTCGTTTATACTATATATATATAAACCTCTATTCGGATTATAGGCTCAAACATATTCAAAAATTGCGGAAGCAACTTAAATTTATAATAACCATACCATTTCCTTGCACCTTTTGATCCATGGAAAATAAAACAAGATGAAAGTTAGGTATAGATCTTCACTTGTAGGCACCACTTGATGACAAGGCTTGAATGGGGAAGCCGTATGTATATGGAGAGACCCTTTATGTTGCCAAATGTCTAACTTTTATAAGAGATTATGAATTTAATATAGAAACATGAAGAGTCGGAATAGGAAAGAAACTTTGTCATGAAAATAATGATGAATTTAATTCATTATAGAATCACAATGAGTCATTTGATTATGAGAGAAAGAATAGTGAATTAAACTCATCATTATTGTTTACCGTTACGGAAGATGAAATACATTATATTAAACTTATACTTAATTTTGGCAACTATCAATTAAGTCCTCATAATTCATTCAAATAAATGTCTTAATGGTGTTACAAGTGGGACCCAAACCCATCCTAATTTATTTACTAAATATTGGTCAAACCCATTATAAACCAACACCGTAAATTTATTAATATTTTGATCGAATTAATTTCGGAAGATATTAATCGATTTTATATCATTTGATTTGGCCGAATCAAATAATTCAATAATGATTAATATTTTTTTTCTTACATTCTCCCACTTGATTCGATCACTCTCATTAATAATAACAATAAGTAAGAGTTATGGCGGTCACACTTTGTACAAGTTAAAGCATTTCCTTCCATACACCACTATACTCAGAGCTATTACAAAAATTTCATTAATAGTCATAAGACTATCAAGGTCCACAATATACTTTGAACTTAAAACTCAAAAACTATAAGAAGTAAATGCGCATGAAAAAAAAAATGTCCATTACACATACCAAAATATTATGCATCATTGCGACTAAGACCCATTCTTAGTACGTGATCATTAAACGACTTTGGTTGAAGACCTTTCGTAAGAGGATCTGCAATCATAAGGTCTGTGCTAATGTGTTGAATAGACACTGTTTGCTTCTGTACTTCTTCTTTAACACTTAAGAATTTTAATTCCATGTGTCTCGCCCCTTTGGAGTACTTATCATTCTTTGAGAAAAATACTGCTGCCGCATTATCACAATATAATTTCAGCGGCCTACTAATGGTGTCGACTACCGCAAGCCCTGAAATAAACTTTCGCAGCCAAAGAGCTTGAATTGTGGCTTCAAAGCATGCCACAAACTCAGCTTCCATAGTGGAGGTGGCAATGATGGACTCTTTTCCACTTTTCCAAGAGATTGCTCCATCTGCAAACATAAATATGAAGCCAAAAGTGGACTTCCTGCTATCAACGCACCCCGCAAAATCCGAGTCAGAATATCCAATAACTTCTAATTGATCCGATCTTCTGTAAGTTAGCATCAAATCCTTGGTACCTTGCAAGTACCTAAGGACCTTCTTTGCAGCTCTCCAATGATCCATTCCTGGATTACTTTGATATCTACCCAGCATACCAACAATAAAACTAATATCTGGCCTGGTACATGTTTGAAGATACATAAGGCTTCCAACAACTGAAGCATATGGAATTGACTCCATTTCTTTTCTCTCAATGTCATTCTTAGGACATTGTGCAAGACTAAATTTGTCACCTTTCTGTATGGGAACAACTCCAGGTGAACATCTATCCATATGAAATCTTTCGAGAATTTTATTTATATAAGTTTTTGGGAGAGGCATAATATTCCTTGTGATCTATTACGGAATATCTCTATTCCAATCACGTAGGAAGCTTCACCTAAATCCTTCATTTCAAAATTCTTAGAAAGATACTCTTTTGTCTCATACAACATCCCTAAGTCATTGGTAGCTAAAAGAATGTCATCTACATATAGGACTAAAAACATATATTTACTCCCACTAATCTTATGGTATATACAGCGGTCCACTGTATTTTCCTTAAAACCAAAAGACAAAATGATAGCATTAAATTTAATATACCATTGTCGGGAGGCTTGTTTTAGTCCATATAACGATTTCTTTAGCCTACACACTTTATGCTCGTTATCCTTTACTTGGAAACCCTGAGGTTGTTCCATAAACACCTCCTCTTCAAGGTCTCCATTTAAAAACGCAGTTTTTACGTCCATCTGATGTAGCTCCAAATCATAATGAGCCACTAACGCCATAATAATCCTCAATGAATCTTTCTTAGATACAGGAGAAAAGGTCTCCTTATAGTCTATTCCATCTTTCTGAGTGAAACCCTTGGCAACTAGTCTAGCTTTATATCTTTCTATTTTGCCTTTGGAGTCGAGCTTGGTCTTAAAGACCCATTTACACCCAACTGCCTTACAACCTTTTGGCAAATCAGTTAGATCCCAGACATCATTACTTTCCATAGATTTCATCTCCTCTTTCATGGCCGTTAACCATTCATTGGATTGATAACATTCAATGGCTTCTTTAAAAGAAACTGGATCTTCATATATACTTGCACTACAAGAAAAATCTTATTTAGCAAGGGAAATTAGGAAGGGTCAACAATTCCATGCTAAATAGCATCAAATTTAGCAAGGATTTTTTTTTTTACTTTACCTACGAAAATAGCAAGGAAATTTTTTGTTGCAAATATAGCAACAAATTTTTTGATGCAAAATTTGTGTTGCTAAAATAGCAACGAAATTTTTTGTTGCAAATTTTATGTTGCTAAACAATAACAATTTTTCTTGTTGGAAAATATTTATTGAGTAAAAAAAATCTATTCCAAAAAATAGTGTGGCTCTTTAAAAAATTATTCGCTCTCATAAAACATAATTGTTGTTTATAAATATTTTTATAAAATAGTATAAATTATTTTATTCACCAAAAAAATAATAATATATTTAATTCTTTATATAATTTAATATTTTTATAAATTATTTAAATACCTATATATATTTATAAATTATTATTAATTTATTATTGAAAAATAATTGTAAATATATATAAATTATATAAATAAAATCTATAATAAAGAACTATATATAATATTATATATAATATTATATATAATATTAAATATGGGTATGTTGTATATACGCGTTAAGTGTATATGCTTATATACGCGCCTTTTTGAACTGTGTTTTTTACGTGCGTTTTCAGGAAAAGTGTTCAACATGAATGTTTTAGATCTCGACGATATCTACAACTTTCATGTTGAACACTTTTTGATTTGAAGCAGTTTAGGCCCCCGATTTGGCCCCCGAAAAAAATCACGCGGAACTGTTCCGCGTGATTTTTTTCGGGGACCATATCTGGGGCCTAAACTGCTTCAAATCAAAAAGTGTTCAACATGAAAGTTGTAGATATCGTCGAGATCTAAAACATTCATGCTGAACACTTTTCCTAAAAACGCACGTAAAAGGCACAGTTCAAGAAGGCGCGTATATCCTTATATACGCGTTAAGTGTATATAGATCCGATTATATATATATATATAGAAACACGTATATATTATAAAGTAATATAATTTTATGAACTTTATAATTTTATAGAATATTAATTTTAATATAAATGTTATATAAATTAATATAAAGAATTATAATTTTATAAATTACATAAACATTATAATTATATATAATTATTATATATAAATAATATCGGTCTATATAAACAAATAAAGTGAGTGGATCAGTTGGTAAGGGTGATTGTTTGTTTGGAATAGGTTATGGGTTCAAATCCTAATAGATGCAAATAAATGAATTATTTTTTTAAATATTTATAAAACAATATTTTTAATTTAAGAGAACTATTAAATAAAAATATTAAATATCAGCAACAAATAAAATACCTTGCTAAAAATTGCTTGCAATATAGAAAGGAAAAATTTCCTTGCTAAAATTAGCTAGGAGCAAATTAGGTAGGAATTTTTTTTGTTTGTAAATTCGTTGCTAATTAAAATTAGCAACGAATTTACCTAATTAGCAAGGTATTTAGCTCCTTGCTAATTAGAGTTTTTCTTGTAGTGTTGTATCCATCTCTAAATCTTGAAGGTAAACCACATAATCATTAGGAATAGCAGATCTCCTAGCTCTATGAGATCTTCTTAAAGCTATTTGTGGTGGTTCTACAATTTCAAGTGGTGGTGGATCAACAACATTCATAGGGGTCACTTCTTCGAATTGTTGTTCAATAATTTGATTTTCATCAACTATTGGAGCAACAATTTCCATATTATTGAAGTTATTTGAGACATTGATGGGTACATCTACCCTTACTTCTCTTACTTCTTTAAATGTGTTTTCATGTTCCCCACTAATTTCATCATTTTCAATGAATCTAGCATTTCCAGTTTCTATTATTCTAGGACTATTATTTGGACAATAAAAAATAAACCCTTTAGACTTTTCTGGATAGCCAATGAAACAAGCACTGATTGTCCTAGGGTCCAATTTCTTTTCATGTGGATTATAGAGTCTAGCCTCTGCTTGGCACCCCCAAATATGAAGATGTCTAAGGCTAGGCTTTCTTCCTGTCCATAGTTCAAAAGGAGTTTTTTGAACTGCCTTGCTAGGAACTCTATTAAGTAAATATGCTGCGGTTTTTAAAGCATACATCCACAAAAAATTTGGCAAATTAGAGTTACACATCATACTCCTTACCATGTCTAAAAGAGTCCTATTACGCCTTTCAGCAACTCCATTCTGCTGAGGAGTGCCTGGCATAGTATACTGAGCACTTATGCCCTTGCTTTCAAGATATTGAGCAAAAGGACCTTTACACTGACCTGATTCAGTGTACCTACCATAATACTCACCACCTCTATCAGATCTGATGATTTTCACTTTTCTATCTAACTGTCTTTCAACCTCCAAAATGAATGTCTTTAAGACATCGATGGATTGAGATTTTTCATGCAGAAGATAGATAATTCCATAACGTGAAAAATCATCTATAAAAGTGATGAAGTATTTTTCACCATTAATGGTAGGATTATCAAACGGTCCACATATATCAGTGTGTATTATTTCTAATAATTGGGAACTTCTAGTTGCTTCTTTCTTACTCGCATGTTTAGTTTATTTACCCTTAATGCAGTCTATACATATATCATAGTCAGTAAAATCTAAGCTTGGTAAAATATCATTTTTTACCAATCGTTCTAATCTATCTTTTGATATATGTCCTAAACGTTTATGCCATAAAAATGAAGAATTTTCATTTGATAAACCACGTTTACAACTAACATTAACATTCAACAAAGAATCACAAAAGTTGTCATCTAGTTGTAATTTATATAAACCATCAATAAGAACACCTGAGCCAATCATAGAAGATTTCTTAAATAAACTAAAACTTTTAGATCCAAAAGAGAACATAAAACCACATAAGTCCAACTTAGAAACAGAAATTAAGTTTCTAGTAACAGAAGGTACATAAAGAGTTTGATACAAATCTAGGTGAAACCCAGTATCAAGTATCAATCTATAAGTCCCTATGCCTTCAATAGGAGCCTTCATCCTATTCCCCATAATCAGATAATCCTTATTTAGACTTGTGGTTTGGATCGAAAGAAATCCCTGCAAGACATTAGAAACATGAGTAGTGGCACCAGTGTCAATCCACCAAGTATTGAAAGGAACTTCAATAAGATTTGATTCATAACATACAAAGGTACTAACGTAATTACCTTTTTTTTCAAACCATGTCTTGCGTTTCAGGCAATCCTTTTGATAGTGACCAACTTTCTTACAAAAGTGACACTTGTCTTTCAGTTCCTTCTTGTCAGCCTGTGAAGCTTGAGCAGGCTCTTTCAATTTCTTAAACTTGGACTTTCCTTTGAACTTAAGTTGGCTCCCACTTTTATGGCTAGCATAGTTAATGGAATGTCCTCCTTGTTTCTTTAACCTCATCTCCTCTTGGACTAATCTACTGGCCAATTCATTTACATTCCACTTTTCATTCGTGGTATTGTAATTGATTTGAAAAGGCCCAAACTCAGATGGGAGTGAGTTAAGTATAAATTGAACAAGGAAAGACTCTTCCACAATCATGCCTAAAGCCCTTAATTTGGCTGCCAGATTGGTCATCTCTATTATATGCTCTTGCATAGTTCTCGACCCATCAAACTTAATGGTTGTGAGCTCTGCCATAAGAGTACCAGCCAATGACTTATCTGTAGCCCTAAACCTCTCTTCCACAGACTTCATGAAGTCTTTAGCATTTTCAGTTTGTGGAAGGGTGGTCCTTATGTTGTTGGCGACTGTCATCCTCAAAAACATCAAAGCCAGCCTATTGCTTCGTTCCCATGTTTTGTAGTGTAACTTTTCTTCATCACTGCTTGTATCAATAATAGCAGTGGGTTTTTCTTCAAGCAGAGAGAGGTCAAGATCCATTATTCCTAATTGGAAATTGACCTGCTCACGCCATTCAGAAAAGTTTACACCACTAAACAACGTAACTGAGCTGGCATGTGAGTTAAAAGAAATAGCTGCATAAAAAATTTAAGCTTACTTAAATGAATAGATAAATGTATATCAAGACTCAGAAAACTTTCAATAATATATGATGCACTACCTTTGGGCAAAGAACATCATATATTAAATAGATGCAATTTCATTATAAAGTGTAAAAAATTTATTCTAAATTACCATGCTAAAAATCTTTGGAGTAATGAGCATGGGAAGTTAGAATTGTTCTTAACTTTCATTTATTGATTATTAGATTATGACAACAATTTGCCTTTGGGCTAATTCACAAGGACATAAACTTAATAATCCATGATTATCCTTTTGTTAAACATAAATCGCATCTCATAAAACAAAGATAATCACGATGATCAAATAATCACATGTTGTTACTTATTGTGGTTTGATCACTTTGGTGATAAACAAACCATTATATGTAACCTTAATGAATACTTGAGAATACTTCAGAGAGCCTAACCTGGCCTCTGATACCAAATGTAAATTTCTTATTCTTTCGTTTATACTATATATATATAAACCTCTATTCGGATTATAGGCTCAAACATATTCAAAAATTGCGGAAACAACTTAAATTTATAATAACCATACCATTTCCTTGCACCTTTTGATCCATGGAAAATAAAACAAGATGAAAGTTAGGTATAGATCTTCACTTGTAGGCACCACTTGATGACAAGGCTTGAATGGGGAAGCCGTATGTATATGGAGAGACCCTTTATGTTGCCAAATGTCTAACTTTTATAAGAGATTATGAATTTAATATAGAAACATGAAGAGTCGGAATAGGAAAGAAACTTTGTCATGAAAATAATGATGAATTTAATTCATTATAGAATCACAATGAGTCATTTGATTATGAGAGAAAGAATAGTGAATTAAACTCATCATTATTGTTTACCGTTACGGAAGATGAAATACATTATATTAAACTTATACTTAATTTTGACAACTATCAATTAAGTCCTCATAATTCATTCAAATAAATGTCTTAATGGTGTTACAAGTGGGACCCAAACCCATCCTAATTTATTTACTAAATATTGGTCAAACCCATTATAAACCAACACCGTAAATTTATTAATATTTTGATCGAATTAATTTCGGAAGATATTAATCGATTTTATATCATTTGATTTGGCCGAATCAAATAATTCAATAATGATTAATATTTTTTTTCTTACACGTATCACTCATATAGTTTTCGATCCTAGATCTATATCCTAGATTTTACCGAGAGGTTGTGGATACGATGAGATCACTCAAATATAAAAGGAGTTGTCATGCAATCCTCAATAGAGGATAACCCAAATCTTTCGGATTGGGGTCAAACCCAATAGTTGGATTCACCGCCTAAAAAGATTAGAGGGTTTGACTCGCCGATGGGTATTAATTATTCCGCATAAGGTTAGACGTTAGCGTATTCTCGAGAGAGGCGTTAATATAATTTGGGAGCCCCCATGGTCAAAGATAAATTATTTATAAACTTGCACTTTAATCTTTTATCAACGTTTATTTTATCCAAAGAGAATGTAGATCAAGTGCTAGCATTAACTCGTCAAATTTCTCTCAATAGTTTAACCACACTTTTTCTCTTTTTGCAAATTAACCCTTTTTTTGTTAAGATAAAATAATAGCTTTTACTTGAGAGTACAAGTATTCGACAAACCTGAAAAAATATGACACTTGATTTTATACTCTGCAACGATATATGCACTTGTCTTTCCAAAGGGTAATTAATAACAGCTACAGTTACACACACCAATTCACTCGCATCAAGTTCTAGGCGTCATTGTCAGGGAGTTATTATTGTGAATATTTTGAAAGCGAGATTCTAATAATTTTATCATTCTTTTCTCCGCTCCATTTCTCTTTTTAATTTTTCTTTTTGAATTCATTTCTATTAAGGGACGTTTGTTTTATTTTATTTCAAAAACAAAAGGCTATCTCAATTTGCCACTAAAGTTGTCGAGCTTCAAAATAAAGTTAATCTTTTAGAAGTCACACGAAAGCGCCAAATTATTTATCAATATTGTGGTGCGCCTCATCAAAGAAATGAATGTTATTTTTTTCTCTCATTCTACAAATTATAATTCTCAAAAATTAAATTATGGAAATGATTTTTCTCAATCTTATATATGCAAATAAATTGATTATTATTATCATCATAATTTTTATTATATTAATGAAAATAATTAATCAAACTTTGATGGAAATAAATTTTCTAATTTTTATGAAAATAATTTTTTGGATTTTAATGAAAATAATTTTTTCCAAATTTTATGAAAATATTTTTTTGAGCTTTAATGAGAACATTTTTTTTATTTTAGTAATTTTTCTTTTAGCTCGGATGTTGATTTTTCTTGGTGGCAAGATCACCCGGAAAGATTCTCGAGCACTGAAGATAATTCATTAGATCCGAATTTTTGTTTTTCTTATTTTGTGCCGCAAACTTCTTCCTCTAATTTTGAGGATCAAAATTTCAATTTTATTCTCCTCCTCAAAATTTAGATGCGATTAATTCTTATTATAGTGATATTTCTCCATTTTCGAATAATTTAGCTATGGAGAAAGATGATTTTTCATGTAATCCCATAATTTCTTATACCGAAGAGCATGGAAATTTTTTGTACTAAGAATATATTAAGGTTATGACCACACCACACAAAATAGAGATAGAATAAGTTTTTTCTCCTACTCCGCACGAATCTTTTAATTTGTGTTATGAATTTTCACAAAGTTCTCAAATTTTGGTTGAAAATGAAGTTCATGAAAATTTCTTTTCTGAAAATTTAATTTCATTTGGTTCTTCACTAAAATTTTCTAATGAGAATTTATTTTTAGAAAATGAACAACCAGATCTTATTCATATAGTTTTGCAAAAGCCTTCTCCTTGGGAAAATTTTTCTGACACGTTTATTTTTATTTTTCTTGTGCTAATGATCTTCTTATAGAAGATGAGCCGTTGCAATCAAACTTCGTTAACGATTCATTTGGCGCTCATCTACAAAAATTCAAATAACCTCAGGTATGTATAAGTGGTTTTGATTTACATTTTGAAGCCAATTGTCAAAAGAAGAATCAAGAATCAAGCATAGGAGTAGCCGGACGACCGATTTCGGGACATTCATCCAAGCTTGAATTAAGGGAGTTGCTCATACACTTTAATTTTTATTTTCCTTTTAGCTAACAAAAACCGTCTAGCTTAAAGACGGGAAAAAAATACTCTTCCAAGCACTCCTTGGTTATCATTTATTTTCTTGCAATTTAATTTTTATGCAATTTTCTTTTTTTTTCCCATCCTACTTAGCTTTTAAGCATTGTAGACAATGTTTATTTTTAACTATGAGGGGTGGGATCTCTTATTATTGTTTTTTATGAAAAAAATCAAAAATAAGAAAAATCATTTAAAAGAAAATACAAAAAATGTTTTACTTTTTTTTTCCAAACAAATTATTAAAAATAAAACAAAATGTTTTCTTGTTTTCTTTTATTTCACAATTTTAGTATTATTTTCTTTTATTCAAAATTCCAAAATAATTATAAAACTTAAAAAATTAAATTCTTGCGAAAGGGCTATGTTGGGTTTTCATCTCACAAAACCGCCTAGTACCTTGCGAACCTGTCATTGGGTACCCCTTAGAAAGTCCAAGAATAAAGAAAAAATTAGGACTAATAATTTAATAACCGACTACTTAATATCTAGTTTGAGTTTATTTATAAGCGTTTATATCATTTTTAATTTGTTAATTTATTATTTTATCATAGTTAGTTATATTTAATCTTTAGGAGATTTTGTTTTAAGGAATTTCTTAGGCCCTTTCGTTTTACGGACATTGATATTGAAGTATTGACTTTCAATTCAATATCAATACACATGAGAAATGACATTGAGTTTAAATCCAATTCTTTTGTTCGCCTGTATGATAATTTTTTGTTATAGAAATTGACATTGATCAATTTTTATTGTTCGTTTGCAGAAAGACTTTTTGTCATAGGAATTGACATTGAACAATGCTCTTAATGATCACAATTAAAAATCACAAACATGAATTTTTCGCACGGCTACAAAATTATCGTTTGGACGCGATTTTTTTTACCCAGACGTGATTTTTTCATCCGGTCACGATTTTTTCCCATGAACGCTTTTTTTCGCCTAGATGCGATTTTTTGCTGGAGGCGATTTTTTCGCCCGTACGCTATTTTTTAGCCCAGACGCGAACTTTTCGCTCGGACATGTTTTTTTTGCCCGGACGCGATTTTTTTCGCCTAAACGTGATTTTTTTAGCCCGGACGCTATTTTTTAGCCCGGACGCGATTTTTTTTGCATGGACGTAACATTTTTGCTCGGATGGAATTTTTTTGCCCGAATGAGATTATTTTGCGTGGACAGGATTATTTCGGTCGGGCGTGATTTTTTTGCTCAGATGCTTTTTTTTGCATGAGCGCGAATTTTTCGCCGACATGCATATTTTTGCCCGGACGTGTTTTTTTCGTCAGTGCATGATTTTTTCGCCCAGACACGATTTTTTCACCTGAACGCGATTTTTTCGCCCGGGAGAGATTTTTTTCGTCTGGACAAATTTTTTTTTACCCAAACACAATTTTTTCGCCCTGACGTGACTTTTTCGCCCGGAAGCATTTTTTTCACCCGGACGCGAAACCGCGAAAAAAAAGCTTCCGAGCAAAAAAATTACATCTGGGCGAGAAATTCACGTCCGAGCGGAAAATCTCTTCCTGGAGAAAAAATCAGATCCGAGCGGAAAAATCCCGAGCTGGCTGAAAACTTGCCCCCGGGCCAAAAAATCGCGTTAAAGAGATAAAATAGCGTTCGGGTGAAAAAAGCCTGTCCGGGCAAAAATGTCGCGTGCGGGCGAAAAAATTGCTTCCGAGCGAAAAAATTGACCCGCATCTAGATCAATCTGATAGCTCCCCATCGATCACGCTTCCTACACTCTCGTGACCTTCATAGGTCACACCCGTGTACTTCCCATGGATCAACCGTTATACGCCGACCCGCCAAGATTTCTTGCCAGAAGTAGTTTTCAGAGGTCATGCCCCAGATCATGGGCATGAAAAGGGGCGTGACATGCCCATAATGCCCAAATCAATGCAGATTGCGCCCGCTTCGCCTCTAACAATCACGCCCTATACACGCCCCAGGTCATTGATGTAGATTTGGGGCGTGCAACTTGAAAATTTTAGCAAAAATAGCCCAGCTGCTCCAGAAGATCATGAGTCTAACCCCAACTGCCTTTGGGCCACTTTTAGCTTTATTTCATGTATTTTTGTTTGCTTAATTTGTAATTTCAATTTCATGTAGATATTCAATTCCTAGTGTAGAATTTCTCTTCCTCGCGCTTGTAATTTTCTTTCTTAGTTAACAAAAGTTGTTTCTCTTCTTCTCTGAGTTCTATCTCCTTGTAATCTGAATCATGTTTAGCTATATAAACTTAGCATTTGATCGGATGATATCTTTTGGAATTATATTTTTGTATCTTTTTCTCAAAGACTTTGAATGAAAACTATTATTTATTCTTGATGTATCTTTATTTCATATGTCGATGTATGACCTCATATTTGTTTTTGTATTCTAGTTAGCCGAGAGATTCGTGCATACGAATCGATCAATCGAGACTAAAAGGATTTGATCGCAGCCCTCGAGAGAGGATGACGAAACTCTTCCAAATAGGAGTCAAATCCTATATTGGGATACACCTCGATAAAGCGAGTTTTAAGTTATTGATTTGAACGAGAGATCAATAAATACTTCTTAACCTCAGTTGGGCATAGTCCTCGAGAGAGGTGCGTTCATGCTTCAGAAATTTCCACGGTCAATTTCTCTTCTTCAAGATTTTGAGTTTTAATTGCGCTTATTATTTTTTCCTTAAGATTGATTCATGATCAAGTGCTTTTGCTTTTAATATTCTTTTTATTTCCCTTTCTCAAAACCATCTCAGATTATTCGTCCATAAGATGATAATAATAATTTGCTTAAAGTATAAGTACTTGAAAGCTCTGAGTCTAGTACGACCTTGATTTCATAAATCTTATATCACTCTCGATAAAGTACGCTTGCTTTTGACATTTGTGTCTATAGTTGTTGCTCCATCAACTACAAGCCTAAGAAAAAGAAAATACATGAAAAAGAAGCTAAGAGTGGCCAAAAAGGGGGATAAAATTGGACTCCTGGTGATCTGGAGCAGCTGGCTTTTTGTAGCTAAAAATGAAGTTACACGCCCCCAGTACATGCCCATGACCTGTGGTGTATTAGGGTTTAACGGCTAGAGGCGGGTTAGCAGTGATCTGGAATATATGCGGGGTGTTATGGGAGTGTCAAGCCCCTTAGTCCAGCCCGTGACATGGGGGCATGACCTCTAATAACTGGTTCAGGTAGGAAATCTTGTCGGGGCGGTGTGAACAGTTGATCTGTGGGAGTACACAGACGTGACCCTTGAATGTCATGGGGTGACCTATCTCAATCGGGAGTGTGATTTCTGGATGAACTGCGGGATTGACTGGAGCCGTATCACACATGTGTCACGTGCATATCATGGGCGTGACTTCAAGTACACAGGAGTGTACTTGGAATTTTTCATGGCATGAGCTTTATATCTCGTCAGTAGGCTGGGACATGTTAGATTAATATTTCATGCCCATAGGTCACGCCCGTGACCTAAGGCGTGTACTGTCAATTTTTACCAAAATCTCCAAAAACCTACATAAAATATGATTAGACTTTGTTAGAACCAAAATTATTAAAAGAAATGTTTTATTATTGAAATAATTATAATCTTATTAAATAAATATAAAGCTTTGTCTAAATACCGTAATAAAATTAGATATAAATACTACTTATCAAGTATGTTGACGTGGGTATGCCAATGGAAGAAGTCCTTGAAATCCTCCAATTACAACCAGATTTCAAGCCCTCGAGGCCTATGAAGGTAGGGGGTTCGGAAGCAGGTTACATCATGACGTTGTCCACGACACAGAGAATTGTCGAGTCCTCCGCGACCTAGTGGAAAAGTTGCTAAAGGAAGGTAAGCTGAAGTATCTGCGGATAGAAAGGGCCGGGGAGGCTCCATCGCGAAAGGGGAAGGAAAAGGTAGGAGAGGGTTCGAACACCCCGAGATGTAATATCATCAAACAAGATATAGGTGCTGAGGAAGGTGTGGAAGATGAATGCGTAGAGATAGATGGAACCGGCCCGCTAGGATGTACAAACTATATCCACAGCGCGGCAGGAGTGGAGTCTTCTCGAAAGGGGAGTTTTAAGCAACTGCAAGGAAGCAAGGTTGCCTTAACATTACTGGCTCCACCTCTCCGCTGAATAGCAACGTTCAGGGAAGAATATCTTCCTCTGGTTACTAATCTGCTCCATGACGCCATCGTCATTAAAGATGTCATGGGAGAATAAGCCATGGATCATATCCACGTTGATACGAGTAGCTATGTTAATGTCCTCTTCAATCCCGTGTATGAGGTGATGAAGAGGAACAAACCTCTAAAATCTTATGACAACCCACTCTACGGCTTCGCAGGAGAGAATAAAGAGGTTCAAGGAAGCACAAACCTTACTATCATCATGTGCGAGATTGCCTGACAGAAGTCCTTTTTGGTGATTGATGCGCCCAATAACTATAATGTAATCTTTGGGAGACCTCTCCTAGAAGATTTCCAAGCCATCACATCGAATTACCACCATGTCCTAAAGTTCTCGCTGGGTGGAAAATAATTCATGATCAAGAGAAATCCCAAGCCTACTCGGGAATGCTATATCTGATTTGTAAGCTCGGTTGAAGAATACATTCGGCCTCGAGTTGGAAACGGGGATCAAGTTGACCTATACATTTAGTTCCCAATAATTTGAGACAAAAACATTCATGGTTTTGATTTTCTATTATGATGCTTTCTTATTATTATTGCTTAAAGATCTTTGCATGTCTCCTTATTCCCAGAGCTTAACACTTTTCATGATAGATGAGTTTTAAGGCCATGCAAGATGTGTACTTCTTGTTTAAGTATTTGACCCCCAAAACAAGCCAAGATAAATCCATGATTGACACCCATGTGTGGTTATCCGAGCCCACTTAGACCCCTTTGGACGTATCTAGACATTTTAGACTAAGGTTGTCAGGCTTTTGACCCTCTTGTCGGTGTTAGCCACTTACCCCACCCTAAGACTACTATGATTATTGTTGCGGACTAACTCGATGCCCCGGTCGGACCGGATAATCTTGGACCGTCTCAGCTCACGGAGCGGTCGAGCGCGCACACAGTCGATGAGAATGAAATAGTGAAAACAAGTCTTGATGACGTGAAAAAACCCCTTAAATGGGTAAAAAACCACGTGACCGGGTCTGTGCCGGTCAAATTCCACTAGCTTCTGGGGGTTACAATATGCTTGGTGAATCGGGGCGACAGGCCACTCCCGTTACACTTTGAGGGGAGAGAGAAAGACTGTAGCTTCCAGCGGGCAACAGGCTACTCCGCGAAAGTGACTTAAATGATGGAATGTGCAGAATGGTTCTGGCACGTGCACTCGGGGCGGCGCACGCTTGCTGGCCTCGATTGTCTTCTTTGTTCGGCTTCCTCGCGGTCTTGGGCATCTCCTTGCCAATTGCGTGCTGGTGGGGTGCCTGTAGTAGACGGTGGAAACTGGTGGCCGCCGGTGGCTGCTGGCGGCTGGCGGTGAGCGAAGGCCGACTTGGTGGAGGAGGCGGACGAGCTCTCACTTGAGGAAGAAGGAGGAGAACCGGAGAAGGAAAAAAGGTGAGAAATAAGAGCCCCCTGGGGGTCTTTTTATAGCCTCCAGGGGTAGATCATGGCGGGCCCCAGCACTAAAGTGGTGGGGTAGTGGGTAGTTACTCCTTCGATCGGACGGCCGGGAGGGCCTCCCCCTTGATCAGACGGCGGTGAGGCCCCTTATGACGGCGGGCCGTCACGACGGCGACGGCGGCCGGCGGCCGGCGACGGGGCCGGCCGGGGCCGGCCACGCGCCTCCCGGCGGCGACCCGCCGCCGGCCGGGCGCGGCGAGGGAGGCCGGCCACGGCCGGAGCGGCTAAGGCCGCGGTCGGCCACGGTCGGCCATGGCCGCGATCGGCCATGGCCGCGGCTGGCCGCGGTCGGCCATGGCCGGGGCGGCCTTGGCCACGGCGGCCATGGCCGCGGCAGCCCTGGCCGGCCGCCGGTGGTGGCTCGGCCTCTTGCCGGTGGCGGTTCTCCTGGTGGCGGTTCTTCCCGTGAGGGGAGGGAGTGGGGCCCGCTTCCATCACCTCCATGAGAGATCATGGGGGGTGGGGCCTACCCATGACTTTCCTTGAGTGGAGATCATGGGTGGGCTCCTTGCTTCCTATAAATGATGGTGGAACCCATCAAATGCCCCCCAAATCTCTACTGGCCGGGAACGAAGCGAGCGTGAGGAGAGATTTCTGCAATTCCTTGTTGTCATGGTGAGTGCAGGCGAGAAATCCGAGGTGACAGCGATGGATCGTGGTTCTAAGGTATTACGTCGTGCGGAGGCTTGGCGAACGGGCACCGGATACATGCGGACGGAGGCCGGTGCGGCACACGAGCGTCTAAACGGCGCGCGCGAAGAAGGGCCGCAGGGGCGGGCGCTACCCGCGCGTGCTGGCAGCGTACGGGCAGACCGCACGCGTGGGCCGCGCGCGTAAGCCGCGCGCGCCGGCAGGCCCACACGTGCAGGCCGCGCGGCCGCGCACGCAAGCCGCGCGCGCAGGCAGGCCGCGCGCGCAAGCAGGACGCGCGCGCTGGTTGTGCGCGCGCCGCCTCGGGCGCGCAGGCCGGGCGCGCGGGCTGCGCGTGCGCAGGCCGCGCGTGCGCAGGCCATGCGCGCGCAGGTCTTGCGCGCCGGCCGCGCCCGCGTAGCCCGCGCGCGCGCAGGCTGTGCGCACACGTGCTGGCCACCTGCGCAAGCCTTGCGCGCAGTTTGCGCTGTGCGGGCTTTGACGTGGAGAAGGCTTCGGTTGAGAGGACCACTCAGATGCTGAAGCATGCAAAGGAGGAGACATCTGGCTTGGGGACCCAGCTGCAGGCGGCACGAGAGGAGGTTTCAGGCCTTGAGACTCAGCTTCGGGCGGCGAAGGCGCGGGTGGAGATGCTGTCCTCTGACGACCATGCATCATAGCTGAAGGCAGCAGGGCTTGCAGAGTACTTGGAGTCGCTGGAATATCTTCGAGATCGCAACTTGATTGCGGAAGAGGTTCGTGATGATATTTGGTCCAAGGAGGTGGAGCCCTAGATGGATGATATACGTGAGCTAGCGCTCCGTCGCGGCGTCTCGAAGGCCTTTCGCTTTGTAGGCAAGCGTCTTGGGTGTGACACCTCAAGTTTTAGTTTTGCAGACGTTTCCGGGGATGAGCCCTTTGACTCAGACGCCGATGGAGAGTAGCTGTAGTGCTTATCTGTTGTTGTATGTTTTGTCGTACATTTGTTGCTTTTTTGCTTTCGTTGTAGCTTTTGAGATTGTCGTCCTTAGGGCTGAGATTTGTTGTCTTCTATGATAGCTTCATTTTTATGTCATTGTCATATGCTTTGCACAGATATGTTTTGCCACAAAGTGGCAGTGCAGGAGGGCGTTGGTGGCGTCCTCCCCAAATCTTTGAGGGCTCGTTTGAACCGTCTTTGATTTTACGGCCTAGCTGCAAAAATAGAGAGGGAATATGTAACATCCCATTTTTGGCTAGACCCCTAGGAGTCGGTCTGTCGTGACAGAACCCTAGGAAGCCCAAAAATTGAAGTCCATAAACCAAGACTTCGAGTCGCGGGTTTGTCACGCCCGTGACCTACCTGTCACGCCCGTGACCTAGGGTGTGACCCCCTTCGACGATCATCGATCTCAGGAAGACGATCGTCGAGCGCAGATTTTGCATCCCGAGCATGTTACGCCCATGACCTACGTGTCACGCCCATAACCTAGGGCGTGACCCCCTTCGACAACCGTCGATCTCCGTGAGACGATAATCGAGCGCAGAATTTGCATCATGGCCCTGTCACTCCCGTGACCCACGTGTCACGCCCGTGACCTAGGGCGTGACTCCCCTTCGACGATCGTCGAACTCAGTAAGACGATCGTCGAACTCAAAATTTTCCATAAGGACCTGTCACGCCTGTGACCTACGTGTCACGCCCTTGACAAAGTCCGAAACGTCAGCCAGGCTGGAAATTTCTGTAACCCAAGTCATAATCAATTCAGATTATGGGAATTTACAGCAGGAGTATTTATGGGCCGTTTCTTTATCTAATTACTTAGTAAAATGAGAGAGTGTGGTCCAATAGGAAATTGCCACCTGGTAAACGCCTCTTCTTATTCCAGCGTTTCATTTCGTCCACCATAACCGAAAAGCCATTCGTTAAGGGAGCTTTTATTGCCATTGATGCTTCACCCTTTCCCCTCCCCACCTGGAGATATATAAAAGCCCCCTTAGAGCAAGAGGAGAAGGTTACACTCTTGACCAAACGGATTCAGATTTTGTTCTTGCTGTAGGAGAAGTTCGGGAACGCCACCACCGCGCCATGACAATCTGACGTTCATCTCGCCTCCAAACCGCGAACAAGGTCCTCCTCTACTTCTTCTTTTGTGGGTAGATCTTAGGATCATAAAAAGGAGTTCATGCTCAACGGAGCCGGACCTATCTCGCGTTTTCATGGAAAACCATGAAAAATATATTTTCGGGTACGCCGGAAACCGCCACCTCCGGCGGCCAAACCACCGCCGACTGATAGTCATCGCCTCAACGGAGGTGGTGGTGGTGGATGGCCAGGGAAGTGACCAGACGGCCGGCAACAGATCACGGAAGAGCTACAGGAAATATATATTTCTGAGTTCAATTCTCTGTTTTGAAGAAGATGAACAGTGAAACATTTTTATTATATAAAATTATGTGTTTGATATATAAAAGAAATATACATTAAATAGTCCATTTTGATATGACAAAACGAGGCACTTAGAGGCCGATTAAGGAAAAATGTCAGTCATGAACGTCGTAGCCCTTCGAGTCTATATTAATTTAAAATTGATTTCAACTCGTTTGGGTAAGCGGATTGACCACAACACCCATTTTAGTAGAGGATGTACCTAGAGTTTGGCAGAAACTAAAATGAATGCCCACGCTCCGTCCCTTGTCCAAATGACCTGATATTTGGGCAGGTGGTTATCCTTTGCAAAACCTAGAAGCTGTCCAAAAATGGGAATTTTTGGAGATACTTTGCCTAAAGTTTTTGTTTTAATTTAATAAAGTTAGAGTAATTTATTTAAGTGGTCAAATGACCTCCAAACCCTCCCAAATTTTTGTGAGTGGTCCCTGGCTATAAAACCTAGTTCTGTACAAAATGCCAACTCATTTGGATGAGTTTTGAATAGGAAGTCACATATTCTTAACTAGGCAATAATGAGGCATTTTTGAGTAAAAAGTGCACAAGAGGTTAGAACGGTCATATCACCTCAACAGAGGCTGATATTTTGACCACTGACTTAGATGGGTTATTATAACCCACTTGGAGAAAAAGGTGTGGTTTAGGGTTGGTTTACCCTAGGATCCAAACGCAAACCCTGGATTGAGGGTTTTGAGGGTTGTCAAGGACATGGGGGCAATTGCTCTCTTATTCCCTTGAAACTCTGTAGAGTTGACATTAGCATGATAAGAATCATCTGGATGGAATCTTGGAGGATTTGGAGACAAGTAGATACCTCAAAACCCTAATCTTAGCTTTAGGGTAAAATACTAATTAACCACAATCCATCACTAAACATTATCTAAAGGATGTGAAACTTGGGTAGAGTAAGTTTTAGGACGGGTAGAACCTATAACAATTTTATTGGAATTTTATGATGTCTATTTCTAGCACTTCATTTGTAACGTTTGTTATAGCCCTAATTGATGTTTTAACTATTTGGATCTTTCTGTTCATTTAAACCCCATGAAATCTTGGAAGTAAATGTTTTAGGTCAGAATGATTGCTTCTGAATTTTTGTATAATTTTTAGTTGAGAAATATTCTAGTACTTCCTCCACAAATGTTAAAAAGGGCTTTTATGCTTTAAAAATTAATTATGGATTATATTTCTGTTGAAAAATTATGATGCTTAGGAATTGAGACTTTCAGGCCAAAATATACTTGTAGACATTTATTCATGATTTTCAGAATTGTAGTTACGGTACTTTCTTTACAAGTCAACTTTAAGGAGATACTTGATAAATAATTTGTTCAGAGATTAATACTTGCTGAAAAATTATGAAATTGGGCCAATGCTATTTTTAAGATTTTATCTGTATAATATAATTTATTTATAATTTTTGGAAGAATATTCTCTGTACTTGATTCACAAATAAAGAAATATAGAAGATATGGCTAAAATAGTTTTAGTGCCCTTTTGATGATAGAAAAATTATGATACTTTGGATTTACCATATTGAAATAGCATACTATTTATTATAATTTTGTTGGACATCTTGCATGAGAACTTAGGGTAGTTCATGTTCAACTGGCAGCCCTTAGAATTTTTGAGGAAATTAATTAAATGTTAGGTAAATTAGGAAAATTACCATTTTCTGGATTTAGGCTAATTATATCATGATAAGTCTTCAGTAAATAATTTAGGGCATTTAGAAAAGTATTGGATCATTGCCTAACCGGTTCGACATATAGTCTAGGTTGGTCTGCATATAGAAAATTGTTAAATTGCAATAGGACATGATCTGGGATAGTGTTGGAGTTAGCCATTTTGTCTGGGTGGATAGATGTGGATGATATCACAATAGAATGATATGAGGAGTAGTGGGAAGTGGTGTTGGTTAGAGTTAAGAGGTGCTCGGGTTCGACGAAAGATCGTCTTTCCCGAGAGAGAAAAGTTAAAAATCACCCTAGGTTAGTCTATCGTAATATGAGAAGGGAATGGGCAAAGGGAATCAACAAATAACAATAAGTGCCTTGCGAAAGGTAACGATGGGCTTCAGCTACCATCATATTTCCTAGTGCCCTTTGAGAGCCCTTCACGGGGAATACCGGGGGCAGTCCTGGGTTAACGTAAACTGTAATAACAAACTGACAAGAGTAACTTAGTAATTAGGGTTGCACTTTTCACAAACACCGTTAGCACAGGAAGATGGTTGGGAGCTTCGGCTCGATTGGTTAAGAGACGACGGAAAGGTCCGGGGAGCTTCGGCTCGATTGGTTAAGAGACGGACGTTTTGGTCCGGGGAGCTTCGACTCGTTTTTTGTTAATTACGATTAATTTGCATGTGCATAAAAGGACAGAAATTTAAGGTGGTGGGTCTTCAGTATTGGAGGGTCGATGCACCGACGCCAATACGCTGACTCGGCAAGTGTGGTAAGCACTTCGCCAACAGAAGTCCGGTGCGCCAGCCGGCAAGAGTACGCAGGAGTCCGCTTAGTGCACCAAGCATTGAGGCATACGATAGGTCTGACCGGTAGTGCTTTACTGGTTTAGAGGTGGGCAAGGCCCAATCCACCGCTTCCGTCTGCCACTACGGAGGTATCCTAGGAGGTAACGACTCCGAAAGAGGGAACTAAAGGTCTGTGTGCACAGAGTCGGGTGTGTGAGTTGCACTTGCATGTTTCATCATACCCACTTGCATGTCATAACATAATCGATTCATTTAACCCCTAACACCTAATGTATAAGTGGTATGGGACGCTTATATATTAGGACCTGCAAAACGACCCCTTGGTCTATAAGCTTGTGTGGGCAAGTTTATAAATTAATGTTAAATTCAATATATATATGCTGCTGTTTGATAACCGACACCCCAACGTATAAGTGGTATGGGACACTTTATACGATGGGAGCCTTGCAGAAGATCCCTTGGCTTATGCGCTTCCGCACATAAGTTAAGGTTACTTTTCCTACTTTTTGTTTCTGTCATATTTACTATAGAATTGCTAGATTAGTTCCGCTGCCACCTGTTTTCTTTTGATCATTCTCCACCTTCATGTCCTTCCCTTTCTTCCTCTCTGCTCGGTACCTAGGAGTCATGGGGGAAGGGGTAGGGGATGATAGGGGTTAGTCTTTATGACTAACGGTTTTCGAACCGCATCATTTAGGGGATCGTGGATCCCAGCATGGAGGAGCAGTCCCAAAGACCGGTGCGCTTGGAGATAGGGCAGTCTAGCTTCGGATTTCACACAGCCGGGACCGTGAGTCTCGACCTTGAGTAGATGTTCTGTTTTTGCTTCCGCATGAGTGACCTGTAGTGAGGACATGATGTACCGGGCATAAGCCCGTATTTTTAGTACTCTGATATTTTATTCTGTGGACACTCCCATCGTGGAGATTTTATTTCTATATATGCGATTATCTTGTGGACTTTCTTTACTTAATTGTGCTACCTTTCTGTGATCGAATTGGCCGGCAGAATCGGCGCTTTGTGGTGATGACCCTTCAGGGCGTGAAGGTGTCACCGCAAAGTGGTGGTTCTTGGCCTAAGACCCCGGTGTTTTAAAAGAAAAAAAGGGGGTCTTACAAGTGATATCAGAGGAAACATCGATCTGAAAATGGTAGCAGTCCACTAACCCTGGGTCACCCCCGCTTTAGTTTGGGGACAAACTAAGCAGCGGAAGCAGTGGTGTGCCCATAAGGGAAATCACATGTAGAAGTCCACTTCTCCATTAATTGGAATTCTTCTTTGTGGCCTACGGCAAACCCTGCCCCTAGCAGGAAGCACCTCCGACTGCAAAGAACATTTCACATAATTATCTAGTCAACGAGTTATACCCAGCCCACTAAGACTCACTACTAACCGTGACGACTTATAGTATGTCCTAGTCCGAAATAAACCATGGGTACGAACTTGGTTAAGGTAAGGAGATACCCAATGAGAATAAGGGAGGAGTTCAACATGAGAATGACAACCTAATAGATAACTCAGGTAACCCTATGATCCCTATTAAGGATTACTCAAAGCGGTAGACTGCTTTAAGGAGAATTGAGACCAATAATACATTAGAAGAATGGTAGAAGACAAGTAGTCTTAACCCTCATACCGGTAATAAGATTAATCGGGGACAACCCAAGACAAACACCGATGGTCGGATAGGAATTCAAGTTCGGAAGATACCCATTTGGGATTGGGAACATTTTGAACCGGATAAGGTTGTCGTAAATGTGACTCAGGGAGTTTAAAGTATGGAGTATATTAACGAGTTTCAGCATGGAACCCCAAGTCGAAGATTGATGCCCTAGGGATTGTGCACCCAGCTAGGACAGATGTAATAGGGTAATAACAAAGATACATTGCCTAAGATAGGTAGGGGCTTACCTTTTGTTTATTGGGGGCTAAACTTTTGTTTATTGGGCAAATTAGTATTGGCTTGGGTTCCCTTGGACCTAGTTTAGGGAAAGTGGCATAACAAACATAGTGAGATTGAAGTCGATATAATTCGATGTTATTCGGGCGAAGATAAGATTTTGTAAAAACATGTTTGGAATGATGACCCGTAGCATTACTAGGACAATGACATGGTAATAAGACGGAGTAATTACGAGAATTAACTATTATCACGTGAAATTAGATGGCGGATAACAAGATTCAGGATATCCAAGAAGGTAAAAAATTTAATCACTATGTTGTATCATCAGAAGGATGGTGTATCTCAGAACATGTACCTCCGGAGTGGAAGTTTGAGGATATCGCGATGGACTTTATTCATGGACTTTCCCGATCACGGACGGGAAACGACTCGATTTGGGTCATCGCCGATCGGTTGACGAAGGTGGCCAGATTCATTCCGATCAGGAAGGATGACTCTGTGGGGGTACTAGTACGGAGATTTGTAGAGCAGTTTGTTCGATACCACGGGGTGCCCAAGACGATCGTGTCAGATCGGGATGGCCGGTTCACTTCCAGGGAGTGGAGATCCGTGTAGGCTTACTTAGGCACACGATTGACCTTCAGCACCGCATTCCATCCCCAGACGGATGGACAGACGGAACGCACCAATCGGACACTGGAAGATCTTTTGAGGTTATGCATTTTGGACCGCGGGGAACCATGGGAGAAGCTCTTACCCCTGGTCGAGTTCTCCTATAACAACAACTACCAGTCCAGCATTAGGATGACGCCTTATGAAGCCTTATATGGAAGGAAATACAAGACCCCGCTTTCTTGGGTTCAGGACGAGGATCCGAAGGTGTTGGGATCGAATTTTGTTGAAGACACCGAGGCTCAGGTGAGACTGATCAGAGACAGGATGTTAGAGGCGCAGAGTAGACAAGTTAAGTATTATGACGCCCGGCATCGTCAGGTGGAGTTTCAGGTGGGGGACCGAGTGTTTTTGAAGATCCGACCCATGCATGGAGTTTTATGGGTGCGTGGTCGGAGGAATAAGCTCAGCCCTAGGTATATGTGCCCTTACAGGATCCTAGAGCGGATCGGGGCCCTAGCTTACAGCTGGGGTTGCCACCAGAGCTGGCAGCTCTACACGACGTCTTCCACATTTCTTCGCTGAGAAGGGCTCTACTACGCCCGGAGCAGCAAATTTTGACCCCCGAAGGGCCGATAGCTTCAGACCGGACTGTTCACTTGGAGCCAGTTCGGATCGATGACAAAGGAGTACGGATCATGCGCCGCAAGAAGATCCCCTTAGTCAAGGTTTTGTGGAGGAACCACGGTCAGGAGGAGCACACCTGGGAACCGCAGGACCTGATGAGGCAAAAATACCCGGAGTTGTTCAGTCAGGTATACCTCACCACCTCTCAGTATACTATAAATTACCTCTTGTATTGAACCGGTAGGACTAGATAAGGGAAATTGAGAACCTAGGCATGCGCAGGAAAGTAGGGGCTAATCTTTTGTTTATTGGGGAGATTGTCTTCGTTTATCAAACAAGTAGTCGCTTCGACCCAATAGGAAGAACCATATGGGATGTTACAAGTTTACTTTATTCCAGTAGAAATCCCCGTAGGCTCAACCTCAATTTCGGGGACGAAATTTTTGTTTTGTTTCTTGGGATTTGTAACATCCCATTTCCGGCTAGACCCCTAGGAGTCGGTCTGTCGTGACAGAACCCTAGAAGCCCAAAAATTGAAGTCCATAGACCAAGACTTCGAGTCGCGGGTTTGTCACGCCCGTGACCTACCTGTCATGCCCGTGACCTAGGGCGTGACCCCCTTCGACGATCGTCGATCTCAGGAAGACGATCGTCGAGCGTAGATTTTGCATCACCGGGCATGTCACGCCCATGACCTACGTGTCACCCCGTACCTAGGGCGTGACCCCCTTCGACAACCGTCGATCTCTGTGAGACGATCGTTGAGCGCAGAATTTGCATCATGGCCCTGTCACGCCCGTGACCCGCGTATCACGCTCGTGACCTAGGGCGTGACTCCCCTTCGACAATCGTCGAACTCAGTAAGACGATCGTCGAACTCAGAATTTTCCACAAGGACCTGTCACGCCCGTGACCTACGTGTCACGCCCGTGACAAAGGCCGAAACGTCAGCCAGGCTGGAAATTTCTGTAACCCAAGTCATAATCAATTCAGATTATGGGAATTTACAGCAGGAGTATTTATGGGTCGTTTCTTTATCTAATTACTTAGTAAAATGAGAGAGTGTGATCCAATAGGAAATCGCCACCTGGTAAACGCCTCTTCTTATTCCAGCGTTTCCTTTTCTCCACCATAACCGAAAAGCCATTCGTTAAGGGAGCTTTTATTGCCATGAATGCTTCACCCTTTCCCCTCCCCACCTAGAGATCTATAAAAGCCCTCTTAGAGCAAGAGGAGAAGGTTACACTCTTGACCAAATGGATTCAGATTTTGTTCTTGCTGTAGGAGAAGTTCGGGAACGCCAACACCGCGCCATGATAATCCGACGTTCATCTCGCCTCCAAACCGCGAACAAGGTCCTCCTCTACTTCTTCTTTTGTGGGCAGATCTTAGGATCTTAGAAAAGAGTTCGTGCTCAACGGAGCCGGACCTATCTCGCATTTTCATAGAAAACCATGAAAAATATATTTTCGGGTACGCAAGAAACCGCCACCTCCGGCGGCCAAACCACCGCCGACCGATAGCCATCGCCTCGACGGAGGTGGTGGTGGTGGTGGCTGGCCAGGGAAGTGATCGGACGGCCGACAATGGATCACGGAAGAGCTACAGGAAATATATATTTCTGAGTTCAGTTCTCTGTTTTGAAGAAGATGAACAGTAAAACATTTTTATTATATAAAAATATGTGTTTGATATATAAAGGAAATATACATTAAATGGGCCTTTTTGATATGATAAAATGAGGCACTTAGAGGCCGATTTTGGAAAAATGGCCAGTCACAAACGTCGTAGCTCTTTGAGTCTAGATTAATTTAAAATTGATTTCAACTCGTTTGGGTAAGCAGTTTGACCGCAGCACCCGTTTTAGTAGAGGCTGTACCTAGAGTTGGGCAGAAACTAAAATGAATGTCCACGCTCCGTCCCTTGTCCAAATGACCTGATATTTGGGCAGGTGGTTATCCTTAGCAATACCTAGAATCTGTCCAAAAATGGGAAATTTTTGGAGATACTTTGCCTAAAGTTTTTGTTTTAATTTAATAAAGTTAGAGTAATTTATTTAAGTGGTCAAATGACCTCCAAACCCTCCCAAATTTTGGTGAGTGGTCCCTGACTATAAAACCTAGTTTTGTACAAAATTTTAACTCATTTGGATTAGTTTTGAATAGGAAGTCACATATTCTTAACTAGGCAATAATGAGACATTTTTGAGTAAAAAGTGCACAAGAGGTTAGAACGGTCATATCACCTCAACAGAGGCTGATTATTTTGACCACTGACTTAAAGGGGTTATTATAACCCACTTGGAGAAAAAGGTTTAGTTTAGGGTTGGTTTACCCTAGGATCCAAACTCAAACCCTTGATGGAGGGTTTTGAGGGTTGTGAAGGACATAGGGGGCAATTGCTCTTTTATTGTCTTGAAACTTTGTAGAGTTGACATTAGCATGATAAGAATAATCTGGATGGAATCTTGGAGGAATTTGGAGACAAGTAGATACCTCAAAACCCTAATCTTAGATTTAGGGTAAAATATTAATTAAGCACAATTCACTAAACATTATCTAAAAACTGTGAAACTCGAGTAGAGTAAGTTTTAGGACGGGTAGAACCTATAACAATTTTATTGGAATTTTATGATGTCTATTTCCAGCACTTCATTTGTACTGTTTGTTATAGCCCTAATTAATGTTTAAATTATTTGGATCTTTCTGTTCATTGAAACCCCATGAAATCTTGGAAGTAAATGTTTCAGTTCAAAATGATTGCTCCTGAATTTTTGTATAATTTTTAGTTGAGTAATTCTAGTACTTCCTCCACAAATGCTTTAAAATGGCTTTTATGGTTTAAAAATTAATTATGGATGATATTTCTGTTTAAAAATTATGAAGGCTTAGGAATTGAGACTTTCAGGCCAAAATATACTTGTAGACATTTATTCATGATTTTCAGAATTGTAGTTACGGTACTTTCTTTACAAGTCTACCTTAAAGAGATACTTGATAAATAATTTGTTCAGAGATTAATACTTGCTGAAAAATTATGAAATTGGGCCAATGCTATTTTTAAGGCCTTTATCTGCATAATATAATTTATTTATAATTTTTTGGAAGAATATTCTCTGTACTTGATTCACAAATAACGAAATATAGAAGATATGGCTAAAATAGTTTTAGTGCCTTTTTTATGATAGAAAAACTATGATACTTTGGATTTACCATATTGAGATAACATACTATTTATTATAATTTTGTTGGACATCTTGCATGAGAACTTAGGGTAGTTCATGTTCAATCGGTAGCCCTTGGAATTTTTGAGGAAATTAATTATATGCCAGGTAAATTAGGAAAATTACCATTTTCTGGATTTAGGCTAATTATATCATGATAAGTCTCCAGTAAATAATTTAGGGCATTTGGATAAGTATTGGATCATTGCCTAACCAGTTCGACATATAGTCTAGGTTGGTCTGCATATAGCAAATTGTTAAATTGCAATAGGACATGATCTGGGATAGTGTTGGAGTTAGCCATTTTGTCTGGGTGGATAGATGTGGATGATATCACAATAGAATGATATGATGAGTAGTGGGAAGTGGTGTTGGCTAGAGTTAAGAGGTGCTCAGGTTCGACGAAAGATCGTCTTTCTCGAGAGAGGAAGGTTAAAAATCACCCTAGGTTAGTCTATCGTAATATGATAAGGGAATGGGTAAAGGTAATCAACCAATAACAATAAGTGCCTTGCGAAAGGGAACGATGGGCTTCAGCTACCATCATAGTTCCTAGTGCCCTTTGAGAGCCCTTCACGAGGAATACCGGGGGCAGTCCTAGGGTTAACGTAAACTGTAATAACAAACTGACAAGAGTAACTTAGTAATTAGGGTTGCACTTTTCACAAACACTGTTAGCATAGGAAGATGGTTGGGAGATTCGGCTCAGTTGGTTAAGAGACGGACGGAATGGTCCGGGGAGCTTCAGCTCGATTGGTTAAGAGACAGACGTTTTGGTCCGGGGAGCTTCGGCTCGGTTTTTGTTGATTACGATTAATTTGCATGTGCATAAAAGGAAAGAAAATTAAGGTGGTGGGTCTTCGGTATTGGAGGGTCGATGCACCGATGCCAATACGCTGACTCGGCAAGTGTGGTTAGCACTTCGCCAACAGAAGTCTGGTGCGCCAACCGGCAAGAGTACGCAGGAGTCCGCTTAGTGCACCAAGCGTTGAGGCATACGATAGGTCTGACCGGTAGTGCTTTACTGGTTTATAGGTGGGCGAGCCCCAACCCACCGCTTCCGTCTGCCACTACGGAGGTATCCTGGGAGGTAACGGCTCCGAAAGGGGGAACTAAAGGTCTGTGTGCACAGAGTCGGGTGTGTGAGTTGCACTTGCATGTTCCATCATACCCACTTGCATGTCATAACATAATAGATTCATTTAACCCCTAATACCTAATGTATAAGTGGTATGGGACGCTTATACATTAGGACCTACAAAACGACCCCTTGGTCTATAAGCTTGTGTGGGCAAGTTTATAAATTAAGGTTAAATTCAATATATATATGCTGCTTGTTTGATAACCGACACCCCAACATATAAGTGGTATGGGACACTTTATACGATGGGAGCCTTGCAGAAGAATCCCTTGGCTTATGCACTTTCCGCACATAAGTTAAGGTTACTTTTCCTACTTTTTATTTCTGTCATATTTACTATAGAATTGCTAGATTAGTCTCGCTGCCACCTGTTTTCTTTTGATTCATTCTCCACCTTCATGTCCTTCCCTTTCTTCCTCTCCGCTCAGTACCTAGGAGCCATGGGGTAAGGGGTAAGGGATGATAGTGCTTAGTTCTTTATGACTAACAGGTTTTCGAACCGCATCATTTAGGGGATCGTGGAGCCAGCATGGAGGAGCAGCCCCAGAGACCGGTGCGCTTGGAGATAGGGTAGTCTAGCTCCGGAGCTTCACACAGCCGAGACCGTGAGTCTCGAACCTTGAGTAGATGTTCTGTTTTTGCTTCCGCAAGAGTGACCTGTAGTGAGGACATGATGTACCGGGCATAAGCCCGTATTTTTAGCACTCTGATATTTTATTCTGTGGACACTCCCTTCGTGGAGATTTTATTTCTATATATGCGATTATCTTGTGGACTTACTTTACTTAATTGTGCTATCTTTCTGTGATCGAATTGGCCAGCAGAATCGGTGCTTTGTGGTGATGACCCTTCAGGGCGTGAAGGTGTCACCGCAAAGTGGCGGTTCTGGGCCTAAGACCCCGGTATTTTAAAAGAAAAAAGGGGCCTTACAGAGTAGACCCTTGCGAGGGTGTACGAGTCAGGCTCGTGACTTAGTTGCGTGGAGCTGGTCTATGGCTTTTTGCGCGAGGCTGGCTCGCGGCTTGGTTGTGTGGAGCTGGTCCACGGCTTTGTGCGCAAGGCTGGCTCGCGGCTTGGTTGAGTGGAGCTGGTCCACGGCTTTGTGCGTGAGGCTGGCTCACGGCTTGGTTGCGTGGAGCTGGTCCACGGCTTTGTGTGCGAAGCTGGCTCGCGGCTTGGTTTCGTGGAGCTGGTCCACGGATTTGTGCGCGAGGCTTGCTCGCGGCTTGGTTGCGTGGAGCTGGTCCACGGCTTTGTGCGCGAGGCTGACTCGCGGCTTGGTTGCGTGGAGCTGGTCCACGGCTTTGTATGCGAGGCTGGCTCGCGGCTTGGTTGCGTGGAGCTGGTCCACGGCTTTGTGCGCGAGGCTGGCTCGCGGCTTGGTTGCATGGAGCTGGTCCACGGCTTTGTGCGCGAGGCTGGCTCGCGGCTTGGTTGCGTGGAGCTTGTCCACGGCTTTGTGTGAGAGGATGTCTCGCGGCTTTGTTGCGTGGAGCTGGTCCACGGCTTTATGCGCGAGGCTAGCTCGCGGCTTGGTTGCATGGAGCTGGTCCACGGCTTTGTGCGCGAGGCTGGCTCGCGGCTTGGTTGCGTGGAGCTGGTCCACGGCTTTGTGCGCGAGGCTGGCTCGCGGCTTGGTTACGTGGAGCTGGTCCACGGCTTTGTGCGTGAGGCTGGCTCGCGGCTTGGTTGCGTGGAGCTAGTCCACGTCTTTGCTGGAGAAAGGAAGCAGGTTCTCCCCAGGTTGCGTAAGTTAGGGAGACCCTAGATCTTGTTCGAGTACACAATATTTGCAGAAAACAAAATGCGATACTTTGAATAAATAATAGTTTGTACGAGATCAGGCTCGCGACTTATATGAATCACATAATTTTGAATCAAAAAATTACTGCATAAAGAAAATCATAATGCATCATTGATAAAAGCGGCGCAGATTCTGCGCGTTCCATGTGCGGGGGAGAGTTTTTCCTTTGGCGTTCCGTAACTTGTACGTGCCTGGTTTTACCATAGCGGTGACGACGACCGGGCCTTCCCATGTTTGAGATAGCTTGTCGCCTTGTGCTCCTTTTCCGGCAGCTTCCAAGGTGCGAAGGACCAAGTCTCCTACGTTGATTGGGCGGGGCCTCACCCGGCGATTGTAGTAGCGGGCCATGCATTGTTGGTAGGCGGCGGCGCGGAGGGCAGCTTCTTCGCGCACTTCGAAGACTAAGTCGAGGTTGTCACGGAGCGCTTCGTCGTTTGTTCGGAGATCAAAGTTGGATGCCCGGGAACTAGGGACGCCGATGTCGACTGGGATAATGGCCTCTGTTCCATAGCAGAGATTGTACAGTGTTTCTCCTGTAGGCATCCTCTCTGTTGTACGATATGCCCATAGCACGTTAGGGAGAACGCCAACCCATTGCCCCCCAGCATCTTCTAGTCGTGTCTTCAACCCCTTCAGAATAGTACGGTTAGTCACTTCAATTTGCCCATTTGCTTGCGGGTGTGATACTGCTGTGTGTCGCAACTCGATCTTTAATTCCTCGCACAACTTGGTAAAGGACTTTCCGGTGAATTGGGTGTCGTTGTCGGTGATGATGATTGCTGGTATGCCGAAGCGACACACGATGTTCTTCCAGACGAATTGTTTGGTATTCTCTTCGGTTATCTTGGCCAGTGGTTCTGCTTCGATCCACTTGGTGAAGTAATCGATTATCATAATAATGAATTTCCTCTGACCAGAGGCTAGAGGCAGAGGCCCGAGGAGATCTATTCCCCACTGTGCAAATGGTCAAGCTCCTTGTAGTGATGTGAGGGCTACCGGCGACTGCCGGGGAACGTTGGCGTGCACTTGACAGCTTCTACATTTTTGGACGAACTCCGTTGCCTCCTTCTTCATAGTTGGCCAATAAAACCCCTGTCGTAGGATTTTTCTGGCTAAGGCTTTCCCTCCCAGGTGCTCGCTGCATACTCCTTCATGAACTTCACGGAGCGTATATTCGGCGTCTTCTTCTGATAGGCATTTCAGGTAAGGTCCTGCGAAGGACCTCTTGTACAATTCTCCGTTTATCAAGGTGAACACGACCGCTCTCATTCTTAGGCAGCGAGCTTATTTGTTATCTTTAGGTAGCTGCTGGCTCTTCAAGTAGGCGATTAGCGGGGTTGTCCATGAGTCTTCTGCTTTATTGATTTCTGTCACTTCCCATGGGCTATGAATGCTGGGGAAGGCTATTTCTTCTATCTGGCGCCTTCTTGTCAGGTACCGTATTGAAGATGTGGCTAGCTTTGACAGGGCATCTGCCTTGTTGTTCTGCTCTCTAGGGATATGTAGAATTTGAAATTGTGGGATTTGGATGAGAAGGGACTTGACGAGCTGCATGTACTGGGCTAGCTGCTCGTTCTTTGCTTTGAATTCTCCTTCTACCTGCAAGACAACAAGTTGTGAGTCAGAGTAAACGGTCAGCTGCTTGACCTGGCAGCTGATGGCGATCTTGAGTCCTGCGATGAGGGCTTCGTATTCCGCAGCATTGTTTGTAGCAGGGAATTTTAGCCGGAGTCCATATTCCAGGGTAATGAGCTCTGGACTAATAAGGAGCAGGCCTGCTCCAGCACCTTGAACTCCTGAGGCCCCATCCATATATAGTGTACACGATTGTCCGGCCTCCGCCGGTGCGACCTCTACTTCCGTTGGTAGAGTGTTTTCTACGATGAAGTCTTCCAAGACTTGAGACTTGATGACGGGGCGCGGGAGGAAGTGGATGTCGAACTCGCCTAGCTCGACAGCCCACTTGACCAGTCGGCCGGATGCTTCAGGTTTCTGGAGAATGGCTCGGAGTGGTAACTCGGTCAAGACTTTAATGGTGTGTGCTTGGAAGTAGGGGCGGAGTTTTCTGGCGGAGAAGACAAGCGCTAAAGCCGTTTTGTCCGCATCCGGGTACCGGGTCTCTGTGTCAGAAAGGATTTTGCTGAGATAGTAAATGGGGCGCTGAAATCCTCCTTCGTCTTTAACTAAAACTGAGCATGCCGCTGGCGTGATGGCGAGGTACAAAAAGAGAATTTCTTCGGGAGCCGGCTTGGATAGGAGTGAAGGGGAAGCAAGGTATTGCTTTAAGGATTCAAAGGCTGACTGGCATTTGTCAGTCCATTGAAATCCCAAGCTTCGAGCTCCTCGGAGGATCTTGAAGAAGGGGAGGTACTTGTCTCCTGTCCGAGCTAGGAATCGGGATAGTGCTGTGATTCTTCCATTCAACCGTTGTACATCTTTGAGTGATCTGGGCGGAGACATTTCTTCGAGCGCCTTAATTTTTTCTGGATTGGCCTCTATCCCACGCTGGGTAACCATGAACCCCGGGAACTTCCCCGAAGTGACCCCGAAGGCGCACTTGCTAGGGTTTAGCCTCATTCCGTACTGTCTAAGGATTTTGAAACATTTCTCTAAGTCTCCCAGATGGTCTTCGTGACGAATGCTCTTGACCAGCATATCATCTACGTACACTTCCATCGATCTTCCGATGAGCTCCTTAAAGACTTTGTTCATGAGTCATTGATAGGTAGCTCCTGCATTCTTAAGTTCGAATGGCATCACTTTATAGCAATAGATTCCCTTGTCGGTTCGAAAAGATGTGTGTTCCTCGTCGGCTGGGTCCATCCGAATCTGATTGTAACCTGAGTAGGCATCCATGAAGCTGAGAAGTTGATTTCCGGCAGTTGAATCAACTAGCTGATCTATCATGGGAAGTGGAAAACTGTCTTTAGGGCAAGCCTGATTAAGGTTGGTATAGTCCACACACATCCTCCACTTTCCGGAGGACTTTTTTACCAGGACAACGTTAGCCACCCAAGTGGGGTAACCAACCTCTCGAATGAAATGGGCGTGGAGGAGCTTCTCAACTTCTTCTTCTATTGCTTGGAGTCCTTCGGGGGCAAAATTCCTCTTCTTTTGGATGACGGGCTTGCATGCGGGGTTGATGCTAAGGGAGTGTTGGATGACCTGAGGGTCGATTCCCGGCATATCTTCCGGGGACCAGGCGAAGATATCCTTATTTTCTCGAAGGTTGGCTGCTAACTCCTCCTTCTCTTGTTGTGGTAAGAGGGATCCAAGCTGAATGGTGCGATCTGATTTTGTCGGAGAGAGGGGGACCTCAATCAGACCTTCGATGGGTGCCCCTCGCTGCAGAACCGCTTCGTCTCTGAGATCGAAGTCATCAATATTCAGTGTGGTAGGCTTGGCGGGCTGTGCTTGTTTAGAATAGCAGTTCTTAGCGGCATCCCGATTTCCGCGTACTACTCCAATTCTTCCGGGAGTGGGGAATTTCATAGCTAGATGGGGAATAGATAGGATAGCTTTGAAGATGGTCTGAACGGGCCTTCCAAAGATAGCATTGTATGTTGATCTTGATTCCACTACCACGAACTGGACTTCCTGCGTGATCTGCTTTGGAAATTCTCCTAATGTGACTGGTAGGGTGACTGTTCCGATGAATTGGACTGGATGGTTGTCAAAACTGTACACTGGGCCAGCTGCTGCAGTCAGCTGCTGTCGGGATATCTTCATACCTTGAAGGGTGGTGGAAAAAAGGACGTCGACAGAACTGCCATTATCGACGAGGATTCGTTTAACGTTGTAGCAGGGGTCTCCAATGCCAGCACTGATTACAAGCGGGTCTTGATGTGGCGTTCAAATGCCGATGAGGTCTTCATCTCCAAATGATATAGTGGTGTCTTGCTTGCTCCTTTTATCTCCATGGGTTTTCCTTTCCGGTGTACACTGACAGTATCTGTGTAGTCAGAACAGGTGATCCGGCAATGGTTTCGATGTTTCCTACCACTTGTTTTCCTCCTCCTGGTGCCGGTGGGGCATTCTGCTGGTCCCTTGGATGCCTAGACGGATCCTACTGTTCCTGCACCCTTCCTTACAAAAATCTACCGAGCAGTCCTAGACGGACTAGACGCTCAATCTCCTCTTTCAGGCGGGCACAATCTTCAGTGGTGTGCCCGGTCGTCCGATGGTATTCGCAATACTTAGACTGATCGTTCTTAGGATTAGGAGGTGGTTGCCTTGGTCGTTGCAGTGCTGGTTCATTCTGAATGGCATATAACACATTGGTGCGAGAAGTGTTGAGAGGGGTATAATCTCTAGGTGGATCTCTCTGGAAATCACGTTTGTGTTGTCTATTCCGACGCTCCTCGGGGAATCTTCCCTCCTGGCGCTGAGGGGTTGGCTCTTTGTCCCTCTTTATTTTCTGTACTCCATCGAACTATCGTCGATGAGCTTCAATAACTTCATCCGTGGCTATTTATTCTTCGACTCTATGCACCAGATCTGGATAGTTGGGGACGGTTTCTCTCATAAGCGCTGAGTAGAAACCGCTAGGACGGAGACCTCCCAGGAACACTCCTCATAGGAGTTCAGGGTCGACTCCCGGGATCTGGCGGGCTTCTGCAGTGAAACGTCGGAAGAATTCTTTGAGGGTCTCCCCTTCGTTTTGGCGGATTCCAGAGAGATGTGATGGATCGCGAACGATCCTTCGATTAGCGATGAATTGGTGGGAGAACTGCCTGGTCAGTTCGGCGAAGCTGGTAACGGTGTCTGCTCTTAAAGAGTGAAACCACGTTCGAGCTTGCCCTTTGAGGGTGGTTGAGAATACTTGACATAACAACGGATCAGAGGAATGGAAGATCCTCATGATGGTTGTAAAATGATTGACATGTTCGAGCGGATCGTCGGTTCCGTCGAATGTTTCGATGTTTGGGAGCTTGAATCCCTGCAGAATCAGATGGTCGAGGATTTGCCGGGCAAGGGGGAGCCTTGGTAAAGCGTCCGATGAGGGTGAAAATCTCTCCTCGCGGCTTGGCGGTATTCTTCGGCAATGACTTCCCTGATTTCTTCGCGAGTGAGGAGAGGGTGGATGCGGGCACCGTTAACCAGATTGTGGCGGGGGTGATCCGCCCTTGCTCCCCTTGGAGGGGGATGAGTTGAACTAGCGGCATCAGAATAATCTTCTAGCTCTTCTTGCTCCGCAGGGGCTTCCTGGTTCCTTGCTGGATTGAGTGGTAGAGGATTGTTAGCTGGCGGAGGTGACCTTAGTGGAGCTGGAGGTGCTCCCAGGTTCCGAAGTAGTGCGAGCATCTCGGTTTGCTGCTCTTCCATTTGGTGAACACACCCTTCCAAGGCAATGACGGGGGTGAAAGCTGCTTCAGCGGTCAGTGGCACGTATACCAGAGAGTGAGAACGTGCTGGTTCAGTGTGTCCGCCAAGTGTTGATCCTTCGGCAGTGCGAGCACTTCTCTTTGCCATCGCGATTGCAGGGATGGTGAACTTGTTCTGTGAAGGATGCTGGGAATGCTTCCCACAGACGGCGCCAAACTGTTGCGGACTAACTCGATGCCCCGGTCGGACCGGATAATCTTGGACCGTCTCAGCTCACGGAGCGGTCGAGCGCGCACACAGTCAATGAGAATGAAATAGTGAACACAAGTCTTGATGACGTGGAAAAACCCCTTAAATGGGTAAAAAATCACGTGACCGGGTCTGTGCCGGTCAAATTCCACTAGCTTCCGGGGGTTACAATATGCTTGGTGAATCGGGGCGACAGGCCGCTCCCGTTATAACTTGAGGGGAGAGAGAAATACTGTAGCTTCCAGCGGGCAACAGGCTGCTCCGCAGAAGTGACTTAAATGATGGAATGTGCAGGATGGTTCTAGGCGCGTGCGCTCGGGGCGGCGCGTGCTTGCTGGCCTCGATTGTCTTCTTTGTTCGGCTTCCTCGCGGTCTTGGGCGTCTCCTTGCCAACTGCGTGCTGGTGGGGTGCCTGTAGCCGACGGTGGAAACTGGTGGCCGCCGGTGGCTGCTGGCGGCTGGCGGTGAGCGAAGGCCGACTTGGTGGAGGAGGCGGACGAGCTCTCACCTGAGGAAGGAGGAGAACCGGAGAAGGAAAAAAGGTGAGAAATAAGAGCCCCCTGGGGGTCTTTTTATAGCCTTCAGGGGTGGATCATGGCGGGCCCCACCACTAAAGTGGTGGGATAGTGGGTAGTTACTCCCTTCGATCGGACGGCTGGGAGGGCCTCCCCCTTGATCGGACGGCGGGAGGCCCCTCATGACGGCGGGCCGTCACGACGGCGGCGGCGGCCGGGCGGCCGGCCGGCGACGAGGGCCGGCCACGCGCCTCCCGGCGGCAACCCGCCGCCGGCCGGGCACGGCGAGGGAGGCCGGTCCACGGCCGGAGCGGCCATGGCCACGGTCGGCCATGGTCGCGGCCGCCACGACCGCGGCCACGGCCGGGGCCACGACCGAGGGAGTGCCGGCCGCCAGTGGTGGCTCAGCCTCTTGCTGGCGGCGGTTCTCTCCGGCGGCGGTTCTTCTCCGTGAGGGGAGGGAGTGGGGCCCGCTTCCAAACACCTCCATGAGAGATCATGGGGGGTGGCGCCTACCCATGACTTTCCTTGAGTGGAGATCATGGGGGGCTCCTTGCTTCTTATAAATGATGGTGGAATCCCATCAATTATCCTTGTGGAGATACTCCCAAGTGATACACATGACAGGTCCAGACGTGTTGGCCAGCCACACATCGACTGAGGATAGTTATTGTTATTGATTCCTTTCCGAGGATAGGCTTAGAGCAACATGTGCTTTATACCCCATCAGCGTTTTCTACGCTGTTTGTGGAAAAGAACCCAGCGAATTCCATATTCTCGATTGGAATCCTTAACCCCTAGAAATGGACCCTATGGAGTAACAGACAGTTCCTCGACAGGAGCATAATTGGGCCCTCTTATTTCCCGCGGCAAGTGCTCGCTCGATAATTTGCAACACTTCGCCAAGGTTTGTTCAGTAAGTGCCCTCTCGACAATTCGCGACACTTCGCTAAGGTTTGCGCCCGCTCGACAATTTGCAGCACTTCGCCTAGGATAGCACCCACTCGACATCTGTAGTGCTTCGCCTAGGATTGTTCAGCAAATGCCCGCTCGACAATTTGCAGCACTTCGCCTAGGCCAACACTCGCTCACTTTGCCCCAACTACTCGGCACGAATCGTGTTGCCATAGCTTTCTTATCTTAATAAGAGGGAACTCAGGATGAGGCCTCCTGGCTTTCTTATCATAATAGGCGGGCACTCAGGATGAGTCCTCCTGGCTCTCTTATCTTAATAGGCGGGTACTCAGGATGAGGCTTTGTAACACCCAAATCTCAAGAGTGAGTGCAGGATGGAGTTCAATATTAACGTTTAAATCTTCCACTAGTATGCTCTGTATTAGGATGCGTACCTGTTTTGGTATTAACATGTGACCTCGTCGCCTGTTTGTGGCATATGGTGTGGGGCCCCGGCCAGACCTTCTATTATATGTTATTTAACGGATGAGATCGTTACAAGCTTTCTGGCTTTTGTATCTAAATAGGCGGACATTCGGGGTGAGGTCGCCTCGATCTTTTAATCTAAGTGGGAGGATACTTTGAGTTGGGTCGCTTGCTTCTCCTACCCTAAAATACACAAACATTGTACCGTAGATAAAAAAAAATCAATTTAAATTAGGAAACTTTCATCACAGCAAAAATCAATTAAGCTTTTCCTTTGTGTTCGCAAAAATATGTTAATATGTCTATTACAGGAATGAAGGGAAGTTAGAAGGAAAGATGCGTGACCGCACAGTTGGCGAGCCCCGAGCCATGGCGTGCGCTCAGTCTATGGTTAGCCCTCGGCGGAGTCCTCTCTTAAGCTCATGAACATTGCGTCCTTATGACCCGCGAAGAGAGTCATGTAGTAAACATCTTCATATTCTGGCTTTAGAACATCATTCTACTTCAAGAGCTGAATTGTCATCTCTGATGAGCGCTTCTCGAGCTGGGCTAGTTCCTTACGGAATCTCGAGTTATCCGCCACCCTCTTTGCCTACACCAGCAAGAGTCCACAGGAAAAAGATTTTCTACACAACTAAACGAAGAGAAGCAATGCTTACGACAACTCTTACCTATAGTTTTTCTCGCAGGAAGGCATTTACAGCCATCGCGTCATCGAGGAGGCTCCAAGCTACGCTGTTATAGGCGAGAGCCCGCAGGTTCACCATGGTAGCCCTCGCGGATAGATCCTACGCAGGGATCACCTCAATTTCCCTTTAGTCGACCAAACTGCAGGTCGCCCCCGCGACTGCCAGTGCGTGATGGTGAACCTTCGAGGTTTCCCTCCAAGAGGTTAGTTTAGCACTGATCTCGATGGATTCGGTCCCCTGGATGACTGGTGGGATGATTGACTCAAAATATGGGCTCGACTGTAGAGGCGAGTGGCTGGATGTGTTGGCGACCATTTTTTGCTTCAGCTGGGTGCGCTGCCTCTCAACTGTTAGAACAAACTCAAAACCAAATACATGACAGAGGAAAAATGAGAAGAAAGCTTTTTGATGCTTCATATTATTCAATACAAAACTTGTCATATAAATAGGCAAAGCCAAGACTTACAATGGAAGGAAAAAATAAATGCCTAATTAAAGCAAAAAATTATAACAGCCAAGAGCTTTAAAACGAAATGAGTAAAGGCATGAAACCTCCGGTCATTAATTCTCTACTAGAAAACTGAAATAAGACTTAAATAGAAAAGTAACGTAACTAATTATTAACATTCAACCCCTAATTAGTTATGTTTTTTCACGTCCCGCACTCGAAGTCGCTCCCGCATTTCAACGAACTTGTTCCTTGCGAGTGCCTTGGTTAATATGTCAGCTAGTTGGTCGTTAGTATGAACATACTCGACCTCGATCATTCCACGCTCCACGCAATCCCGAATGTAGTGGTAACGAGTATCAATGTGCTTAGACCGATCATGATATACGGGGTTCTTGGTTAGTGCAATTGCCGACTTGTTATCAACAAAGAGTGTTGCTTTGCACCTAATCCTCTTCCGAATATCATCGAGTAGGTTGAGTAACCATACCCCTTGCTGTGCCGCAATTGAAGCTGATATATATTCGGCCTCGCAAGAAGATAAGGCTACAACCCGTTGCTTCTGCGACATCCAAGTGATGATGTTCTGGCCTAGGAAGTATGCAACTCCCGTAGTGCTTTTCCTATCATCAATGCTCCCTCCATGATCACTGTCGCAGTAGCCAACAAGCTTCGTTCCTCCACGAAGGTTCTTCTCATAAGAAAGTCCAAACCCAACAGTACCCTTCAGATACCTTAGAAGATGCTTCACCGCTGCTTGGTGTTGGGTGTTGGGTTTCTCCATGAACCTGCTTACTATCCCCACGGCAAAGGCAATGTCCGGACGAGTATTCACCAAATACCTCAAGCAACCAATCACACTTCTATACTCCGTAGGGTCCACCAAGGGAAAATCACCTGCCTTGCTCAACTTGAGTCTAGGCTCCATTGGAACATGAGTGGCATTGCAATTTGTCATCCCATTTTTTTCAAGTATTTTCAGAATGTATGCAGACTGACAAAGAGTGATTTCATGAGGCGTTTGTGATACCTCTATCCCCAAGTAGTAGGTGAGCAATCCGAGATCGCTCATGCAAAACAACTCCTTCATCTGAGCTTTGAACTTGTTTATTTCCACGCCGCTTGATCCGGTGATGATGAGATCATCCACATAGACTCCAACCAGTAAGATTGAATCTCCCACAACTCGCTTGTAAACAGCGTGTTCAGTCGGACTCCTCTCAAAGCCCAATGAGGATAGACTTTGATCTAGCTTGAGGTTCCAAGCCCGCGGGGCTTGTCGAAGGCCATACAACGCCTTCTTGAGCTTCAACACCTTGTGCTCTTCTCCAATAATTACAAAACCGGGAGGTTGAGAAACGTATACCTCCTCGACTAGATCCCCGTTGAGAAAAGCCGATTTGACATCCATGTGGTGGATGTCCCATCCTTCCTCCGCTGCCAAAGCAATGAGCAAACGGACCGTCTCCAATCTCGCCACGGGTGCGAAAACCTCGTTGCAGTCAACCCCATGTCGTTGCACATACCCCTTCGCCACAAGCCGAGCTTTATGCTTCACGATGTTCCCCTCCGGATCTCGCTTCGTCTTGAAAACCCACTTGAGTCCAATGGGCTTTTGACCATTCGGGAGGGTGGTAATCTCCCAAGTGTCATTGTCCCGGATGGAAGTTAGCTCCTCTTCCATAGCTCGTCTCCAACTTGGTTCGTCTTTGGCTTCCTCAAACGTTGCTGGCTCCCCTGCTGCGAAGAGGCAAAGTCCAGCCTCCTCCTCCTGCATCTCTTCAGTTTCGCCGTAGATCTCCTCAAGTGACCGGAATCGAATCGGTCCGCTAGAGCTCGAAGTTGCCTCGGAAGTGGGGGAGGCACTGGCCGCGGGTGAGCCGCGGTGAAGGGTGCAGGTTGCGGGTGAGCTGTTTGCTGCGGGCGACGCGCTGGCCGCGGGTGAGCCGCGGTGGGGGGAGGCTGGCCCGTCGCCGGTGGGGGTGGCTGGTACTAGTGCAGCGAGAGGAGCTGCTGCTCCTTCTATCGTCAAAAACTGATCGTAGCCAGAGAGCATTTCTCCGTCTTTCTCTTCCCAGTCCCAGTTTGCCTCTTCACGAAAGACGACATCACGGCTGATCACGAGCTTGCCCGTCTCTGGATTGAACAACCTGTACGCCTTAGAACCCGCCTCGTAGCCGATGAGTACCATCTTGGTGCCCCGATCTTCTAGCTTTGCAAGATTAGGCTTTGTTGTCTTCGCGTACGCAAGGCAACCGAAAGTGCGAAGGTAGTGCACTTTTGGTTTCCTTCCGTAGAACGCCTCGTAAGGCGTCTTCCCAACAACGCTATGTGTAGCCGCCCGGTTAAGGAGATGCACCGCGGTTGCTAACGCTTCTCCCCAAAACTTCGCCGGCACGTGTTTGCACTTTAGAAGACTCCGAACCATCCCCATGACAATTTGATTGCGGCGCTCCACCACGCCGTTTTGTTGCGGAGAGTAAGGGGCTGTGAGAAATCGTTTGATCCCGACTCCCTCACAATAGGCATCAAACCCCTTGGAGGTGAACTCCCCACCTCGATCGCTACGGAAGCCCTTTATTTTGAACTCCGTTTCCATCTCCGCTCGCGCCTTTAGCCTTTTGAATGCATCCAAGGCTTCGTCCTTGGATCTCAATAACTCCACCCACATGAACCTGCTATGATCATCCAATAGCAAGAAAAAGTATTGTTTACCTCCCGGAGTGGCCGGAGTGATGGGTCCGCACAAATCTCCATGTACAAGTTGAAGAGGCTTTGTTGCACGGCCCGCCGCAACACTCGGAAATGGTAACCTTCTTTGTTTTGCCACCAAGCACCCGTCGCAAAGTTCCTGTGAGTGCTCAATGGAGGGCATTCCCTCCACCATCTTGAAACGCCCCATGTCATGAAGTGCTCGAAAGTTGAGGTGTCCCCATCTAGCGTGCCATAGCCACGCCTCATCTTTGTATTGTTCCGCTAGCAAGGCCACCGGAGAATCCGTCTTCATGTTTAGGATGTAGAGACGATTCTTGGACCTCTCCACCTTCGCCAAGAGACGCCTCTCTTGATCGAATAGACACAAGAATCCGTCCTCCATGACGATCTTGCATCCATTCTCCTCCAATTGTCCCAAACTCGCAATGTTTGTGCGGAGTTTCGGGATGTAGTAGACGTTGGTAAAAACTTTGTGCTGCTCCTTTTTGTCTTTGAGGAAGACTGCTCCCCGACCACATATCTCCACCGAAGAGCCATCGCCAAACTTCACCTTGCCTCTCACCGTCTCATCTAGCGAGGAGAAGAAATCCTTGCAACCTGTCATATGGTTGCTAGCCCCCGTATCAAGGTACCAATCCGATTTCTCCACGTCGCCGGGAAAAATGCCCGGTTGTACATTTTCTTCATTAAGGAGAAAATTTGAACATACCATTTTCGGGTGATCTTCTTCGCCCTCCGCCAATAAAAGAGCCGGTTCGATATCCTCGAAGGCTTCGGCCATGTGCGCTCTCTCCTCGTTGTCCTTCTTTTTCGAGCGGCACTCCGATGCATAGTGGCCCATTTTGTGGCAATAGAAGCACTCAATTTTTGACTTATCTTTACCGCCGTCGTTGCGATCTTGACCGTCGCGTCGATCGTTGTTGCGATGTTGTCCGCCGCACCCTCGTCCACGGCCGCGGCCTCCACGGCCTCCGGTTTGGTGTCCTCCACCATTATATGGCTTCTTGTCACGAGCCATAAACTCCCTCATCATCAAGAGGAGTTTTTCCTCGTCTTTGTTGGTAGCCCCACCAACCCGCTCTTCATGAGTCTTGAGACGGCCGACAACCTCCTCCACGGTCATCGTCGTGAAGTCGCCAAATTGCTCTATCGTCGAAGCAATCTGGACAAACTTCGATGGGACGGATCGCAGGAATTTTTTCACAACCGCAACCTCCGCTACCTCTCCTCCCAACGCCCTTTGCATATTGACGTTGGTGGTGAGCTTCATTGTGAAATCATCTATTGAATCCGTCTCCTTCATGCGAAGCATCTCAAACTCCGTTTGCAGAGTTTGGATCTTTGCATCCTTGACGCGGTCCGCGCCTTGGTACATGATCCTAAGCATGTCCCATACCTCTTTCGCAGTTTTCTTCTCCGCAACCATCTGGAGAACGTCATCTGGAAGAGCTTGTTGGATGACCGAAAAAGCTATTTTGTTCTTTTTCTCATCCACCTCCGCCGTCGGATCGATTGGTTCCACCACCTCCAAGACGTCCTGGACATCGAGGATCCCCCTCATTCTGATAGCCCAGACGCCGTAGTTGCTCCTCGTGAGCACCGGGTATTTGAAGTGTCCATGGAACCCATCCGACTTTGAAGATGTCTCCGCCATTGAAGAAACAACGTTTCTTCCTCACAATGGAACGATCTCCAACCTCCCCCTCTGATACCAAATGTTAGAACAAACTCAAAACCAAATACATGACAGAGGAAAAATGAGAAGAAAGCTTTTTGATGCTTCATATTATTCAATACAAAACTTGTCATATAAATAGGCAAAGCCAAGACTTACAATGGAAGGAAAAAATAAATGCCTAATTAAAGCAAAAAATTATAACAGCCAAGAGCTTTAAAACGAAATGAGTAAAGGCATGAAACCTCCGGTCATTAATTCTCTACTAGAAAACTGAAATAAGACTTAAATAGAAAAGTAACGTAACTAATTATTAACATCAACGGCCAACATGATATCCTCAGACAGAGCTTGCGATTTAGATGCCAACACCATCAAGAAAAATACAAGTTGTGTTAATCTCAGGTCAGGTTCGTGCAAGCATTAAATGTTTTTAGGAAAGACTTGCATTCTGCGACAGGAGCGTTCTCCACATCCTTAACTCGGCAGGCATAGTAGCGTGTGTCCAAGTACGTTTTTCCCAAGTAGCGGAATAGTCGCAAAAAGACCTCGGATAATACATGAGGTTAGAAAAATTCCTCAAAATCAAGGGCAGGGACGACGCTGTGCCCGCCCAAGTTGCCTTTGAAGAAGGCGAAACGGGATCGCCAGCCCGCAAAATTCAGAATTCACATTTTATCCGAGCTGAAGTGCAACTATCTGCACTTGAGAGCTTGTGTGCGTAATAGGATGCGAAATACATCTAGGGAGAAGGCTATCTGTCGCGACCTCTGGTAAGTTGCAAAGGACATGATGATGGCGATAGAGTTTGTCGATAGCTAGGTAGGTACAATTCCATAATAGTTCATTACCTCCGTCACCTCCCGGAAAATGGGAAAAGTACAGCCCGCTTCAAAATGGTCGAGGGAAATTGTGAGTTCGTCCTTGAAAATTGTATTCACTATCTCCTCCCTCTCCAGCGGACGCATAGAGAGGTGCTTGCCTAGAGGATGCCTTGATAGGAAGACTGCTAAGCATGCGCGGCCCAACTTAGGGTGAGGCGGGTTATCGCTCTGAAAGGCAAATGCGTACTCAAATTTAAGCGGGGTGAGAGCTCGTGCCATTCTTGGAAAAGGCCGTTGGACCCTTTTTAAAATAAGTAAAGGGTTTGGTGGGGATGCCTATTTATAACATCGGCTATGGAAATGAAGTGGCGCGAGCAGTCACCCTTTAAAAAAGTGTTTGCTCGTGACCACATCCCCATCGGGCTCTCCTCCATGTGATTTGGTACTCTTCGACAAATGCCACGAGAAGAGTTTATATTGGAGATAAGAATATCAAAGTTAAAATGGAATAAATCTACTGTCTTTGTTGGCTTAATTGCTAACAGTACAGTCAGTTAAATAAATAGGGTCCATTCTAAGGACCCACAGTTATAATTGCCCGCCAAAGTGATCGATTTTCACCCTCAGCTCGGCAAGTTCCGTTTCTAGATGGGATTTTTGCACTTGTATCCACATCAAGACCTCTCGCATGGAGAGCAGGGTCGCCGTGAATATCTCTATCCTGAGAACTGAGGGTCCTGCGCCGCACCTATAAATAAGAGATGAGTCTGTAATGATAGTGCGAATGATGCAAAAATGTTCTACAGAAGGAAGTTACCCCTCGCCATGAATGTTAGAGCCTCGGGCTTGGGTTCGTCATATCTGAACACATCAATTAGAAGAGTCATGAGTGTCCTCAAAATAGTCATGTGGTCGTCTTCCCAAGGGAGACAATTGCGCTGAAGTCGATCTATGGGGAAACTGCGGCCCGCGCAGGACCAAATACGGGGCACTTAGCCATCTCAGGGTCCGCGTGTTTAGGGTATGCCCTCCAAAAAATCTCTCCACACTTACACATGGCCCGCAGTTGTGCGTGGGACCACGGCTGCTCCCCCGGGTTCTTCCCCACGATGGGTGGGATGGCAATCGACTCCCGGGCTTCCGGCGGCAAGAAAGGGGCGTCCGCGAGGTCACACGTCCGTTGCCTCATAATCAGGCCCTAATCACCAACGGACTCCGTGGACCTCACCTGCTTCACATCCATTTTCTTGTCATTGTCTGTGAGTGCTAGCGTGTCTTCTTCTTCCATCCGCGTCATCCAGAGTCGGCTCTCCGCCACGACGTCCCCCTCTCGGTTCTTTCTAGCATCTTCGAACGACACGCATGAAATTTCCCCCTTGGTGGTGTCAAATGCGGGAGCCCCCGATGAGCTGTCGGTCGTCAACACATGCCCGACGCCAGTCATTCCCTGTCATAAATCAAGAAGTAAAGCATACTGTAATAAAATTACCTTTGAGGGATTGAGTCAGAACTCAACCTAAATGCTCCAAAAAAACAGGACGGGCACACAACGGCTAGAGTCTTGAGCACAGAAAGTATATCCGCACCTCTACAGTAATCCACACGATCGGGAGAACCCACAGTAACTTGTCACACAAGCACTAGGTCGGGAGAGGACACTCAGCGTCTCCCAAGACTGCTAGATCTATTGTAGGAGAGGCGGTGGTGACACTCACCGGGATCGGAATCGAAATCGGCGACGGGATTGGCGGAACACTTTCATCGGGTTTCTAGGTTTTCTTCTTATCGCACAGTAACGGCTCGTGTGCAGAAAAGATAAGATCCCCCTTTTTGAGAAAACCCTAAAACATCCTATTTATATCCCAGGAGATAGATTCAGCAAGTCAACTTTTAACTTAGCACGGGCATTCGTCGAACTCAGCTCGACGAAATCTACGCCAAGGCTTGAACGTTGAACTTCATTCGTCGAACTCAGCTCGACGAAATCTGCGCCAAGGCCAGAATGTCAAACTTCATTCGTCGAACTCAGGTTAATGAAATCTGCGCCAAGGCCAGAACGTCGAACTTCATTCGTCGAACTCATCTCGACGAAATATGCACCAAGGCCAGAACGTCGAACTTCATTCGTCGAACTCAGCTCGACGAAATCTGCGCCAAGGCCAGAACGTCGAACGACGTTGAGTGAAAACAACACACTCAACGCCTAAGAGCCAGACTCGCCGGGTAAACCCTTTACTCGACGAAGGCGTTGAGTGGACTCGGCGCACTCAACGCTTAAGTGCGACAGTTAACACTCTCAACGCACTCAACCCCAACATTCGCAGAGTTAACACTTAACCCGCGAAAGCGTTGACTGGACTTAGCACTCTCAACGCTTTCATCCTGATGGCGTTGAGTGAGCTAAACACACTCAACGTCAATTGCCTTAGAATATTTTCAGCCCCTTTTCAATTTCATTCAACTCATCTTATGAGCTAAATAGTACAGATCCAATCTCCCAACACAATCTTATGTGCTACCCTGATAGGCTCATACTAAGTTGGCAGTGAGGCTACATGCTTGATCACTTCCAGATCACTATGGTTGCACCAACGGTCTCCCACTTGATCTAGAAAGTATCAAACAAAAGCTTCACAAACAATGAGCGACATCTAGCAATACATCATTGCTCCCCAAATAGTAAGTGTTTATAAAACTCAAAAGCCATTGTGACCAATATAACAGTGTTGTCATGTCCCTTCGTCCCTTACATCAGGATAGAACTAAAGGTATAGACTGTGTCACCCTCATAAATGTTTAATACAAATTTATTGATCTAGAATGGACTTGCAAAAAAATTTGTGAGTCCAATATCATTTATCGACTCATCCAAGCATGGTCACGCACTTCTCAGTCTTATTCCATCAAGGGGCCCCATGGATGCAACTCCTATCAAATAACAGGACAAATCCCTTCTCTGCTCACACGCAAACACCCAAATGATTCATAACATATCCAATAACCACCTTTATCATCCAACTTTCTCAAGACTGGACTTTTGATGGCATCAAAGCACACTCTTCCTCACTCAATGAAAGCTGTGACTTCAGGTCAAAAGACCACAAACACCATTGACACTTGAGCCATACTTGTGACATATTCATATAACAATCCACAAAGTATTCTCACAGTGGGTCTGTCCAGTACAACCTGTTCATAACAAGTACCCATGTGATGACTTGATATCACAATATCATGACCTGTGAGGATGGGTCATCAGTCAACGCACATTCTAGTCTTAAAGGTATCATCATCGCCCTTAGCTTCTAAGATGATACAACGACCATGGACCTTTAAGAATGAAGCTTATGAAATCATAGGTTCTCACATCAAGTCACTACTTGACCTATGGAAGTAAGCACTCTAAGGGAATTTATTAAATTGAGCTACTCTATCACAATAGAAATAACTTCATAATAAAAGAACTTGCCAAAATATATAAAATGAAATGCATATAGTACTGTTATTCATCAAATGAAATATTATACAGCCAACAAGCATACAATCCACAAGACTCAAACTAGAGTTGATCATTTAGGTATCGTATACCCATAGATCTAACATGACCATCATGCTTTCTCTGTGCAAGAGGCTTTGTTAGTGGATCTGCAATATTTTCCTCAGTCGTCACTCTGTATATGCTCACATCTCGTCGATCGACAATGTCTCAAATTAGATGGAACCGTCGGAGTATGTGTTTGGAGCGCTGATGAGATATAGGTTCCGAAGCAAGTGCAATTGCACCGTTGTTGTCACAATAGAGATCTATATGACAAACAATGCTAGTAACTACATCTAACCCGCCGATGAATTTCCTAATCCATACAGCCTCCTTCGCTACATTTGCAGCGGTAATATACTCGGCCTCAGTAGTAGAATCAGAAATTGTATCCTGCTTGGAAATCTTCCAAATAACAATACCTCCATTCATGAAAAACACAAACCCTGACTGAGACTTTGAATCATCCCTATCAGTTTGGAAGCTAGCATCCGTGTAACCACTTGCAATGAGCTCTTCCTCTCCGCCGAATACCAAGAACATATCCTTAGTTCTTCGCAAGTACTTGAGGATATTCTTGACGGCTATCCAGTGACTTTCACCAGGATTAGACTGATACCTGCTAGTCATGCTTAAAGCATAAGAGACATCGGTTCTAGTACATAACATTGCATATATGATTGATCCAGTTGATGAAGCATATGGAACCAACTTCATGCGGTCCTTATATTCACAAGACTTAGGATATTGGTCCTTAGAGAGACTCACACCATGAGACATGGGAAAGAATCCTTTCTTGGACTCAAGCATGCTGAACCGTTTCAACACCTTGTCAATGTACGTACTTTGGGTCAAACCCAATACTTCTTCGATCTATCTCTAGAGATCTTTATACCGAGTATATAAGTCGCTTCCCCTAAGTCCTTCATCGAAAAAAAGTCCCCTAGGTTTTTCTTAACAACTTGCAGGGTCGGTATGTTATTCCCGATCAACAGTATGTCATTTACATACAATATCAGGAAGACTACAATGCTCCCACTAATCCGTTTGTAAACATAAGGTTCATCCTCATTTTGATAAAACCAAACTCTTTGATCTTTTCATCAAAACAAAAATTCCAACTTCGAGAAGCATGTTTCAATCCATAAATGGATCTCTGTAGCTTGCATATTTTAGTGGCTTCACATGGAGACACAAAACCCTCAGGTTGTGTCATGTACACTTCCTCGAGGAGGTTCCCATTAAGGAAAGCCGTTTTGACATTCATCTTCCAGATCTCGTAGTCATAATACGTAGTAATAGCAAGTAGAACTCTGATGGACTTAACCATGACAACAGTGAAAAAAGTCTCATCATAGTCAACACCATGAATTTGCTTAAACCCTTTGCCACCAGTCGACCTTTGAATGTTTGTACATTACCATCCATGTTAGTCTTCTTCTTGAAGACCCACTTGCACCCTATGGGTCTTACCCCTTCAGGTGGTTCCACCAAAGTCCATACTTGGTTTTCATACATGGAGTCCATTTCAGATTTCATGGCCTAAAGCCACTTCTCGGAGTCCGGTCCACACATAGCCTCATGGTAGGTTGCAGGCTCATCACTATGATCCATAAGCAACACATTACCTTTTTGAGACACGATAAATCCATATCTCTCAGGATCAAATCTTGGTCTACCAGATCTACGTGGAACTTGTGTTTCCTGAGCAGGTTCTCTAGCTACAACTACTTGTAGTCCTGACTCAGGTTCCAATTCTGGTTCATTCACTGTTTGTGGTTCCTGAACTTCTTCAAGTTCTACCCTGGCGGTCTTTATACTTAAGAACTCTTTTTTAATAAAGACACCAGTCCATGCGACAAACACTTTACCCTCGGACGGTAGGTAGAAATAGTACCATTTGGTTTCCTTAGGATACCCCACAAGATAACACTTATCTGATTTGGGTTCTAGCTTATCGGGCATTTGACGTCTCACGTATGCCTCGCATCCCCAAACCTTAATGAACGATATACTGGGACGCTTCCCAGTCCATATATCATATGGTGTCTTTAGAACCGCTTTCATTGGAGCACGATTTAATGTTAAAGCAGCAGTTTCTAGAGCAAAGCCCCAAAAGGAAATAGGCAGATTTGCATGACTCATCATCGACCGTACCATGTCTAACAAAGTACGATTCCTCCTCTCAGACACACCATTATGATGTGGTGTTCTAGGTGGAGTGAGCTGTGATACAATACCACACTCTATCAGATGATCACAGAACTCACGACTTAGGTATTCGCCACTACGATCAGATAAGAGTGCTTTAACCTTCTTACCCAGCTGGTTTTCTACTTCGCTTTTAAACACTTTGAACTTTTCAAAGGTTTCAGATTTGCACTTCATAAGATACACGTATCTGTATCTACTAAAATCATCAGTAAATGTAACAAAGTAAAAGAACCCACCTCTAGCCATAGAACTCATGGGTCCACATACATCACTATGTACTATATCCAAGATATCATCAGCCCTCTCATTGAAGCCAGTGAAAGGAACTTTAGTCATCTTGCCTAACAAATAAGATTCGCATCTCTCAAATGATTCATAATCAAATGAGTCCAACAGTTCATCTCTATGGAGCTTGGATATACGTTTCTCATTTATATGGCCCAAATGATAATGCCAAAGATATGTAGGGTTCAAGTCATTCATTCTTAGTCGTTTAGTATTTTCAATATTATAGATCAGATTGTCTAACTTCAAAACATACAGACCATTAAACATTTGTGTTACACCATAACAAACATCATTCTTAAATATTGAACAACAATTATTCTTAATAATAAAAGAAAAACCCACCATGTCCAAACATGAAATGGATATAATGTTTCTAGTTATGGAAGGAACAAAATAATAGTTATCCAGTTCTATTACAAGCCCACTAGGCAAAGCAAGACAATAAACCCCCACGACGACGACATTAACTCTTGCTCCATTGCCAACACGCAGGTCCACCTCTCCTTTACTCAACATTCTTCTCCTTCCCAGTTCCTGCACATTTATACAAATGTGAGAACCACATCCGGTATCCAATACCCAGGATGAAGGAGCAGAAAGGTTTATCTCTATAACATATATACCTGAAGTGGAGGTCATACCTCCTCTTATCTTTTGCAGACCCTCAATGTATGAAGGACAATTTCTCCTCCAATGACTAGCCTTATCACAATGGTTTCACTTCCCTTCTTTCCCTGATCCTTTCTTTTTCAGTGTAGAATACTTGGGCTCCAGTCCAGACTTAGGTCCCACCTTCGTCTTCTTAAAGCCCTTGGCCTTGCCCTTGCCTTTATGCACCATCAAAATGGGGCTAGCAGACTTGGCCTTCTACATGTTAATCTCGGCAGTTCGCAACATACCTAGGAGCTCGGGCAGTGTCTTGTCTATTTCATTCATGTTATAGTTCAAGACGAACTACTCATAACTGTCCGGAAACGATTGCAGGATCAGGTCTGTAACCAACTCTTGGCCCAGAGGGAAACCTAGTCTTTCAAGGTTCTCGATATACCCAATAATCTTGAGTACATGAGTCCCTACTAGGTCCCGAGCTCCCATCTTACACTGAAACAACGCCTTAGTGACGTCGAAACTCTCTTTACGAGCTTGCCCTTGAAAAATTTTCTTGAGATGCTCATCAATGTCCTTACAACCCATGTTCTCATGTTGCTTCTAAAGCTCAGAGTTCATGGTTGCTAACATGAGACATTTGACATCTAAGGAGTCGTCAAGATACTTCTTATAAGCATCTTTATCAGCACGGGGTGTATTCCCGGCAGGCTCATCAGGGGATACCTCTTCCAAAACATAGAGCTTGCGCTCTTGCCTGAGAACAATTCTCAAATTTCTGTACCAGTCCAAGTAATTTGTACCACTCAGCTTCTCCTTCTCAAGGATCGCTCTGAGGGATAGGGTGGATTGTGAACCACTTATCATGGAAATTCTACAAGAATACAAGCAAAGCAAATTAGTATCACATTTCAAAATACAATTTATCTTTCAATTAGGACTTTAATCAAAAGCTCCCACTATTTTTATCAAACTGATAACCCTTGATATCAGTTCGAAGAGTTTTGCGAGTAACCCTCTTAGTGGACAAGATCCATATTTCACAAACACTATGAGTCAGCTTTGGATTTTCTCTCATAATGCAGCTATTTAGGTAGGCAACGCTTGCCAATTGCATCACAATGCAATTCTTGTATGGCTGGTGAACAACTCTTTATTCACATTCATCATATGGTGCATGCCAACCCCATGACTCTGGGCATTCAACCTTTGAGGTCACCCAGTTAAGCTAGACCTGATGTCGATAGTGGGATATCACAATTATCCGCTCGCACCCTCACCAAGATAGATTAATGCACATTGCTTTGGCAAGCCCACACTTCATCGATCGAGGCAGGAAGAGTGTCATCCATTGGAAGGCATCCAAATACTTAATATTGCTTGAGGAATTTTAAATAGATGATTAACTCTTTAATCATGGTTAACACTTAACCAGCATGCACATCAACCAAAATAAAATACAACAAGAATAATCGAAATGCATCCCAGATGTGCACTAGAATCATCAACACTTGATAAACTGGGCTAAGTATGAACATCTAGAACATGTCCAAATCGTCAGACCTACATGCACGGGACAAGAGCAACACCAACTCCACTTACACAGTAGACAAGCTCGTCACTTCAGTGAGATTCAAAATCTAACACATGCTTAGTTTCAAAAACTAACAAAGTGACGGTTACTGTTAAGGAGTAAACTACAAAGAAATCACATGCGTTCTTGGAAAGATCCAAGATTAGATTTGGGCATTTGGAACACTTCAAAATCACCAAATCTACATGCCACGGAATCAGCAACTTCTGAAACAATGAATATTGTCGGCAACCTGGCTCTGATACCACTGTTGGGTTATGGGCCCACCACGCTTCTGCTGCGCAGCGGAAAAAGGAACAAGAAAAACCCAAACGAGTTTGGATCTAGCAATATTCATGAATCAAGAAGTAAAGCATACTGTAATAAAATTACCTTTGAGGGATTGAGTCAGAACTCAACCTAGATGCTCCAGAAAAATAGGTCGGCCACACAGCAGCTAAAGTCTTGAGCACAGAAAGTATATCCGCACCTCTACAGTAATCCACACAATTGGGAGAACCCACAATAATTTGTCACACAAGCACTAGGTCGGGAGAGTACACTCAGCGTCTCCACAGACTGCTAGATCTATTGTAGGAGAGGCGGCGGTGACACTCACCGGGATCGGAATCGATATCAACGACAGGATTGGCGGAACACTACCGTCGGGTTTCTAGGTTTTCTTATTATCGCACAGTAACGGCTCGTGTGCAGAAAAGATAAGATCCCCCTTTTTGAGAAAACCCTAAAACATCCTATTCATATCCCAGGAGATAGATTCAGCAAGTCAAATTTTAACTTAGCACGGGCATTTTTCGACCTCAGCTCGACGAAATCTGCGCCAAGGCCAGAATGTCAAACTTCATTCGTTGAACTTTGCTCGACGAAATCTGTGCAAAGGCCAGAACGTCGAACTTCATTCGTCGAACTCAGCTCGACGAAATCTGTGCCAAGGCCAAAACGTCGAACTTCATTCGTCGAACTCAGCTCGACGAAATCTACGCCAAGGCCAGAACATCGAACTCAGCTTGACGAAATCTGCGTCAAGGCCAGAACGTCGAACTTCATTCGTCAAACTCAGCTCGATGAAATCTGCGCCAAGGCCAGAACGTCGAACTTCATTCGTCGAACTCAGCTCGACAAAATCCGCGCCAAAGCCAGAACATCGAACTTCATTCGTCGAACTCAACTCGACGGAATCTGCGCCAAGGCCAGAACGTCAAACTTCATTCGTCGAATTGAGCTCGATAAAATCTGTGCCAAGGCCAGAACGTCGAACTTCATTCGTCGAACTCAGCTCGACGAAATCTGTGCCAAGGCCAGAACGTCGAACGACGTTGAGTGAATACAACACACTCAACGCCTAAGAGCCAGACTGGCCAGGTAAACCCTTTATTCGACGAAGGCATTGAGTGGACTCGATGCACTCAACGCTTAAGTGCGATAGTCAACGCACTCAATGCCAACATTCGCAGAGTTAACACTTAACCTGCGAAAGCATTGACTGGACTCAATGCTCTCAACGCTTTCAGCCCGATGGCATTGAGTGAGCTAAATACACTCAACGCCAAATGCCTTAGAATATTTTCAGCCCCTTTTTAATATCCTTCAACTAATCATATGAGCTAAATAGTACAGATACAATCTCCCAATTTCTCCACAATCTTATGTGTGACCCTGATAGGCTCATACTGAGTTAGCAGTGAGGCTACATGTTTGATCACTTCCAGATCACTATAGTTGCACCAACATTTTCATCTTTAAGTGCTGGGGTCCACATACAGAAAAGAGCCGTTGAATCAAGAGTAAATTGAATGAATGTGCTGTATGGCTAAATCTCAGCCATCAATCCTGGTGGTGGGCCCACTGCTCGATTGGCCGTCAAAGAATAAAAAGAAGCAAATCGGCCAGAGCAAACAATCAAACCCTTGTCTAGGTTTTCTGAAAATAAAAGTGCGGCCGAACTTCATCTTCTTCCTCGCTTTTCTTTTCGAGCCAGAAGAAGCTGTTCTACACAGAAAACTTAGTAGAGGAAAGAGATAGCTGAAGCAATCACCATCTGCAATAACAGGTTTAGAAGCAATTCTGAGGAAGTAGAACTAAAAGATCTGCAAAAGAGAAAAATAGTTGTTTGAAGAAAGATTCAACTGTCGACTTTATTATCTTCAACAACAAAAGCTTGAGCTGATATCTACTCAGTCTAGGAAGAAGTAGACACAGAGTTCTTACTCTGGTGTCTAATCAAATCACTATTTATTTCTTCTGTATAGATTCTTTGCGAGTCTGATTTTATAAGCCTGTGTTATAAAGGCTAAGGTCTTTGTGGCCTGTGATTTGGCTTATTGCCCAGTGAAAGATCTTTGTGACCTATGGTTTGGCTTAGTGCCTAAGTGGTAGGTCTGTGTGACCTGTGAGGTCCTGCAGGATTTGTTGTAAGCTCTGAAGGAGTCGAGTTTTGGGGTAAGAGCCTTGTCTAACACACTGTTAGAAAGGTGCAGAGGGACAGTGGGCATACCCAAGATTGGGGAACCGCTATAAAATTGTTATGTCTTCTGTGATTGTTCTTGAAAGCTAAAACTAACCTAAACAATAAGCACAGAAATCAGTTAATAATTAAGAAGATTTAAATAGAGACAAAAACCTATTCACCCCCCCCCCCCCCTCTAGGTGTTTAGCTAGCCTAGAAAACAAGACTTTCAAGTGGTATCAGAGGGAGGTTAGTCTTTAAAGGCTTAACAGTCTAAGTAAATCTCCAAGGAAGCTGTCTCTATGGGTTCACGAATGACCAATAAAGAGCTGAGTGTTGTGAGGCTTATAATCTATAGGAAGGAAGACTTCAGCATATGGAAAGCAAGGGTGAGGCAGTTCATGGAAGCTGCTGACCCTAGGATGTATACTACAGTCGAAGAGGGACCTATTGATGTATGGAGACCAGGCGGTCTGGCGGTCTGCCCCTGGCGACTTGAAGATCGCGCGGTCTGGAGATTTCTCTCCAGCGGTTTGCTAGCTGGTTGTTGCTGATTGGTGACCGGACGGTCTGGCGGCTTGACATAGGTGACTTGAAGACAATATCGATTTGTCTTCTCTTCATTATGGTTGCCGGGCAGTTAGTCTATCCGCGAGGCTTGAGCGGCTTGTATAGTGTCTTGTTGCTGTAATTATTAGTCTCATATTGCTTATTTGTAGTCTCTCTTCTCTCCTCAATTCTATAAAAGGGAGTTCATACCTTTGTAAACATTATATTTTTTGGATAATAAAATTCTATTAGTCCAAATTTTCGGTCTTCTTTTTCTAATTCACACATGGTATTAGAGGATTCGATCTTTTCCTTTAGATCCTGTGAGCATCCTCTAACCATGCAACCTGTCTTCTCACGACCTGTTCTCGCGTCTTATTCCTTCTTCTCGCGACCTGTCTTCGCGACTTTCTTCTCCCTCCTACTTGCGCTCTGTTCGCACGGCTTCTTTCTCATCCTAGTCATTTCCCTGTGTGTATGCGACATCTCTGTTTGCCTGCTTTTAAGTCGTCATGACCTGTTCTTCTCGCCGCGGCCTTTCCTAGTAGCCACGTCCTCTTCTTCTCGCCGAGACTTGTTCTTCTCGCCGCGGCTTGTTCTTCTCATCGCGGCCTGTTTGTCTAGTCGCACCCTACTCTTGGTCACTGTGACCTTGTCTTTTCTCTCTATTCGCGCGGCCTGTCTCTTCTATTGTGTCTCTTCTGTTCGTACGGTCTCCTCTATTTTATGCTCTCTTCTCTTCTATGGCCCTCTACGATACCTCTACCACTACTACTCCCTTGGCCCACCCTCCTCCTACTCCTACTCCTTCGGGCAACCTTGACACTGTTTCCAAACTCATCGGTCCCAACTACCCGGACTGGAGTGTATCCTTCACCTTTCTTCTCTGCTCACAATGCAAATGCCATCATCTCACTGATGACTCTCCTCCTCAAGACTCCGCTCTCATTGATGATTGGGACGCTAGCGACGCTATTGTTCGCACTTGGATAGCTAATATCCTTTCTGATGAGTGCCTCCCCGTCATCCGTCATGATGAAACGGTCAAGGCTTCTTGGCTTCATCTTGCCGCTCTCTACTCAAAGGGGGCTAAGACGTCTCATATCTATACTCTATATGCGGACCTCTTTGCTCGTCCCTCCATGTCTCCTGCCGCTGCTTACCAACAGGTTTAGGCCCTCGGAGCCGAGATTCTCCAGAATCGCCCCTTCTCTGCGGATCTAGTAGAGCAACACAAGAACTTCCAGGAGCTTCTGGTTGTGTGCTATCTTCTACGACTTCCTAAGTCTTATGACATGATCTGTCGACAGATCCTTGGCGAGGCGGATTATCCCACCTTGGATGCCACTACTGTCTGCATCTCTGTGGCTACCTCTCTGCTACAACGCCCGTAATTATCCTCCCCTCCTCAACCGGACCACTATGCTCACCAGACTCAGCGGAATGGCTCTGGTGACCGCAACTACCAATCCGGCGAGCGCGGCCCTTCCCGTTTTATCTGCTCTCACTGTGGCCGCACCGGCCACACGGTTGATCGTTACTAGAAGAAGCATCCTCTTCTTCGACCCACTGGGGATGCTTCCACCTCCTCTTCAAAGCAATTTGCCTCGGTGGTCACGTTTTCAGGTAGTGCCCACATAGTTACTCATGGTAAATGGCTGATCGAATCTGGTGCTACAAATCATATGACCGACAATCCTCAGTGTTTTTCTCTCTTAGAAACACATGATTGGTTGCCCCCAGTCTTTATTGCGGACGGTTCTCCCTCACCGGTCAATGGGACGGGAGTGGTTCAGGTCACTCCTTCTCTTCGCTTGGCGGATACCCTCTACGTGCCCAGGTTCCCTTGCAATTTATTATCTGTTACTTTTTTGTGCAAGCAACTACAGTGTTCCATCACATTCACTCCTACTTCTTATTTTTTTCAAGATCCGAGTTCCCAATAGACGATTACTACTGGGACTGAGAGCGGCGGCCTCTACTTCCTCGACAACGTATCTGCTATGTCCGTCTTCTCCTCTTCTTCTACTGATCTTCTTCAGTAGCATCTTTGACTTGGTAATGCTCCTCCACGACTTCTTCGTCAGCTTCTGCCCCAGCTTCCTCCGCAGAGTCCTCCTCTCAACTGTGATGCATGTCAGCTTGGCAAGCATCACCGTTCCTCCTTCCCACCGAAGGAAGGTCGTGGATCTTCCTGTCCATTTGATCTAAATCACTATTATATCTGGGGTCCTGTTCCTACCCTTATCATAGGTCGGGGTAGTTCATATTTTGTAATCTTTATTGCCGATTTCTCCCTCTGTACTTGAGTGTATCTTTTAAAAGATCGTTCTGAATTATTCTCGGTATAGACATCCTTTTATTTAATGATTAAGACTCAATTTGATGTTTCTATTAAAATCTTTCGCTCTGATAACTCAAAGAAATATCTTAGTAATGATTTTTCTGCTTTTTGTATGCAAAATGGAATTGTTCATAAAACTAGATTTGTCTATACCTCACAGTAAAATGGCGTGACAGAACAGAAAAATCGTCACCTCCTTGACGTCGCTCGCACTCTGATGACACAAATGCAGGTTCCTCGATCCTATTGGGGCTATGCCGTTCTCATCTACTATTATCTCATCAATCACATTCCCTCCACGGTTCTCCACAGTCAAACCCCCTCTCCACTCTTTATCCGGGCAAGGATCCATTTCCTCTCCCTCTGCGTATCTTTGGGTGCACGACTTTTGTGCACGCTCCCTCCGCCACCCATGACAAACTCTCCCCGCGTGCCACCAAACGTGTCTTTCTGGGTTACTCTACCACTCAGAAAGGTTATTGTTATTTTGACCCAATTCTTTGCAAGCAGTTCGTCTCCGCAGACGTAACCTTCTTCAAAAATGTGTCCTACATCTCTCACGATTGCTCCTTTCTTCATGAGGTTCCTGCTCCTATCGTCCTCTCTGTCCCATCTACACCTACTGAGATATCTCCTCCTCCGCTATATCCTCCTTCTCCTCTTATTCTCTCTCCGCCTCTGTTGTCTTCCTCTTCTCCGCAACCGTCTCTCTACTCCCGGGCCAACTCTCTCTGACACTGATGCACCGAAAACTGAGGAACACGCCGACCTGGATATTCTCATTGCTCTTCACAAAGAGGTGCAGACATGTACCCAACACTCACTAACTGATGTTATTTCCTATGCTCGTCTTACTCCTCATAGGAATTTTGCATTGGCGATCTCTGCCACTACAATAAGTTAGCAGATATCTTCACCAAGCCTGTGTCTACTTCCTTTTTTCACATTTACAATAAGATGGTCATGATTGATATATATTCTCTAGCTTGAGGGGGAGTGTTGATGTGTATAGACCGGGCGGTCTGCCCCTGGCAAATTTACTACTGCGCGGTCTAGAGATTTCTTTCTAGCGGTTAGCTAGCTGGTTGTTGTTGATTGGTGACCGAGCGGTCTGGCGGCTTGACACAGGGGACTTGAATACAGTGTCGGCTTGACTTCTCTTCATTGTGGTTGTCGGGCGTTTTGTCTAACCGCGCGACTTGTGTGACTTGTATAGTGTCTTGTTACTGTAATTATTAGTCCCACATTGCTTATTTGTAATCTCTCTTCTCTCCTTCATTCTATAAAAGGGAGGTCATACCTTTGTAAATATTATATTTTTTGGATAATAAAATTATGTTAATCCAAATTTTGGTCTTCTTTTTCTTATTCGTACAGGACCATTCATCCCAATGAAAATCTCAGCACTGGATGCAAAGGTCAAGACACCCAAGACATATGATGAGATGACTAAGGATGAGCTTGCCCTAGCCTCAATAAACAAGAGAGCAAAGAATATAATTATGAGTGTTGTTGATGACTCTACACTTCAGAACCTGATCCATTGCACAAGAGCAAAGGAAATGTGGGACACACTGGTGATCTACATAGAGGGGACAGATGAAGCTCGAGATGATAGGAATTCCATGCTCAACCAAGAGTATGAGGCTTTCATGCAATCCAAGGGGGACAACATAACCACCTGTTATGAAAGGTTCTTTAGGATTGTGAATGAATTGAAGACTTATGGAAGGGTATTCAGTCACTATGAACTGAATGACAAGTTCATTAGATCTCTCACTAGAGATTAGGACACAAAGATATGTGCCATCAGAGAAGTGGCGGCCACTAGCCTCTAAGCCTCCTATTAAATTTAATAAAGTGCAACTACCTTCTAACTGGTATTACCATGAGAGTATTTATGGTCACTGGAAGAATATTAGACCCTCTAGTGTGAACAAAGATGTTCCACACTATGGTGTAGATACAGCAAGGGTGCAAGTGCCTTTAAGGTAGCCTATGAGGAAATACAAACGGCTCATCATGGAACATTTGTGTTTGGTACACCAGCCCCTTCAGTCAAGGGTAAAGTTGCTGACTATTCTCCAGATCTTCCAGCCCACTCTAAGACAAAGGGCAAGGCTGTCAGTAGACCATACCTAGGCATCTCTGAGGCCATCAAGAGTATGCTTTCTGAAAAGAAAGCAGTTGCTAGAAGGGCTCAAGATATCCAAAGAACTTCTACTGCTTACCCACCACTTATCAGACTGGGGCTGGGAAACTAAAGAACAGGATGGTTGCTGCTCCTTCTAGACCAAGAGTTGTTGTTAACACATTCACTAGACCTGCTCTGAAAAGAAGGTACAACATCCATGAGTGTTAGTGTTGTGGTAAGGTAGGCCACTTTGATGTTGATTGCTGGCACAATCATAGTGTACAGAGAGACAATGTTAGCTTGCCTGTCAGAAAAGGTGTAGGTAGGCATAATCATTTTCATTCTGACCTGCACCTAGGACCCAATAAAAATTGGGGTCCTAAGGTTAACTGATTTGTGTCTTGCATGTTAGTCTAACTGCCCATACCCCTATATGGTACTTGGATTGTGGATGTTCTAGGTACATGACTGGAACAAGGACCATGCTGAAGGATTATGCTCCAATAAGGAATAGACCAAAGGTTATCTTTGGCGGGACAGAAAATAGGTGACTAGAGGTTTTGGTAAGATCTCTAATGACATAGTCACTACCACTAGAGTAGCCTATGTGGAAGGGGTGCAAAACAACCTAATACACATCAGCCAACTCTGTGATCTTGGCTATGACATAGTATTTCACAAGGATGAGTGCCAAATTAGGAGGTTAAGTGACCAAGAGGTCATCTTAACAGGCACAAGGAGTAGAATTATGTACTGCTTAGATTTCCTATGCTTAAGCAAAGACTCACTTGTATGCCTAGTTGCAGATGATAAAGCCTCTTCCTTTGTCTAGTGGCATAAGAGGCTAGCCCATCTGAATTATAAGACCATAGGCAAGTTGTTCAACAATGAGCTTATTAGGAATGGCCCTAAGTCTATATGCACTAAGGAGGGTATCTGCTCTCCATGCTAAAAGGGCAAACAGACTAAGACCTCCTTCAAGAGCATTGGCACCAAAGACTCAGTGAGGTGCTTATACATCATGTATATGGATCTATTTGGTCCTATGCCAATTCAAAGTCTAGGTAGGAAAGTCTACACCCTTGTGGTTGTTGATGACTTTTCTAGATTTGCCTAGGTGTTCTTTCTAAGGAAGAAATCTGAATCCCCTAATATCTTCTAGGCATTTGTCAAGTAAATTCAGAATGAATTCAATAGCACTATGGTCAAAATCAGAAGTGACCTTGAGATTGAGTTTCAGTCTGAGTACATGACAAGGTTCTGTGAAGAGTAAGAGATTCATCAAAAATTCTCCTCTCCTAGAACACCCCTGTAAAATGGAATTGCTGAGAGAAAAAATAGGACTCTCATAGAGGCTGGTAGAACCTTATTAAGTGACTCATCCCTCCCAGAATACTTCTGGGCTAAGGCAGTTAACACTACATGCTATGTCCTTAATAGGGCTTCTATAACCAAGAGCCACACGAAGACTCCCTATAAAATCTTGAAGGGCAAAAAACCAAATCTGAGCTATTTCAGGATCTTTGGTTTCAAGTGCTATGTGTTTAACAATGGAAAAGTCCATTTAACTAAGTTTGCTGCCAAGTCCCATGAAGGGGTCTTTATTGGGTACATCACTCATAGTAAGGCATATAGAATCTACAATTTAACTAGCCAAGTTGTAGAAGAGTCAATACATGTTGTTTTTGATGAATCCAACATGGTTAATAGTGAGCTGCCTAGCTCCTCCTCTTAAAGTATTGCAGGTACAGAGCAGATGATGGACAAGCTGACCATCAAGGAAGCTACCCCCACAGTCCAAGATAATGATGACAGACTGTCAATTCCAAGAGAAGGGCAAGACATACCAAAATAAATTGAAGACTGGCTAGTTGAAAACCCTGAAGATCAGTAAGATGCAGTTAGATTGCCTCCAACTACCAGACATCTAAGTGACCATCCAGCACACCAAATCACTAGTAATACAAATCATGGAGTCCAGACCAGAAGCAGGAACATGAATACAACTCTTTACTCAAGCTTTCTGTCTCAAGAAAAGCCCAAGAAGTTTGAAGAAGCAATCAAAGACCAGTTCTGGATTGGAGCAATGCAAGAAGAACTAGACTAATTTAAGAGATGTAAGGTCTGGAAGTTGGTTCTCAGACCTCAAGGACAAAATATCATAGGGACCAAGTGGATCTACAGGAACAAGTTGGATAAAGATGACATTATTGTCAAGAATAAGGTTATACTGGTGGCTACAGGCTATATGCAAGAAGAAGGCATAGACTTTGACCAGACCATTGCCCTAGTAGCGAGATTGGAAGCAATAAGGATAGTCCTTGCATTTGCTGCCTATCAGGGATTCAAAGTCTACCATATGGATATCAAGTCAGCATTCCTGAATGGGGACTTAAAAGAGGAAGTATATGTGGATCAGCCATCAGGTTTTATAGATCCTAACTTTCCAAAGTTTGTTTATAAGTTTAGGAAAGCTCTATATGGGCTAAAGCAAGCCCCTAGGCTTGGTATGAAACCTTGTCCAGCTTCCTCACTGAGAATAAATTCTCAAGGGGGAAGATAGACAAGATCCTATTCCTAAGGGAATCAAAGGGCAAGCTTATCCTAATCCAGATATATGTCGATGACATTATCTTTGGATCTACTAATGACAAACTTTGCAGGAAGTTTGATAAACTTATGCATGGGAAGTTTGAAATGATCAGTATGGGTGAGCTCAAGTTCTTCTTGGGACTCCAAGTAAGACAGACTGATGATGGCTTGTCCATATCCCAGTCCAAGTTCACCAAGGAGCTAATCAAGAAATATGATATGGAGAATGCCTCCACCATGAGAACTCCCATGGGGTCAAGTATGCATATAGGAATAGATTAGGCAGGGAAACCTGTTGATGAGTCTTTGTATAGAGGGATAATTGACTCCCTTCTATACCTGACTGCTAGTAGGCCTGACATCATATATGCTACATGTGTCTGTACTAGGTATCAGGCTTGCCCTAAAGAATCCAATTACTCTGCTACAAAGAGAATCTTGAGGTATCTTAAGGGAACACCAGATCTTGGCCTATGGTACCCTAGAAATAGGGATTTTGATCTAACAGGATTTTCAGATACAGATTTTGCAGACTGCAAAGAAGACAGAAAAAGCACTATTGGAACCTGTCAGTTCTTAGGAAGAAGGCTAGTATCTTGGAGCAGCAAGAAGCAAACTAGTGTGGCTATATCTACTACAGAGTCAGAGTACATATCAGCAGACAGCCGCTATGCTCAGCTGCTGTAGATCTAAGATCAGCTCCAAGATTACAACCTTCAGGTAAGTAGAACTCCTATATACTGTGATTCTACAAGTGTTATTTCTATTTCTAGGAATCCTGTCTCACATAGCAGGACTAAGCACATAGAAATCAGATATCATTTTATTAGGGAGCATGTGGAGAAGGAAGACATCAGTCTTGAGTTTGTCACCACAGACAAGCAAGTGGCTGATATCTTCACTAAGCAATTAGATGAAACAAAGTTCAACACTTTCAAATTTGAGCTGGGTATGTTGAACTTGGCCTAGATTCAGGCACTCCCTTTTGCATTTTTTTAGTGCAGGTATTGTTCCTCTTGCAGGAGATAAAGACTCCCCAGTGGTATCAGTTAACTGATGCTTCTACTGAGGGGGAGTAAGTTACTCTGGAAGGTTCAACCCCTATCTGCCTATTCTGAAGAAGTCAAAAAGGGAGAGAGAAGGTCATAGCAAGTGGGAGAGATGGCAAGGGGGGAGAGGACATATCCAGTCATACAGAGAAGGATATATCCAGAGAAGGACATGTGGCAACTAAGGACAAGGAAATGAAAAGAAACATATTTCATCGAACTGAGATCGACAAATTATGAGCATTTTGTCGAACAGAGATCGACGAATTATAAACCTTTAGTCAGATGGAGAGCGACGAATTGTGAATAAGGAAACTGATTTCTTACAAATAAACCCAAGGGGAGAAAGAGTTGTTCACATATAGGGGAGAAAGTGATCAAGGCACTCAAGTAGGACAAACACCTTGCAGCAAAACAGCGGGAGTAGGTGATGCTCACCATCCAGGCAGAAAATGAGGTACACTTCCTTAAGTTGTTATGTCATAATTAAATATTTATTTTGCTGTATAAGTTGTGTGTATCATTGACCAAGGAAAGAAAATAATTTGGATAAGGGTTTTGACTTCTTCAAATAGAGGGAGATTGTTGGGTCCATTGTTCCCAAATGTCCCTGATTTGTAAGAAGTCAAACAGGTCAATGTCACACACACCAACTGTATTTGATGTGTACTTGAGGTCATGAGTGAAGGTTAGTTCATATTACATTGATTGGATAAGTGGACACAATAATTGGTTGCTGGACATAGCAAAAATCTACTAAGTCCACAGGCATTGAGTGGAGCAAGCTCACTCAACACTAGAGGTAAGGAATGAATATTATCTAGCTAGAAATTTGCCCAGGTCCACAGGCGTTGAGTGAGTAGAGCTCACTCAACGCCATATTACAAATGACGCTGAGTCTGTCTAAGCCTAACTATCAAATAGGCTGAAAATGTGGCTAAGTCCACAAGTATTTAGTGTGGTCTACTCACTCAACGCTATACAGCTTTTAGCGTTGAGTGTTGTTGTGTCTGTCAACGCCACAGTAAAAGTTGGGCAAAATCTTAATTAAGTCCACAGACGTTGAGTGTATCTTACTCACTCAACGCCATGACAGAAAATTTGTCTAAGTAGCAAGGCGTTGAGTGTAGCTTACTTACTCAATGCCATAGAGCAATAACATTAGCTGTATCCTTTCTTATGTGTTTCAGACACAGATATTTGGCTAAGTCCAAAAGCGTTGAGTGTAGCTTACTCACTCAACGTCAAATAACAGAGAAAATTTGTTAAGTAGTTTGGCGTTGAGTGGAGCTTACTCTCTTAACGCTAAGGCTCAAAAATCTGACTAAGGATAAAAGCCTAGAGTTCGTCGAACTGAATTTACTCTTTCGTCGAACTGAGCTTGGCTTTCGTCAAACTAAGCCTAGAGTTCGTCAAACTGAATTTACTCTTTCGTCGAACTGAGCTTGGCTTTCATTGAACTGAGCTTAGCTTTCGTCAAACTGATCTTTTTGAGTAGAGATTAGAGTTCATTGATCGGAGCTCAGCATTCATCGAGCTAATCACTCTCAATGCCTAGACAGACAGAATTTTGTCTAAGTATTATGGTGTTGAGTAATGCTTACTCACTCAACGCCTTTGCTTCTAATGCTTGAATTTTGTCGAAGTCCACAGATACTGAGTCATGCTGACTTCAGCAAACTCAAAAGTCAACCAAAATTCAAATGTTGCGGGATTACTGCCAGAGGCGCTGGCGGCCAGCTGTTATCATCCTCTACACTTGGAAAGATATACTTTTGTCTTTAAGTGTTGGGGCCCACACACAACAAAGAGCCGTTGAATCAAGAGTAAATGGAAAGAATGTGTTGTATGGCTAAATCTCAACCATCAATCCCGGTGGTGGGCCCACTGCTCGATTGGCCATCAAAGAATAAAAAAGAAGAAAATCAGTTAGAGCAAACAATCGAATACTTGTCTAGGTTTCCTGAAAACGAAAGTGTGGCTGAACTTCATCTTCTTCCTTGACTTTCTTGTCGAGCCTGAAGAAGTTGTTCTGCACAAAAAACTTAGTAGAGGAAAGAGATAGCTTAAGTAATCACTATCTACAACAACAGGTTTAGAAGCAATTTTGAGGAAGCAGAACTACAAGCTCTACAAAAGAAAAGATAACTGTTTGAAGAAAGATTCAACTGTCGACTTCATTGTCTTCAAGAGCAAAAGCATGGGCTGATATCTGCTCAGTCCAAGAAGAAGTAGACATAGAGTTCTTACTCTGGTGTCTAATCAAATCACCATTTATTTTTTCTGTATAGATTCTTTGTGAGTCTGATTTTGTAAGCCTGTGTTATAAAGGCTAAGGTCTTTGTGACCTGTGGTTTGGCTTAGTGGCGAGTGAAAGGTCTTTATGACCTGTGAAATGACTTAGTGCCTAAGTGGTAGGTCTGTATGACCTGTGAGGTCCTGCGGGATCTATGATGTAAGCTCTGAAGGAGCTGAGTTTTGGGGGAAGAGCCTAGTCTAGCACACTGTTAGAAAGGCGCAGAGGGACAGTGGACGTACCCAAGATTGGGGAACCACAATAAAATTGTTGTGTCGTCTGTGATTGTTCTTGAAAGCTAAAACTAACCTAATCACTAAGCACAAAATCGGCTAACAATTAAGAAGGTTTAAATAGAGACAAAAACCTATTCACTCCTTCTAGGTGTTTATCTAGCCTTGAAAATAAGACTTTCAAATAGAGTGAACACTAGACCGAGTGCACTTAAAGCACCCCATGAGGAAATCAAAATAAAGAGTCTTGAACCATTTGCAATTGGGTAAACTGCACCAATACGAAAGGGAAAGGAAGAGGCTGTAATCCAAAAGCCCACAACCAAGAAAGGACAAGTGACTGTACTGCCCCTTTTTAATCAAGCACACAACAACAAAGTCTGCAACAAAAATGTCAAAATTTCTGAATGTTGCTCTTCTGTTCATCAGCACACACACACACCACACTTAAAGTGAATCAAAAGAGGATATACAATATATATGACTACTGGTGTTGTGGCAAAATAGGCCACTTTGCCAAGGACTGTTGCATCAACCCAATGGATCCAAAAGCTTATCATGTGAAGCTGTTTAATAGTAATATAAAGAAACTTTTTATATAATTATAGTGAACAAGAACCAAGGATCCAAAACTATTTGGGTGCTAAAGGAGAAGTGATTTGTTTTGTAGGACTGTCCAAAGACCATCAAAAATCCTATCTGGTAATTGGACAATGGTTGTTCTAGGCATATGACTGGAACAAGAAGCCTACTAAAGAAGTTTACCTCTGTTGAAAATGGACTCAAGGTATTCTTTGGTGGATCATATAGAGGGCTAACAAAAGGCTATGACATGATTACCAATGACATAGCCTCCTTGACAAATATGGCTTATATGGAAGGGTTGTAGCATAACCATATAAGCATAAGACAACTTTGCGACTTAGGTTGTGTTGTTAAATTCCACAAGGATAATTGTCTGATGAAGAGATCTATAAACTCTGAAATAATACTAATATGCACTAGGAGTGGAAATATATATTGCTTAAATTTTTTATATTTAGATATTTTCACACCTATATGTTTGGTAGCAAATGATAGAGCATCTCTTTGTATCCAATGACATATGAGACTAGCTCATATAAATTATAAGACTCTAAATAAACTGCTAACACAAAAATCTAGTAAGTTATGAACCTGACTGGAAGTGCATTAAAGATGGCTCATGTCACGAAAGAAAAATGGGCAAGCAAACAAGATCTTCCTTTAAGATCATTGATCCCAAAGATTCCACAAGATGTTTATATCTTCTGCATATAGACTTATTTGTTCCTATGACAATTCATAGTCTAGGAGGAAAGTCATACACCTTTCTAATTGTTGATGATTATTCTAGATTTGCATGAGTGCTCTTTCTAAAAAAATTCAGATACATTCAACATCTTTATGTTTTTATTAAGCAAATCTAGAATAAAATAAGCTTGTTGGAACACCCTATTACTATTTGGGTTAGGATGACTATATTTCTATAGGGATTTTGTGTTGTGACCTCCTTGTTGTTATAAAGGTCACATAGGTTAGTTAGAGTCGACTTCAGCTCGACGCAGAGTCGACTTCAGCTCGACGCAGAGTCGAACTCAGCTCGACGCTGAGTCGACCTCAGCTCGACGTGGAGTCGACCTCAGCTCGACGTTCCGTCAAGCCCAGTTCTGCTTTCTGAAACCACTCTCTGGCCGACGTGTGTCGTGCTCAGATCGACGTTTTATTGTGAGCTCGACGTTTTCCAGGCTCCCGTCAGTTTTGAATAGGAATTCAAATTCCTTCTGTCAGAACAATTAATGCTGAAGATTTATTGGCCGTTACAACAAATCTGGTGCATGGCTCAAGGAATTTTCTAAGGAATGTTTGCCTGGCACTTCCTTTGAGACATGGACATTTAAGGAAAGCATTTAATGCTTGCTGCCAACGGCTATCAAAGACTCAGAAGAAGAACACAGAGATAATATTCTATCAGTCAACAGAGAACAACGAGACTTCTTTTTCTTGCTCTCTGTGATATTCATTCAAGCTTACACACAGGAATTTTGATTGCTTCAGACACAACCATCCAACTTGTTTGGATCATCTTTTGCTGGAGCAGATCAGATCATTGAAGACCTGTCACCCTTGTGCAAAGCTCTCCTTCCTGAACTACTTCTTGATCTTAGGGGGAGCTTTGACAACATCAACAGATCCACTTTGCTTCTCTCTACTTATTGATAGAGAAGACAACATCAGCTTTTTCTTTTTCTTTCTATACAGGGTTTTAACTCCCTTCAAAAGTTACCTTTGGTTTTGCTGAAACCTGGTCAAAAATCAGCCCTTTGGTTTGTGAGAACCTGGTCAAAAACTCTCTGGTGCTCAAGACACCTGATCAACTCATCTTGAAGTGGATTCCTATCAAGGGTGATAGAAGAGTGGACTACCCAAGATTTTGGGGAACCACTATAGCTCATTGTGTATTCTGGTTGCTTGTTTCTTTGTGTTTTGCTTTGTGCTGTGATTCTCTTCTTACTTTGATTAATTGCTATAGCACCATATACTAAGTAAATCTAAGCCTTCTCTCCATACAAGTTTTAATTTGTAAAACTATTTTAAATCACTCTATTCACCCCCCCCCCCTCTAGAGTTAGGATTGATCTTATCCCTCACTTTCAATTGGTATCAGAGGGAAGTTGATCATTCATACAGGCTAACACCTGGATCAAAAGATCTCTGATAAGATCATTTCTCTCAAAAGGGTTATTTCTTTTAGTTTTACTTATCCTTAAAACTCATGGCACAAAACAAGGACTTTGCTAGCACCAGACCTCCTATGTGCAATCTCTCTAAGTTTGCACTATGGAAGGCAAGGATTAGACTTTACATGAATTCATTTGATGAGGACATCTTTAATTCTGTGTTGACAGATTGTCCAAGGCCTCCCATAGGAACAAGTACATCAGCTGTTCCTCCTCCTTCAGGAACTGATGCTGACATAAGAAAGTGGAAGGCAGCAGATGCTAAAGCCATGAACATCTTGGCTCAAACCATGTCAGATGACATTTTCCAGAAAGTAGCTGAATGCAATACTGCCAAAGAGATCTGGGAAAAACTTTCAGAAATTGTATCAGGTTCTGCAGATGAAAGAAAGGATAGGAGATCCTACCTCATCACCCAGTATGAGAACTTCAAAAAGGCAGAGTCTGAGTCAGTTGCTGACATGTACAACAGACTGAGTCTAATCATCAGTGAGCTTAGATCACTAGATAAGGACATATCTCTCACTGAGATAAATGACAAGATACTGACTTGTTTCCCTAGCTCTTGGGACTCAAGAATCTGGTCAATTAAAGATGGAAGGAATGTCTGTGAGTTATCCACAGAAGCTCTTCTAGGAAAGCTCAAGAGTTATGAGCAATTCATTAAGAAGAGAGAAGAAGAGCAGAAGATATCCACACCAACTGAAAAGGTTGAGAAAACCATTGCCTTCAAGGCACAGGAAGAACAACCTAAAGAAAAGGTGTTGGGAAATGAAGAGCTTATGAGCCTACTTGTCAAAAGGTTCAATAAGCTGAATAAAAAGAACTTCAGAAGATGGTCATCCAAAGACAAAGACAAGCCAAGGTATGACAGATCTACTAATAAAGATATTATCTGTTTTGGCTGCAGGAAACCAGGACACATTGTCCCCAACTGTCCAGAAAATCAAGATAAGGACAGAAGGGACAAGAAGGAAAGAAAAGATAAAAGGAAGGATAAGGAGTCAAGGAAGTACCATGACAAGCCTTCCTCCAGCAACAACAAGCACACCAGAAAAGGATTTGTGGCTGAATCCTGGAGTGACTCTGATGAGTCTGATTCATCATCCAGCTCTAGTGATGATGAGGATGATGCAGAAGAAAAAGGATTCTGCATGATGGCCATCAATGCATCTCAAAAGAATACTGATTCAGAGCTTGATGCTGACCACCTATCTGATCAGGAACTTACTGAGGATCAGGTAATAGATTCATTTGATTTTAATTCTGATGAATTTAAATCTGAGTTCAAATCTATGTGCATTGACTTGATTGAATCTCAAAAGTTAATTATAACTCTTAGAGAACCATTGATTGAATGCAAATCCATTAACTCAGATAATCTTAGACTCTTAGAAGAGTTGAAGCAGTGTGGGGAGGAGATAGCCTCACTGAAAGGTGAACTATCTAAGGCCAAACAATTTGAAGAAACCCTTAATGGGAGAAGTATCAAATTAATGGACATCACAAGTACAGTGAACTCAAGATTGAATGGTTCATTGGGCTTGGGTGCTTCATCCAGCCAACCCATAGTGCTGACAACTCCAATCAAATTTACTAGTGACAAGGGTAAAGGAGTCTTGATAGTGGCTAGGAAGAATGCTGACTTAACCCAGGAAACTGGACAAAAAGCGTCGAACGAAGCTCGACGGAGGTCGAACAGAGCTCGACGTAATCGCAAGAAAACGTCGAACTCAGGTCGACGCCTTCTACCTTCTGAACAAAGCAAGACTTCGCCGTTGAATGGAGCTCGACGCACTCACCAGAGTCCGTCGACCGAAGCTCGACGTGCGTCGAGCCAAGTTCAGAGCAAAAGTCAGCTCTCAGGGGTTAATTCAAGATTTAATTCCAGCTCCACATCTCATCACTTTAACCCTTATACTGAATGGATAATACCTCCTAGGAGATATCATCCTGTAGGCTATAAGAGTCAACCTGAGATGTCTTTTATTTCAGAGTTTAAAGGATATCAAGAAAGGCCCAAGGTAAACTGGGTCAAAAACAATTGATTTGTTGTATGTGCCGGTAAAGACCTATCCAATTGAGAACCAGCAGTGGTACTTGGACAGTGGGTGCTCAAAGCACATGACTGGCAACAAGGAGAACCTTGTGTCCTTCAAAGCCAAACATGGACCCAAAGTAATCTTTGGAGATTCAAACTTTGGACAAACAAAAGGCTATGGCCAAGTCAAAATAGGGTCAATTACATTCAAGAAAGTGGCCTATGTGGAAGGACTAAAGCACAACTTAATCAGCATCAGCCAGCTATGTGATGCTGGTTATCAGGTTTGGTTTACCAACTCAGCATGTAATATTGCATTAAATAACAACATTGTTTTAATTGGTAATAGACAAGATAACATATATCTAGTTGATTTCAATTCATCTAAAGTAGATATTTGTTTATTTAACTCCCTTAGCAAACCTAATGAACTATGGCATAAAAGATTAGGACATGTGAACCTTAGAACCATTGCTAAGTTATCCAAAGACAACCTTGTTAGAGGACTACCTTCTGGTCCCTACAAGAAGGAAGGACTTTGCAAGGCTTGTCAATTAGGCAAGCAAACTAAAAATAGTTTCAAGTCACTTAATAAGAGTGATTCACCTAGAATTTTGTACTTATTGCACATGGACCTTTTTGGACCAATTAATGTACAAAGCCTAGGAGGGAAATCTTATGCTTTAGTAGTTGTAGATGACTTCTCAAGATTCACTTGGGTGTTCTTTCTGAGAAAGAAGTCTGATAACTTCAAGATTTTGACAGATTTTCTCAAAGGCATACAGATTGAGTTCAATACTCACATTGCCCTGATCAGAAGTGATCATGGGACAGAGTTTGATTCTCTTCTTATGCTAGAGTTCTGTCAGAAGGAAGGTATCAGGCACACTTTCTCAGCTCCGAGAACTCCTCAACAAAATGGGGTAGTTGAAAGGAAAAATAGAACCCTTATTGAATCTGCCACAACATTGTTGACAGATGCTCACCTTCCTCTAACCTTTTGGGCAGAGGCTGTGAACACCTCCAACTATGTTTTGAATAGAAGCCTGATACATAAACTGAAGGGTAAGACTCCCTATGAGTTACTCAAAGGGAAGAAACCTAAAGTAAATTATTTCAAAATTTTTGGTTGCATTTGCTTCATTCACAATAATGACAAGAAATACCTAGCTAAATTTGAAGCCAAAGCTGATGAAGGAGTGTTTCTGGGATACTCCATGATTAGCAAGGCTTATAGGGTTTTTAACAAGTGCTCTAATAAAATTGAAGAATCCATGCATGTTACATTTGATGAAACTAATATGTCTTATAAGGAGAAGGAGACTTCTACCATAAGCAATTTGCAGGAACATTCAATTTCAGAAAATCTGAAGCAGCTTACCATCACAGACAAAGATTCATTACCTTCAACAATTCAACAAGACGCTGAACTTAGTGACAATGAAGAGGAATCTCAGGTCTTGGAAAGCTAAAATGGTCAACAAATTGAAGAACCAGTTGTTGTTCCACAAGAGGAAACAACAACACAGGTTGGTGCACCATCAACACCCCTTGTTGATTTAGTAACAACAAGAGATCACCCAATTTCACAAGTAATTGGAGATATCTCAGTAGGTGTGCAAACAAGGAATCAAGTTAATCACAATATTATGCACACTTGCTTTCTTTCTCAAATTGAGCCTCAAACAATACAAGATGCAGAGCAAGATCCAAACTGGATCATTGCAATGCAGAGGAGTTGAATCAATTTGAAAGGAATAAAGTTTGGGAATTAGTACCAAGACCAAGGAACCAGCAAATTGTTGGAACCAAATGGGTATTCAGGAACAAGTTGGATGATCAAGGAATAATTGTGAGAAACAAGGCAAGACTTGTTGCACAAGGATATTGCCAAGAAGAAGGGATTGATTATGACCAAACCTTTGCACCAGTTGTAAGGTTGGAGGCCATAAGAATCTTTCTTGCATATGCAGCTCACAAGAGATTTAAGGTATATCAGATGGATGTCAAGAGTGCATTTCTCAATGGAGACATCAAGGAAGAGGTTTATGTAAAGCAACCTCCAGGTTTTATCTCTCCAACCTCTCCTGATCATGTTTTTAAACTGCATAAAGCTTTATATGGTCTCAAGCAAGCTCCTAGAGCATGGTATGAGACCCTAGCTTGTTTTTTATTGGAAAATGATTTTAAAAGGGGTAGAGTAGACCAAACTCTCTTTATTAGAACTCATAGGTCCCATATCCTACTAGTATAAATTTATGTAGATGATATCATATTTGGGTCTACTGATTCAAACTTATGCAAAAAGTTCTCACAACTTATGCATTCAAAGTTTGAAATGAGTAGCATGGGTGAGCTTGCTTTCTTTCTAGGATTGCAAGTTAAACAACATGTGGATGGCATTTTCATTTCTCAAACCAAGTATGCAAGAGAACTGGTTAAGAAATTTGGAATGTCTGAAGCATCTTCTATGAAAACACCTATGCCTACAAATGTTGTTTTAGATGCTGATGAATCTGGAAAACCAGTTGATCAGACAAACTATAGAGCAATCATTGGCTCATTACTTTATCTAATAGCTAGTAGACCAGACATAATGTTTGCTACATGCATTTGTGCTAGATTCCAAGTAAGCCCTAGAGAGTCCCACCTCACATTAGTTAAGAGGATTCTTAGGTATGTAAAAAGTTGTCCTAATCTAGGTCTCTGGTATCCACATGACTCAGGATTTGATCTAACTGGATTTTCATATTCTGATTATGCTGGATGTAGAGTAGACAGGAAAAGCACTAGTGGAACTTGTCAATTCCTTGGTGATAGACTTGTCTCCTGGTTTTGTAAGAAACAAACTTCTGTGTCCACATCAACTGCTGAAGCTGAATACATGGCTGCAGGCAGTTGTTGCTCACAGATTTTGTGGATTCAAAACCAGCTCCTAGACTATGGCTACAACTTAGAGATGTCTAAAATTTTTTGTGATAATACTAGTGCAATTTGCATTGCACAAAGTCCAGTTCTCCATAGTAGGACTAAGCACATAGAGATCAGACATCACTTCTTAAGGGATAATGTAGAAAAGAAGAAAATTGCACTAGAATACATCTCCACTGAACTACAAAGAGGAGATATTTTCACCAAGCCCTTGGATGAAAAGAAGCACTTCTTCTTCCTCAATCAGTTGGGAATGCTAGATGGAGACAGTATAAATTAAAACTCCAAGATTTTGAAACCCATAATTAACAGGAATAGGAAAAATTTCATTTTAAAATTCCTCTGTCTGAGTGGTTTCTTTGAGCTCTGAACTAAGCTCGATGCTGCGTCGAACTAAGATCGACGGTCCGTCGCCCTCAAAAGCGTCGAACGTCGACGTCAACTTCTAGCGTTGAACTAAGTTCACAGCTCCCTAGCTTCTTGAGTTTTTCTCCCTTCGGTCGACGCCTTCGTTCAACGTCGACCTGAGCTCGACGTATAGCATCAGCCCAAGCGTCGAACGTCGACCTAAGCTGCACGCTGTTGAGTCGTTTCAGTTCCCCTAGAGCCTTAGAGCGTCGACCTGAGCTCGACGTTCTTTCCATTTCTGCGTCGAACCCTAGTATAAAATCATTCTTCTCCGTCATTCGCAGTTGCGCTCTCATATTTTCTGCTCAAGCTTTCTCCCTCCAAATCCTTTACTCTTGATCTTGGAAGGTATCTATTTGCAGGATAATGGCAATTGCTGCAGGTGCATTGGCGGCAATGAAGTTTGATTCAGGTTTTGACATCGACATCGACTCCTTTGATGGATCATCACAGAATTTTCTGGATATTCTGGAGCTATTCAAAGAGCAGCACCTGGTTAACTTCATGACAACCAGGATTCCTCTTCCAGAATCTGAAATCAAAGAGTGGATTTTTACTGCAGTGAATTCAGATAACAGTACGATGACTGGAACAATTTCAGGGAATGAGGTAGCCATTTCTCCTCAAATCATTTCAGAGGTTTTCGGTTTTGCTGTTGGAGATGATGAGATAGAACTCTCTGTGGAAGAGTTTGCTGTGATGCTAGACAGAATGTAGCATAATTCTGGTAACCCCTCTAAACTTTTAAAAGTTAACCTAGCTATTGAGTTTAGGCTGTTAGCAGATATCACAGGCAAGGTAATTTGTGCAAAGAGGACTGCACATGATGCCATTACTAGGCATCAATTTTGCATTATGGCTGCAATTTTGGATAAGAAGCATCCCAATTGGGGTTTGATTGTTTTTGATATGATTAAGAAGAAAATGGATAAGAACTTTGTCCACTTTGGAAGGGTTCTTGGTTTGATTCTGAACCACTGTTGCCCTCAGTTGCTTGTGTCCTCAAAGAAGCACATCAATGCTTCTAAGAGGCTCACTTGTGCACTGATTGGCAAGTGGGACAGGAAGATTGTGAACTCCAGGGCAGCTGCAGCAATGAGGACTTCTGCAGACACCAGGACTGTAGAGGTCACTCTTCCTCAGTCTACTGGCCCAAAAGCAGGGGTTTTGCCATCTTCCTCCATCATCCTCCCATCCTCTTTCATTCCAACAACAACAATCATCTCATCCACTCAACCCATCCCTTCATCCATTTCTACTATTGCATCCTCCATTCCACCACTCATCACTTTCCATCCCCTCCACTATTTTCCTCCCATGATCTTGGACTCTTCATCTCATGAGGACATCCTTTCCCTTGACATTCATGATGAATCCTTCATGGATGCCTCTCCCTCCTCTCCTCATGACTTCCACCCTTCATCAACATTTTCAGAACTTCTCCTATCCTCCATCCATGAACCAGCTATCCCTCCCATGTCTGCACCACCAACAACATCTTCTACCTTCACCTTCTCTGCTGCTCCCTCAACCTCTACTCAAGTCCCACTTGAGCAAGTAGATCTTTTGCCTTTGGCCAATAAGCTTTTTGATATTTTGGCCCCTAGGCTCTCCTCTCTATTGGATGCCAAGCTGTCTCCTCTAGTCCTTTCCCTGAGCTCTCTCTCTGCCTCAGTCTCATCCCTCTCATCCTATCTGGCATGCCCTTCTTTTAGGGGCCTAGAGTCAGCTGCCACTGATTCTAGGCAGGGGGAGATGTCAGCAGAAGAAGAGCTGCAGCCTTCAGCAGTACAGGTAGTACAGGGTTGTTCAGAGACAGTTTCAGCAGTAGAAGTTCAGATGACCTCTGAGGCTCCTCCTCAAGGTTCAGTTCAGATGATCAGCAGTGCCTTAGACTTTCAGTCCTTGGCATCTTCTGTCCAGAGCTTCTACCTTCCAGCACATCTTCACTTCAGAAACTACAGCCTCCTGCCTCCTCAAGAAGACTTGTCTAGGGCCATTGTCCCTTTTCAGAAGATCATTCCATCCTCCTTGGCTATTGATGCCATGATCCTTGATGAAGCAGTGGTAGCTGTGGCTCCTGCTTGTGATGATGTTGTTGTTGAAGCAGTAGTAGCTGCTAAGACTGTTCCATCAGAAACTTCAAGTGAATTGATTGAGACACCAGATGAAGTTGAGACCATTGTCTCCCAAGTTCTTCAGGAACTAGCCACCTCAGCCTCTATGGCTCCTGAGGCTATTTCCTTTCCTGTAGTGTTAGACTCCTCTTCTACACTGTCAGTAGACCTTCCTCCAGTTACTTCTTCAGCTGCTCCAGCCCCCATCAATTTTCCTATCTCAAAGAGAACTTACATAGATCCTTATGATGAATCTCAAAGCTCAGAGGATGAATTTGCAACTGATTCTGATGACTCCTCTACAACCATTGCAAGGAAGAGGAAAGCAAGATCCAAAGCAATGAAAAGAGTTCCATTGGCTAGAGCCACAGATCATGACATCCCTTACCACATCAAGTACAACTGTGAAATCACTGAGCCCTGGATGCAATATTCTCTAAACCAAAGAAAGGCAATGAAGAAGAAAATAAAGTTCAATGAAGTCCCCTCCAAGCCTGTCCATCAGCCTCCACCTCCACCTCCTCCAGATGCAGGTGCAAGTGCAAGCCTCTCTTCCAATCCTGCCCCATCATCTCTGCATGGCAAGACCTATCAGTCAAGAAGATCCCAAGGGTATAACCAGCAAAGAGGATACAATAGAGGCAGGCAGTCCAGAGGAAGATCAGGATCTCAACCTTACCAAAGGGGAGGACCCATTGATCCAACCTCTGGTCCCTATCCTTACAGACCCAGAGTTGACTTCACTCCAAGAACTCATCAAGAACACTCTGCCAACAGATATGAACCAGCTATTCCTTTTGAAGATCCTACTAAAACTCCAGCTTACTGGAAGGCCAGGATGACTGAGATGGCTGCTCTGAATGAGATTGACAGAGCTAGAGCAAGAGGTCTGGACACCTCTCACATCAGCACCATGTCAGATCAAAGGAGAGAAGAATTGGAGAAATACAACTCAAGGAAATTCTTTGATTCTGATAAGTATATGCAACTTCATCCTGCAGCTGTACCAGCTAGTGGAAAAGGTCAGAAATCCTTAGGTGCAGCTGAAGATTACAGATCCAAGAAGGATACTACAAATCCTAACAGGGAAATTATCTTCAAGGGAAGTGATCAAGACAAAGCTCCAAAAGAAAAGTAATGTAAGGTGTTTTATTTCTTTTTCTCTGCTGGATACAGGACATTAAACATTATTGTTGCTATATAGTGTTATATATATGCTGCTTTATTCTGTCACATGTCTGGTTGTATTTTATTCAGCTTTGTCTTGCTTTACTTCTTTTTGAATCCCTAAATTCATGTAAATAGTAATCCTAATCCAAATAGGGGGAGATTGTTGGAACACCCTATTACTATTTGGGTCAGGATGACTATATTTCTATAGGGATTTTGTGTTGTGACCTCCTTATTGTTATAAAGGTCACATAGGTTAGTTAGAGTCGACTTCAGCTCGACGCAGAGTCGACTTCAGCTCGACGCAGAGTCGACTTCAGCTCGACGCAGAGTCGACATCAGCTCGACGCTGAGTCGACCTCAGCTCGACGTGGAGTCGACCTCAGCTCGACGTTCCGTCAAGCCCAGTTCTGCTTTCTGAAACCACTCTCTGGCCGACGTGTGTCGTGCTCAGATAGACGTTTTATTGTGAGCTCGACGTTTTCCAGGCTCCCGTCAGTTTTGAATAGGAATTCAAATTCCTTCTGTCAGAACAATTAATGCTGAAGATTTATTGGCCGTTACAGCAAATCTGGTGCATGGCTCAAGGAATTTTCTAAGGAATGTTTGCCTGGCACTTCCTTTGAGACATGGACATTTAAGGAAAGCATTTAATGCTTGCTGCCAACGGCTATCAAAGACTCAGAAGAAGAACACAGAGATATTATTCTATCAGTCAACAGAGAACAACGAGACTTCTTTTTCTTGCTCTCTGTGATATTCATTCAAGCTTACACACAGGAATTCTGATTGCTTCAGACACAACCATCCAACTTGTTTGGATCATCTTTTGCTGGAGCAGATCAGATCATTGAAGACCTGTCACCCTTGTGCAAAGCTCTCCTTCCTGAACTACTTCTTGATCTCAGGGGGAGCTTTGACAACATCAACAGATCCACTTTGCTTCTCTCTACTTATTGATAGAGAAGACAACATCAGCTTTTTCTTTTTCTTTCTGTACAGGGTTTTAACTCCCTTCAAAAGTTACCTTTGGTTTTGCTGAAACCTGGTCAAAAATCAGCCCTTTGGTTTGTGAGAACCTGGTCAAAAACTCTCTGGTGCTCAAGACACCTGATCAACTCATCTTGAAGTGGATTCCTATCAAGGGTGATAGAAGAGTGGACTACCCAAGATTTTGGGGAACCACTATAGCTCCTTGTGTATTCTGGTTGCTTGTTTCTTTGTGTTTTGCTTTGTGCTGTGATTCTCTTCTTACTTTGATTAATTGCTATAGCACCATACACTAAGTAAATCTAAGCCTTCTCTCCATACAAGTTTTAATTTGCAAAACTATTTTAAATCACTCTATTCACCCCCCCCCCCCCCCCCTCTAGAGTTAGGATTGATCTTATCCCTCACTTTCAAAGCTGTTCTGTGGTCAAAATTAGAAGTAACCATGGTATATAATTTCAATCTAGAGCTATGATAGAATTCTTTAAAGATAGGTATCTTTCAAGAATTTTTCTCACCAAGAACTCTATAGTAGAATGGAGTTACCGAGAGGAAGAATAGAATACTTGTTAAGTCTTGTGAACTATGCTGAGTGACTTTTCACTACCAGAATATATCTGGACTTAAACAATCAACACAACTTGCCACGTGCAACATAGATCCTTAATTAACAAGAATCACAAAAAGACTCCCTATAAGCTAACGAAGGGCAGAAAACCAACACTTTCCTACTTTAAAATCTTTGAGAGCAAATGCTATGTGTTGAATAATAGAAAGTCATATCTTACTAAATTTACTGAGAAATTCTTTGAAGGAATCTTTTTGGGGTACAAAAGCCACAACAAAGCATACATAATTTATAATAATTAAAACAAGTGTGTAGAAGAATATATAAATTCTGTTTTGATGAGACACACTTGATACATGTGAGTATGACTAGTTCTTCTACTGTTGCAGGTATAAACTCAAAGCTTAAAGACCCATCTATTAATGATAGGGAGAAAGCCAAAGATTCAACATCACCAGATGCATTCCCTAAAGCTTATGATCAGATTCAAGATGAGGCACCAGATCTGACTATAGTAGAACAACATACTGAAGTTGAAGAACTAAGAATTGAAAGAAGACTGTAAGCAACTGCAAGACATCTAAGAGACTTTCTATAAGATCATATTATTATAGACCTCAGCAAAGGTGTGCAAACAAGAAGGACAACTCTAAATGAAGCATTGCCCCTCAACTTCCTATCTCAGATTGAGTCAAAAAAATTTGAAGAAGAAAATGGTGATCCTGCTTGGATAGTAGCTATGTAAGAAGAACTCAATCTGTTAATGAGATGTAAGGTGTGAAAGATGGTTCCTAGACCCCAATATGAGAATAAAGCCTGAGTTAGCTCCTAGCCCCATATTTCTAGCTATGGGACTCACTCAGGATTTTTCAAACAAGTTACAGTCCACGCTCACCACACTAGAATGTTGAACCTAAAAACCACAGTTCAAGAGGAGTTCGGACCAATGAGGGTAACTTGCATTTGTTTCTCCTGAGTAAGAGCGTAACGTCTAGCACTCAGAGCAAAGAACCTCACACACAAGAGGAAGATGACTATAATAAGACCCCGTGAGCTGTAGCGAGGAGGTTCCGCCACACTCCCAAAAGATCAAAGAGAGATTCTCATCCCAAGTCAATGTTGGGTTGAGCACCTTGGAGGGCACTTGAGAGCATCAGACTGTAAATCGAAAACCACAATGAATAATCTAATGGAGCTCTCACTAACTAGAACCAACCAAAGGGGATAGAAACCAAGAAGAAGCTCTCTCCAAAGATGCCCTTGGCGGTCTATTTATAATTTTTGAAAATGGTGCACGGATAACGGAATTCCACCTTTAGGTTTTACTAAACGTAGCCTAAATTAGTCTTCCAACATCAGAATCTCGCTGTTTGGAATGGCTACTCGCAGGCCGATACATTATTTCCTGAGTTTTTCCTAGCGACCAAGTGACCTAATGACCAGTGACCCGTCGACCTTGTGACCCTGCGACCCTGTGGCCCATCGAACCGACAACCCGGTGAATTGAAGATCCTGCAACGCTGCGACACTCGAGAAATATGGAGTTGCACACAATCTCTCTTGAGATGACCTCCCAAAATTTAAGTTTGTGTTCGCGCTCGCTGAAATGTCTTTCACACTTAGAGAGCGTTACTGTGGTGTTGTTCTAAGAGCAAGTAGTTGAAACGTCGTCAGAGCATAGAGAGGGGGGAGGGAGGCTGAAGGACACAAATACGGGCCTATCTATCCCCTAAAATTCACGCCTCTCGGCCCTGAGCCTTCTCCTTCCCTCCGACACATCCGCTTACTCGCCCTGCATCCTCTCTTCCGAAATGGCTCGTGATGATAAGAAAGAGGAGGGTCACACATTTTGTGTGAGGAACTTCCAGGAACATATCTTCCCAAAGTACTAAACATCCAACTATGAATTTTATGATTTTCAGGCCAAATTTCTTCCTCATGGATTTGCCGCGAGGTGACTGTGTTGGGGATAAGATGAAAGTGAAAGATGAGAAGCTCGCCCCGATCATGACTTGGTAAGCGATCCTCTTTTTTATCTGAACCCACCTCTCCCTGCATGAGTCATTGATTTTTATTCTACCTCACTATCAGATACTAAGCTTGAGCTCTTAAAGAGGATTAACTAGCTCGAGGAGGAGCTAGCCTGTAACAATATAATGTCGTTACGAGATCGCCGGAGAGATTACCGGCGCTAGAAAAGTAAAAACATGGAATGGCCAAGGAGAGGAAGCGGCCTGAGACAAGAGAGAGGACGAATGGCCGGGGGTGGCCGAAGACAAGAGAGATGAAGGGAGGGGGGGGGGTAAGACAAAGAAGAAATGTAGGAACTTTATTAAACTTCTTCATATCCATTACAACACAATATGGTATATTTATAGCCTAATAACCCAACCCGCTACTCAACTATTTACAAACATGTCATCCACTCCCTTACATCTCGCTACACTCCTACCCATCCCATAAAAACGACGACCTTGTCATTTGATCATCTAAAAAATGATGGTGGTCGTTCTCTGATCTTTCTAGTATTCAACAACCGTCAATGCCCTCCTCATCGACACATCCTCCTGGATCGAAGATGAAAATTTGCGTCGAAAAGGGTTCTTCATTAATGAACATCAAAGATTCGGGGATTTGGTGTTGAGAAACGACGTCTAACGAAAACTTAGTGTCGTTATTGAGTCCTCCGGGATCAAATTCCCAAATTGTCCAAGTAGATGCTTTATGAATTGACACAGTGAACTTTGGTGACGCCTTATCAAAATTGTTGGAGTCTTCAAGAACAATTTCAAAATTGTTCTTAAAACCATCAAGAAGCAGAAAGGGCTCTGAATAGGTATGGTCAAGCTGGGGATGTGGCAAATGAATGACTGTCGTTGGTTGGAAGGCTGAAACACCAGGAACAACTCCAAGAGCAGAATCTTCATGAAGTTCTTGGAGTGACATCGACAATGATCCAATGGAAGACCCTTGAGAATGTTCTTGTTGTGAAGACGAATGTGTTCCAACACGATCCCTTTGATTAGAGAACTCCAAGTTGGTGTTGAATGACTTTCCAACACGTATTATTAGGAAATTGAGAAATGATGGTCATGTGTGAGAGGAATATATCTTGAAAAATTCAACATAATACGATAATGCGAGATGATCTAAGGTGCAAGAAGTCTCAAACAATTGATGTTCAGGTGGGAATGTGGGATAACTCTATCTTGAAAATAACGCTCCATTTATATAATCCAATTATTTGGATCTCCAAGGCCATAACGTGTAGGCAGGATGACACGATGAGTTGATGTCAGCTTATTTGGATGTTCCTGTGAATGTTTAATAGCTTCCATACCCTCTACTTTTCTAAAAAATTTCTTCTTCTGTCAGTAATCTTGATTGATGGAGTAGACAACAATCACTTCTGCTTCATGAAGACATTGTAGATAGAATAGACATCAAGCTTAATTGATGTGAATTTATTCAACTTTGAGTTGTAATTAATTTCCCAAGATCAACCCCTAGCAATCAAGCAATGGAAGACACAACTTAAACAACGGGAACAGAAGTCGCGGGACGACATCAGATATACCCAGCAATGATAGATGGCCCTGCTTCAAGCCTCAGCCCGGTGGTGGTGTAGGATGAACTTGCGGCGTTGGTGGACGATGAATAATAAGTGGTGCACTGGTTTAAACGACGAATCTTAAAGGCTGGTGGTCTCTTGATTGCTTTCGTGAAGGTTTCCGGCTAGTTCGCTAGAAGCATACACTGTTGTCGCCGACAATTCATAGCTATGTGTTGAATTTTGTGAAGTAGAAGTGGGGGTTGTTCAGGCTGTCCGCGCGGCCTGGGAGGACTAGTGGTGCAACCTGATCAGTTTGTTGGTACGGTCTAGGCGGCCTTGTTGCGGGCTGATGTTGGTGTCTGACAAATCGACAAGTTTGCCTTGCGCTGGAGCGGTTTGGTGGTCTGGCTTGGGAGCTGGCGGACTTGCTCCTTATCCGCCGAGCTCGCGCCTGGTTCTTGGTTGGACTTGGTCATTTTCTGTGACAAGTCCATTGTGTCTGCATTGTCCACTAGTTGACCGGGCGGTATGCCTATTGGTCGTGGACTTGTGTGTGGGCTGGTGTTGTGTCCGCGTGTAGCGTGCAGACTGTTGCTGTGTCTGCATGCTGTGCATCTTGCTTGCTGGTGCAGTGTTTGCGGCCTGTGCGGGCTAGTTTCTAGCCTTAGTGTCAGGAACTTATGGTTGGCCTGTCCGCCTTGTCCTTGGGGACTTGGCGGACTGACCTGTTCTTGTCGCGGACTAGGGTGGTGACTCTATCCACTAGGGCGGTGACCACACTTCTCTTCGCGCCTATAAATAGGACCCCTCGTCACATCAACAGTAACTAAATGAACAGTAAGCCTACTCGCATTTAAGTTGCTGCGGACTGGTTTTTGGTATCCGCCCGGGTTGAAGGGGTTAACCGGTTACTTGTTGTGCAGGTTGTTTGGTCAGCGATAAAGGACCAGGGATTTGGTTCTAAGTCTGTGCGGACTCTGCGGCTTCAGCAAGCGGTTACTGTTAGTCGCATGCGACTAAGCAGCGGTTACTCTTCTGCAACTTTCTCTTCTGTTCAATAAGTTGTCCGCCACTGGGCAGCTTACTCAGTTGGTGGCAGCAGTCTGTGCGGCCTAGCGACTAGACGACCTCACGTTCAGGCGGCCTGCAGTTCGGCGGATAGAGTTTTTTTCAGCATTGGAATAACGGGTAGTCCGCGCGGTTTGTTGCGGTCTCGCGACCTGAGCAGACTCTTTTAGAAGTTAGTCGCAGATCCGGCGGTTACTCCTTGAGTCTCCGCGGCTTGTTTGTGTTGTAGTTTTTCTGCTTTCCTTAGAATTTTTGGCAAGCATGTCTCGTCATGTATGCTCTGCTTTGTAAAGAAGATCTTCTTTTAATACAAGATTCTTGTTCTTGCTTCTTGCTTTTTGCTTTCTGGATTACTTGCTCAAGTGTGTTGAGTGTTCCTTCGTCTTATTCCCTCTCTCTGCTATATAAAATTTCAACATAGTTTCAGAGGGAACAGTGGCTTAAGCAGTGAATCCCCTCAGTTTGCTTGTTGCTTCTGTGAGTAAGTAACCAGGTTTGTTGCAATAGAAGTTGGGTATGTAAGGGGTCTTGGAATTGAGCTGCGCACACTGAGTAACTTCAAGAAGTGGAAGTCGTGTATGAGATGTTATCTTCTTGGTGAGGATCTGTGGGATGTTGTCGATGATGATAACAAGCAGGACGTTACTGCTGTTGTTGGTGCTAGCACTGATGAGGTGAAAGCTTGGATAAAAACTAATGCGAAAGCAGAGTTTGCTCTCAGGCGAGCTATATCACCGGAACTCTTTGATCACATTCTTGGATGTCAATCTGCTGCGGAGATCTGGACTTCCCTTGATGGGTTGTTCAACAGGAAGAACGTAGCTAGACTACAGTTCTTGGAAAAAGAGTTGGCCAAAACAACTCAAGGAGATCTGTCCATCTCTAAATTCTTCCTCAAGATGAAGAATCTCTGTGCTGAGATCTCAGCACTTGACCATGATTAGCCTATCTCTGAAGCCAGGTTAAAAGTCACATAATTCGCGGCTTGCAGAAGGAGTATGTGGCCTTCGTTACTTTTGTTCAAGGATGGGCTACTCAGCCATCTTTGCTGGAGTTAGAGAACCTGCTGGCTTCGCAGGAGAGCCTGGCTAGGCAGATGGTCGGTGTTACTATTTCTAAAGAAGACAGTGAAGCTCTATTTACAGGAAAGAAGAAGAAATGGGAGAAGAAGAAGAAGACTATTCTTCGTGATGGCCCTTCAACTTCCTATCAACAAGAGGGAAGCGCTGCTGCTAAGCAGGATTGGAAGAAGTAGTGGCTCAAGTGCTACAGGTGTAACCAGCCAGGACACTTCAAAAGGGACTGCAAGGTCAAGCTGCAGCCTGGATATGTTGCAGACAAGGAAGAACCTTGCTCTAACTCTGAGGAAGCTGGACGAGGAGGAGCTTTTATGACCGACACTTGTGTCGGTGCCTTGTCCTCCGTCGACTACCAGGATGACTGGATTGTGGACTCTGGGTGTGGTCATCACCTCACCGGAGACAATTCCAAGTTTTCCTCTCTGCATACGTTCACAGGTAATGAAGCTATTATTACAGCTGATAATACTGTTTATGCAGTAGTGAAGGAGGGTATGGTGTCTGTGGGTAGTGATCAGGGTCCACTCACGTTAAGGAGTGTCTATCGCGTACCTGGCATGAAGAAGAACCTCTTCTCTATGACCAATGCGGTTGATGTGGGCAATCACGTTCTGTTTGGGCCAACAGAAGTGAAATTTATTCGCAACGTATCAGCGGTTAAGGTTGATATTGCTCATGTAGGGAGAAGAGTTAGAAACTTTTTTGTTTTATCAACAAGCTCTTATGGTTATCGGATGAGGGACAACGATAGCGCTGCTATTTGGCATGAGATACTAGGGCATGTAGGGATGGACAAGCTGAAAGATATGACGATGAGAAGCCTTGTGAAAGGCTTGCCAAAGTTGTCATCCTACGGAGATGGTCATGTCTGTGCAGGATGTCAGTTTGGAAAGTCTCATCGCCTTCCGTTTAACAAGTCTCAGACAAGGAGCAAAGAACCTTTGGAGTGCATCCATGGTGATTTGATGGGGCCAACTGCTACTTCTAGTCTTGGAGGCAGCAGATACATGATGGTGCTGATTGATGACTACTCAAGATAAACTTGGGTGTATTTCATGAAGGAGAAGTCAGCTGCTTTCTAATTGTTTGTGGAGTTTAAGGAGCTGGTGGAGGGCTGGCTTGGCCTGCGAATCAAGAAGTTTAGATCAGACAATGGTGGTGAGTTTGTTCATCTGAATTTTCTAACTTCTGTAGGAAGCACGGGATTCAGAGAGAGCTTACTTGTGTTCATACTCCACAACAAAATGGAGTGGTGGAGAGGAAGATCCGTCATTTGACGGAAACTTGCAAGTGCTGGCTTCATGCAAAGGGCATTCCTAGGTCCTTTTGGGTAGAAGGAATGGTCTGCGCAACTTATGTCATCAATCGGATACCTCTGAGTCCGATCAACATGAAGTCTCCTCATAAGCTGATGTTCAAGGAGAAGCATAGCGTTGAACACCTTCGGGTGTTTGGATCGACTTGCTACATTCACATTCCGGATGCTCAGAGAACCAAGCTTGATGCAAAGGCAAGGAAATTTGTCTTTGTAGGCTATGATGAGCGAAAGAAGGGATGGAAGTGCATGGATCCTATGACAATAAAGTTCGTTGTATCAAGAGACGTTGTCTTTGATGAACTGACGTCGTATGGAGGCAGCTCATCTGTGGAGTTACCAGAGAGCAAGTCTGATGAAGGTCAGAAGGAGGTTCTTGTAGATCTTCAGGTGGAGCTTCCTATGTCACTAGGAGCTCCAAGTGCTTCAAGCTCTAGGGCAGAAGCTTCTAGTTCAGGAAGCAGGGGGAGCCACGCTCCAAGTGTGCCCGGGAATGGAGCTGACTCAGACGAAGCAGCGGAGGTGTTGAGCAAGGAGCAGACTCTTCAGAGATCGAAGCGGATCATCAAGCCACCAGCTCGTTATTACGAAGGAAACACGGTGAGCTTTGTCTCTTGTTTCTTCGCAGGCCCCCTGGATGAGCGGGAGCCTTCTAGCTTTAATGAAGCCACTGGAGTCAAGGAGTGGGAAGATGTCATGGATGAGGAGATAGCTGCTCTTAAAAAGAATGAGACCTGGGATCTTGTGCCCAAGGTTGATGGTGTTACTCCTGTGACTTGCAAGTGGGTGTATAAGCTAAAAAAGAAGGCGGATGGAAGTATCGAGCGGTACAAGACTCGCCTTGTAGCTTGAGGATTTTCACAACAGTACGACAAAGACTATTAGAAGACATTCAGTCCCGTGGCGAAGATGACTTCAGTTCGGGTGGTAATGGGTTTGACGACTTGCCAGGGCTGGGAGATGTGGTAGCTAGATGTAAAGAATGCTTTTCTTTATGTGGAAATCGATAATGACATCTTCATGGATCAGCCTTAGGATATGTTTCTGAAGATCATCCGGACTATGTCTGCAAGCTCTGGAAAGCTCTTTATGGTTTAAAGCAGCCATCTCGTGCTTGGTATGGAAAGATATCAGAATACCTCCAGTTATGCGGCTATCTTGCTTCAAACTCATACTCAAGCTTGTTTATCAAGAAGAAGGGGAATATTTTAGTATTGGCATTGTTATACGTGGACGATATGAATGTCACGGGAAACTCCAAGGAGGAGGTAGCTAGGCTCAGGGCAGAGCTAGCTATAAGATTCGAGATGAAGGATTGGGTGAGCTCCACCACTTCCTTGGACTCGAGGTAGAGAGAAAGGAGAGCATCATACTTGTGTCCCAGAAGGGCTATGCAGAGCGAATTGTTCAGCGATTCGGCATGCGGGAGGGGAAGAGTAGCTCTACTCCTTAGGACTCCGTGATTAAGCTTCGGCAAGATGAAGGGAGGATCCTTCCTGATCCTCTTGTGTTCCGGGCTCTAGTTGGAAGCCTTATTTACTTAACGATTACAAGGCCAGACATTGCTTATACAGTTGGTCAAGTAAGTCGGTATATGGCGGAACACAAGAAGCCTTATCTGATGGCAGCAAGGAACATCCTGAAGTATTTGAAGTTCACTTCTGACATGGGTCTCCTTTATGGGAGAGACACGAGGTTTATTCTTCAAGGATACTCAGATGCTAACTATGGGGGAGATTCAGATGACCGGAAGTCAACATTCGGTTATGTTTTCACGTGTGGGTTAGCCGGTATCTCTTGGTGTAGCAAGAAGCAGGACTCGATGTCCGTCTCTACTACAGAAGCGGAGTACAAGGCTTCGGCCTTGGCAGCTCGAGAAGTCGTTTGGCTTAGGAGGCTAGTAGAAGACGTCCATGAGGAAGTTTTGGGTTCCACTCTGCTCCACGGTGAAAACGAGAGTGCTCTCAAACTGGTGAACAATATAGTTTGTCACACAAGAACCAAGCATATTGAGATCGAGCACCATTTCATACGGGAGAAGGTATTGGAGGGATCTCTTATGGTTGCGCATGTTCGGAGTGAGGACAATATCGCAGACATTTTCAATAAGTTGTTGTCAAAGGGACCTTTCACTCGTTTAGGAGGTTCACTGGGGCTGGTCTCCACTTCTCACTTCAAGGGGGAGTGTTGAATTTTGTGAAGTTGAAGTGGGGGGTTGTTCAGGTTGTCTACGTGGCCTGGGAGGACTAGTAGTGCGGCCTGATCAGTTTGTTGGTGTGGTCTGGGTGGCCTTGTTGTGGGCTGATGTTGTTGTCCGGCAGATCGACAAGTTGGCCTTGCACTGGAGCAGTTTGGCGATCTGGCTTGGGAGCTGGCAGACTGGGTCCTTATCCGCCGATCTCGCACCAGGTTCTTGGTTGGACTTGGTCATTTTCTGTGACAAGTCTAGTGTGTACGCATTGTCCGCTAGTTGATCGGGTGGTGTGCCTGTTGGTCGTGGACTTATGTGCGGGCTGGTGTTGTGTCCGCGTGTAGCGTGCGGACTGTTGCTGTGTCTGCATGCTGTGCAGCTTGCGGGCTAGTGCAGTGTTCGCGGCCTGTGCGGGATGGTTTCTAGCCTTAGTATCAGGCGGTTGTGGTTGGCCTGCCCGGCCTTGTCCTTGCGAACTTGGCGAACTGACCTATTCTTGTCGCGGACTAGGTTGGTGACTCTATCCACTAGGGCGGTGACCACACTTCTCTCTACGCCTATAAATAGAACTCCCCGTCACATCAACAGTAACTAAATGAACAGTAAGTCTACTCGCATTTAAGTTGTTGTGGACTGGTTTTTGGTATCCGCCCGGGTTGAAGGGGTTTACCGGTTACTTGTTGTGCATGTTGTTCGGTCAGCTATAAAGGACCAGGGATTTGGTTCTAAGTCTGTGCGGACTCTGCGGCTTCAGCAAGCGGTTACTGCTAGTCGCATGCGACTAAGTAGCGATTAATCTTCTGCAAATTTCTCTTCTGTTCAATAAGTTATCCGCCTCTGGGCGGCTTACTCAGTTGGTGGCAGTAGTCCGTGCGATCTGGCGACTAGACGACCTTGCGGTCAGGCAATCTGCAGTTCGGCGGACAGAGTTCTTTTCAGCATTGGAATAATGGGTAGTCCGCGCAGTTTGTTGCGGTCTCGCGACCTGCGACCTGAGCGGACTCCTTTAGCAGTAAGCCGTAGATCCGGCGGTTACTCCTTGAGTCCGCGCGGCTTGTTTGTGTTGTATTTTTTCTGCTTTCCTCAGAATTTTTGGCAAGCATGTCTCGTCATGTATGCTCTGCTTTGTAAAGAAGATCTTCTTTTAGTACAAGATTCTTGTTCTTGCTTCTTGCTTTTTGATTTACTTGCTCAAGTGTGTTGAGTGTTCATGCGCCTTGTTCCCGCTCTCAGCTATGTCAAATTTCAACACTATACAAGCTCAGCCAAGGCTTTCCATCACCCGCACAAGATATGCAAGAGCTAATTTGGGATAATCCTCTTTCCTTGTCAATGACGGTGATGGTGATGTTGCGGATGCGGCAGAATGATGGTGGTGGAGATGTTGTGGAGGCGGCAGAACGACGGTGGTGGCAATGCTGCGTAAACGCCAATAAACAGCGATGCGCTGAAGGAAGCGACACTACTCAGATTGCCTCAACGGTGATGCACGGAAGGAAGCGGCTCTGCTTCAAGAAACTGAGAGAAGATTCAAATACCATTCCGACCCATTTTGTTGTGCTAGAATTTGTAATTCTGTCCAAATTCTGATAGGAGACTCCTGCAGCTACACCAAACCGTAAAGATTTCCGGCCAGATTCCCGAAGGTGACTGAAGTCTTGAGTGCAGTTGTCTTTTTTGTTTTTCTTTTTTTGTTGCTATATAGGTATAGAAATTTAACTGGAACGAGAGCATTCAAGAACAGTGAATTGGGAGAGAAAACATCAACGAGAGCACTATTTGTAACGATCTAATGTCGTGACGAGATCTCCAGAGAGATTACCAGCGTTAGATAAGTAAAAATAGGGAATGGACAAGGAGAGGAAGCGGCCGGAGACAAGAGAGAGGACAAATGTCCTGAGGTGGCTGGAGACAAGAGAGATGGGGGGAGGATCCAGATCCCTGAAATGGAGTGGATCCATTTCAGTATTGTGTGGACAAGAAAGTCCAAAATTTATTCTGTGGACAATATTTTTTTTGACAAAAAAAAATATAAAAGGCTGGGAAATGCTGAACCCGTTGGATGAAAAAGAGCTCCATCATGATCGTGAAATGGATCCCCTCCATTTCGTAGGATACTATTTACAAACATGTCATCCACTCCTTTACATTTCGCTACATAGCCCAGGCCAAGGAAGAAAACAAGCCGATTCAGGGAGAATTAGTCTGGGCGCAAGCGCAATTGGCGACCGCCGACGGTGTCGAGGGGTCGTCTCGTCCACCTGAACTCATATACTTCACCCCGACCGAGCTAGCGGATACTCATCGCAAGCTGGTCATCAACACTCCTAGTCTTGTCATAGAGCAGTTAAGGGAATGGGATGTCGTGACAGTGGCAACCCATATGACGGACTTGAGGACACTGCTTCTTGAGGTCTTTCCCGGTCCGGAAGACTCTTTGGATGGAGGATACTTGCCTAGTGACCTGAATGGCGAGACTGGTGACGATGCGAGGCCGAAGACCCCAGCTAGTGAACTTACTTATTTTTGTAATTATAATTTTTTGATCGCGTACTTGTCGATTTCACTTTTTAATTTTGAGCAATGTTAATAGCACACTCATTTTCGCTATTGATATCCAAATTATATTAATATATCAAAATATTTTATTTTTACACCACCATGTTATTGTCACACCAAAATATAAAATTTATTATTGGTGTAGAAGAGGAGAATCTTTGGAGTATTTTATAAAATGTTCATCTTGTTTCTTCTACTTTTTGTGAACTTTTTGGCACTCTGCACCCCCGAATTACATTAGTTTGGCACTTTACATCCCAAATTTTTAAATTTGACACTTGCACCATTTAATTACAAAATATCAGCACATTGCACCCTAGGACACTTTCAGTAAGGGTATTTTGGTCCATTTGGTTGCAGGTCACGAGAAATGTTGGAGAATTGGTTGCAGGTTGCCGAGAATGTTAATAGCATCTCTCCTAATTTCTTCATTTGTCCATGGATCAAAACTATTTCAGCTATGTTTTTAGGATATATTTGTTTGGGCGTTTTGTTGCTCCGTTTTGGGCAAACGCCGCCGGAAGTAGGGTAAACAAATGAATCTCCGGCGGCATTTGTTCTGTTTTCACCCACCCGCCCGCCTTGAGAAACGCCCCCAAAAAGTTTTGTTTGGAGCAGCCACCTCCCCCCTCCGGTTCGAACACTCCATTTCCACCCGCCGGATCGACCCGCCACCGCTGAACCAAATGGAGCCTTAATCTATTTAAAATCTGTAGTTTCCTTCTCTTTTTTCACCCAGAATCCTATAAACGAGAAAGGGCAAAATACACAGACAATTTGAAATCGAACTGGCTTCAAATTTTCCTGAAAGATGATTATGCCCAGATAAATCGCATACAAAAAAGCGCATCAAGAATAATCAACCAAATACCCCTACGGTTTCTGCAATGTCATGTCATTAAAACCCCTAATCTTGAAATATAAAACACTAAAACACGCCGCATAATGCAAGCCTAAAGAAGCGATTCTATTCGAGAATCGGTATTTGGAGGATGAAGGCAGTGATCGAAGCTCGTCGCTCGATCACAGTGTTCGTCGCCGCTTTCATTCTTCCGTGTCCTTCTCTCTCTCACCGGATTCGTCGCCGCTTTCATTCTTCTTCTTCATCATCTGATCAACCGATTTCCAACGATTGGATGACTGCTCTTCCGATCTCCTTCCCCTGAGACGACGCTCGATTTCTCCTGCGTGCGGGTTGCGCCGGTAGAACAAAGGGGGCGGACGGTTGTCTTTCGGTGTGCGCTTAAAGCTCGATGCGTTAGGATTTTTGTGTTTTTTAGAAAATTTATTGGTGTGTTAATAGTCTTTTTATGTTTGCTTTACTGCTCTTAATTTTTGAACATGCACTTGGTGATCTCACCTTTCGATGAAAGAACTTTTGAATCGCTCCTACTCTTTATTTTAGGACTTGTACTTGGGCTTGCCCTTGTACCGATTAGCTCAACCTCAGAATGGTGTCTACGACCTCCCAACTTAGAACGCGGAAATTTGCTTAGAAAAAAACAAAATTTGAAAAGATACCTTAGGAAGAATGCATTTGCTCTCAGCGATTCGAGAGTGTGCTTATGCGCAGATTATGCGTGCCCCTTTGTGTGTTGGGAGCTAGTACTTTCTTTCCATCAACATGGGAGAGCTAGCACTCCCTCCTGCATGCCTTTGTCATGGGTCACACCCTTTGTGCGACCACTGTGATCTAGAGTGGCTGATAGGGCTTGTGAGAAGCCGGTCAGCGGAATTTTCTCGGGAGCTCTTTTCAACCAAAAGAACTTTTATTACCTCGCCGAGTGGTCGACCTGCCTTATGTAACACCCCGAGTTTTCTGTAGTCAGGAGATGAGTTCTATGAGCTACTGCCCGACGATAGGGTTAGCGCCGGAGGTAGTGCTGCGAATTTATTGTGGGAGCATTTAGTGAGTTACCGCGCCGACGGTAGGATGATACCGCGTGGCGGTAGCATGATCGATTAATCGACAAAGCTCTCTGTGAGCTACTGCCCGACGACAATGTTAACGCCGACGGTAGCGGAGCTGATTATTTGGAGTTCCTCTTTGTGAGGTACCGCGCGGCGGTAGCGGTACCGCGGGGCGGTAGCGGTACCGCGGGGCGGTAGCGTTAGTACATCGAAAGCGGCGCGTTGATGCGACACATCGTCTACCGCGCGGCGGGTTGTTGATACCGCACGGCAGTAGCAGGACAGTTACAACGTAGCCACGTGTCGGCCCGTGATTGAAGGCCGTGGGCGGTGGGCATGCGAAACAAACCGACGTTCGTGGTACCGCACAGCGGTAGCTTGTTACCGCGCGGCGGTAGCTCGATTTAAAGCCCGAGAAGTTAAGTTTCATTTCATTTTCTCTCATGGCTTTCCTCTTCCGACCGGCAGAGTTAGAAAACAATGAAGAAGAGTTAGAAGAAGGAGATCCCGTCGCCGTAGGAATTTCGGAGCTCCGGTTCACGAGCTGAGTTCAGATCTACGGAGGCAAGTCCGTTGCGGTCATTTTCATCAGGCTAAATTCTCTCCCATGGCGCTGAAACGAACGTCAAGGGTATCAATCCTTCTTCTTGGACAAGTGAAGTCATTTGTTTTGGCATGTGAGAGTAGATGCTCCACGTGCACGTGAAAGGGGTTCTCCCGATGGGTTGATCTGTGTATCCCCGTTATCTTTGCATTTAGAATCCGGAATCGAAGTACATAATATGCATGATGTGTGAAGCTCATTCAAATATGTTGGTCTAGATTGGTGATGATTGTTTTGTATGCCGGAAAAGACTCCGTGATAAGCGCGTAAATTTCGGAGTCGTGGGTGTGTAGGTTGTTGGAGAGAGTACTGGAGTATGTCTCTAGGAAAACACCCGTTTGGAGGGAAAGAACCGATAGTCTATCCCTTACTGCGCGGCGGTAGCGCTACCGCCGATGGTAGCTCCCAGTGGGTGATGCTCCGCGAGGCCTGTCTCTTGGAGACTTCGGGCCTTTGTTTTGTGAGGCCTGTCCCTTGTGGACCTGTAGGCCAATGTGTTAAGCTGAGAGCCCAAGGGGCCCAGCTTAGGAGGCCATGAGTTATGTATTGTTGTGATTTGGAACACTATTATTTGAGAAAACCTTTGTAAGGCCATAAAGCCATAACTATTTGTGTATTTATCTTACCATTCCAGTTTGGTTTAGTGGACATTCGTATGGTTGGATTTTTAATATAATTTATCTTATCTTCCGCTAGAATGCACTATGAGTTAGGATGCATGAATGAATTATGATCTCAATACGTAACTCCGCTAATTGTATGTAGAATATGGCGTGGGGCCCTGACCAGACCATCTGTTATATCCTACTTGACGGATGAGGGTGTTACAATTTGTTATGAGAGCCAGGTGTCGGTCTTTCTTATTTGAATTCATGGACAAATTCTTGTAAGGGATAGTGAGCACGCGTATGTGCGTTACCGTTATAATATGATAGAACCCGTGAATATTCACTTAGGAATGAAAATACACATGTTTGAGAAACCTGCATGTTTCTATAAATTGCGTTTTGGTAATATGTTGGTCACTTAATTGAGTGTTTTATGATTATATGTGACTAGGAGTGGTGCAGAGCAGTCTCAAAGTCAGCACTCTACGGAGAGTAGTGCGCCAAATGACGTGTATGTGACCCCTCCTGCTGAAACCATAAGATTGGTAGCTGAGGTGTTCTCCATGATAAATGCCCAGCCAGGAAGGCAAGTGCAACCTCATGTTCATGAATTGGGCCAAGTACCGCATGGAATGGCCGAACCTATAGTGGCAGATAGAGTAGTTGTAGAACCCGTAGTGCAAAGAAGAGTGACGGAGAAGCAGCTCAAGCATGTGATGAGCTTCAATCCTCCAGTGTTTATGGGGACTGGAACCCCAACACAAGCTAAAGACTTGCTCTCTTGGGTTAAGAGAGTCATGTCGGCAATGGAGACAAAGGAGTGGAAGAATGTTACCATAACCACTTTCCTTTTGGATGGTGTAGCAAGGTTATGGTGGGACGAGTTAGAGCTAGATCACTTTGTTGGGAGACAACTCACCAATATCTCGATAGATGAGTTCTCGAGATTATTTCTAGCTCGATATCTCCCTTCAGCGCAGAAATTGCTATGGAGAATCAGTTCCAGATATTAACTTAGGGCGAGAGTAGTGTGGACGACTACTTGCATGAGTTCACTAGGTTTGGGCGATATACGGGTTCTATCTTTACTGATGAGGAGCGTAAAACCAACTGGTTCTATGAAGGACTGCGCGACGATCTGAGGTTACTGCTCTCAGGTCCAATAACGCAAGGTTTTCTGGCCTTAGTTAATACAACCCGATCTCTGGAGCAGGACATGAAGCGCATATAGTGTAAAAATGATTTGTCGTTAAAGAGATCAGAATTTAAAGTACCAAGCTCTTTGAACAGTGGGTTCCGAAGATGGAACAAGAAACCCAAATCTGCTAGACTGGCTTCTTCATCTGCTGCCTCTAGGACAATGTCTGGGCGAGGAGGCCCAATTTATTGTTTTAATTGTGGCAAGTTGGGACACATAGCCCGCGAGTGTTGGAGTGGCTAGACTGAGAAAAAGGAAGGAGCATCTTATGCCGAGAAAGGGAAGACGGTGGAGTCAACCGCGACCCATCATGCTCCAACCCAACCTAGAGTTTACAATCTTGGCCAGCAGGATGTCATCAAGCAAGGCGTTGTGGTTACAGGTATGATTAGACTTTAGCTTTATTATTTTCCATACCTTATGCCTTGTGCATTGTTGTATGACTATCTTGTATTAGGTTTTGTCTTAATCTTGGACTGTCTGGCGAGAGCACTGTTTCATACAGGAGCTCACACTCCTTTCTATCTGAGGACTTCGTATTGCGTATCATAGTACCTTCTTCTGTAGCAAAGGATAGACTCGATGTGTTGCTATCTAACATATGTTTGATGTGCACAGATATAGTTTGTTGCTTAAATGTGTGGATAGGGAGTCAAGAGTTTGACTTGGAAGCGTCATTACTATCGATAGTAGAGTTTGATGTAATCTTCGGCATGGATTGGCTCTCAGAGCAACGTGCGTACATTCGATTGCAGTCTCAAGATAGTCAAACTGGGGCTGAATATGGGTTGTAAAACTACCTTCTATGGCATGAAGGGATCGAGCAAGATGCTGATGTCTGCTCTCCAGGTAGTCAAAGAAGTATGGAAAGGTACGAAGTTATTCTTCACCCTATTAAAGGCTAAGAAGCCAAAGCCTGGTTTGATCAGTATTTCTATGATATCAGAGTTTACTGACGTTTTCCAAAAAGATCTCCCTGGAGCTCCAACTCAGAGAGAGATAGATTTTACCATTGAGCTAGTGTTAGGTGCCAAGCCTGTGTCATGCTCTCCGTACCGATTAGCACCAAGGGAAATGAAGGAATTGAAGGTGCAGCTTCAAGGACTGCCAGAGAAAGGCTTTATGCGTCCAAGTTTGACACCTTGGAGTGCACCGGTCCTTTTCGTGAAGAAAAAGGATGGTAGTTTGCGGCTATGTATTGATTATCGGAAATTGAATAAGCTGACAGAGAAGAATAAGTATCTGATTCCGAGAATCGATGATCTGTTCGACCAGCTAGTTAGATCGACCGTATACTCAAAACTAGATCTGAAATCTGGATATTATCAGTTGAGGATCAAAAAAAGTGACATTTCCTAGACGACATTAAGTACACGTTATATGCATTATGAGTTCACTGTCATGCCATTTGGACTGACGAATGCGCCATCTGTGTTTATGTACTTGATGAACCGGACGTTCGGAGAGTACTTGGACAAGTTCGTGATAGTTTTTATTGACGATATCCTAGTGTACTCTCAGTCTGTGGAATAACATGCAGATCATTTACGCATTATCTTGGAGACCCTGGGGAGTAATCAGCTGTACGCCAATTTCTCCAAGTGTGAGTTTTGGCCATCTTTGGTAGCATTCCTTGGTCATGTTGTTAGTGGAGAGGGAATTGCGGTAGATCCGACAAAGATAGTTGTGATACGCTAGTGGTCTGTGTTGTCTTCTATGGTGGAAGTACAGAGTTTTCTGGGGCTTGCTTGCTACTACACATGGAGAACTTCTCGCAGATAACGTTACCCCTCACTACCTTGACAAGGAAGGATCAGAAGTTTATTTGGTCGCCGATGTGCGCGCAAGCTTTTGAAGAGTTGAAAATTCATTTGACCACGACACCTATTTTATGTTCGCCATGTGGTTCGGAAAGCTATGAAAACTACAGTGATGCCTCGAGGAGCGGCTTAGGCTATGTTTTACTTTAGCACGGGAAGGTGATAACGTATGGCTTGCGCCAATTGAAAGTGCATGAGAGGAATTATCCGGTCCATAATTTGGAGTTAGCGGTCCGTGATATTTGCTCTGAAGCTTTGGAGGCACTACCTGCATGGTGTAAAGGTCGATATTTTTACAGACCATAAGAGCCTAAAGTATCTGTTAGATCAGAAGGACTTGAATATGTGCCAGCTGAGGTAGATGAATTTCTTTGGGGATTACACCTTCGATACATTATGTTCCTGGCAAGGGTAATGCTGTTACTGTTGCGCATGCCCTAAGTCGTAGGATTCCTGCACAAGTTAACTAGATACAGATGCATGACGAGTGTCTTATTCGAGATTTGGAGGCCTTGGAGATCTCATGTATTGATAGGAGGTCTAGTGCTGAAGCATATTTGAACTGGACAGAAGTGCAGTATGGCCTCGCAGACCGGATTCAGCGGGCATTGGAGCTGAATGACAGTATGAAATGCTACTTGGCAGAGTCTTTGGATGGGTCAAATGCCCAGTTTACTGTTAGTGATGGCCTTTTTGGAGGAACAGTCGATTGTGCGTCCCAAATGTGGGCAAACTACGAGAGGAATTGATGTATGAGGCACATTTCATGAAGTACTTAATCCACCCGGGGAGCATAAAGATGTTCAAGGACATGAAATAGTTATTCTGCTGGCCAGGATTGAGAAAGGACATAGCTCTATATGCGGCAAAGTGTCAGACCTGTGCCTTTGTAAAGGACGAATGTCAAAAGCCCGATGGATTTCTGAAGTCATTGCTTATACTGGAGTGGAAGTTCGACGACATATCTATGGATTTTGTGCACGGCTTGCTGAGATATCATAAGGGGAATGATGTCGTCTGGGTGATCGTTGATCGATTAACAAAAGTATTGCACTTCATTCCGAATAGGAAGGATGATTCAGTAGAAAAGCTAGCAAAGTTTTCTATTGACAATATCATACGATTGCACGGTGTGCCCCGTAGCATCATTAATGACTGAGATGGGCGCTTCACGTCTAATGATTAGAGGCTTACACATCAACTGTTGGGCACCAAACTGAAGTATAGTACGACCTTTCATCCGCAGACGGATGGTCAGATCGAGAGGGTAAACATGATGATGGAGGACATATTTCGTATGTGCGCCCTAGATTTCTTGAATAGGTGGGAGGACCACCTGTTTATGATTGAGTTTGCCTACAACAATAGCTACTAGACAAGAATTCAAATGGCGCCCTTCGAAGCCCTTATGGTAGAAAGTGTCGTACTCCCTTATCGTGCTTGGAGACGGGCAAATCAAAGTTTTTTAAGCGGAAGGAAGTCGAGGATGCTACATCGACTATTCGTACAATCCAGGAGCAGTTGCTGATCGCTTAGATAGGTAGGCTAAGTATTATAACGTCAAACATAGAAATATCGAGTTTGCCGTGGGCAATTGGGTTTAGTTGAAGATCAAACCGTTCAAGGGTGTATCAAGGATTAGACGCTTGAAAAAGCTAAGTCTTAGATACCTTGGGCCGTTTGAGATTCTGGAGCGCATTGGTGAAGCCGCCTATCAATTGAAGCTTTCAACGGAACTAAGTTGTCTGTACGATGTATTCCACATATCTGTATTGCGGAAGGCGGTACCTATGCAAGTGGCTGCTGCGGATCAGGTGCCGATTGATAGTGGGTTGACAATGCAGGTCAAACCCATTCGAATTGAGGACATGGAAGTCAAACAATTGTGGAATAAGTCGATCAAGATGGTCAAGGTTAGATGGGGCATCTGTGGCCGTGAGGAACTATCATGGGAGCACGAGTAAACCATGACATCGGAGTTTCCCGAGCTATTTTTATGAGGTATACTTTTGTAATATTGATACTTCTGTGTTTTTCCTGTCACATGTAATTTCGGGATGAAATTTCTTTAAGCGAGGGAGATTTGCAACGCCCCGAATTTTTCATAGCCAGGAGATGGGTTCTATGAGCTATAACCCGACGGTAGGGTTAACGCCAGCGGTAGTGCGGCGGAATTATTGCGAGAGCATTTAGTGAGCTACCACGCCAGTAGTAGGATGATACTGCGCGGTGGTAGCATGATCGATTAATCGACAAAGCTCTCTGTGAGCTACCACCCGGCGACAATGCTAACGTCGGCAGTAGCAGAGCTAATTTATTTGAAGTTTCTCTCTGTGAGGTACCGCGCGACGGTAGCGGAACCGCGGGGCGGAAGCGTCGGTTTGTTGAAAGTGCTGCGTTGATGCGACACATCGTCTACCGCGCGGAGGCATGTTAATATCGCACGTTAGTAGCAAGACAATTACGGCGTGGCCACATATCGACCCGTGATTGTAGGTCATGGGCAGTGGGCTTGCAAAACAAGCCGACGTTTGAGGTACAATGCGATGATAGCTTGTTACCGTGCGGCTGTAGCTCAGTTTAAAGCATGGGAACTGGGAAGTTATGTTTCAATTCATTTTCTCTGATGGATTTCCTCTTCCGACCGGCAGAGTGAGAAAAAACTAAGAAGAGTTGGAAGAAGGTAATCCCGTCGCCATAGGAATTTCAAAGCTCCATTTTGCGAGCCGAGTTCATATATGCAGAGGCAAGTCCGTTATGGTCATTTCCATCCGACTAAATTCTCTCCCATGGCGCTGAAACAAACGTCAAGTGTAACGATCCTTCTTTTTGGACATGTGAAGTCCTTTGTTTTGGCATGTGAGGGTAGACGTTCCATGATCATGTGGAAGTGGTTCTCCTGATAGGTTGATCTGTGTATCCCCGTTATCTTTGCATTTAGAATCCAGAATCGAAGTACAGAATATACATGTTGTGTGAAGCCCATCTGGACAGGTTGGTCTAAATTGGTGATGATTATTTTGCATGCCGGAGAAGAATCTGTGGTAAGCGTGTAAATTTTGGAGTAGCGGGGTGTGCGGGTTACTGGTCTCTAGGAAAACACCTGTTTGGAGGGGAAGAACTGATAGTCTGTCCCCTACCGTGCGGTAGTAGCGCTATAGCTGACGGTAGCTCCCAACGGGCGATGTTCCATGAGGCCTGTCTCTTGGAGTCCTGGGGCTATTATTTTGTGAGGCCTGTCCCTTTTTGACCTGTAGGCCAATGTGTTGAGATGAAAGCCTAAGGGGCCCATCTTAGGCGGTCGTGGGTGCCATCCTTGGAACATAACAGAGTTATGTATTATTGTGAATGGGAAAGGGGAGGCTGACCTGCATCAGGGCTTGTTGTGCCCGACAATTTAAGCAATGGGAAAGAGATGAACTGTACCCAACCTTATGGTGTCGGCTTGGAGTGAGTCAATGGCTTGAATCTTAGCATGACTTTGTCGTAGCATAGGGTGAGTCTTTGGCTTCGGCCCAGAAAGACTAGAGAATGCTCAAATTATACAAACTGTTACTGAGAACGGAGGTGGGATCCTGGGTATGTCCAATACATCAATAATGTACCCTGAGTGCACGGGGCGTGTGGCTGCTAGTGCCAACATCCGTGGTGAATGGTGCTTAAGTTGCACGTTCAGTTTGACATTATATGTATATGCTAAATGCCTGCTGGGAAGGAGCACCACCACCCTGAGTGAGGGGTGGGGTCATTATAATTTGGTCAGCTAATGCTGACCATTACTTTGTTTGTCACCGTTGGGGTGGAATGGTTTTGTGTAGGTGTAGCCGAGCTAAGCGGGAAATATCAGGTTGCAGCCCATAGTAGCTAAGCTGACCCTCGAAGGCTAAAGAGAAGTGTGTTTACTTTTACTGTTTTATGTGTGGCTGGCCTGCATGCCGAAGTATGAAAATCACTATTATTTGAGGAAACCTTTGTAAGGCTATAAGTCCATAACTATTTGTGTTTTTATCTTATCATTCCAGTTTGGTTTAGTGGACATTCGTATGATTGGGTTCTTAATACAATTTAATTTATCTTCCGCTAGAATGCACTCTGAATTAGGATGTGTAAATGGATTATGATCTCAATACATAACTCCACTAACTATCTGTAGAATATGACATGTGTTCTCGAACAGACATTTTGTTATATCATACTTGATAGATGGGGGTGTTATACCCTATCGGCTTGTGAGAGCCAAGTCAGAGGAATCTTCTCATGTAGCACTGCCTGGCCACCTTGGGGTCTCCCCTGACCCGGATCTGGACTCCTCCAATGTTGTACTTCAAGCATTGGTGGTAGGAGGAAGTTACACATCGAAAGGTACTGATGAGAGGCTGCCTAAAGATGGCATTGTAGCTGCTTGGGGAGTCCAAAATGAAGAATCGATAGTTCTTTGATTTGCCCCCAAACGTCACGAGGAGCTTGGCTCCACCCTCCAATTCCTTCCTATCCCTAGAAAATTTAAAGAGAGGGCCATTCGAGGCAAGCACCCTCTTCACCACCACCTTCATCTTATTGAAGACCTACTTGAAGATCACTAACAAAACTCATGTTGTCCTCTAGGATTCTGGAAACCTTGAAGTTCTCGATTGCCATTTAGATCACCAGCGCATCGCAGAATGGGTATTCATGCTCTAGCATATTCTTTACTGAGAATACAATCTTCTCTTCTAGGGGTGGGACCTTGGAGGTTAAAGCAACACTGGTGATAAATGGTATGTAGACTCCCCTTTTCGGTGGCCTTGATCCCTACCCCTATATGGATAACCCTAATCCCGCCTCGGGTGCCCACGTCGACCTGGTCTTCGTACCGGTTCTCCACATTTGCCCCTCTTCTATCTCATACTCCTTTAATATATTTCTACACCTGATGGCCTCTCTGGTATCTCACCAATCCCCTCACCTCCAAAAACTCGAGGTAGGTGGCCATCACATGACCTTCCTCCTAGTACAAGTCACAGTAGAGCAATATCACCCTTCCCCTTCCTGCCCCCTCTGGGTAGGTTCATCCTTTCTCTTCTTCCTCCTTAGACAATCACCATGCCATGTTGGGGAGGGGGACTGAAATACCCTTGGACCCAATCTCCACCCTGGAGAGTTGAACCGTCCCTACTTTGCTCGTAAGTTCCCCCTCCCTGGAAGGGCCCTCCTCCCTGAGCAAACCCTCTCCCTTGGGCTTGAGAGGGTCCTCCCGGTGTTCTATAGGCTGGCAGATTGATTGGCGGCTCAAACCTCCACCCTGAATCCTAACCTCCAGGAGGTCCTTGAATCCCCTGCCTCCGGCTTGTACCTTCTTCTCCCGTCCTGCTACTGGAATCCTCCATACATCTTTGCCTCATCTTCCCTTATCTCAGTCAACTTTGAAATGAACTCAGAGTTCGTAGACTCACATTCGATCTCTCATTCCGCTCGGTCGATTAGCTCCTCAAAAGACAGAGGGGGTCCCGGGCAAGCTCAATAACTCTTATTGCAGCCCGAGAGTGAAGGCCAGCTGCAAAGTGTGCCCGAGCACCTCCTGGACTAAGAGAATCTCCTCTTGGAAGTGATCCAAATTACTCTCCAATGATTCTTTAACCCCTTGCTTTATCAAGAAGAGGGCTTCAACTCCCTTCTTCCTCTTATTGGACGTGGAGAAGCGCAACAAGAAGCTCCGACGAAGGTCATCGAAGCCATAAATGGCCTCTGAGGGAAGCTGGTAAAACTAGTCCCTTACCTTTCCTTTGAAGGTGATGGCGACCAACCTACACTTGAAGGCATCTGTCACTTCCTTGATGGAAAAGGTGTCTTTGAACTACTGGAGATGTTTAACTGGATCGTCCTTCCTAGTTTTGTAGGACATGATTAGATCTTTGAATCCCTCTGACACTGGGGCCGAAAGGATCAACTCACAGAAAGGGTTCCTTGACCATAACTGGCAAGTTTAAAGGACTCACACTTAGAGTTGTCACTTAAAACCGAAAATCAAAAATCGAATCGGAACAGCAAAGAATTGGACTGAACTGTTCGTGAATTATTCGGATTCCGGTTTGAATATTGGAACCGTGAATAACATTGGTCCGGATATGATTCTTTTATTTTATTATTCAGACCGGAATCGGAACCGGAACCGCAACATACAAGTCTCAAGCGGTTTCAGAATTTTTAGATATGATCTGAACTGGACCGAAGCAGAACCGAACCGCGACCTATTTATTATTATTATTAGTATATAATATTTTTTATTATAACATTGTTATTTTTTATAATCAATATATAATATCTATACTTACTATTAAATGTAAAACTGACCGTAATTGCACAAAATGAGGGCAGTTTAGAATTGAACACAATCACACCGTGTAAGACCCCCCTTTTTTTTTCTTTTCAACCACCGGGGTCTTAGCCCAGAATTGTCGCTTTGCGGTGGCACCGACTCACGGGAAGGCCGCCACTACAAAACGCCAATTCTGCCAGCCTTTTTCGATCACAAAGAGAGAGAAGTAAGTATTACATTGAATGTAAACATGTCCACAAAATCGTAAACGAATAAAAATCATAACAAGTCCATCAATATATAATAATAGAAAGTACTGCAAAGAACAGTTCAGATGAAATAAAGAAACGGGCTCGAGCCCGGTACATCAGAGTCCTCACTACAAATCACTCATCGCGGAAGCTATAAAAATACTAAACACTCACGGAGCTGGTCACAGGCGCTCCGGTGCTAGACTGGCCAACCTCTATGCGCACCGTACTCCACTGGTGCTGGTCCCTGGGCTGCTGGTCCCTGTCTCCCATCCGGAGCTCCTGTAATATTGTGGTTCGAAAACTATTAGTCATAAAGACTAAGCCCTATCATCCCCTATCCCTCCCCCCACGGCTCCTAAGCACCGAGCGGAGAGGATGAAAGGGAAGCTACAAAGGTGGAGAATAATTAAACGGATGACGGTGGAACTAGTCTAACAATTATTCATGGTGTATAAACAACTAATTAAAATAGAGTACAACTAGCAGTTCTACGATAGTGAGCAGTAAAGTAAATATGTAGTAAGTAGCATATTTATAAGGAGACAAATAGAAAGCAGGTAAGTAAGTAAGTAAGTAAAAATAAGTAAGTAAGTAAGTAAGTAAATAAGTAAGTAACCTTAACTTATATGAATGCTCATACAAACTTATAAGTTAAGGGGTCTTCTGCAAGACTTCCATCGTATAAAAAGTCCCATACCGATTTATACGTTGGGGTGTCGGTTGTATGAAAATATGAGTGTAGTGATATGTTATGCCATGATTCATGCAAGTATAACTCACGCACACGACTCTATGCGCACAGACCTTTAATTCCTCCTGTTCAGACAGCTAGCTTCACCCCCAGGAACCTCCGTAGTGGCAAACGGAGACAGTGGGTCGGGCCCCCACTCCTAGGCGGGTATCCACACTATCGGTCCTAGCCCTTCCATACGCCCCTAGAAGAACACAACCTAGAGTATCTGCGTACTAGTGCTGGCTATATCCACTAGACTTTCTTTGGCTAAGTGTCCCACACCGCCGAGTCAACGTACCGATGTCGGTGTGAACAACAATCAAATACCGAAGACCCACCACCTTATTCTGGATTCAAACCCTCGAGCCCTCGGCTCCCCGGACTGTCTCGTCCGTGCATCTACCTTCAGAGCTACCGTCTGAATGGCAACCAAACCAACTTATTCTACCTCCCTAGCTACCGGGGTGTGTGAATGTGCAACCTTAGATATTCTAATTGCTCTTTTAGTTTATTATTCCTACGGTTTACGTTAGCCCAAGACTGCCCCCGGTATTCCCTATGAAGGGCTCTCAAAGGGCACTAGGAACTATGATGGTAGCTGAAGCCCATCGTTCCCTTTTGCAAGGCACTTACTTTTATTGGTTATTACCCATTACCCGATCTCATTCAAATTACTTTGGATCTAACCCTAGTGTGTTAAGACTCTTCCTCTCCCACCGGGAAGGACGATATTTCGTCGGTCCCGAGCACCTCTTATGACTCGACAACCTACCAAACTAACCTCATCTTCCCAAGTTCATTACCCACTCTAATTCAGTTTCTGCGGTTTTACTATATGTAGACCATCCTAAGCTATATGAGGTATACAAGGGGAGGTACTCCAATTTGTCTTCCAAATCTCCTATAAAATTTACTAGAGGTTTATCATAACATAATTAGCTTAAATTCAGAAATTTATAATTTTCCTAATTAATCTGATATTTATTTTATTTTCCCAAAAGATTGTCCATGGGTAATTTTAAACATGAACTTCATGATTTTCTAAAGTAATGGCCACCCAAAAATTATGATCACTAAATAGCAGCAACGTATCATCAAATACTAATTTTCATGATTTTACAAAAAGTATTTAGCCTCTAATTAATTTATCCATTATAATCTCATTAATCATATGTAAAGAAGGAAGTGCTGAAATTACTCATCATAAAATTATAGAAAAATCACTGAACATTAATATAGTATAGAAAAGGTCATTGTGCAAAGATCATAATTTTACAGGCTTGCTAGACACCAAAATGGATTTAATTAAGTTTTCATGGGAAACAACACTTAACAAAGCAAGACTTAGAATTAAACTTCTAAAAATCCCATAAAAATTCATAGAGCTTTAAAATCATAATAAAAGTTCTCTGCCTAAATTTCATCAATTTCCAGAAAGTATTTTCTCCATAATAAATTTCTAAGAAAATAATACAAGCTACTAAATTGTTAATGAAGTATCCAAAATAATGATCCTAAATTCATAATAAAATCTCCAGAGCTTGTACTAACCCTAAAAACTACTCTACCTAAATCTCATCACTGTTCAGTGAGTTTTAGTGACATTTTCTATCTCTACAAGTTTTTTGCCCTAAACTAGGGTTAGGGTTTTGAGGGACTTGTTTACTTTAAAATCCCTTTAGATTTCTACAAGAGGATTATAGCTACCCTAGAATTCTATCTACCAAGTTTCAGATCAGAACCAGGTCATTTGACCACTTTCCCTTCACAAACCACCAAGAACCATCCTTAGGGTTTGACCTTGGGTCCTAGGGCAAATTTACCCCAATCCCCCTCAAAATCCATGAGATGGTGCTAGGCATCATGCCTAGTCAGTGGACAAAATCTCAGCCTCTGTTGAGGTGATCTGGCCACTCCAATCTCAAAGTGCACTTTTGACCTAAAAACCCCTTAATAGGGCAAAGCTTAGGTTTGTCCATTTCCAATCTAAAACATATCCAAATGCGATGAAAAATTATACAGAGCCTCATGTTGGACCCAGGGACCACTCACCAAAATTTGGGAGGGTTTGGAAGTCATTAAGCCATCTAATTAATTTACCCTAAGATTATTAAATTTTTCTAAAAACTATAGAAACACATTCTCCAAAAATTCCCATTTTTGGACATGCACTAGGTATAACTAGGGTAGACTCCCTGCCCAAATTTCAGATCATTTGGTCAGGGGATGAAGGGTGGGCACACCTTTTAGTCTCTGCCTATCTCTAGGTATAGATCCCACCAAAAGAGGTGCCCTAGTCAAACCAGTTGACCAAATTGACCCAAATCAATTTTAAAATAAAGAAGACCACTAGGGCTACAAATTATATGTTGACCATTTCTTCATATAAAGCCTCTAAGTATTTTTCATAAATTTTCTAAAGTGACTGACATTCTAGTACAGAAAATTCATGTAAAAGAAAAAGTCTAATTAAACAGCACAAATCTTAAAGCAGATCCAACAGTGCTGGGTCTTCTTCTTCCTCCAGCCAAGGGCCGAGATTAGCCCGACCTGTAGTGCATTCTAGATGCTGCTGCCGGCCATCCAGCCTCCTCCCTGGCCGGCCACCGCCACCACCACCTCCGTTGAGGTGGTGGCCATCGCCGGGCGGCGGCGCGGCCGCCGGAGAGGCGGAATCCGGCGAACCCGTGAATAGCTTTTGCAGGAAAACTAGGAAGAGAAGCTCTTCCCAATCGAGCTCCGTTGAGCTCGATTCTTAATCCTAAAGAAGGCTAAGATCTACCCGTAGAGAGAGAGGAGGGGAGGACCTTGTTCGCGGACTAGAAGGCGTGCAGATCGACGGAAAGCCATTTCCGATGGTGGCGCCGCTAGGCTTCTGCAATAGCACGGTGGGAGGGCTCAAAAGCTTCAGGTAAGGGCTGGGAAACGTTCTTTTTTGGCCTCTGATGGTGTTTAAAAGATCGGTTAAGGAGGGGAAAGGCCAAAACTTCAATGGCCATTAATGGTCCATTAATGCTTGGCTCGGCCATGGTGGTGGGGGGCTGAACCTGGCTCAATTCAGCCAAGTAACGGCTGGAAACTCCTCCTCTTCCCTAGAGGAGTTGAGTCCAGCAATTAAAGAGGAGGGGGAAAGGCCACGACATCAAGTGCCATTGATGGCCATGAGAGCAGGTTCTCGGCCATGGCCGAAACTGCTCTTCTTTGCAAAACCGTCGGTCCACATGGCATACTTGACCGGTCAACATTTAAATTAAGGCTTAACCAAGTCATAATAAGAGAAAACGGCTCACTTCCTAGACCGGACCGGTTCAGCTGAACCAGCACACAGCCAAAATTCCTGCCAGAAAAAGTCTAAGTAAAATGGCGTTGAGTGAGCTTAGCTCACTCAACGCCATCCAAGCTACGGTGTTGAGTGAGCTCTGCTCGCTCAATGTCATCCATGTTACGGCATTGAGTGAGCTCTGCTCACTCAACGCCATCCAGGATACGACGTTGAGTGAGCTCTGCTCACTCAACGCCATCCAGAATGGCCCTCCCAGACTATGGCGTTGAGTGAGCTGAGCTCACTCAACGCCATCAAGATTATGGCGTTGAGTGAGCTCTGCTCACTCAACGCCATCCAGCCTGCTCAAGGTGGCGTTGAGTGCAGTCTGTGCACTCAACGCCATCTAGCTTATGGCGTTGAGTGAGGTAAGCTCACTCAACGCCATCCAAAACTACGGCGTTGAGTGAGCTCAGCTCACTCAACGCCATTCCAGGCCTCAGCAGACGGTGTTGAGTGCAGTCTGTGCACTCAATGCTGTCTAGTTTATGGCGTTGAGTGAGCTAAGCTCACTCAACGCCATCCAGTCTACTTAAGATGGCGTTGAGTGCAGTCTGTGCACTCAACGCCGTCTAGCTTATGGCGTTGAGTGAGCTCTGCTCACTCAATGCCATCCAGCCTACTTAAGATGGTGTTGAGTACAGTTTATGCACTCAACGCCATCTAGCTTATGGCGTTGAGTGAGCTAAACTCACTCAACGCCATCCAGACTACGGCGTTGAGTGAGCTCAGCTCATTCAACGCCATTCCAGGGTCACGGGCGTGATAGATCGGTCACGGGCGTGCCATGCCCATGTTGAAATTTCTGAGCTCGTTGATCGCCTTTCTGTGGTCGACGATCGTCGAAGGGGTCACGCCCTAGGTCACGGGCGTGACGGGTTGGTCACGAACGTGACCAACCCGTGACTCGAAATCTTGGTCGATAGATTTCAACTCTTGGGTTTCTTAGGGTTCTGTTATGACAAAAACGACCTCTAGGGGTTTAGTTGAAAATTGGATGTTACACACCGCACCAAAAATGTGTAGTGTGGTTTGATATTAGTGTTGTTTGAAGTCAATTTTTGTGGTGCGATTTCGGTTTTTATACAGTTATATAATGTATTTTCAATTTTATTCACATATTTATTTGAAATATTTTGTTTTGAAAATATAAAGAGTATATAATGATTATTTAATATTAATCATAAAAACAAGTTTAATTGTGGATGATAAATTAGTTAAATTAAATTAAATAATATATTATTCAAGTATAATTTTAATTGTAAAATAAGATTTTAAGAGCAACAAATCAAAGTTCTTACTATATTATACAAAAAAGTACTCCTTGGTATAATGCAAAATTCATACGTCAGGTCCTAGGACTTCGAAGTCCCTCTTACAAAAAACTGAACACGTTTACTTTTCCTCTCCGATGTTTTTTTGACCTCCTTCATTTATTCCTCCAATTTTGGTTTTGGTTCTCGGTTGGAACCGATTGAAACTGGATCGAACCGTATTGAACCAGACCGATCCGTTAGCTGGCGGTTTGGTTTTGGTTCTTGTTGAACCGTAATCAGAACCGTTGACATGATGGTTCCAAAAGTTATGTTGTAACTGGAATCGGAACCAGACAAACCAAATAAGGTTTGGTTCTAATTTGAAGAACCGTTATCTTAGTGGTTCGGTTTATGGTTTTAGTTGAACTTGAACTGAATCGGAACCGTGACAGCTCTACTCACACTATCTCCTCGTCCGAGCGGCGAGTACCCGACAAACTGAGGAACAACAGTCGCCCCTGGAGGACTTGCTCACCCTCTTCCAATGCTACTTCCTTCCCTGCTCGCCTATCTAGCGCCTCCTCTCCTAGGGATTGTGAGGAGAGTATCAGGACCATGGTGGTTGAGCTACAAAATTCTAGAAATAGAGTGGACATTGGACTAAGTACACTTAAAGCCCCCCATGAGGAAATCCCAATGAAAAGTCATTGACCATTTGCAACTGGGCCAGCAGTACCAACAAAAAAGGGAAAGGAAAAGGCTGTAATCCAAAAGCCCACTAAAAAAGGTCATGTGACTCTGTTGCCCTATTCTAATCAAGCACACAGCCACAAAGTTTGTATCAGCAATGCCAAAATTTATGAATGCTGCTCTTTTGGTCATTTGCACACACATCTCACTCTTAAAGTGAATCAAAAGAGAAGATACAATAGATATGAAGACTGGTGTTGTGGAAAATATGCCACTTTATCATGAACGGTTGGTTCACCCAACAGTGCCAAAAGCTAATAATGTGATGCTATTTAATAATACTATAATGAAACATTCTTTAATTATAGATAATAAGAACCATTGACCCAAAATTATTTAGGTACCTAAGGAGAAGTGATTTGTTTTGCAAGTCTATCCACAAACCATCAAAAATCCAATCTGGTATTTAGACAGTGCTTGTTCCAGACATATGACTGAAACAAGAAGCATACTTAAGAAGCTTACCTCTATTGAACATGGGCCCAAGGTCATTTTTGGTGGATCTAATAAAGGGAATACAAAAGACTATGATATGATTACCAATGACATAGTCTCCTTGACAAAGGTGGCTTACGGGAAAGGGTTGCATCACAATCTTATAAGCATAAGCCAACTCTGTGACTTAGGCTATGTTGTTGAATTATATAAGGATAAGTGTCTAATAAAGAGTTCTATAAACTCTGAAATAATACTAACATGCACTAGGAGTTGAAATATATATATTTCTTAAATTTTTATATGTTTAGATTCTTCCACACCTATATGTTTAATAACAAATGATAGAGCATCTCTTTGTGTCCAATAACACAAGAGACTTGCTCATATAAATTATAAGACTATAAATAAATTACTAACAAAAAATTTAGTAAGAGATGGACTCGGATGGAAGTGAAATAAAGATGACTCATGTCTTGCTTGCTAAATGGGTAAGTAAACAAGAACTTCCTTTAAGATCATTGATCCCAAAGATTCCACAAGATGTTTATATCTTCTATATATAGACTTATTTGGGCCTATGTCAATTCATAGTCTAGGAGGAAAGTCATACACCTTTGTGATTATTGATGAATACTCTAGATTTGAATGGACGTTTTTTCTATAAAAAGTCATATCTTAATAAAAAAAAATCACAATAAGACTCCATATGAGCTAATGAAGGGAAAAAAATCAATACTATCCTACTTTAAAATAATTGGGAGCAAATTCTATGTGCTGAATAATGGAAAGTCATATCTTACTAAATTTGCTGAAAAATACTTTGAAGGCATCTTTATGGGGTACAACAACCACGACAAAGAATACAAACTTTATTATAAGAAAAACAAGTGCGTTGAAGAATTTATAAATGTTGTATTTGATGAAGTAAGCTTGATACATGAGAGCTTGCCTAGTTCTTCTACTATTGCAGATATAGACTCAAAGCTCAGAGACTTGACTATTAATGAGAAGAAGAAAGCCAATGATTCAACATCACTAGATGCAATCCCTGAAGCCGATGATCTGATTCAAGATGAGGCAACAGATCTGACTTTAGCAGAACAACATGTTGAAGTTGAAGAACCCAAATTAAATTGAAAGAAAATCGGTAAACAACTACAACACACAACTCTAAATGATGTATTGCACCTAAAATTCCTATCTCAGATTAAGCAAAAGAAATTTGAAGAGACAAATGTTGATCCTCATTAGAGAGTAGTTATTCATAAAGAACTCAATCGATTTATGAGATATAAGGAGTGGAAGCTGGTTCCTAGACCCCAGTATCAGAATGAAGCTATTAGGCTATTTCTAGCGTATGTAGCTCACAAAGGATTCAATATTTATCAAATGGATATGAAGTCTATCTTCCTAAATGGATTTTTAAAAATAAATTAGGCGTTGACTCTAGAATTATTAGGAATGAAGTTGTATTAGTTGCATAAGTATATTCACAAATCGAGGGGGTAGATTTTGATGAAACGTTTGCACTTGTTGCTCGTCTAGAATTTTTATAGCATTTGCGAGTTTTAAAATATTTAAATTATTTCAAATGAATGTTAAAAGTGCATTTTTAAATGAGATTATAAACGAAGAATTGTATGTAGAACAACCCCCCCTCAGTTTTATTAATGAAAATTTCCTAATCATATTTAGAAAAAACACTTTATGGTTTGAAATAAGCGTCACATGCTTTGTATAAAAGATTAACATCATTTTTATTAAAGCACAATTATAAAAGGAGAAGTGCTGATAACACACTCTTCATTAAACATGTTAATAATGAATTGATTATTTTACAAATTTATATATGTTGGTGATATTATTTTTGCAGCTACTAATAAAGAGTTATGTAATGAAGTAATTTTAGTGATGCAAAATAAATTTAAAATGAGCTTGGTAGCAGAATTCACATATTTTCTAGGATTTCAAATCACACAGACATGATGAAATCTTTATTAACAAATCTAAATATGTTCTTGATATGTTTAAAGGTTTTGAATTTGAAAACCTAAAGCAAGCAAATACACCAATAAGTGCATAAAGAAAACTAGAAAAAGATGAAGTTGGTATTTCTATTGATCAAACTTTATATAGATGAATGATAAGATCATTATTAAATTTAGTGCATATAGACCCGATATTATGTTTGTGGTTGGTTTATGTGTTAGATTTCAAGCTAATCCCAAAAAATTACATTTAAAAATGCTTAAAAGAATTTTTAGATATCTAGTCGGAACATCTAGATTAGGCTTATGGTATCCACATAATGATTGCCTCATTTTACACGACTTTTCTAATTCAGACTATGCAGGACGTTCATTAGATCATAAGAGCACTAGTGACACGTCTCATTTCTTAGGCCCTTCACTTCTATTATGGTTGGGTAGGAAACATAATTTTCTTTCCCCTCCACCATTGAGGTATAATAAATCGCACTAGGTAGTTGTTGTGCACACGCCTTATGGATTACTTATACATTAGAAGACTTTGGAGTTCATCTAAATAACATAGAATTAAACTGTGACAATAAGAATGTTATAGATCTAATAAACAATTCTGTACATCACTCTAAATCCAAACATATTGATGCCGTCATCATTTTATAGGGATCATATTAAAAAAACATAAAAAATTAACTTTATAGGGACCGATTCTCAACTTACAAACATATTCACCAAACCACTCCCTGATGCACGATTTACTATGTTTAGATTAGAATTGAGAGTTTTGGATATCTTAGCCTAAAAAAATTAAATCCACAATTGTATATTTTCTGATTTCATTGTTGTATTTGATAGACCCTACAATAAAAAATCAAAATAAAGAAATAGAAGCAAAAAATCATGAAAATATGTTTTTTTTCAATGAAATAATCCATCTCTGTTGCTAGCACCGATGGTTGGTCTTACCGCCGACGATAGCCTAATTTTTTAACAACTCTGATCTCTCTTTGATTTTTGCTTTCCGAAAATTTATTTTTGCTATGTTTCCACTACTTTTAGAAAGTTTAACGTGTTTTTGTTTTATTTTGTTTTTTTTTTCACAAAAATCAAATACAAAGAGAAAATTCCAAAATAATTTAAAAATTCCAAAATGATGTTCATGTTGTTTTTAAAAACAAAAACTCTCAAAAATTGTTTAACTTTTTATTTTCGAACAATTTCAAAAATCAACTAATAAATTTCAAAACATTTTGAAAGAAGAAAAATATGTTTCGTACCATTTTTGTGTGTGTTTATTGCCTATTTCTTATAAAATCAAAAAATAAAAAAACTGCTTATTCTTTATTGCCTAAACCAAGGATGATTTGATTTCTCTTAAAGATTAATTATAATGTTTGATTTTATTTTCAAGTTTCTTAAAATAATGTTTTTGATTAAGTCATGCCATGAATACTATCTTGTAGTATGAAATGAAATTGATTGTAAAATATGTGTAAAAATATTAATCATGCCTCTAAGCATGAGTAATATTTTATATTTGATAAATATGGATTCACTCACTTTCTTTGATAACATACAAATGTTTTAATCTACATCTTGAATGATTGTGTAATGTAATAACATAACCTATTGAAATACATAAATAAATTACCTATATGACATTGAATTGTTTCTTGCAATTCTTTGTTTCCATGCACTTAGTTATTAGAGAAATGTGGTTTTTAAAAAAATTCTATGTTTGCAAAATAATTGAATTCGAAGTTCTTGGTTAGTAAAATAAATCAAATAAAAATTATGACAAAGAAAACTCCATCAAACACTACTCACCCTCCTGATAAGTCCTAATAAGCATTGTAAGGTTGAGTATCTTAGAGAAAATTATAAAGTGTCTTGTAGTAAATAAATATTATAACACTTCTCTTTAGTACAATCTTTTATGTGCATAGAAATTTGTGGAAGAAAATTTTTTATTGTATTTTAAGGGTGTGTTATTCCGATATATATTTTCATACGTTTTGATTAATGCACTTGTATACTTTATCAAAACACTTTCTACACATCATTTTCTTATATAAAACTTCTACTCATGAGAATTAGATCCTAAAACGCATCTACACTATTCATTACAAACTTGAGTAAATGCACTAGATAACAATGCATGATCTTTACAATGATTTTTCTACTCGAAATAAAAATTATGTTACGCTGTGATTGATATATTTTCTTGATATTTCAAAACATGCTTGTAATTTTATTTCAAAAAATTTCAATGAAATAACATCTCTTGTTCCTAAATTCAAACATCTTATTTTTCTTAAAACTCATTATATTTTGTACTTTAAAATTCTAAAAGATTTTCATTTTATAATGCTTACACTAATTTCCATCGTGTTTACTACTTCGACTCATCATGACTTTCTTTTTTACAAATAGTAACTCTAAAACCAAACTTTATTCTTTTTTATATAAGGCAAAATAAAACATATTGCTATAACTCAGCTCCGCCCTTTTTTGATAATACCAAGGGGGAATTGAAGAAATCGATTATTAAGGGGGAGTACATTTAAAAATTTAGAATGCATTTATGTAGACGGAGCATCAAAATAAGGGGAGTATGCATATTTATCACGTGTATCATTTACTATAAACATCACTCCAGTTATAGTTTATGTTTCCAAGAGGATTTGTTATATCAAAATGGAGAGATTGTTGGAGCATGTGTTTTGCATCTCTTAGTATGAGAATATTAAATCTCACTATGTATTTGATCATGTTTTTCGTTTTTTATAGCGTGCAAGAACTACAGGTACAATACCTCTATGTGTGGGATGTAGAATGAAGAGCAAGCTCTAAAATGGGAGCTAGCGCGCGACGGTAATACTTACCATTGACACAAGCGATGTCAATTGGAAGACAAGCTATATCGACTTGAAGTCAACTGTTGGCAGACATTTTTGAATGCAAGAAGTGGCAGCATGCTAACACAACACGCTAGGACTTAACGAGAAGCGGTAAGGCAGCAATCTGCTACATCCAGCATACTCCAGGCGCATGATGCACACGGTGCTGCTAATGCAGAGCGCTAGGACTTAGTGTGGCGATAAGGGCACGTTCTCCCACATCCCAGCACGATCTATGTGCACGATGCCCACAATGACAATCACAATTATGCACGCTCTGATACCACACAATGGTAACCTACCGTAGGCAGTAACTTTCTAAGTCAATTTAAAGGATGAATACTTTGATAAATGGTTACCAGATATCTTGCCATAACTCTAATCTTTCGTGAGAGGTTTCATCCTAGAGTTCAAGAGCACTCCCAACACCATCTTTAAAGATCAAGAGCTTAAAGGAGAATTCCAAACTGTCACACTACAAGAAGGATATGCCCATCAACTCCAACAATTTCTATGGCAGACTTTCATTATCTCCTTCAGAGTTCTTCATTATAGTGAGTTTTTATTTCTGAATTTGCATTGTATTTCTCTATTTCTTTGATTTTTTGTAACAGTAGGGAATTTGTCGAGGTCGTTGGCAACTAGGCCTTGCGAGGCTTAGGGGGAATTCGCCGCGGTGTGTGTAGCGACTATGTCTAGGTGAAATTCAAGGGAGAGGATAAATGTTGTATCTATGGTAAGATAGACTATAGGCAACCGGTTCTTGGAAGAAGAATCGATATAGAAACGAAAAGTATTTTTCTTTACGTCTCAATTTCAAGCGTTATTGAAACTATATCTTTGAATTTCCCTTTTGAAATAAAATCATATTTCATATCATCTTTATTACTAAGATATTATTTCCTTCAATTGTTGTAAAGAAAAATCGAATATGCACAATTTTCAAGAAGGTTTAATCTCTAGAGAGTTAGCACTGACGATAGTACCTATCGCCGACGGTAGTACCAGAGATAGCAATTTTTTTAATTCAACAATCTTCTCCGAAAAATTTTCAAAGTTCTATTCAACTTCATAAAGCTCTTACTCACCCCTTTTTAAGGGCTCCTAAATATCCAATAGTATTGATTCTAAGAGTCTTCTTATCAAAACATTCAGCTCTGATTAGTAGATGTTCCGCCATGTGGAAGAATAGTAGAGTACCCAAAATTTAGAGAAATCACTATAAATTTATGTATCTTCTAGTTGCATAATCTTCTTTACATAGTTTTCTTAAATTTTTTATTTGAACAATTTTAGTATTAGTGACAGGTACTGTGACTAGTTGTGTAAAATTTAAATAACTTTATTCACCTTCTCGAGAGTAATTCATAAATACAATTTATTCACCTTTCAGTTTTATTGATGTAAATGAGTCCATTTATAAGACTTGAAAACCATAAAGACAAAAAAAAAGTAGTAAATAAACCAAGAGCAATGTTATGTGCATGTCAATTATGCTTATGTGCACAGAACAAAATGAACCATTTTATTTATTGCCTCCCCTAAAACCCCTTACGCGCAGGTCAACACTATCATGCATCGGTGAAACTTGGAAGGAGTCACCATCAAAGAGCCTCTTCTTCCTCCGTCCAGAAGAGTGGCAAACAAAATCCTTCTCCTCTCCCTCCTCCCATCTCTCTCTCCCCGACCCCGGTCTTATTCTATCGAAATTCAGCTGAAGGGCACCAACTCTCCAGTTTCTCCTCCATTTGTCTACAAATTTCAAGATCCGGCGGTTTTCGACATATCGACCAACTTCCGCGGAAGCTAATTGGGAATCCATGGCTCTGATCACAAGTTTTAGCCCATTGATCTGCATCTTCTTATTGGGTGTCACCCTCCGGTCGTCATAGTGTCGTGGAGGTGATACAAAAGTTCATCCAATTACACAAGCTCCTAATAAATGCATATGCTATCCTTTTTGGTGTTAGTTTTGTGACATCGCAAGTTTATTTATCCAAATAGATGGAAGCAATCTACCATGGGAGAGAGATTATCCTCTGTTATGTTGCATCAAGATCTATCCAAAATTGAATTGCTTACTTTGCAATTGTCCTTTGCTCCAATCTTCGGGGTAAAGGGATGCTGGAATATTTCCAGTTTTGAACAATTTGATAAGAAATTCCACCTCCGTTGTAACGCCCCCCTCCGTCACGTAGGATATAAAAGAAGGTATAGTCGGGCCTCACATCATATTCCACGGACAGTCAGTGGAGTTACGCATTTAAATCCTAACATTCACGCATCCTAACTCAGAGTGCATTCTAGCAGAAGTATTTAAATTTTCTTAAAATCCAAACAAAGGAATGTCCACTAACAACACCATAGGAATGATAATCAAAATACACAAAGAGTTTGGTCCTAAGGTCTTACAAACAGTTTTCAATAAATTAAGGTGATTTGCATACATTGGCATGCAGGCCGGCTCCACATGAAAGTAGTAAAGATGCTTCTCTTGGTCTTCGAGGGCTGGCATAGCACAAAGGGCTTCAGCCGCTACTTTTCACCTGGCTTTCCAACACCTGCATAGGAAAAATCCTCAAAGATGCGGCAAACAAGGCAACGGTCAACTTTAGCTGACCAAATTATAACGATCTCGTCCCTCACTCGTGGAGGTGATGCTCCTTCCCTGCAGGTAAACAACATGTACATATAATGACATTGGAACGTGCAACTTAAGCACAATTCACCACAGACGTGGGCACGGCCGACAACACGCCCCGTGCACTCAGGGCATATTTTCGGTGTTCTGGACTTTCCCAGGCCCACCACCATCCTAAGAACCAACTACTTAGATGGTAACATTTGAGCATTACTAGTCTTTCTGGCTTGTAGCCTAAGACTCCCTTCCTCCCATGCTACGACAAAGTCAAAGGCGCTCTATTTACTTTAGATACATGTAGTGACTCAGTCCAATTCAATCACCATAGGGTGGGTACAGGTTAGCCACAACCTGTAGCTCAAACTGTCATGCCCACAAGCCATGATGTACTTTAGCCTCCCCTTGCCCACAAGCCATGATGTACTTTAGCCTCCCCTTGCCCATTCATACAATACATAACCACGTTATGTTTCAAGGCTGTCTCTCACGACCACCATAGCTGGGCAATTTAAGCTCACAACTAAATATATTGGCCCCCTAATTTTCCAAGTGACAGGCCTCACAAATAACTCCCTGGGAGCTACCGCCAGCGGTAGCACTACCGCCGCGCGGTAGGGGATAGAACACGAATTCTTCCCCAAAACTTGGGTATTTTCCTGGAGACCAACTTCAATACTCTCATTGCACTAAGCTGCACACCCCACGACTCCGTAAACTACACGTTTAACCACGGAGTCTTCTCCGGCACGCAAAACAATATATCACAAATTCAGACCAACCTGTCTGAATGAGCTTCACACATCATGCCTATTCCATACTTCGATTCAAGATTCTATATGCAAGTATCCCATCGGGGATATCATATATACACCAGTTAGAAATCCCTTCGCTCTCTACCAATTAGTGGGAGACTTCATGCAACTATGCCAAAATAAGGATTTCACAAGTCCAATGAGAAAGATCGTTACCATTGAAGTTCATTTCCGCGCCATGGATGAGAAACTAGCCGGATGAAAATGAACGCAACATATTTGCCTCCGTGGATCTGAACTCGGCTCATGACTCGGAGCTCCGAAGCTCCAACAATGGCGGGATTTCCTTCTTCTTCCTCTTTCTTTGCTCTCCCATCTCTCTAACTCCTTGTGCGAATAGACAAGTAGAATCCGGAAATTGGAATAACAGAAATTTTTATTATCCAAAAAAGTAAGTATTACAAAGGTATGACCTCCCTTTTATAGAATGGAGGAGATGAGAGAGATTACAAATAGACAATGTGGGACTAAATAATTACAGGCATAAGCGGTTTAACAAAAAACAAGTTGAACAGGCCGCGCGGTTAGACGAATAGGCTAACCGCCCGGCAACCACCAAAAGGAGAGAACAAGTCGCCATAGGAGACCGCCCGGTCTCCAAGTCGCCTGAGACAAACCGTCAGACTGCCCGGACACCAAACAGCAACAGTCCGGCTACCAAACCGCTGGAGAGAAACCGCCAGATCGCGCGGTCCTTAATCCGCCAGAGTCAGACCGCCAGACCATCCGATCTCCATACTGCAACACTCCCTCTCAAGCTGGAGCATAAATATCGATCATGCCCAGCTTGTCACAAATGTGAAGAAAGGAGGCGGACACCGGCTTGGTGAAGATATCAGCCAACTCTTTATCAGAGGTGGAGTACAAATTTGTTCCTTCAAAATCTCTTCCCGAATAAAATGGCAGTCGACTTCAATGCGCTTTGTTCTCTCATGGAAGACCGGATTTTTGGAGATGTATATTGTGGTCTTGTTATCACAAAACATAGGTAGAGGATGGTTGTAGACCTCTCCTAAGTCAAGCATGAGAGCCCGTAACCACTTCAACTCACACGTGGTCGACGTCATACTTTGATATTCTGCTTCTGCACTGGTCCTGTAGATGACAGACTGTTTCTTGCTCTTTCAGCTCACAAGGTTTTCCCCCACAAAGGTGCAAAAGCCCGATGTTGACTTGCAGTCTCCTTTGTCATCAGAATAGCTTGAATCTGAGTACGCTTCAACCCTCAAATGACCATTCTTCTGAAAGAGTAGACCTCTCCCAGGCACTGATTTAGCATACTCCAATATCCTCATGGCAGACTGTAGATGGCACTCCATAGGAGCTTGCATGAATTGGCTTACCTTGCCTACAGCATAGGAGATGTCGGGTCTAGTCACCGTGAGGTAGATGAGTTTACCAACCAGACATTTGTACCTCATAACATCTGAAAGAGGAGGAGATTCATCCGTCCAGGTTTTATCTTCTCCAGTCGTCAAGGCACATTGGGCAGGTTTAACCTCAGTCAACCCTGCCTCTTTTAGCAAATCAAGAACATACTTGCGTTTGGAGAGGACTAAGGAATTGTGCTTCCGAGAGATTTCTATCCCCAAAAAGTATTTTGGAGAGCCCATATCCTTTGTGACCAGGTGTTGACGAAGATGCTTCTTTGACAAGGCTATCCCAGCCTGGTCATCTCTAGTGAAAAGAATATCATCCACATATACTGCAAGAACCACCAGACCTAGGTAGGTTTTGCGAACGAATAAAGAGTGATCGGCAGAACTTCTCGTAAAACCCATGGCCGCCACAATCCCGCTAAACTTGTCAAACCAAGCCCGAGGGCTTTACTTTAGGTCATAGATATCCTTCTTTAGCCGGCATACCTGTGTCTCCCCCTGAGCAACATACCCTGAAGGTTGCTCCATGTAGACATCCTTCTGAATATCCCCATATAGAAAAGTATTCTTGACATTCAGTTGGGAAATTGGTCAATCCTTGTTGACAGCCACAGAGAGGAAGACCCTGATAGTGCTGAGACGAGCAATTGGAGAGAAGGTGTCAAAATAGTCAACACCAAAAGCCTGGGTAAAGCCTTTGGCAATAAAGCGGTCCTTATAACGATCCACATTGTCGTCCAGACTAAACTTCACCACAAAGACCCAGCGACAGCCAATAATATCTGTGCCTAAGGGAGGAGGAACAAGGGTCCAGGTACCCCGTTCAGTGAAAGTGGCAATCTCCTCATCCATGGCAGCTTTCCAATGAGGAACAGTAAGAGCCTCCTGGTAGGAACGGGGGGTGGCAGTGGCAGAGATAGCAAGTGCAAAAGCCCTACAAGAAGGGGTAAGACGATCATAGGAAACAACAGTAGCAAGAGAGTGTTGGGTACACACTTGCACCCCTTTGCGAAAAGCAATGGAAAGATCTAGGTTAACGAGTTACGCAGCATCCGGAGCATCCGTGGCGTAGAGAGCTGGCCCGGGAGTAGAGAGCGATGGCGGCGGAGAAGAGGGAGATAGCGGAGGTGAAGAGAGAGGAGGAGACGATGGAGACGGTGGAGGTGGAAAAACCTCGGTAGGGGTCGAAGGGTGGGAGGGAACAGTAGGAGAATCAGAAGCCGGAGGAAGAAGAGAGGAGTCGTCAGAGAAATAGGAAGTATTCTTGAAGATGGTTACGTCGGCGGAGACGAACTGCTTGCGAAGAATGGGGTCAAAACAACAATAATTTTTCTGAGTGGCAGAGTACCCCAGAAAGACACATTTGGTGGAGCGAGGGGAGAGTTTGTCACGAGTGGTGGAGGGAGCATGCACAGAAGCTGTGCACCCAAAGATGCGTAGAGGGAGAGGAAAAGGATCCTTGCCCGGATAGAGAATGGAGAATGGGGTTTGACCGTGGAGAACCGTGGAGGGAATGCGATTTATGAGATAGCAGGAAATGAGAACGACATAATCCCAATAGAAGCGAGGGACATGCATCTGCGTCATCAGAGTGCGAGCGACATCAAGGAGGTGACGGTTTTTGCGTTCCGCCACTCTAATTTTTGTGAGGTATAGACACAACTAGTTTGATGAACAATCTCATGTTGCATACAGAAAGATGAAAAAGTTTGACTAATATACTCCTTAGCATTATCAGAGCGAAAGATTTTAATTGAAACGCCAAATTGATTTCAAATTAAATAATAAAAAGATGTCCATATATTGAATAATTCGGAGCGATCTCGTAAGAGATACACCCAAGTACATCTAGAAAAGTCATCAATAAAGGTAACAAAATAAGAACTACCCCGACCAACGGTGAGGGTAGGAGCAGGACCCCAAACATCAGAGTGAATGAGATCAAACGGACGGGTAGAGCCACGACCTTGCTTCGGCGGGAAGGAGGAACGGTGATGCTTGCCAAGCTGACAGGCATCGCAGTTGAGAGGAGAACTGTGTGGAGGGAGGTAATGTAGAAGATGACGAAGAAGTCGTGGAGGAGGATGACCAAGACGGAGATGCCACTGTAGAAGATCTGTAGAGGAGGAGGAGAAGGCGGACAGAGCAGAAATGTTGTCGAGGAAGTAGAGGCCGCCGCTCTCAGTCTCAGTACCAATCGTCCGTTGGGAGCTCGGATCCTGAAAAGAACAAGAAGTTGGAGTGAATGTGACGGAGCACTGAAGTTGCTTGCATAAAGAGATAACCGACAATAAATTGCACGGAAACTTGGGCACATAGAGAGTGTCTGCCAAGCTAAGAGACGGAGTGACATGAACCACTCCCGTCTCATGGACCGGGGAGGGCGAACCGTCTGCAGTGAGGATCGGGGGCAACCGATCATGTGTTTCTAGGAGAGAAAAGCACTGAGAATTGCCTGTCATATGATTAGTCGCACCAAAGTCTATCAGTCATTTACCTTGAGTAACCACGTGGGCACTACCTGATGACGTGACCACTGAGGCGGACGGCTTTGAGGAGGAGGTGGAAGAGTCACCAGAGGGGCGAAGTTGTGGATGTTTCAACCAGCAGCGATCCACGGTATGCCCGGTGCGGCCACAGTGAGAGCAGAGGAAGCGGGAAGGTCTACGCCCGCCGGATTGGTGGTTGCGGCTACCAGAACCACTCCATTGAGTCTGGTGAGCATAGTTGTCCGGTGGAGAAGGAGAGGACAAAATAGGACGCTGAAGTAGAGAGGTAACTGCGGCAATGTGCACAACAGTGGCATCCAAGGTGGGAGAGACCGCCTCGCCAAGAATTTGTTGGTGGATCATGTCATAGGACTCAGGAAGCCGCAGAAGATAGAACACCACCAGAAGCTCCTGAAAGTGCTTGTGCTGCTCGGCCAAATCCGCAGAGAAGGGGCAATTCTGAAGAATCTCAGCCCCAAGAGCCTGAACCTGTTGATAAGCAACAGCATGAGACATGGATGGACGGGCAAAGAGGTCCGCATACAGAGTATATATGTGGGACGTCTGATCCCCGTTCGAGTACAGAGCAGCAAGATGAAGTCAAGCCGTCTTCACTGTCTCATCATGACGGATGACGAGAAGGCATTCATCCGAAAGGCTGTTAGCTAGCCAAGTGCGCACAAGCGCGTCGCTAGCATCCCAGTCGTCAAACTGAGCGGAAGTGGTAGGAGGGTCATCAGTGAGATGGTGGCGTTTGCGTTATGAGCGAATAAGAAAGGTGAAGGAGACACTCCAATCCGGGTAGTTGGAACCGATGAGTTTGGATACGGTTCCAAGGTTCCCGGAAGGAGTATGAGGAGGAGGTGGATTGGCCACGGGAGTAGTGGTGGTGGTAGAGATACCGGAAATAGCCATGGAGGAGAAGAGAGAAGATGCCGCGTGAGAAGAGATAAGGTCGCGCGAACAGCAAGTAGCGGAGACTGCGCGAACAAAAGGAAGTTCGCAAGAACAAGAAGATACCGCAACAGAGAGAAAAGAAGCCGCACCGGACACAAGACGTGGCTAGAGAGAAGGCCGCACGAACAGGAGATAGAGAAGACCGCGCTAACAGGAGAACAAAGCAGAGGGAAATAAGTCATGCGGTTAGAGAGAAGGCCGCGCGAACAGGAGATAGAGAAGACTGCGCGAATTGAAAGGAGATCGTGAGGAGAAAAGAGGCAGAGAAACCACGAAAACAGGTCGCGGATAGAAAGAAAGACAGAGTGAGAAGAGAGGCCATGTACACAAAGTGCAGCGACAAAAAAGAGAAGAGAGGCCGCGCGAACAGACCACAAGAAGAAGGGCAAACCGCGCGGACAGAAGAAGGCACTGAATCAGACGGAAAAGATCGAGTCCTCTGATACCATGTGCGAACAAACAAGTAGAATCCGGAAATTGGAATAACAGAAATTTTTATTATCCAAAAAAGTAAGTATTACAAAAGTATGACCTCCCTTTTATAGAATGGAGGAGATGAGAGAGATTACAAATAGGCAATGTGGGACTAAATAATTACAGGTATAAGCGATTTAACAAAAAATGAGCCGAACAGGCCGCGCGGTTAAACGAATAGGCTAACCGCCCGGCAACCAGCGGAATGATAGAACAAGCCGCCATAGGAGACCGCCAGACCGCCCGGTCTCGAAGTCGCCTAAGACAAACCGTCTGACCGTCCGGAAACCAAACAGCAACAGTCCGACTACCTAACCGCTGGAGAGAAACAGCTAGACCGCGCGGTCCTTAATCCGCCAGAGTCAGACCGCCAGACCGCCCGGTCTCCATACTACAACACTCCTTAGAAAGAGAAAGCTCTAGGTTGGAATGAGGAAGAGCCCCCATCCCACAAACTTAAACCAACAGAAGCCACAACCCACCGTTGGATCTTATCAAAAGTTGATGAATGACCATGATTCAAAATAGTTTTTCTGTACAGAGAGCTACCGTCGCGTGGTAATAAGCTATTGTCGCGCGGTTCCTCGGACGGTGGCTTGTTTAGCAAGCCCACTGTTCAAACTCTCTATACATACGCCAATATGTGGTTGCAATGTAACTGTCATGCTACCGCCCTGCGGTACTATACTACCGCCGAGCGGCAGGTTATTCGACGTGTCATTATGCCACCTACGACAAAAGATTCACTACCGCCAGCGGTAACCCTACCGACCGGCGGTAGCTCGCCGAGAGCTATAACAATTAAATCGGCTACGCTACCACCGACACTAACTCTACCGTCGGGCGGTAGCTTTTAGAGAGTCATTTCTTGTAAACTCTGGGGCGTTACAATTCTCCACCCTTTAAAGAAAGTTCATCCCGAACTTCTAGAATGAAAGAAAATAGCAGAATACGAGCAAAAACTTGAATGGTACCTTGGTAGAATAGCTCAGGAAACTCCTCAAGCATAGACAACTCTTGTTCCTAAGAAAGCTCTTCACGCCCGCAATTGTCCCAACAGACTTTGACCATTCTGATCACTTTTTTCCGTAGCTATTTAACTTTAGTGTCCTCGATGCGAATAAGGTTGACCTTAGTCTTTAACCCTACATCGACCGACACTTGATCAACGGCGACCACTTGAGTTGGCTCTTTCAATGATTTACTCAGCACTGAAATGTGGAACATATCGTGCAAGCCGCTCAACTCTGTCGACAGAGCGAGCTATAGGCAGCTTCACCAACACGCTCCAAGATCTCAAAATACCAAAGGTGCCTCAGACTCGGCTTCTTCAAGCGTCGAATCCTTGATATGCCCTTGAATGGGTTGATCTTTAGATAAACCTAGTCGCACACAATGAACTCGACATTTCAGTGCTTAGCATTGTAGTATTTGGGCTGCCTATCCTGAACGATCAACAATCGCTCCCGTATTATTCGTATGTTTGAAGTAACATCTTCAACTTACTTTCGCTTAAACAACTTAGTTTCTCCCATCTCCGCCCAAGCCAAGGGGGTACAACACTTTCTACCATAAAGGGCCTCGAAGGGAGTCATTTGAATACTCGCATGGTAGCTATTGTTGAAAGCGAACTCGATCATAAAGAGATGATCCTCCCACCATTTTCTGAAATTCAAGGCGCACATGCAAAGCATATTCTCCATTGTCTAATTGGTCCTTTCGGTCTGCCCATCAGTTTGAGGATGGAAGGTCATACTGAACTTCAACTTGGACCCTAATAGTTGGAGGATTAGCCACCAATCATTTGAAGTGAAACACCCATCACGGTCACTCACGATGCTACGGGGCACACCGTGCAATCGTATTATGTTATCCACATAGAGCTTTGCTAAGCTTTTTCACTGAATCATCTTTTCGGTTTAGAATGGAGTGCGATACCTTTGTCAAACATTCTACGATTACCCAGACGACATCGTTACTATGTTGCGATCTCGAAAATCCATGCACAAAATCCATCGATATGTCGTCGAACTTCCATTCCGAAATCGTTAAAGATTTTAGGAATCCTCCCGATTTTTGACATTCGACCTTCACTAGTGCAGAAGTATGACACTTCACCACGTAGGGAGCTATGTCTTTCTTCAAATCTGGCCACCAGAACTGTGTCTTCATGTCTTTATACATCTTTGTGCTCCCCGAGTAGATAGAGTACTTGGTAAAATGTGTCTCGTACATCAACTCCTCCCGCAATTTGCCAACATTCGGGACGCACAGCAGACCGCCCATCCACAAAAGACTGTCGTTCAACGAGAATTGGGAATTCGACCCATCCATTATCTCTGTCACATAGCGCTTCATGTTCTCGTCAAGCTACAATACCCGTCGAATCCTGTCCGCGAGGTCATATTGCACCCCTATCCAGTTTAAGCATGCATCCGCGCTCGTCCTCCCGTCAACACAAGCGATGTCCAAAGCCTCCAACTCACGAATCAGACTCTCATCCTGCATCTGTAACCAATTTGCTCGTGTTGGAACCTTGCGACTCAGCGCATCAGCGACTACATTTCCCTTACCGGGAATATAGTGAATCTTGAAGTTGTAGTCCCCGAGAAACTCCATCCACCTCTGTTGTCGCATGTTCCAGTCCTTCTGATCTATCAGATACTTTAAACCCCTACGGTCCGTAAAGATATTGATCTTCATGTCATATAAGTAGTGCCGCCAACTTAAGCTCAAGAGCAAATATCACGGCCGCTAACTCCGAGTTATGGACTGGATAATTCCTCTCATGCACTTTCATTTGACGAGAGCCATAAGCTATAACCTTCCCAAAATACTAAAGAACGTAGCCAGTGTCGCTCCCTGAGGCGTCGTTATAAATCTTATAGCCGTCTGCACCATATGTCGAGCACAAAATTAGGCGTCGTGGTCAGACGACCCTTCAACTACTCAAAATCTTGCGCGCATTCTAGCGTCTAAACGAACTTCTGATCGTTCCTTGTCAACGTAGTGAGAGGTATAGCTAACCGTGAAAAGTACTCTACGAAGCGCCTATAATAGCCAGCAAGTCCAAGGAAACTCCTAACTTTCGTTACAGAAGAAAGTACATGCCACTCTCGTATCATAACTATCTTTGCAGGATCTACAGCAATACTCTCTCCACTAACTATATGACCAAGAAAAGCCACTGAAGATAGACGAAACTCACACTTAGAGAACTTGACATATAGTCGATTCCTCCTCAGGGTATGCAGAATCAATCTCAAATGATTCACATAATCTTCTTCTAACTGAGAGTATACCAGTACATCATCAATAAAGACGATCACAAACAGGTCCAAATACTCTGTAAAGGTCCTGTGCATCAAGTCCATAAATACCGAGGGCGCATTAGTGAGCCCAAAAGGCATCACAGTAAATTCATAATGCACATAGCGTGTACCAAACACTATCTTGGGAATATCACTTTTTCGAATTCTCAACTACCAATAATCCACTTCAAATAGACAGTCGAGCCAACCAGCTGATCAAACAAATTATCGATTCGCGGAATCAGATACTTGTTCTTCTCTGACAACCTGTTCAGTTCACAATATTCAATGCATAGACGCAAGCTTCCGTCCTTCTTCTTCACAAAGAGTACTAGTGCACTCCAAGGTGACATACTTGGGCATATATAGCCTTGTTATAGGAACTCCTGCAACAGAACTTTCAGTTCCGCCATCTCCTTTGGCATCACACAGTACGGTGAGCGTGACACATGTTTCATACATGGCAACAACTCAATCGTGAAGTCAATCTCTCGCTGGGGCGGAAGTCTAGAGAGATCATTAGGAAACACATCCGCAAACTCCGACACAATAGGAACATCACTCAAACTGGACTTCGACTCTACAACCTCTAACACCGTGAAGAATAATTCCATGCCCTTCTGAACCCCCTTGACTACTTTGAGAGCAGACATCAATATCTTGCTCGATTTTCTCATATCAGCAAATTTAGTCTCGTGTTCGATATTCTATCCCAGTGTGAATTCCTTTGAGTTGCAATCAATGCAGGCATGCTGCTCCAAGATCCAATCCATGCAAAAGATTACATCGAACTCAGAAATTGGCAGCACAGATGCTTCTAAGCCAAAATCAAGACTTCATATCTGCACCTTAACACTACTTGCACCGTACGTACTAATCCCTTACCCATGAGGTAGTATTATAAACAAAGGAACATCGCTACATTTCCATAGTTAGAAAGGGTAATGAAAGAGTTATTAGTGAATAGGTAAATATTAGGACTTAGCCCAGTTATCATTGTTTGAACACACATATAGATATGCACAAGGTATAACATACCAAAAGCTACAACAACTGCCTAATACTTCAAACCTAAACCATCATTGCCAAGACCATGGGCTCTCGACTGAACGTACTAGGATGCAGTTGCCTTCACTGCCTTCCCTTTCTCTACATACGACGCACCCGCCATTTTCGCCGTCTTTGGAGGACCACTACAACACTCTCAGGCTATGCGTCCCAACTTGCCACAAGTAAAGCAAACATATGAACCACGCCCTGTCTTTGTTTATATGATAGTAAAAGAAGTTGACTCCAATAAACTTAACCTCTTCTTCCATTTGCAAAAGTTGAATTTTGAAAAGTTCGGCACTTTGAACTCTTGCTTTGACTTGACTTTCTCCAAGTCCATTTCCAAAGACCTAGATGTCATCATCAAGGCATGAAATCCAATTAACTTTGGACCCACCAATAGAAAGCATAAATTATTGTGTAGGCCATTAAAAAACATGTTGACCTTAGTCTCCTCGTTTTCAAACATAAATTTTGCATGTTGTCTCATCATGATAAATGCCTGTAAGTACTCATCAAACGCGTGCGCTCCTTGCACCAAAAACATGGTCAACGACTGATCTGAGGCTCTTCTTATTACAATCTGCTCAAGTACACCAACCGGCATCGAAGCCGCCACAAGGGCAGGGGGCTGCACATCCCTTTCAGGTTGGGCATTGATCATTACGAAGAACATCATCTATAATCCTAACTGTTTCCGCAAACGGAGGTGTAGGCACCTCAGTTGGTACACTACTCTCTGCCGAGCGCTGGGGCTGAGACTGCCTCACGCTGCTTTTAGTCACATATAATCGTGAAACACACAAATAAGCGACAAGATATATTGCAAAACAATAATCACAGGAACACGCAGGTTCCACAAATATGTGTATTTTCATTATACACGTGCTCACCACTCCTTAAAATAATTCAATCACAAATTCAAATAAGAAAGACTGACACCAGAATCTGAAACCAAATTGTAACAACCCCTTCATCACGAAGGATATAACAAAAGGTCCGGTCGGGGCGCCACACCATATTCCACGGAAAGTCAGTGGAGTTATGTATTGAAATCCTAACATTCATGCATCATAACTCAGAGTACATTCTAGCGAAAGTATTTAAATTTTCTTAGAACCCAAACACAAGAATGTCCACTAACAATACCATAGGAATGATAATCAAAATACACAAAGAGTTTATCCTTAAAACGGATTCCAATAAATTAAGGTGATTTGCATACATCGGCACGCAGACCAGTAACAAATAAAAGTAATAAAGATGCTTCACTTGGCCTTCGAGGGCCGACATAGCACAAAAGGCTTCAGCCCGCTACTTTCCACTTGGCTCCTCGCACTTGCATAGGAACAATCCACAAAGATGTGGCAAACAAGACAACGAACAACTTTAGCTGACCAAATTATAATGACCCCGCCCCTCACTCGGGGCGGCGGTGCTCCTTCCCTGCGGGTAAACAACATGTACATATAATGACATTGGAACGCGCACCTTAAGCACAATTCACCACAGACTTGGGCACGGCCAGCCACACGCCACATGCACTCAGGGCACATTTTTGGTGTTCTGGACTTTCCCAGGCCCACCACCATCCTAAGCATCAACCACTTAAACGGTAACATATGAGCATTACTAGTCTTTCCAGCCCGTAGCCTAAGATTCTCTTCATCCTATGCTACAACAAAGTCAAAGACGCTCTATTTTCTTTAGATACATGTCAATGACTCACTCCAAGTCGATCGTCATAGAGTGGGTACAGGTTAGCCACAGCCCATTGCTCAAACCGGCAAGCCCGTAAGCCACGACGCGGTTCAACCTCCCCTTGCCCATTCATACAATACATAACCGTGTTATGTTTCAAGGCTGGCTCTCACGGCCACCATAACTGGGCAATTTAAGCTCACAACTAAACATATTGGCCCTTTAGTCTCCAAGATACATGCCTCACAAATAACACTAGCTACCGCCAGCGGTAACACTACCACCGCGCGGTAGGGGACAGAACACGAATTCTTTCACAAAACTTGGGTATTTTCCTGAAGACCAACTCCAGTACTCTCATTGCAGTAAGCTGCACGATTCCGTAAACTACACGTTTAATCACAGAGCCTTCTCCGACACACAAAGCAATACATCACCAATTCAGACCAAACTGTCCAAATGGGCTTCACACATCATGCTTATTCTGTACTTCGATTCTGAATTCTATATGCAAGTATCTTACCGGAGATATCATAGATCAAACCGTTGGAAATCCCTTCGCTCTCCACCAATTAGTGGGGGACTTCATGCAACTATGCCAAAATAAGAACTTCACGTGTTCAAGGAAGAAGATCGTTACCCTTGAAGCTCGTTTTGGTGTCATGGATGAGAAATAAGCCGGATGAAAACGACTGCAACGAACTCGCCTTTGCAGAACTGAACTCGGCTCATGATTTGGAGATCCGAAGCTCCAACAATGGCAGAATTTTCTTCTTCCTCTTCCTTTGCTCTCCCCTCACTTTAACTCCTTAGAAAGAAAAAGCCCTAGGTTAGAATGAGGAAGAGCCCCCATCCCGCGGACTTAAACCAAAAGAAGTCAAATCCCACCGTCAAATCTTATCAGAAGTTGACGAATGGCCATGATTCAAAACAGTTTTCCTGTATAGAGAGCTACCACCGTGCGGTACCTCGGACGGTGAAGCCCACCGTTCAAACTCTCCATACATACGCCGACACATGGCTACGCCGTAACTTTCATGCTACTGCCCCGCAATACCATACTACCTCTGAGTGGTAGGTGTTTCAACGTGTCATTACGCCACCTACGACAAAAGATTCACTACCGCCAGTGGTAACCCTACCGCCCGACGATAGCTCACCGAGAGCTTTGACAATTAAATCGGCTACACTACTGTCGTCGCTAGCTCTATCGTCGGACGGTAGCTTTCAGAGAGTCATTTCTGATAAACTCTGGGACATTACATTCGTACTCTAACTCAAAGGTGCAATTTTACAAGTTTTTATGTGGTTTTTGATGTACTGAAGAGGTACTCTTAAGTGTTCAGAGGAAGGGTTGGCAATGCTTGAAGAGTCTTGTAAGACCACCCTTTTGCCTACTAATGGGAACTTATTTACATATCTTCATATTTGTGTGCACATATAAATTTTGACTGCAAATAAAATTAATTGATGTGCAATAACATTTGTGTGCAACATAACTAAAATTAATCCGCATATAACATTGATCTAAACTAATAGTAGTTGTTCTACTATTCTAAATTCAATACTTTCTACTAGGTTCTCACAAACCTATTTATACTACAATTCATGAACAACAATCCAAAACCACTGCACTCACAGCGTCACCACCGTGCAAATGCACGAAGCATAAGTATAACCAGCCGTAATCCTACATTTTGGAGACACCGTGCAAGTAAAAATGATGACAGCTTTATTCATTATTGAATATACATGGAAATATTTTGGGCGAAAGCTGAAAGCCTCGAATGATTTTAGTACACATGTAATATAGTATGTGGCCACCGCAACTTATAAAGAGAAAAATCATGCATGCTTTAGTATGGAAAACTTCCCGTCAATTTTATATGGTCGAGAACAGTCCTGAGGCCATATTTGAGCACAGCTTCATTTCCGGCACGGAAACCATCTCCATATGCAGGAGAAGAATCCGACTCTATCTGATGTTTGAACAAGTCCCCGAGCTTTCTCTCGAATTGCGACCTCGTGCCCTTTTTAGATGGAGCGGATGAGGAAGATGATGAGGATGCGGCATTACTTCCTGACCCCGACATGATCTCAGAGTCGAGCCACATATGAGCCAAAACCTGGCAAATGCCCTCTTCCACATCTGGATTGAGCCTCCGATAACCTATATCAGAAGAAACACAATAGTTGATGGATATAAAATGAATTCGAGCCAAGTCTAGTACTACAATGTTCTGTGTTTGTCCTCAGTTTACCTTCCTACTGTGCTGGAACAAACAAGTTTGAACATGAGTGGAGTTTCACTTACGTTTGAGGTTTGCTTATTCATTCTCTGGTCAAGTTTGAGGCACAAACGGATTCGGGGTCCGTTTGGCACAACGGTGATAGTCATGAATGCATGGTTATGAAGTACTATTCGTGAATATCTGATCTCACCTAAGGAACTCCATCCACTTTTATGTTCAAAAATGAAAAAAAAAATTTGCTGGTAGTCATGACCGTCATGTCAAGTGGTGGTGTTTTTATCCAAACTCACCCGAGAAAAAACTTTTCGTCAAAAAGACTCTTAATGGCCCATAACTAATAATGTGCCGAGGCTAAAAATTTGAACATACTGTTTTATTCTTGAAAATGCAGGGTAATCAAATGCAGAAAACTAGAATTAATCAAGTCATCCATGCTCTGTTCTCCAGTAAAAAAGAGCTCATAATACTGATATCTGTAATGGTGCACAATAATTTTTAGTGTCATTTATTGGGACCTTCCCTCCAAATTTGCATAATCGTGGGAACCCACTTAATGCAGGGTAGGCTGTGAAAAGTGGACTCCAAACAAATGCAAACCCTTGGTGTAGTGCTAGGAAAATAATTTCTACCAAAACCTAGGATGATGCGATGCTGCAAGAACGATCTAACAAGAATCACAGATAGCAACTAATACACAAATAATGTGCAAATAATTGATCAAGCTAGCAAATTAGGCTTTTCTCTGTTGAGAGGGCCAAAAGCTAATACGAAGTTGCGATAAAGCTCATGCAAGCTATGATTAGTTCCAAACAAATAATCCACGACAACAAAATATCTATAATCACATAAATATTCAAATATGCACAACAAGAAAGAAGAGTGTGGAAACCAAGTAATAAACACTCAAAATTAAGGGGCAGTCAGCTAGGGCTGGGAAATTCGGTGTTAGGATGTGGTAACGGCGATCCAGAAGGCGGGGAAATGCTGTATTTTGGCTGTCCTGGCGGGCAGGAGCATGGAGGGCTGTTGTCACTGGAGGAAAGGTGTAGGGGCTGCAGTTTTGTGCTGGAAGGAGGGCTAGGGTGGCTGGCGGCAGCATAGGGATAGTCGATTGAACTATGATGTGGGATGCAGCAGGAGGTGGATGGGGAAACAGCAAGGGGTACTGTTTGGGCGAGAATTTAGGGCTTGGCAGCGGTGATTCTGAGAGTATTCAGGGTTTGGCTTATGCGGAAGGAGGTGGTGGAGCGTCGGCAAGGCTAACAGATGAAAGAAACAATGTAAAAACCTAAAGAGTTGGCACCTCAGAGTTTCATGGAGTCTGCAATGAAATGAGAGATCATCAGAGATCACCAGATTCCAAGGAAGAAAGCCTCTATTCAAAAATCTGCAATGAAATGAACCCAGCCCTCTTTCTCTCTTATTTATACTGACCTGACTTGGGCCTCAATCATAGACGGCTATGATCGGCAGTACACAATAAATGTCGAATTTCCCTAAAGGATATATAAAAATAAAGAAAAATACATAGATGGAGTCAGCATTTCAGACAACCATAGACCGATACGATCAATGCTTCCTGGGGAATAGGCACGTGCGGCCCCATTGGACGATGGTCCGCGCACGAAATATGATCCCCATCACCTCCCTTTTAAAAGGTAGATAGAAGGTCGCTGTAATTAAGCAAAGTTGCATGATAGTATTTCCTAGTTATTCCTAACTTTTGTCTGAACTAGGCAAGAGAAGTAGATTCAAACGTGATTGAACTTCTATACAATGACTATGTCATCCCGCTAACAATGACAAAAAACATGTTCAAGTTGAATTAAATAATTATTTATAGCAAATTGTAAAAGTCCCATTATAAAAGACCCATTATTTTTCTTATTTTTGGGTCATCACCCATTGTTTATAAATAGACCCTGAAATGAAATAAGGAGCTCATTATTTCCGCCGGACTTAGTATCAGAGGTGCTGTTTCTTTCCACGGTTCGCGTGCTCGAGCGGTCCATGCACTCACATTTCTTCGCGCGGTCAATGCACTCGCACTTCTTCGCGCGGTCTCGTATCTTCGTCCCGCGGTTTCCGCTTCTTTGCGTGATTCGCGCACTCTCCTGGTGCAGCCTTGTCCGGATTCCGCGACTTCTCTCTAAGGCCTCGTCAAGATCGTGCGCTCTCTGCGGTCTCGTCGACATACTACGACCTCGCGATTCCTATATCTCTTTTACTTCTTCCTGCGGCGACGTGCTCCCTACGACTTCCGCTTCTGCTTCGTGCAGTCTTGTTGACTTCCTACACTCGTCTGCTTCTACTTGAGTGTGGGCTAAGTGTGTGTTATGTGTCGGTCATGTTATCATGTTATGTGTCGGTTATGTTATGTGTCATGAATATTGTTATTTATGTCTTTATGAGAGTTAGGTGAGTGTTGGGAAATTATTAAGTGAGTCATTATTATGTATAGCTTATATAAAGGCATGTGGAGGTATGTATGAAGCAAGCAAGAAAGTATTCTAATTCTCATCTTCCATTGTGAGATCTTGGTGGCTCTCTCCTCCGACGAGCAACCCCGTTTAGGCAGCCGCGGTCACGGCTCCGTAGTATCCCCGCCATCATCTCCACCACCATCATCTCTACATCCGGCCACCTCCGATCATCTCCGTCGACCTCTCCTTCGGGCAACATTGTAAGGCTCGTAACAACTTGGTATCAGAGGCTCCATCCTCCCACGTCCGCTTATTCGACACCAACAGCCGTTGTTTCTTCCGCTTTCGCGCTTGTTTTCGATCCCGGGAGCTCATTTTTAGCAACCGACGAGTCCCGGAGTTCTGCATCTTCTTCTTTCCGTTGGTACTGATTTCTGCATCAGCGCCGGCCAGTTCTCTGCCAAGCAAACTCCACGCCGCACCCCCACTCCGGCATCCTCAAGTCGCGGCATCCTCAAGCGCCGGCCAGCTCTCTGTCCAGCAACATCTTCTCCGGCGCCGTCGAGCCCCTTCCCTGCCTCATCGTTGCAGCCCGCCGCTTCATCGAGCCCCCCGCCCTATCATCCCCAAGCCACACACCGTCGAGCCCCTTCCCTTCCTCATCGCCGCAACCGCCGCTTCATCGAGCCCCCACCCTGCCGCGCTGCATCGAGCCCCAAGCGCTGTTCCTTTTTTTATCTTTTGTCGCTGCCGCTTTAGCCACTCCTGTTTACTTTATTAAATCGAAAGGCACTGGGCCCAATTTTAATATTTAAACCCCTCTCCCATCCATCAACCCAATTTTAATATTTAAACCGGCCAGCCCCGTTCCTTCTCCAGGATTTTTAATCTCGAGCTGCAGCTGTCACTGTTTGGACCATTCCACATTATTTTTTCTTTTAATTAACAGTGGATCCCACCCCCTATTCCATCCAGCATCCTCATTTTACTCTTTAAACAGTTGGGTCCCACCCCCTTCTTATTTTTATTTCAAAATCTCATGCAGCCCCTAATCAATTTTAATTAATTTAATCAAGTAATATTCTTGATTAATTAATTAATTGCATTATGTGGACAATCAAGTTGACTACCACGGATGCCGCCGCCATCCAATCGTGGCTACGAGTGAGCTCCATGGACACACGCCTTCGGAAAGCCGACGCACTCCACCACATTAAGAACCCGACCTCCGCCTTTCTGCCGCAGCCCGTGTCCGTACCGCTTCCACCGCCATCTCTTTTCGTGCAGTCTCCATCTACACCGCCCGCTGACGTGCCACCGCTCTTAGCGGTAATTGCCCTTCCGCCATCACATGTCATGGCGGAACCGCCCCACCTTGGGCCACCTTCATCAGACATCATGGCCTCCTTTCCTCCAGCACTTGCTCCGCCAGCCACCGCTCTACCGACCCCGACGGTAACCTCACCACCTACAGATCCGTTTCTTATGTCGGTCATCGCTTCCCCGACCTACCTGTTGTTGCTGCACCTCACCGCTCCACCGACCTTGCCAAAGTCATTTCTTACGCCACTCGTCCTTCCAACGGCGCCGCCGCTACTCGCCGATGCCGCCAACGTCGCTACGCGATATCATGCACTGTTCTGGCGGGAAATCAAGCTGTCGGATGATCCGGTCACCACATGGAATTCGAGCTTGAGGGCAAGCTCGATTTGAAGGACGGATGTGATGTTGTGTCGTATTATACTATTATTTGTCGGTCATGTTATCATGTTATGTGTCAGTTATGTTATGTGACATGAATATTGTTATTTATGTCTTTATGAGAGTTAGGTGAGTGTTGGGAAATTATTAGGTGAGTCATTATTATGTATAGCCTATATAAAGGCATGTGGGGGTATGTATGAAGCAAGCAAGAAAGTATTCTAATTCTCATCTTCCATTGTGAGATCTTAGTGGCTCTCTCCTCCGACGAGCAACCCCACTTAGGCAGCCGCGGTCACGGCTCCGTAGTATCCCCACCATCATTTCTACATCCGGCCACCTCCGATCATCTCCGTCGACCTCTCCTCTGGGCAACATTGTAAGGCCCGTAACAATGTGACCTCAGCTTCCTTGCGGCTAAGTGTGACCTCAGCTTCCCTGCGGCTAAGTGGGACCTCAGCTTTAGTGTGGGATGTGCAACCACCTTCCTCGTCTCCAATGTTCACAAGGCTCCTTTTGCTCGTCTGACTTCATTTGTGTGGCCTCCTTCTCTCTTTGTTAGCGCCTCTCTAGCGTCGTGCTGCCACATTCCTCATGGCTAACTCCTCAGACTCGAGCATGCAGTCTCCTTCCTCGCTTAGTCCACCTTCGGGTAGTGATTTCTCTGGTTCTTATGGTGCCTTTGGTTCCCTCCGTATTACCACTGTTTTGGAAGACACCAATTACATCGAGTGGTCTCGCGCAACACAACATGTTATCTGCAGTCATCAGCTCTATGGGTACATCCACAGGACACTTGTTCGGCCTCCCAGCATTGATCCGAGTTGGAGAAAGTGGGACGCTGACAATTCTCGTGTTGTCTCATGATTGCTTGACGCCATGTCCCTCTCGGTCTATCACAAGCTCATGGACTCGGCCTTTGACATCTGAACTCGGGCTCGTGAGACTTATTCACATCATGGTAGTACAACCCAAGTGTACGAACTCACTCAACATCCCCTGGATCTCAAACAAGGCCCTTCTTCTATAGCTGCTTACTTCTCCTACTTCGAACGTCACTACCAAGAGTTGGATTACTTTGAGGATTTCATTGTTGATGCTCGGGCCTTAAAAACAAAGGAAGATTGTTATTGTCTCCATGTCTTTCTCGTGAGCCAAAATATGGAGTTCGACATGGTGCGCACTACTGTTTTGAACCGACAACTTCCTCTCTTTGGGAATCTTTTAGTATGGTTTTAGGGGACGAAGATCGTCGTCGTTCTCTTAACTCTGATTGTGGTTCTGATCTCTCCTCCCTTGCTGGCCTTCTTTGCGCTCCTCCTCCCTCTTCATGTCTCAAGTTGTTCGATTACAATGGAAAGCAGGGCCATGCCCGGGAATCCTACTTCGGTCTCCATCCTCATCTTGGTTCTTCACATAAAATCTCCCGCGGCCGCATTTGTGGTCATGGCCCCTCTCGCCAACCCAATCCTTCTTTTGCAGCTCATATCACAGAAGCTGCTCTTGGTCTTCCACCCTCTAACAGTCATTCCTCAGAGAAATTGGATGTTTAGCATCATCTCTTGCACATTCAGGTTTCCCCCCCCCCCATCTATTGCACTCGCCACCGCCGATTTGCCAAATGCCCAGTCTTCCTCCACAACTTCCTCTGAATGATCACATGACAGGAACATCGTCAGATTTTACCCCCCCTCTCAGGCGTGATAACGTTGTCACCGGCTCACTACCAATGGCTCACTCACACCAATTGCTGGCAAGGGGACCATCCACTGTTCCTCTGCACTTGCCCCTCACCGAAGTGTTACATAATCCTACTTTTCTTAGCAATCTATTATCTATTAGTCATCTGACTATATCCTTAAACTATTATGTCATGTTCTCTAATGAGGGTTGTGTTTTTCAGGATCTGGCAACAAAGCAACCTATTGGCAGTGGTATGAACTACGGGGGGTGTACATCTTGGACCATCCTCTAGCTCAAGCTCTCTCTAGTGCCCCTTTCTCTCTCTTCAGTCCTCCTCGTCCTTCACTTGCGGATATGCGTTGACGGCATCAACGTCTTGGACACCCTCTGTTAGCTATCATCTCATCAAGTTATTTCACATGTTTTCACACTCTCTGAGCCGCTTTGTATGTAATGAATGTCAACTTTCTAAATGTTGGAAATATTAAGTCAATGTCGATCTATTAGAGATGTTATGTGTGTTTGGGATTAGTCCCACATTACAATTTTAACATTACGAGTACATGTATGTCGCATTTAATACCCCTTTGTGGATGAAAAATAGGCATTAAGTATTTCCTTTATATTATTTCAAAATAGTATCAGAGGCATTGATACCTCCCTGATTTCTTTTGCTCCCTATGCACCTAGGTCGACTGTTCGACTGATTCTCGCGCAACTGGGCTCGTTGTGGCTTCGTCTGCTGGCCTCGAACAGTCCCTTCGTTAGTTCTGCGCTCGACGTCGTTATTCCACTCGCAACAAACTCGACATCGACACCCATGGCTCAGCATACGGTCTTCTACTCCATCGAAGATTCCGTCTAGAGTACCCATAGAGTTTCTTCTTCCTGTCGACATCGACGCAGATCTGCATCGTTACTCATTGTTGTCAATCTCGTAGAGCCCGTCGATGCTGGCTTCGTCAATCTAGTCAGCCGAATGCTACTTCCATCGATGGCAAGTCTCCTTCTTTCGTCAATCCTGCCTAATGCTCCAGCCACTGATCCCGTCGAGCACTTCTGACGACTTTGACGATTCTATGCCCCTCTCCCATCGTCGAATCCGTGTATGTTGCTTTCGAAAATCCTGGATGCTGCTTCCTTCAACGCTCTTATCACCGCTTGTGGTCGTTGATCTCGTTGAGCTTCTCATCTGCTGTTCCAGTCAACCGCTTCCTCCGGTCCTCTTTGCTCCAAATTTGGTCCCCACTTCTTCTTGATATTGACTATAGCATCTTCTGTGGATCCCGTTGTGATTCCTGTCCTTCGATCCCACTACTTCTTCCGTCAGCAGCCGCTCTTCAACTCTCCTTGTCGCTGAACTTCATGTCTCGGAGGATTCCAGACGCCTCCCGCTGTTGCAGCATATGTTTTCGAGCTACCAACCGCTGCTACCCCTTCTAGGGTGTTGATCTCTCGTCGATGATGAAATTTCTTGATTAGTTCATTTTTTCCTTTAACAATCTTTTGTTGTTGTTGTTAGTGTTTGTATATTGTAGCTATGCCTCCAGGCACGTGAGTTTCATGTGAGGGGGAGTGTTTGGGACGAAGCCGACTCAGATGGTATTTCTCAATTTTCGCCTTAGTCCCACACGAACTCTAGGCTTATGTCATGTGTTGTTTTCTTCTCCCCAATTTTTCTTTTGATTAGTACATGTATTATGAAACGATCGTTGTTGGTTTTCTTAATCTCAGTGAGTTCTATTGTGCAGGAGGGATTGTGTCGTGTGTGACCACCGTTTGTGCAGATTATTCACAACGGATTATCCCCAGGTTACCGTTTGATGATTAGCCCCACATCGTGTAACACCCCAATTTGTCGTAGGAGCGACGGGGATCGATTTTGGCCAAGTCGGGTTTTTGGTGCAGGTGACACGGGCCCCGACACGGGCGTGTCGGAGGCCGTGTCGGGCGTGTCGAGCTCGGGCCGTGTCGTCGACCAGCGCAGGTCGACGATGGTCGTGTGGTGGAACACGGCCTAGGACACGGGCGAGTCCCAGGCCGTGTCACGCCTGTGCTTTGCGGTTGGGTGCACGGGTAGTGACACGGGCACGAACACGGGCGTGTCTAGTTTGACACGGGCGTGTCCCATGCCGTGTCACCAAGCCGTGTACCCCTCTGACTGCAAAGCGTTGATTTATTGCACACGGGGGGCGTGACACGGGTCCCGACACGGGCGTGTCGCAGGCGACACGGGCGTGTCGGAGGCCGTGTCACATGCCGTGTGCTGGTTTTCAATTTGGGTTGAGACGGCGAATGAGCTACACGGCCAGGCACACGGCCGTGTGCCAACCCGTGTTCGGCCCAGATTTTATGATTTTGGATTAAATCCGGGCCGTTCGTTTCCTTGGCTTTGGATCCGACGGTGGGGGGCTGCTCCTGGGTGGTTATGGCCGGGAAATAGGGTTTAGAAACCCATTTTTCTTTGGCCCATCTCTCTCTAAAAGTTAGAGAGAAGGGAGAGCAAGGAGGAAGGAGGAGTCCAAGATCCGGCCGCCGGAGGAGCTTCGGAGTTCCGAATCGCGATCCGAGTCCAGATCCGCGGAGGCGACGCTGTTGCGGTGCTTTCCAACCGTATAGTTTTCGATGGCGCCGCGGAAGAATGCAAGGGTAACGATTTCTCATCCTTAGGCATGTGAAGCCCTCTTTTCCTTTGCATAGGAAGCCCGCTCTCGCGAGTGAGCGAAGGGTTGGAGCGTTCCTTGGGGTAGATATGTGAAGTCCCCCTTGTGTAGAGTCCGTATGCGTAAACGGACATAGGCATTGTGTGTGAAGCCTATTCGGACATGTTGGTCCGGATCGGTGATGTTGCATTGCATATGAACCGGGGAAAACTCCGGGTGTTTGGGTGTTTTTCGGGTTTTCTACGTGGTAGATTGCATCAGGGAGCCTTGGAGATTAACTCCAAGGTGCACCCGGAAAACTGGGCAAAAGCGAGTTTTGCCAACACGATGGCCGGGGAGCCAACGTGAACATAACCGGGTTATGTGATTGTTGTGGCGGAAACGGGACTCGGTGAGTCTTGACCTGCGCATATGGCTTAAATTGCCGTTGCGGTATGAGCACGGGTCAGGCGGAACCGTACCCGGTCTATGTCGTTCGGTAGGACCGTTGGCATGGATGAGGGTCTTCGGCGGTCTATGGCTTAAATTGTCGTGACCAAGGCCAGGAAGGCAAAATGCTCATATGGATGACCGTCCAAGAGGCGGTGGTGGATTGGGAACGTCTATGGCTTGAATTGACGTGACGTTGGCCGGTTCGCCGAGAATGTGCCCTGAGTGCACGGGGTGTGTGGCCGTGCGAGCCTACGCCTGTGTTGATGTGTGTTCACATTAATATATTGTCTATACTAATGTGCAGGGAAAGAGCATCGCCGCCCCGATTTTGGGGGCGGGATCGTTATAATTTGGTCAGCATTGCTGACCGTTGCTATTGTTTGCCACCGGGCGGTGGTTTGTGGCTTGCAGGTGCTGCGGAGCAGAGCGGGAAATAGCGGGCTAAAGCCCTTGTTGCTGTGCCGGCCCTCGAAGGCCTAATTGCTTTTGTATCTTTCCCGTTTTCATGTATGGCCGGTCTGCGTGCCGAAGTTTGGAAAACACTATTTTGTTAAGTGAACAATGTAAGACCTTAAGGCCAGTTCTCTTTTGTGCATGATTACATTCCTGAGTTGGTAGTGGACATTCATGCTTTGTAGCAGGGTTCTTATTTCTTTTCAACTAAATAATTTGCTTCCGCTAGGTGTTGTGTAGGACGACATGATTGGTTGAATGGTTTCAACGCGTAACCAACCGATCTGTCCGTAGTATATGGCATCGGGCCCCGGCCGGACCTACTGTTATATGCTATGTGACGGATAGGGGTGTTACAAATTGGTATCAGACTTCTGGTTTCGGTCAAGCTTAAATGAATTCGTGGACGAATTCACTTTAAGGGGTGGTGAGCACATGTGTGCGTCATCGTTATAACATGAAAAGAACCCATGAATGTCCACTTAGGAATGAAAATATACATGTTTGAGGAACCTGCGTGTTCCTATAATTGCTGTTTGCAGTAATTTTTGGGTTGCTTATCGGTGTTTTGCACGATTATAGGTGACCAGAAGTGGTGCTGGGCCGTCTGAACGGCCAGGTTCTGAGGCGAGCAGTGCGCCAAGCGATGCGCCTGCAACACCTCCGTCTGCCGAGACCATTAGGTTGGTGGCAGAAGCGGTCATGGCAATGATCAATGCGCAGCCTGCAAGGCAGGTGCAGCAGCCCGCTCCTGCTATGGAGCAAGTACCGCTTCAGACGGCAGAGCAAAGGAGGGTTGAGCAAGTAGTGTTGGAGCCAGAGTTGCCTCGGAGAGCAACGGAAAGACAACTGAAGCACGTGATGGGCTTTCACCCACCTGTATTCACGGGCGCAGAAACCCCGACCCAAGCAGAGGATTGGCTCTCAAGGGTCAACAGGGTGATGACTGCGACGGAGACGGAAGAGTGGCAGAAGACCACTATAGCGACGTTCCTTTTGGATGGGGACGCAAGGTTATGGTGGGAAGGCCTAGAGCTACATCAGTTGCGGGGAAGGCCGTTGGCCGAAGTTTCGATGGAGGAGTTTGCGAGACTGTTCATGGCTCGATACCTCCCCTCGGCACAAAGGATTGCGCTAGAAAGAGAATTTCAGAAGTTGGTGCAAGGGGATTGTACCGTTGATGAGTACCTCCACGAGTTTACTCGGTTGGGGAGATATGCCGGCGCTACCTTCGCAGACGAGGAGCGCAAGACGAGTCGCTTCTACGAAGGGCTAAGAGATGATTTAAGATTGTTACTGTCGGGGCCCAAGGCGCAGGGTTTCATGACCCTGGTCAATTCGGCCCGGTCCTTGGAGAAGGACATGAAGAATGTCCAAGCGAAGAAGGAATCCGGTAGTAAGAAAGCGGAGTTCAAGGCACCGACTACGTCGAAGTCGGGCTACCGCAGATTCTATAAGAAAGCTAAGAGTCGGGTCCAGCTGCTTCAGGTGCCTCGGGGGCAACTACCAATCGAACCCCGGGCGCTTGTTTCACATGTGGAAAGTCGGGGCACTTTGCCCGTGATTGCTGGAGTGGACGCTCAAAGTCCGAAAGGAAACAAGGAGCTACCTACGAGGAGAAGGGCAAAGCGGTGGAGTCGACCGCGTCCCACTATGCTCCGACTCAGCCTAGAGTCTATAACTTGGGCCAGCAGGAGGTCATCAAGCAAGCGGATGTGGTGACAGGTATGAGTTAATTTATAGTAAGTTAGCTTTAATACCGTTAGCTATTGCTTGTTAGCCTAATATTGCTTGTATAGGCTTTGTTGTGATTAGTGATAGTCCGGCACGGACACTATTCGATACGGGAGCTTCACACTCCTTCTTGTCTGAAAGCTTTATATCGCGCATCGGAGTCCCTTCTTCGATGGCGAAGGACAAGTTGGATGTGCTGCTACCAAATGGGTGCTCGATGCGTGCGGACAGGGTGTGCGCCGTAAAGGTTCACATTGGGAGCCAAGAGTTCGACTTGCTAGCGTCATTGCTGCCGCTAGTAGAGTTCGACGTGATCTTTGGAATGGATTGGCTGTCAGAGCAGAAAGCTTGGATTGACTGTGACCGGAAGGAGGTCAAGCTGGGTGTAGGGCGGGAGACTACATTCGAGGGGTTAAAGGGGTCGAGCAGGACACTGATGTCTGCTCTTCAGGTGGTGAAGGCAGTTCGTGCTGGTGCCGAGCTGTTCTTCGCAATAGTGGGGGCTGTGGAGCCAAAGTCTCTGTTGGATAGCATCCCCGTGGTTTGCGAATACCCCGATGTGTTCCCGGATAGTCTTCCCGGAGCCCCACCGCAGCGGGAGATTGATTTCACCATCGAGCTCGTACCGGGGGCCAAACCGGTGTCACGTGCTCCGTATAGGTTGGCGCCTAAGGAGATGGCAGAGTTGAAAGTTCAGCTAGAGGAGCTGATGGAGCAAGGGTATGTGCGTCCAAGCTCGTCGCCTTGTAGCGCACCGGTCCTCTTCGTTAAGAAGAAGGACGGGAGTATGCGGTTGTGTATCGACTACAGAGAGTTGAACAAGCTAACGGAGAAGAATAAGTACCCGATCCCGAGGATTGATGATCTCTTTGATCAGCTAGTCGGATCGTCGGTATACTCCAAGTTGGACTTGAAGTCGGGGTACTATCAGCTGAGGATCAGGGAGTGTGATATCCCGAAGACGGCGTTCAGTACGAGGTATGGGCATTTCGAGTTCACGGTCATGCCATTTGGACTGACGAATGCGCCATCGGTATTTATGGATCTGATGAACAGGACGTTCAGAGATTTCCTGGATCGCTTTGTGATCGTCTTTATTGACGATATTTTGGTGTACTCACAGTGCGAAGAAGACCACTTCAAGCACTTGCATTTGGTATTGGAGACTTTGAGGAGGAATGAGCTTTACGCAAAGTTCTCCAAGTGCGAGTTCTGGCTACCCTCGGTAGGGTTCCTTGGTCATATAGTGAGTGGGGAAGGTATAGCGGTGGATCCGGCGAAGATTGTTGCGATACGGGAGTGGCCTGCGTTATCTTCTGTCGCGGAAGTCCGGAGTTTTCTTGGGCTTGCCGGATATTACAGGCGCTTCGTAGAGAACTTCTCGCGGTTAGCATTACCTCTCACGAAGTTGACAAGGAAGGATCAGAAATTCTTGTGGACGCAAGAGTGCGTGCAAGCTTTTGAGGAGCTGAAGAGACGGTTGACCACGGCGCCAGTGCTTAGTTCGCCGAGTGGGACCGAGGGCTTTGAGGTGTATAGCGACGCTTCGGGTAGTGGCTTGGGCTGCGTGTTGTTGCAGCATGGGAGCGTGATAGCGTATGGATCGCGTCAGCTGAAGGTGCATGAAAGAAACTATCCGGTGCACGACTTGGAGTTGGCGGCCGTGATATTTGCACTCAAATTGTGGAGGCACTACCTATACGGCGTAAGGGTCGATATATACACCGATCACAAGAGCCTAAAATATTTGTTGGATCAAAAGGACCTTAATATGAGGCAGAGGAGGTGGATGGAGTTCCTAGGGGACTACACCTTCAAAATACATTATGTACCTGGGAAGGGCAACGCAGTTGCGGATGCGCTGAGCCGCAGGGCTCCCGCCCAAGCCAACTGGTTGTCGGTGCATGATGAGCGGCTAGTACGGGAGTTGGAGGAGCTTGAGATCTGTTGCGTTGACAAGCAGACGAGCGCCAAAGCAATGTTAAACTGGACGGAAGTGCAGTATGACCTAGCTGACCGGGTTCGGCAGGCATTGGAGTTAGATGACTCCATGAAGGAGCTTATGGAGGCCGCTCTGGATGGGTCAAATTCCCAGTTCTCGGTGGATGATGGTTTGTTAAGGAAGGATCATCGATTGTGTGTCCCGAGTGGGGGTAACCTCCGGGCGGAGTTGATGTACGAGGCTCATCATACCAAGTACTCAATCCACCCAGGGAGCACGAAGATGTATCGTGATCTCAAGAAGCTGTTTTGGTGGCCGGGGCTTAAGAAAGATGTGGCGTTGTACGTGGCTAAATGCCAAATGTGCGCCTTGGTGAAGGCGGAGTGCCAAAAGCCAGGAGGATTTCTGAAGTCCTTGCCTATACCGGAGTGGAAATTCGATGATATATCTATGGACTTTGTGCACGGGTTGCCAAGGTCGCAGAAGGGGAACGACGCCATCTGGGTGATCGTAGATCGACTAACCAAGGTGTCGCATTTCATTCCGCATAGGAAGGATGATCCAGTGGAGAAATTGGCAAAGTTGTATGTCGACAATATTGTTAGGCTGCATGGTGTGCCCCGTAGCATTGTGAGTGATCGCGATGGGCGGTTCACGTCAAATGATTGGAGGTTGGTGCAGCAGATGCTGGGAACGAAGTTAAAGTTCAGCACAGCTTTCCATCCGCAGACGGATGGGCAGACCGAGAGGGTCAATAGAACGATGGAGGACATACTCCGCATGTGTGTTCTAGACTTCGGGAAGCATTGGGAAGACCACCTTTATTTGGTGGAGTTCGCGTACAACAACAGCTACCAAGCGAGTATACAAATGGCGCCCTTCGAGGCCCTGTATGGTAGGAAGTGTCGCACGCCGTTATCATGGCTTGAAACGGGTGAGGCAAGGTTGTACAAGAAGCAGGAGGTGGAGAGTGCTACCTCGTTAGTGCGGATCATTCGGGAGCGCTTGTTGATCGCTCAGGACCGGCAGGCAAAGTATTATAATGCCAAGCACCGGAACGTGGAGTTCGCGGTAGGCGATTGGGTATACCTGAAAGTGAAGCCGTTCAAGGGGGTTTCGCGGGTGAGACGCTTGAAGAAGCTGAGCCCAAGATACCTTGGACCTTTTGAGGTTCTGGAGCGAGTCGGCGAATCTGCATACCGTTTGAAGCTATCGGTGGAGTTGAGTGGATTACATGATGTGTTCCACATTTCTGTGTTGCGGAAGGCGGTGCAAGAGCCTTCGCAGGTGATCGCGGTTGACCAAGTGTCGGTGGACGAAGGGTTGACGACAAGGGTCAAGCCCGTTCGTATTGAAGATGTTGAGGTCAAGAGGCTTCGTAACAAGGAGATCCGGATGGTTAAGGTCTGGTGGGATAACTGCGGGCGTGAGGAGCTCTCTTGGGAACAGGAGCAAACTATGCTCGAGGAGTACCCGGAATTATTCCGCTCAGGTACTGTTTTACGTTAAGTCCTGTTCTCCTTTATTAATTTCGTGGACGAAATTCTTTAAGGGGGGTAGAATTGTAACACCCCAATTTGTCGTAGGAGCGACGGGGATCGATTTTGGCCAAGTCGGGTTTTTGGTGCAGGTGACACGGGCCCCGACACGGGCGTGTCGGAGGCCGTGTCGGGCGTGTCGAGCTCGGGCCGTGTCGTCGACCAGCGCAGGTCGACGATGGTCGTGTGGTGGAACACGGCCTAGGACACGGGCGTGTCCCAGGCCGTGTCACGCCTGTGCTGTGCGGTTGGGTGCACGGGTAGTGACACGGGCACGAACACGGGCGTGTCTAGTTTGACACGGGCGTGTCCCATGCCGTGTCACCAAGCCGTGTACCCCTCTGACTGCAAAGCGTTGATTTATTGCACACGGGGGGCGTGACACGGGTCCCGACACGGGCGTGTCGCAGGCGACACGGGCGTGTCGGAGGCCGTGTCACATGCCGTGTGCTGGTTTTCAATTTGGGTTGAGACGGCGAATGAGCTACACGGCCAGGCACACGGCCGTGTGCCAACCCGTGTTCGGCCCAGATTTTATGATTTTGGATTAAATCCGGGCCGTTCGTTTCCTTGGCTTTGGATCCGACGGTGGGGGGCTGCTCCTGGGTGGTTATGGCCGGGAAATAGGGTTTAGAAACCCATTTTTCTTTGGCCCATCTCTCTCTAAAAGTTAGAGAGAAGGGAGAGCAAGGAGGAAGGAGGAGTCCAAGATCCGGCCGCCGGAGGAGCTTCGGAGTTCCGAATCGCGATCCGAGTCCAGATCCGCGGAGGCGACGCTGTTGCGGTGCTTTCCAACCGTATAGTTTTCGATGGCGCCGCGGAAGAATGCAAGGGTAACGATTTCTCATCCTTGGGCATGTGAAGCCCTCTTTTCCTTTGCATAGGAAGCCCGCTCTCGCGAGTGAGCGAAGGGTTGGAGCGTTCCTTGGGGTAGATATGTGAAGTCCCCCTTGTGTAGAGTCCGTATGCGTAAACGGACATAGGCATTGTGTGTGAAGCCTATTCGGACATGTTGGTCCGGATCGGTGATGTTGCATTGCATATGAACCGGGGAAAACTCCGGGTGTTTGGGTGTTTTTCGGGTTTTCTACGTGGTAGATTGCATCAGGGAGTCTTGGAGATTAACTCCAAGGTGCACCCGGAAAACTGGGCAAAAGCGAGTTTTGCCAACACGATGGCCGGGGAGCCAACGTGAACATAACCGGGTTATGTGATTGTTGTGGCGGAAACGGGACTCGGTGAGTCTTGACCTGCGCATATGGCTTAAATTGCCGTTGCGGTATGAGCACGGGTCAGGCAGAACCGTACCCGGTCTATGTCGTTCGGTAGGACCGTTGGCATGGATGAGGGTCTTCGGCGGTCTATGGCTTAAATTGTCGTGACCAAGGCCAGGAAGGCAAAATGCTCATATGGATGACCGTCCAAGAGGCGGTGGTGGATTGGGAACGTCTATGGCTTGAATTGACGTGACGTTGGCCGGTTCGCCGAGAATGTCCCCTGAGTGCACGGGGTGTGTGGCCGTGCGAGCCTACGCCTGTGTTGATGTGTGTTCACATTAATATATTGCCTATACTAATGAAGTGCAGGGAAAGAGCATCGCCGCCCCGATTTTGGGGGCGGGATCGTTATAATTTGGTCAGCATTGCTGACCGTTGCTATTGTTTGCCACCAGGCGGTGGTTTGTGGCTTGCAGGTGCTGCGGAGCAGAGCGGGAAATAGCGGGCTAAAGCCCTTGTTGCTGTGCCGGCCCTCGAAGGCCTAATTGCTTTTGTATCTTTCCCGTTTTTATGTATGGCCGGCCTGTGTGCCGAAGTTTGGAAAACACTATTTTGTTAAGTGAACAATGTAAGGCCTTAAGGCCAGTTCTCTTTTGTGCATGATTACATTCCTGAGTTGGTAGTGGACATTCATGTTTTGTAGCAGGGTTCTTATTTCTTTTCAACTAAATAATTTGCTTCCGCTAGGTGTTGTGTAGGACGACATGATTGGTTGAATGGTTTCAACGCGTAACCAACCGGTCTGTCCGTAGTATATGGCGTCGGGCCCCGACCGGACCTACTGCTATATGCTATGTGACGGATAGGGGTGTTACACATCGTTCGTTATTGTTCACATGCTAAGTGTGTAGATGAGGTTAGTTGATCTGATTCCAGCAAATTCACGTCGTAAATAGGACCTGCGTCATGTGTGGGTTTAAATTATGTGTGGTTATATCCCCGACTTGAATCCCCGATGGCTCATCTAATGTTTTGTCTCACATCGCCTACCACCATTACCTTTATTTGATATTTTCAAGCTGAAGGTTTTCCCTCAAACTTGAGGGGGAGTGTTGGAAATATCAAATCAATGTCAGTCTATTAGAGACGTTATGTATGTTTGGGGTTTAGTCCCACATTGCAATTTGAATTTTAAGAGTCCATGTATGTCTTATTTAATATCATGTATTTCCTTTTTATTATTTCAACACTAAACATGTACGACATAGTCCAATTAATTTTTCTTCTCCTAGTATGGTTTCTTTTAAACCAGCCTATGCCGGTCCCAAGCTCGGATGAAAAATGGTGAGAGTTGTGTTAGGTAGACGACCAACGCAAAATTTAGTCACCCTTATGAATATGGATCATTTGAGAAATTGTGCATAATCTAGGTTGTTCCACCTAAGGAACGCGTCACATGCTCTGAATGCGGCGTCTTGGCAAGAACCGCTACATTTCCAGGACTTGAGTGTAGTGTTAAATATGCCCGAGTCCTCATCGTATGGTCTGAATGCGGCGTCTTGGCAAGGACCGCTGCACTTTCAAGAGAACTTGTGTGTAGTGTTAAATAGGCTAAAGTCCTATCATATTAGACGTCCTAGGGAAGTATGTCGTAGAAATTGTGACCGACTTAGGTTTGAAAGTTGAAATATATATACGCTAATAGAGAAAGCGATGCAAGTAGTGGATACGATGATTAGGAGAAAGATAAATATTTTAAGCTTGCAAGAGACTAGATGGGTGGGTGAAAAAGCTAAATTTTTAGATACTTCAGGTTTTAAATTATGGTACACAGGAAAAAATAAAACAAATAGTGGAGTCGGTATTATTGTGGATACTTGAAGTGATGAAGTTGTTGGGGTAAGTAAAAAAGGTGATATAATTATAGCTCTTAAATTGGTCATAAGAAAGAAAACTACTAATATGATCAGTTCTTACGAGCCACAAGTAAGACTAAATGAAGTTATTAAAGTACAATTTTGGGAATACTTAGATGATTTAATAAGGGAATCCTACAAAGAGAGAATATTTTCATAAGAGAGACTTAAATGGAAATATAGAGAAGGAAAATATACATTATACAGCCGTTCATGAAGGATTTTGATATGGAGAAAGAAATGAAGAAGGTTGGACCAATTTAGATTGTCGTATCACATGAACTAATTGTGAAAAATACATTTTTCATAAAAAGAAAAGAACATATAATTACGTTTAAAAGTGTACCAAATAAGTCACAAATTCAATTTTTATGACTCGCAAAATAAATAAAATGATTTGTAGGGATTGCAAAGTCATACTAGGAGAAATTTGACAACACAACATAGTTTAGTAGTGTTAGACGTACAAATTAAATATAATAAATTTAAGACAAGAACAAAATTATTGCCAAAAATTCGGTGGTGGAATTTGAAGATGGAAAAATAGGTTGCTTTCAAGACAACAGTTATGAAACAACTAGTTGATGACCATTATGTTGATCCTAGTGTCATGAGAAGTTATGTTTTCATATTTAAGGACAAGTGCAAAGAACGTACTTGGAGTATCAAAAGGTCGTGCGCCCCCAAAGAAAGAAACTTGGTGATAGAAATAGCAAGTGCAAGATAAAGTGAGGGGAAATAGGATCAGCTATAAATCACTACACACTTGTAGAAATGATGAAAAATTAGTCAAGTGTAAAGTCGCCAAAAAAGAAGCTAAACATGCAGTAAGTAAATCAAGATATCAAGCTTATGAAAAATTTTATGAGCGACTAGATACCAAAGATAGAGAGCGCGACATATATAAAATTGCTCGAGCTAGAGAAAAGATGACAAAAGATTTAAGCCAAGTAAAATGCATAAAGGATAGAACAGATATAGTTTTAACGGATGATGCTGATATTCAAGAGCGATGAGAAAGACATTTTTATCAACTATATAATGAAACAAAAGACAATGAATTGAACTTGGAAAATTTAAGTAAATCAAAGGAATATAATAACATAATATTTTATTGTAAAATTCAAGTATCAGAGGTAAATGATGCTCTAAAGAAGATGAAAAATGTAAAGGCGGTTAGGTCAGACGATATACCCATCGAAGTATGAAAATGTCTAGGGATGAAGGAATTTTATGGCTTATATGTTTTTTCAATAAGTTACTGAAGTCAAAGAGGATGTCAGACCAATAGAGAGAAAGTATCTTAGTACCTCTGTAAAAGAACAAAAGAGATATACAAAATTATGTTAATTATAGAGGAATTAAATTGATGAATCATACCATGAAATTATGGGAACGAGTAATAGAAAGAATAATAAGATGGGAGACTAACATCTCAGAGAATCAATTTGGATTCATGCCGGGGCGGTCGACCATAGAAGCTATACATCTCTTGAGGAGACTCATTGACAACTATCGAGAAAGAAAACAAGATTTGCATATGCTGTTTATCGATCTTGAGAAGGCTTATGATAAAGTTTCAAGAGAGATCTTGCGGAGAGTCTTAGAAAAAAAAGGTGTAAATATATCATACATTGACATAATCAAAGATATGTATACAAACTCAGTGATAAGGGTGAGGACATCTGGAGGATTAACACAGGAATTCCCTATCAATGTTGGCTTACATCAAGATTCAGCTTTAAGCCCTTGTCTCTTTACCCTTATCTTAGATGAGCTCATCGGACATATCCAACAAGCAACACATTGGTGTTTATTATTTGCGGATGATATTAGTTTTGGTCGATGAGACGCGCGAGGGTGTAAATGCAAAATTTGAATCTTAGCGAGACGCTTTAGAAAAGAAGGGTTTTAGGTTGAGAAGAGCAAATACGGAGTATATGGAACATAAATCTAGCAGTGCAAGAAGGACGGGTGATTTCATTATTACGTTGGGTGATCAAGATATTTCCCGTAGTGAATGTTTTAAAAATCTTGGATCGATAGTTCAAAAAGACGGAGGTATTGATAAAGATGTGACACAGAATCCAAGCGGGTTGGTTGAAGTAGAGAGGCGCGTCAAGGATCTTGTGTGCTCGTAAAGTACCATTAAAACTTAAGAGCAAGTTCTACCGTGCTGCGATTAGACTAGCGATGCGCTATGGTTCCGAATGTTGGGCAGTGAATTGTGTACATGAGAAAAAAAATGGGAGTTGCGGAGATGAGAGTGCTTAGGTGGATGTGCGGACACACAAGATTGGATAGAATTGGGAATGAATGTATCAGGGATAGGATGTGAGTAGCATCAATTGCAGAGAAGATGTGAGAAGCTCGACTAAGATGGATTGAACACGTACAAAGGAGACCATTAGCGACACATCTTAGGTGTTGCGAGAGTCTAGTCACTAGGCATGTTAAACGAGGGAGGGGTAGACCAATGAAGACTTGGAATGAAACTATAAGGAAAGAAATGATGTACTTAGGCATTAGTGAGATTATGACACAAGATAGGGTACAGTGGCGACAAAGGATCCATATAGCCTACCCTACTATAATGGGATAAAGGTTTGAGTGTTATTGTAGTATGATTTCTTTTGATGTTATTCATATTGATATTTGAGTATCATCCACTATTGCTTCTCTCTCCGATTACCGATGATTTGTGAGTTTTAGTGATTACTTTTCTTACTCACTTGGGTGTATTTATTAAAACAATAAGTGAGGTCTTTGATTGTTTATGAGTACAATTTATATAGTGATTTTGGGACACATCTGGGCATGATTTCACTTATAAACACTTTACTTTTATCATGTATTCACTCATATTTGACTAAATTGTATTTTGTACAAGTGTACGTTTTTCCCAAGTTGGTGTGCAATTTTGCACATAACTATTATCGAGGTGAGTGTGTCGCACTCCCCCCATCATTTTATTTCTTCAAATTGGGAAAGTGTTACTTGTGTCGAAGACAATTGGCCCCAAGAATCGGATATGGTGCACATGGGAGCAGATCCCAATCTCCAATTGAATTATGCACATATCGCACAGTCGTACGATTTTCCTTCGCACACGGGAGTTTTGTCCGTGCGTGACCTCGCCTGTGCCGAGATGACAAAATGTTCAGATCGCACAATTGTACATGTAGAGAAGGGAAAAACCACCTTGTATATATGTTCACTTGTATGAAATACAAAGAATGAGTACAAATATATAGATGAGAGAAAGAGAGAGGAAGGTCCTACGCATGATATGGGACTAAAGAGGAAAGAGAATAATAATAAAAAATACATAATGGGACTAGATTAAATGGGCTTCTCTAACACTCTCCCGCAAACTGGAGCGTATAGGTCATATGCACCCAGCTTGGACAAACACTGGTAAAACAAGGTACTTGATAAAGCTTTTGTGAGAATATCAGCAACTTGATCAATGCCCGGAACATGCATTAATTCAAGTTTCTTCATTTGAACTTTCTCTCGAATAAAGTGACAGTCGACCTCGATATGTTTTGTGCGCTCGTGAAACACCGGATTCTTTGCTATGTGTATGGCTGCTTGACTATCACAAAATAGAACAGCAGATGAAGGAAGTTTTACTCCCAGGTCAATAAGGAGACTTTCAAGCCATGTGAGTTCTGAGACAACCGATGTCATCGATCGGTATTCAGCTTCCGCGGAGGATCGAGCGACCACGGCTTGTTTCTTACTTTTCCATGTAATGAGATGACCACCAAAATAAGTACAAAACCCATCGGTTGACCGCCGATCGTCCAGGGAACCGGCATAATCGGCATCAGAATAAGCAATCAATGTTGGAGCAGAGTTGGAGGTTTTGTAAACAAGCCCGTGACCCGGAGCTTCCTTAAGGTATCGAAGAATCCGTTCAACCGCCTGGAGATGAGAAACTCGGGGAGCATGCATGAACCGACTGACAACCCCAGCAGCAAACGATATATCAGGCCTCGTGACCGTTAGGTAGATCAACTTCCCACAAGGCGTCGATAGTATTCCGGGTTCTGGAGAAGCAAATCATCATCAGAGGCCTGAGCACATAGTTTGTGATTTGCATCCATCGGGGTATTAGCTGGTTGCACTGGGGTATTAGCTGGCTTGCAACCGGACTGGCCAGCGTCTTTGAGAAGATCGAGACAATACTTCCGTTGAGAGAGGACAAGCCCATCCGGCCGTCGTGCGACCTCAAGACCGAGGAAGTAGCGAAGATGCCCCAGGTCTTTGGTCTGAAACACGGTGCTCAAATGCTGTTTGACCGCTTGAATCCCCTTTGAGTCATCCCCAGTAAGTAGGATGTCATCAACATAAACCAACAGAAGGACAGTTCCAGTTTCCCGGTGTCGGGTGAATAGGGAGAAGTCTGCAGAACTCCGAGTGAAACCCATGTCCTAAACCACCTTGCTGAACTTGTCAAACCACGCCCGAGGGGATTGTTTGAGACCATAGATGGATTTCTTTAGAAGACACGCACGAGACTCCCCCGTGGTCTCAAACCCGGGCGGTTGGCGCATGTAGACGGTTTACTGAAGATCTCCATTCAAAAAGGCATTCTTGATATCGAGCTGATGAAAGGGTCAGTGGCGATGCACAGCCACGGAGAGAAGTACACGAACGGTGTTGAGCTTGGCCACCGGAGAGAAGGTTTCCTGATAATCAAGGCCCTGCTGCTGAGTGAAGCCATGAGCCACCATTCGGGCCTTCAGTCGGGCAATAGTGCCATCCGGAGCATGTTTGATGACGAAAATCCATTTACACCCAACAGGGTGCTGACCGGGAGGTAAAGGGACAAGGACCCAGGTCTGGTTGGCCCAAAGGGCCGTCATTTCTTCGTCCATGGCAGCCCGCCAACCTGGATGTTGAAGCGCCTCCTGCACAGAGTTAGGGACAGAAACAGAGGATAATGATGTGGCAAAGTGAAGAAGTGGCGGTGAACGGCGATGTAGAGAGACATAATTCGCCATCGGATGAGCGGTGGAGGCTGGAGCCGGAGCAGCAGATAGTGGAGCATCAGAGGTCGAAGCCGACTGTGGTGGGGCAACGGGATGAGGAGAACGATGAGAATAGACCCGGATAACAGGTGGATGTGGACGGACCGAAGGCTGGGCAGGAGGAGGAGATGATGAGGAATGGGGAACAGAGATGACAGGACGAACGACGGGCTCTGGAACAGGAGCGATATCCAGAGCAGAAAAGAAGGGAAGATCTTCCCCGAAAGTGACGTCCGCAGAAACAGTCACCTTGCGGGTAGTAGGCGAATAGCACACATAACTCTTTTGAGTGCGCGAGTAGCCTACAAAAATATTTTTGGCTGCACGGGGATCCAACTTGTCTGTAAAGGGACAGAGGTGGTAAACATAACAAGTACACCCAAAAATTCGGGCAGTAACAGGAAAAGGCGGAGTGGAGAGAAATAGGAGGCCGAAAGGAGTAGCATTCTGGAGGACGGAAGATTGTAAACGGTTGATAAGAAAACAGGTCATGGAGAGCGCAAAGTTCCAGTATGGTTTGGGAACCTGCATTTAAAGCATAAGGGAGCGAGCTACATCAAGAAGGTGACGATTCTTGCGCTCGGCGATACCATTCTGTTGTGGAGTATACGCACACGATGTTTGGTAAATAATGCCAAACTCAGAGCAGAGGGTCGCGAAGTCATGACCAGTGTACTCGCGCGCAGTGTCAGTACGAATAGTTCGAATGGGCGCAAAGAATTGAGTGTGAGTCTCAAGAATGAAGGCCCGGAAGACGCGGGGAAGCTCAGAACGATCGCGAAGGAGATACAACCATGTCATGCAAGAATAATCATCAATAAATATAAGAAAGTAACGGTAGCCAGAAATACCAGTAATCTTGTACGGACCCCATATATCGGAGTGTACCAAAACAGAAGAAGCGGATCTCCGAGTACAATGAGAAGGAAAAGATGAACGTGACTGTTTGCCAAATATACATGTTTCACACTTAAAAACAGGAAGAGATATCTCCAGAAGAGCCTTCTGGAGGACTGGGAGAGGAGCATGACCAAGACGTCGATGCCAATCCGAAGAGGAGACAGATGCGAGGAGAGTAGGAGAGTCATCAAGAAGGTAGAGCCCGTTCTGCAGCCGACCCCTACTAATGATAGTCTGCGTCTGCTGATCCTGTATCAGAAAAGAAGAGGAAGTAAAGGTCACTGAGCAATTTAAATCAGTGGTAAGGCGACTAACAAAAAGTAAATTGAAAGGAGAGCCCGGAACGTGAAGAGCCGAGCGCAGGAGAAGAGAGGAGGCGGGAGGAATATCAGCACATCCAGAGACAGGGACAGATGCCCCATTGGCCACAGTAATATACTTCGGGTGAGGGGAAGACAAGTACTGAGGCGGTCGAACAGAGGTGATGTGATGAGTGACACCAGAATCGAGGATCCATCGCGGGCCAGAGAAGAGACAGGCGATACCTTCATTGGAAATGGAGGCAGCGGAGGCAACCGAGGCTGGAGGGCGGCTGAGCAGTCCATGAAGATGCTGGAGCTGAAGGCGAACCTCGTCGAGGTCAGTACGAGTGGGAGAGGAGTCGGTGGCAGCAACAGATGCCTGCGGACGAGGAGGGCGACCATGCTTGCGATAGCACGTGGCTTCAAGATGCCCCCTTTGCCGCAGAACGAGCACTTAGGCCGAGGCCGTCCACCCCGACCACGTCCCCGAGAATCAGAGCGGCCTCCACGAGCTGAAGACGGAAGAGGCAGTAAAGGAGCAAGGGCCTGCTGGACAAGGGTCGGAGAAGGAGGTCCAGACACATCCGGGGGCGGGGAGACTTTGAGAAGCATCGAGCACACATCCGAGAAGGATGGGGTAACAGTAGAAGAGGATGTGAGCCCGTACACTGTGAAGGTGATGGGGTACCCGAGCAATCATCATGGCTATACCCACAGCTTCCTTTTGGGCACGTTGGGCAGCAAGGTCCACAGTAAGAGGCTGATGTTGGATCCAAGCTTCGACCAGAGACCAAGCCTGGGCAACAAAGGAGGTTAGATCGGTCGAGCCACCGCTATCAAGGGCCTGGAGAGCAGTGATAATGTCATACAAATGCTGGAGACTATCCTTGACGGAGTAAAGGGGATGGAGCTCGTCCCACATACCCTTGGCCGTCTTGTGGTACATGGCCAGGCAATAAGACTCGTCATCAAGAGAATTAAGGATTCGTGTCTACACACGACCATCATTGCGTAACCAATCGTCAATAGGAGTACCGGTAACGACCTGGGTCAAGTGATGAAGAAAACCCTTGGATTGCAGGACCCGGCGGACAGAGTGCGCCCATTCCACAAAATTCTTCTTGCCGGTCAGAGATATAGTAGTAATACGGAGCTCATCACGTACTTCCTGAAGAGAGGCCGGCCGGTCTGCGGGAGGAACCGCTGTGCAGGTGGAGTCAGCAGAAGAAGTCATGAAGAGAAGCTGCGGCTAGGAAAACAGACCGCCAAGCAGAGGAGACCGCGCGACTAGAGCGGAGATCGCATGGTCACGATGTGAAGACACCAGCGGCAGGAGGCCGCGACCAGAGGCGGATCCCGGCAGAGAGAAAAGGCAGCGGACAGCAGGAGAAGACCGCAGCGGACAAAGACAAGCCGCGCGGAAAGTAAAGAGCAGGGCTGAAAACGACACACTGCAGGGAGGGAAGGAGAAGACCGCGACCTAAATGCGGGAAGCCAGCAGTCTGCACGGTCTGGCTGAGCACAGCAGCGGTCAAAGAAGAAAGGAGGTCGTGAGCGGACGGGGAGAAGAGACCGCGAGTAAACCACAACACAAGCGGATGAAGGGCAGAGCGCGGCGAGCAGGAGCAGACCGCTAGAGGAGGAGCAGGCCGCTAGAGGCGAGCAGGGGCAGGCCACGAGAAGAGAGTGCGGTCTGGAGGAGATCGAAGCGGTCTGAACCAGGAGCAACAGGGAGAGGTGGATCCCACGGAAGAGAGAGGGGAGGCTATAAGAAGCCTGAGGGGAGGGTGGAACCATGGAGAAGAAGAGGAAGCGGAAGAAGAGAAGCAGAGCGGACAGGCGAGACAGGCCGCAGGAGACCAAGCGGCAAGGGCAGGCAGCGGACAGAAGAGCAGGCCCAGGAAGGGAAGAGGACCACGCGGGATAGGCGGTTAAGAAGTTGGAATCCTCCCAAGGAGAAAACCTGGCTCTGATACCATGTAGAGAAGGGAAAAACCACCTTGTATATATGTTCACTTGTATGAAATACAAAGAATGAGTACAAATATATAGATGAGAGAAAAAGGGAGGAAGGTCTTATACATGATGTGGGACTAAAGAAGAGAGATAATAACAATAAAAAATACATAATGGGCCTAGATTAAATGAGCTTCTCTAACAGTACATAATTCCTTCGCGCACGCTTTCCCTGACCATGCACAGTCACTATGCAAAAAGAGGTGACCTGCCGTTGTCCGTGTGATTTTGCCGCGCACGGTTGGTTTAAACTGTGCATGAAAAAAATCGCACGGGCATCCTGTGTTCGTCCAAAACTATGTAATATGTCGCCGCCCATGCGATTCCTTCTCGCACGGTTGGTTTTCACCGTGCGTGAGTAAATCGCACGAGCACATTGCTTCCCTATCCTGGCGTCATGACAGAGTTATAATCGCACGTTTCGCACGCACGGTCGTGCGACCGACCGTACGTGACCATTTTTTAACAACTTTAGTATTTAAGCGCGGGATTTTGACCTATTCGGCAATCAGATCCTTTTTTGCCCAACTCCACCGTTCTTCCGCCAAACCTTATGGGGGAGGAGCTCCGACTTCATTTTCAGTTCCCCATCAACATGGGCTTTGCCCAAGGCCTCCTCGCATCATCCGAAGCTACAAGAGAGAAGATTCTACCCGCATCGCCATCGCTAAGCAAGGAGAACTTTGCACCGGACGTGGCCGGATCATGAGACAGAGAAGACGGGTATTTCAGAGGAGGACGAGAGCTCTTTTGGACCACAAACGTCAGTTGGAGACCGAGCTAGGACACAGAGTGACGACCCGGTGATTCCTACCGAGAATCTACAACGAGCCTCTGGATTTGGTTGTATCCCTTACTCCTTTCTCTGCCTAATGAGATGTATGATGGTAATTTCTCCATAATATGATGATGTACGCACTCTGAACATGTTGATTTACGTTTCTATTTCATTCTATGAAATCTTGTGATTGTTAGGAGTTGTTTGAAGTGTGTCCTTGTTCTTGTTTGTCTTGTGTTGAATTGAGAAAACCAAACTAGCAATTGCTAGGTGCGAGCTCAGCGATGAGGTAATTGTGACCCTCGAATCCACCATCATTTTCACGTCCAATTCACTTGCGCTCACGTCCACTCGCCAAGCTAAGTGGTGCCAACAACCCGTACAACTCATCAAATTGTGAAGCAGTGATTGCAACACGCACAATCCTTTTTTTTTTGCATTCAAAACACCACATCCAAATCAACTCAAATCATTTTCAATCCTTATAATTAATTTTCTAAGAAATCGAAGCATGACCCCAACCTGCATTCCTTTGAGATCGATACTTGGAGATTCATTCTCCACTTTATATGACTTGTGCGACCGCCGACCGGTGCGCTTGCCAAACACGCATCATGTTTTTAGAGTCGTTGTGGGGGAATGCAGACGGCTATGTGTTCCTTTTCTTAGAAAAGTAGTTGCAAGGGTTTTTCATTTGAATTGTCTATTAACCCTTTTTGTTCCGTTCTTTTCTTTTCATAATCACAGGTTGTTTAGCAAGATTTTGTTGGTGCAGTAGATTGTGTGAAGCTGTATTAATTTAAGCATTTTAATCCACCATTTGATTGTGTGAAGCTGTATTAATTTAAGCATTTTAATCCACCATTTTCTGTACCATATACTCAAATCTATATTCTTTTTGCCGATGGTGTGGAGATTACTATCACTCTAGTGATGAATGTTACGTAGGAGACCGTAGCTATAATTCATACAACTCATCCTATGGAGCACCATCACCTTACGGTACTTCATACCGCCCAATTCTTATGGCTACGCACCTCCACTGTAAGCGTCATTTTCGTATTCCTCTCCAGACCCGCAAGGGTCGAGGAGAAATGGAAACCGATGTTTGTTCTGTCAGAGCATGAATCATGCTTTGAAGGATTGTGTTGAATATACGTTATGCCCCCGTATCATCTCGGGAGCACAATGAATACATAAATTAGAGGTGCTGTTTATCGTTGCGAAGACATCATGGAGTTTCCTTCTTCATTACCATCAGTTGGATTCACTATCGAGGGATAACTCTCATCTTTTAGCTGATTCTATTATGAGACATGCTCACCCACTAATTTTTTCTGACTTCAGCACACATGTGTCTTTTGATCTTGTCAATTATTTAGATGAGCAGGATGAGCTTTTAGATCCCGAAGCTGTGTCGAGTTGCACTGAGGAGGATATTCTCTTTTGTGATGAGGTTATTACCTCATCACCAGAGGAGAAAGTCCAACACATCATTGAAGTTTCGTGTAGCTAATTTTCTCCGTGCAGCGATACGCACATTGCTGACATTGATCTCATTGTGAAACTTGATGAGAGTGAAACCGGCGTCACCTCTTGGTTTGAATCTTTTAGTTCTTCATCTATTTTATTTCCTGATCATCTATCTTATAATGTTGAAGTTGATATACTCTTCTTCCTCCCCCTCCTGCTAAATTTAATGATATTTTGTGTATCCCCGTGCAAGTGCATGAGTTTATAGACCCTTTTTTGGGTAATCTTGAGATACAATCCTGGTATGGAAAGAACATGGAGGGTGGTAAGAGATTCTACTTGGATGATATGTTGTTGGAGGAAAGGAAGGGATCGAAAAAGGAGATTTGGGGATTGAGGACTGATCCTCCTATCCGGCCCTACTACTTGTTCTCAAGACTTTTTTCTTTTATATTTAGTTAGTATCTCAAATCATCCTACAACTGATTATTTCAATAATTTGTTTAAGTAATATTTAAGATCTCTTTTTGGACAATTATAAAAACTGCATAATACAGGTATATGGTCCAGCTTAAGAACGTAAAAGAAAAGTGTTATTGGGAGACAACTCAGATCTGTTTGAGCTATTTCTATTCTAATCTATTAGTTTGGTATACTATGCTTGTGCTTGGAGTTTATCCCCCGCATGAACATATTGTATATTTTGGAAGACAGAAGCTGCGTTCTTATGAATTTCACGCGTCTTCTGGTATGCTGACTAGCTGAGCATTGGGTAAGCTCTTCCCTTTTCTCTAATTAAATTTAGATAACATATTAGTATTGCACATCGTAAGTCCGGGGGAGATGGTAGTGAGCGTTGTTACCCACTCTGCACATGCACAATTTCATGAGCATACTGGAAACATATCTTTATTTCCATTTTTTATTCATAATAAAATATTTTGTTTAATTTGCATTTGCCACGCACACCATAACACCCACTTGAGCGCGTGATTACTCATTTGAAAGTCCTAGGTCAAACCCAATTTTCATGATTGATTGGAATACTATGGTACTGGCATAGGATTGAGTCGTGAAGTAACATGTTGACTCTTGCAATGCTCTTAGTCGAGTGTTCGCGTCACATGCAGAATTTGTGTAGAATTAAAAAAATTTCACATGCTTTTAGTTTTATAATTTTTTGATTGCGTGGATACTATTTATTGTACTCGTAATTTGTGAATCTGATAAAATCTGACGGTAACGTAGGCGAGGGTGTAGACGATCGCTAGAGTCGTATTGCAGTACTTCCCCACGATTCCGATCTAGAGCATGCTACTATTCGCTGATTAAAGAAATAACTATCAAGAACGAATTAATCATTTATTTTCTTTGCTTTTACTTTTGAGTTTTCAGAAAGAAGAACAGAAAAAAGACAAATAGAATAAAAAGTTCATAATAATGATAGTTCATTAGTGCGAAGATGATAGAGGTCATTCTTTGGCCCGATTGAGCCTTTGCACCAATCTTACACATATTATCCTTGCTTTCACAGTTTGTGCCTGCCCGCTATCGTTTGAATTCAGCTCCACTTTCAATTCACCAAGGCCAAAATGACCATCCTAATCGCGCACCTAAGTAGAGCTCAAAATGCTAAGCGCAAGCAATTATTATTTTTGGTGTGGATGTGTTGTATTTGTGAATGTGGTAGTTATGTGCTATCGATTATATATAGCTGAGTTTGTCCTCAAAATTGCAAAGTAAAAATCTAAAAAAGAAAAGAAAAAAGTGAAAAGAAATGAAATTGAAGAAATATTGAAAAAAGTGTATTTGGGAATAGGCGGTGTGTGCACAACCCATATTCTCTTGTTTAAGTTTGGGGGTGTCATGTACATGTTTTCATTTATGCGTGGATATCATTCATTATGAGCTCATTTAGTTTAGGTGTGTTTAGCCCTCGCGTTTATCTTTTGATCTCCGCACCGTAAACCTAAGCCTACGCTATAACCTAAAGTCCTATTGATTCGCATTTTGAACTTAACTAATGTCGTGGAGAGAGTGTGAACGGGCAAACCTATGGTCATCGACATTGATTGATTTCTTTGGAGGCTGTCCCGATCCCCGATCTTTGGCAATATTCCTCTTAGTGGTTGAGCTAATTTCTCTCTGCGCATAACTTAAGGATTTACCGCGATTCTAGTTACGAGTAGGCATAATATGTAGAAACGCAATTTCGAAAATTGTAAACTAATTAGTATGCGTAAAAAAAATTTCTGCTAAAATTCTTACACGCGCGTGCATGCGACTTCGCATTGTACTCCATGTAGTCAATTTCCTTGTAAGCCTGTATTTTTTCTAATCTTTATGGAAAATAGTTTGCTCGGGACGAGCAAACGAGTAAGTCTGAGGGTGTGGTGCGTCCAATTTATATAGTGATTTTGGGACACATCAAGGCATTATTTCACTTATAAACACTTAAGTTTTATCATGTATTCACTCAAATTTGAATGAATCGTATTTTGTACAAGAAGTGTACGTTTTACCCAAGTTAGTGTGCAATGTGCACGTAACTATTATCGGGGTGAGTGCGTCGCACTCCCCCATCATTTTATTTCTTCATATTGGCAAAGTGCTACTTGTGTCGGAGGCAATTGGCCCCGAGAATCTGATAAGGTGCACATGGGGGCAAATCCCAATCCCCAATTGAATTCTGCACCTATCGCATGGTTGTGTGATTTTACTTCGCGCACGGGAGTTTTGCCCGTGCGTGATCTCGCATGTGCCGAGATTACAAAATGTTTAGATCGCAAGATGGTGCGAAATTTCTTCGCGCACGCTTTCTCTGGCCGTGCGCGGTCATTATGCAAAAATGAGGCAATCTGTCGTTGTCCGTGCGATTTTGCCGCGTACGGTTGGTTTTAACCGTGCGTGAACAAAATCGTACGGGCATCCGGTGTTCTTCCAAAACTATGTAATCTGTCGTCGCCCGTGCGATTCCTTCTCCCACGGTTGGTTTTCACTGTGCGTGAGTAAATCACACGGGCTCATTGTTTCCCTATCTTGGCACTATAACGGATTTATAATGGCACATTTCGCACGTACGGTCAAGCGATTGACCGTGCGTGACCAATTTTTAATAATTTTAGTATTTAAACGCGGGATTTTGACCAATTATAGCCGACAAATGATCCATATAGGCGACCCCACTATAGTGGGATAAAGGCTTGCCTGTTGTTGTTGTATCTTGTTAGAACAATCTTGACAGAAGGAGTATAGCTTTAATTATTCATGTGTTGTTTGTTAGTTAGAGCATAAACAAAACTTTTTGGAGATGAGTAAAAGTACATTGAGATTGAATTGAGAAGCCTCAATTTATATATGTATATATATATGTATATATATATATATTGAAACGATGACTCCTGTTTTACTGATCTTGATGCATAATTGTAGATATTAATTAAAATTAAAGAGTAAAATAAGACTACTCATAGTACATTGACATGCCATACGGCATAATACTCGACGTACGCCAACTTCTTCCTTAAGTATAATTTGAAGTATGTTGACATCTCTACTTAATTTTTTGGGTTGTTAATTAATGTTTTCACTATTTCTTAATCATAGCAATATATCATTTATTCATAGCTACAAAATTTGTCTTTATGCAAACAATAACACAAGACTTAATTCATCTGAAATAATTTGATATAGTAAATCAAAAGGTTTTTCCCAACAAAAATGCAATGCTTACACTCCGTTTGTTTAATCTCAAGATCAACTTACAGACATCTTTACCAAGTGTTGAGCTGTGACTTATTCAAAGACAATATTATCAATTTGGGAATGTTCGACATATACTCCCATCTTGAGGGAGAGAGTTGAATTTAAGTCATTATTTGTAGCATATTGTAAAAGGCCTGTTATAAAAGGCCCATTTATTTTCCTTATTTTTTGTCTCTTCACCCATTCTATATAAATAGAGGGTGTTGCCCTGAAATGAATTAAGGTCATTATTTCCTCCTGACTATTCATGAGCATAAACAATAGAGTGGGTCATTGCTCAAGTATATTAGTTCAAATTTTGAGCTTCCCAAATTTTGTTGAAGCTTGTTAAATTGCGTAAATAAACAAACATAAACTAGCAATACGAACATGTATCGAGTCCTTCATTTAGCGTACTAATGTATTATGTCGCTTCAACCCTTAAGCATCAGAGTGATGATAATATATTTGTGGAGTATAAAATGATGATTAAGAGTAGTACCATTAAGTCGCAGCCATGCATGCATCATTTCGTGTGCAAGAATCGAACCTGTAAGTAATCTACAAAGCAGGATTTTTACATGTTACAGTTGCAACAAAAAACGGTCCTAAAAGACAAATAATAACAAAATGAGAGCACAAAAGTACCTCGGAAGAGCATAAAGAATGAGAATCGCAGTAACTTCACTCTGTCTAGTGAGCCTATAAGGCTCTGTTATCATTTCAACTTTATGTCCTAACCCAAATCTCGGCCGCCTCAATATCTGGAGGAAATTTTCAAGTCAACAAATTAAAGATTGCAAAAAAAGCTACAATATAATGCAAAAAAGAATGTTTTACACTGGAAGTTTGAACTATTCAACTCCCTCGCAATAGTGTGCATGTAATTCCATAAAATTGTGCTACATAGTTTACCCATAGGCCAATATTTTTTCCAAAAGAACATCAATCTTCAGAAGGATTTCGGACAACTCATCGAAGAGCAAACGTCAATCTTTTTGAAAATCGATTCCTATTTGAAGAATGGATAACCGCATGGACAGGCTCAATTAATCCATTCATTTGGATATGATTTGGCATGCAGAGGTATCAGGAAGGAATTAGAAGGTAGGAATATTGATTTAAACGTATTGTGGGATATAAGGATAGAGCAGGAAAACCCAAATATTTCACAAATTCATGCTTTTTTCCTCATGGTTCAGTAGAATAGGATGATTTGATCGTGTAAAATTAGGGTTGGCCCGGAAACGGGCATATATAGGTACACGGGAAAACAATAAATAACATAAATAAATACAATATTTAACTCTCCCCCTCAAGTTGGGAATATATATTGATCATTCCCAACTTGTTTGTGTTGTCATTGAAGTTGTCGCTGCATAAACCCTTGGTGAAGACATCCGCAAGTTGATCAAATGAGTTCACAAAAGGGGTGCAAATGTTCCCTTTGTTAAGGTGATCCTTGATGAAATGTCTGTCAACCTCCACATGTTTGGTTCTATCATGTTGCACTGGATTGTGCGCAATACTGATGGCCGCTTTGTTGTCACAATAGATCATAATAGGATTGTTCGGCTGAAGGCCAATATCCAGAAGGAGGGTCCTCAACCACAACCCTTCACAAACACCTTGTGTCATTGCCCTATACTCAGCCTCTGCACTTGATCGAGCCACCACATTCTGTTTCTTGCTCCTCCACGAAACGAGGTTGCCTCCCACAAAGGTGCAGTACCCTGTGGTAGATTTTCTATCGTCTAGGCTACCAGCCCAATCCGCATCAGTGAACACTTCAACTTCTAAAGATTTGCCATTCTTGAAAAGGATCCCACGACCTGGTGCCTTTTTGAGATACCGGAGCACTCTAAAGACCGCCTGCTGATGACGAACAGAAGGGGAGTGCATATACCTACTTAGGACTCCCACAGCATAAGTAATGTCAGGGCGAGTATGGGATAAGTATATGAGACGTCCAACCAGACGTTGGTATTTTGAGGCATCCACCTTTTCTCCACTAGTATCTGCATCGATTTTGTGATTAGCCTCAATAGGTGTGTCCACGGGAGCACACTCAAGCATCCCAGTCTCTTCAAGAAGATCCAAAGTATACTTTCTTTGGGAGATGAAAATCCCTTGTTGAGACCTCGCCACTTCAATTCCCAAGAAATATTTCAGCTTTCCTAGGTCTTTAACTTCAAACTCTTTACTCAGTTGCTCCTTCAAGTGAATAATCTCCTCCGAGTAGTCCCCAGTAATGATGATGTCGTCCACATAAACAATGAGAATAGAAACCTGGTCACCCTTTCTCTTAGTAAAGAGAGTGTGGTCAGCATGACTTTGGGTGTATCCAAGTTGAAGCATGAACTTGTAGAAACGACCAAACCAAGCTCTCGGAGACTGCTTCAAGCCGTATAAGGATTTTAGAACACGACACACCTTTCCCTTGGACCCTTTGATAACAGAGCCCGGTGGAATATCCATGTATACCTCCTCCTCCAAATCACCATTCAGAAAGGCATTCTTGATATCAAGCTGAAGTAGTTCCCATCCTCGTCTTGCGGCAATAGAGAAAAGCACGCGGATAGAGTTCATTTTTGCAACAGGAGCAAAAGTCTCCTGGTAGTCAATACCCTGAGCCTGGGTATATCCCTGTGCCACCAAACGAGCTTTGTACCGCTCCACTACACCATCTTGATTTTGTTTAACTGTGAAGACCCAACGGGATCCGACCGTCCGCTTCCCTGGAGGAAGGCTCACCAGCCTCCATGTTTTATTCTTGTCCAAGGCACGCAGTTCCTCTTCCATTTCCGTTTTCCATTCAGGTATCTGATCAGCCTCCTGCCATGTCTTAGGGATAACAATAGATGAAAGTGAAGAAATAAAGGCTTGATGTGCCTTAGAAAGGTGATCATAATGAATGTAGTTGGCAATGGGATGTTTAGTACTACCTTTCTTACCAATAAGACGGGCAAGAGGAATATGGAGTTCATCCTCAGAATCTGGGTCAGAAACAGTCACCGGTACTGGTAGAGAATCGACAGCTTGTACTTGCCCAACGATCGTAGGACGACGGGAGTATGTGTGTAGAATCGGAGGAGCGGAGGTGAGAGGAACGGGAGCAGGAGGAGGAATAGGAGCAGGTGGAGGAATAGGAGCAGGTGAAGGAATGGGAGCAGGTGGAGGAATGGTAGGATAAGCAACAATAGGAAGCGGGGAGTCGATCAGCTCGGCATCAATGCTAGTCATCTCCCCCTGGCGAGAGTCAAAGTACGACTCCCCCTCACGAAAGGTGACATCAACAGTACAATAGTACCGACGTGTTGGAGGGTGATAACATCGATACCCTTTGGTGGTAGAGGAATAACCCACGAAAACACACCGAATAGACCGCGCATCAAGTTTGTCACGATGCGGGCTATGGACATGAACAAAGCACAAGGAGCCAAAGATACGAGGAGGAAGGTGAGATGTATGGACAATATGTTTTTTTTTCGAGACAAGAGATGGGCGTATCGAAGGAGAGAGCGCGAGACGGAAGACGGTTAATGAGGTGCGCGGCAGTAAGAACTGCATCCCCCCAGTAGGATTTAGGAAGGTGCATAGAAAGAAGTAAACACCGAGCCACCTCCAGTAACTGCCTATTTTTCCGTTCGGCCACCCCATTTTGAGTAGAGGTGTGGACACATGTAGTTTGGTGGATGATGCCATGGTCCGCAAGATAGGCCCCAAAGACACCGCGATCATCGTATTCTCCACCATTATCACTCCGTAACACGCGTATTTTCCCACCGAATTGTTGAATCACCATTTTATGAAATTTTAGGAAGCAAGAAAGGACGTCACTTTTCTTGTTAAGCATATAAAGCCAGGTTGTACGGGAGTAGCAATCAATAAACGTTACAAACCATTTATAGCCGGATAAAGAGAGAACACGGGATGGGCCCCAAACATCAGAGTGAATAACATCAAATGGATACAGACTAGGAACAGATAAATGAGTAGAACGACGACGAACATGTTTAGATTGTTCACACGCATCACATGAAAAAGACTGAAATAACTGATGAAAAACAGGAAACAATTTAGTAAGATATAAAGGAGACGGGTGGCCAAGGCGCTGATGCCATCGTCGAAGATCATCAAGCGTCGGAGATCTGGTGGAGGATAGGGCACTGGGAGAAGACTGGTTCAGCAAATACAGGCCGCCGACATTCCTACCACTGCCAAGTGTCCGCTTCGTAGCCAGATCCTGAAAAACACAAACATCAGGAAAGAATGTCACAGAACAGTGTAAAGAGGTTGTCAAGTGACTAATAGAGAGTAAATTTCTAGGAAAAGAAGGGACATGCAAAACAGAGGAAAGTGATAAGTCAGGGGAACACGGAACCGTCCCTTTACCAGCAATGGCAGAGAGAGAGTCATTTGCAGCAATAACCTTATCACGACCAGAAAGAGGAGAGTATGAGGTAAAACCTGAGGCAGAGCCAGTCATGTGGTCGGTCGCACCTGAGTCGATAATCCACTCGGAAGGTGTGGAAGACACGGCATGAGCAGTAGACAGGCCTGAAGTGGCAACAGCAGCGTGAGAGGAAGCAGGAGCAGAGTCAGTGCGGGAGCGCAACATGTGTCGGAAGGCCTCTAGCTCGGCAACAGACAAACCACCAGTGGTGTCCCCCAGAACCTCAGTAGAGTGAGCAGAAGACTGAGGACGGTCACCAGAAGATCGGCCACCGCCACGATAGCCACCTCTACCACGAGTACCAGAACCCCGACCAGTAGGTGCAAGGTGCGGATGCAGGCGAAAGCAGGAATCTTTGATATGGCCCGTTTTCCCACAGTGACTGCAAACAGGTGGGGGACGGCGGGAGAAACCAGCGAGCGCAAAGTGGTCAGTCGAAGGGCTGAGACTGCGGCGACGGTTCTCATCACTGAGGAGCATGCTGAAGGCCTCCCGAAGGGAGGGAAGAGGCTCACGATGGAGAACATGTAGGCGAACAGCATCAAACTCCATGTTAAGGCCCATAAGAAAGACATGAACACGGAACCGGTCTTTATCCTTCTGAAGAGCCACAGCATCAGGTGTACAAGCTGCAGTAAAGGTGCTGAAGAAGTCCAACTCCTGATAAAGGCACTCAAACTCAGAATAGTAGGAAGCAACGGGCTGAGTTCCTTATCGCAGTTCCAGAACACGGCGAGTGAGCTCATATATCTGCATCGAACTACCTGCCTGGGAGTAAGTATCACGGGCTCGCGTCCAAATGTCGTAAGCGGAGTCCAACAACATATAACTCTGGTACACCTGAGGAGACATGGAATGAAGAAGCCACGAGACGACCAACGAATTGTCCGCATCCCATTTACGCCAAGAGGGATCGGTACGAGATGGCTCAACGAGAGTACCATCAATAAGGCCATATAACTGGTGGCTGCGGATCGCATGTTGAGCCGCCCGAGACCATTCCAGGTAATTTGTGTCATCCAAGGCAACAGTAGTAATCTTCAAAGACTGGCCATGACTCCGAGGAGGATCACCCGAGGGACTGTGCAAAGTATCGGGTTGGAGGGCCGTGGAACCGGGAAGAGCACCGGAATGAGACGCAGAGGAAAGATCGTCCATAGTAGAGGACAAGGAGCTCAAATAGAGGAGGACATCCTACGAGTGTGGGCTAGATCTGAAAGCCGAGGAACACACCCGAGGAAGGAAGAGAGGCGCCCCCGGCAGCCCCCATGAGAGACAAAACACCACCCCTAGCCGCTGTTTACGCCAGAAGGCTGAGGGTAGCGGAGATGAGAGCTGGGGGGCGGAGCGGCTGCGCTGGCGGACCGCGGGAGCGGAGGCAACGCGCGCTGGCTGCGACGCTGCGCTGCGGAGGCGGAGGCGCTGGCTGCGACGCTGCGCTGCAAAGGCGGAGGCGGAGCGACGCGCGCTGCGAAGCGAGGAAGAACGATGTCGGCGCGGCTTTCTCTCGTCTCCTCTGATACCAAGTAGAATAGGATGATTTGATCGTGTAAAATTAGGGTTGGCCCAGAAACGGGCATATATAGGTACACGGGAAAACAATAAATAACATAAATAAATACAATATTTAACTGGTTCATAGTTCAACAATCCAAATTGAAATACACACTCTATAGATAACATTTTCTTTGTGTTAAAGATAGAATTGCTCAATATTGACATTGAAACAAACAAATACAAATCAAAAATCATTTACTTCTAGATTAGAAATTTTATTGATCAAAGCTTAAGTAAAGAAAATTCTCGCCTCTGTAAAAGTTTATCAGACAGATGCTATATAAAACTTACTGTGCTGACAATCTGCTCTTCAGAAAGGCAGAGACCTCTTGTTTCAGGAAGATGATGGTGTCCCTAGAATTGAGATAAATCTTCCAGAACTTAAACAGTTATAGAAGTAAAAAATAATAATATATGTAACTTTTTATTACTTGTTTTTCTCCTTCCATGGCATCATTTAGAGCTTGTCTCTCAACCAAAAGCAATGGAATCTGCTGATCAACTTTCATGTTTAAACCTTCATAAAACTCTCGAATGTCAAGATAAAGAGGTTGGCACTCATGGGTGTCCATTATCGAAGAATCCAAACATTCCAGACAAAGCTTCCGCCCATCATCCAAGCTTAAATACTTTGTATCTTGAGGCTGAATTCAACGGTCAAATATATAATTGAAAAGAAGAAGAAGAAAAGTCAAGGCATTACCAAAAATATGGACAGAAGATAGAAGGTTTGGTTGCAAAAAGAACAAATTACAAGGTTCAAAGTTCAAATAATAACCTTGCAAGAATATTTTAGGTTAAAGAAACCATGTTTTATCCAAAAGAAGGTTTATAAACACATTTCAGTTTTGGTTTGGTCCTCTTAAGGAAGTTTCGGTTTCAATAGTTTTGTCTGTTTGGGAATTTATTTTCAATTGCTTTATTTATCAGAAATTCTAGACAAAATTGCAACTTATCAAGAGTTGTAGTGAAAAGATTCTCCAAAAAATATGAGTTCCGGTTGAAACTTGGGTTTCATCCAACACTTCACCAAAAATCTAGAGCTTGTAAGACTAAGACTTCAATGGATATGCTAACCTCCATCTTCTCGCAAGAGCAGCATCTTGGAGTACCATCATGCTCGTGAGAGGGACAATACTTTTGCATCCAAAAAGGATGTGCCCGGTACTCGATGAGGCCATTCACATTAGTTGGAATCTGTAACAAATGTGATGAAGAAGAAGGAAGCAAAATAGTCCGAATGAGTTAATCAGCAATGGCAAATACTATTAGAATGCAGGCAAGCATATAACAAACGTGATTGAATCCATGGCCAACCTAATGCTAATGCAATGCAAGTAAACAGGAAAATGGTCTGACATGCAATTGATAAAACTCATGCAAACAGTTGAGAGATATTTGGAAGTCGTATATTTCGTTATTATTATTGTGTGTAAGTGGGTTTTAGTCCCACATCATATGTTTAAGTAGTTGAGTCTATTGTAATAGTATATATAACCCTCTATGGATGAATAATACGCATGCCATTTATCATTTCCTCCTTATTCAACTTGGTATAGAGCCAAGAAAATTAAACCTTAGCACCCTGTTTCCGCCTCCGCCCGCTTCCGCTCCTCTCCGCGCCCGCTCTTCTCCGCTCGGAATCGTCTGTCGTCGCCCTTTCCTGCTCGCTCTCAGGGAATGACGGGCGGCCTCCTAGCCACCACGGGATGCTGAGAAGGACGTTGCCGCCGTCCTTCCATGATGCAGCCGGTCCGCCTCCTTTCTACATCAATCGATCCAGAAAACTGCTCCTGCGCCTCCTGAAGCACGTCTTCCCTGGGCCAAATCTGTTGTGTCTCCTCCCAATGTACCTGCATGCGGCTGTTGTGCCTCCGTCAGCGCCTCCCCTATCTGCTCCGCCGACGCCACTTCCGGCTGTGTATGCATGCTGCTGCTGCGTCGTCTGCCGTGTCCGTCTAATGTCGATGATTGCTCCTTTCTAGCCTGCTGATGCGGTCTCTCTTATGGCTTCTCGATCCTGTAGTCTCCGTCTTTTTTTTGGCCAGCCGACTGCCTCACTCTCACTTGCTGCCCTTTAGTGCCATACTCATGGATGACTCTTCAGCGTCGTCGCCTGGTGTGATTCAGCCTCAAATGGGTGACTCTTCAGCGTCTCATTGTTGGCAATGGACATATTTCATGTTCCCCTTCTATTTCTCTGTCATCTGTACTTCATGTTCCCCCATTCCTCACAATTTACTTTCTATTAGTGATATTACTCAGTCCCTTAATTGCTCAGTGACCTTTTTTCCCGATTCCTGTGTTTTCAGGAACTAGGTTCGATGTAGAACAATGACAGTGGTAGGAACCGCGGTGGTCTGTATTGCTTGGACCTCCAGCCTTCATCTTCTCAGGCTCTCTCCTGCACTACTGTTACAGTTGATGATGTTCGCCGATGGCACCTGCGGCTTGGACATCCGTCTCTTATCTATCTTCAGAAGTTGTTTACTGTACTTTCGCTTTTTACAAACTTTTGTCTGCGATGTATGTGATATGTCTAAGCATGTGAGGCATAGATCATCACATTTATCTTCTTCCCTTACCGTTCTATTTGATGTTGTTCACTTTGATGTCTGGGGGGCGTCCCCCGTTTTATTCATATTTGGTTTTCGTTGATTTGGCAATTTATTGATTATTTTTCTCGCACAACTTGGGAGTATTTGTTAAAAAAAAGAGTGAAATCTTCTCTTGTTTTCAGATTTTTCACACAATAGTTCAGACTCAATTTAATGGTGTTATTCGTGTTTTGCGCAGTGATAATGGGGGGAGGGGGGATATGACGATCATGGAGCATTTGGCTCATACCTCACTAGTCATGGTATCGTCCACCAGACCACGTCTGTTCACACCTCTACCCAAAATGGGATGGCCGAACGAAAAAACTGGCACCTGTTGGATGTCGCCTATTGTCTTCTGGTTACTATGCGCCACCCAAAATCCTATTGGGGTGATGTTGTTCTTACCATTGCCCACCTTATCAATCGGCTTCCATCACGTGTTCTTGGTTATGCTACTCCCCTAGCTCGGTTGTCGACCATGACTGTGGTTTATACTTCCCATCTGCCTCCTCGTGTCTTTGGATGTGTATGTTTTGTACATATTCATTTACCTCACCGAGACAAATTGGACCCTCAGGCTCATCGGTGCGTGTTCCTTGGATACTCTTCCACGACGAAAGGGTATCGGTGTTACCCCCCCCCCGGCGTATGTTTTGCACTACGGATGTTACTTTTCGGGAAGGAGAATCCAATTTTTTACCATCGACTCACTCTCTTCGTCAGGGGGAGAGTAGTGATGATACGGATATTCCTCTTCCTATTCTTCATCCTCTTCGACCACAGCTTCCTCTGCGCCAGGAACTGGGTCCTCCTACCCCTATTTCTCTGCTTGACACTCCGATCTCCCCTTTTTCTCACATGTACCACCGCCGCTCATCCGGAATACAGGCTACAAAGGATCCCTACCAGTGCCCGCTTCTGCCTCAGATTTTTTGATGCTGATTTGCATATTCCGCTTGCTCTGTTGAAAGGTAAGGCTGCATATACTTAACACCCTATTTCTAATCATGTGGCTTATCACCATCTTACTTCGGCCCACCAGGCCTTTGTTGCTTCCCACTCTTCGGTTGCTATTCCTAAGACGTGGCAGGAAGCTTTGGGTATCCCGGCCTGGACTCAGGCTATGAAAGAGGAGATGTCAGCTTTGTACAAGAACCATACTTGGGATGTCGCTTCCCTTCCTCCTGGCAAGAAAGCTATTGGCTTGAGATTGGTATTTTTGGTCAAACAGAATCAAGAAGGGAAGGTCGAACAGTACAAGGCATGGCTGGTCGCTAAGGGGTGCACTCAAACTCAGGGAGTTGACTATCAGGAGACTTTCGCCCCAGTGGAAAAGATGGAATCTATTCGGGTATTGTTGTCACGCGCGACTTGCATGGACTGGGACCTTCACCAACTAGATGTAAAGAACGTGTTTCTCTATGGTGAGCTTGATGAAGAGGTATACATGAAATTCCCTCCTGGGTTAGTGAAAAAGGGAGCCAAAGGTCTTGTCTGTCGACTAAGGAGGTCCTTTTATGGCTTGAAACAGCCCCCCAAAGCATGCTTTGACCGACTCCTCACGGCTATGCTCAAATTTGGGTACAAACAGACACAGTCTGATCACACTGTTTATTCAGAGACGTGATCAGGGTATTGTGGTCCTTATTGTCTATGTGTATGACATTGTGATCACTAGTAACGATTTGGAAGAGATTGCAAATCTCACGTCCCTCTTATCTGCTGAGTTTGAGGTGAAAGACTTGGGAAGATTACGATAGTTTCTGGGAATTTAGGTTACTAGATCGGATCAGGGTATCCATATATCTCAGCGAAAGTATGTTCTAGATCTGTTGCAGGAGACTAATATGCTTGGTTGTGTTCCTACGAACACTCCGATGAAAGAAAATCATGAAATCTGTGAAGATGGTGACAGTGACCATGCAGATGTCACTCACTACCAGAGATTAGTTGGGAAACTAATATATTTATCTCATACTCCTCCAAACATTACTTATGTAGTTGGCATTCTGAGTAGATACATCATGCTCCTAGGTTCAGACATCAACTGGCAGCATACTATGTATTATGGTATTCAAAGAAAGCTCCTAGTCGTGGTCTTCTGTTCTCCAAGAATGACCATTTGAGGATTGAAGTTTTCACTGATGCTGATTGGGAAGGATGTCGTGATGATCAAAAATTTACAACATGTTATTGTTCCTTTGTTGGAGGAAATCTGGTGACATGGCGCAGTAAGAAGTAAAATGTAGTGGCCAGATCGAGCGTTGAGGCTGAATACCGTGCAATGTCACAAGGCATGTGTGAGGGCCTATGGCTACGTACCGTTCTACATGACTTGGGATTTCCTGTGATGTCCGTGCAATGTCACAAGGCATGTGTGAGGGTCTATGGCTACGTACCGTTCTACATGACTTGGGATTCTCCTTGTTTTGCGACAACAAGGCAGCAATCAACATAGCTCACAATCCAGTTCAACATGATAGGACAAAACATGTCGAGGTGGATCGACATTTTATCAAAGATCACTTAGCTAAAAAGACAATGGTCACACCAATCGTCCACTGTAAAGATCATCTAGCAAGTGTGTTCACTAAAACCTTGGGAAGTAACTCATTCATTGATGACATCAAAAGACTTAGAATGACTGACATCTTCCATCAGACTTGAGGGGGAGAGTTGAGAGATATTTGCAAGTTATATATTTTGTTATTATTATTATTGTGCGTAAGTGGGTTTTCGTCCCACGTCGTATGTTTAAGTGTTCGAGTCTATTGTAATAGTATATATAAAACTCTATGGATGAATAATACGCATGCAATTTACCATTTCCTCCTTATTCAACTCAAACAACCACAATGGATTACAAAAATAAAGTTAGACTACCAGGTAATAATTGCATACTAATGAGAGCACGTTTATATTAAGTGAAAAGAAAATAAATTATGAATGTCTAAGAAAGAAAGTAAAATACTATGAAATAAATATCACCAGAAAATAAAGGTGGTATATAGTATAGGAAGTTAAAATTGAACTAAAGGGCTCACCCAGTCATCAGAAAGTGTGGAGTAAAAGTGGCAGATGGATTTGGAGTCAAAAAGATCTGGTGGCTATATATAGGATGGAAATTAGGTCAAGTGTATTTGATGATCAGATCATCCGATGGGATCAGTTGACCTAATTCACAATACATCACATAGAAAAATATATTTTTTTATAAAATATTAAAATTACATAAAAAAATAAAAAAAAATGAGTTCACCACATTGGCGGGCAACTATAGCCCATATGGGATCCGAAAGTCGACGATAGGAATATAGGATTAATCAACACACAAATGGTTCAAAATACACGTGTTTCAAAGAGTCGGATTGATCTCCATCAAATAACCAGAAAGTAAGAATTTGATATGGTTCCACTGCTAGTTATCTATTAATTTTTATATATGTTTTAATTAAGTCGTTATGTTGTGATTTGTTAGTGCTTCTTAATATTGTAAGTATTTAATAAAAGTTAAAATGTTCGGACTTATTATGGGTATTTAATTTTGTGATTCTATACAAGGACCCCTTTGTCATTAATGAGCATATCCAATAAATTATGAAAAATTGTCTCTTCCTGTCTCTCTAATTATTTCCTCATCATCCCCTTCTAGGTTAGGATTGAACAAGGCTCCTCCGACGAGAATAATGATGTAAAAACTTAATACCTGATGTAGGCCGGGAGGGCCAAAGTCGAAGTTTAAACGCGCAAATCACTCTTAACCTCTAAACTTAGTAAAACCATTAATTTTTATTTGAGATTGAACATTTAGGCATTTAACATTTTGAATCGACACAAGATACATCATCCACAAGCATAGTTACAATCAATAATTTATGAATAAACAGAAATAAAAAGTAGCGTGAACATAAAGGCAAGCTTAGAGTTACTTAATTGGAACGCATAAATTTACAATAGACTTTTTTTGGATACACTGATTAGGAGAAGGATAAATATTTTATGCCTGCGAGAGATTAGATGAGTGGGTGCGAAAATTAAATTTTTTAGATAATTCAGGTTTTAAATTATGATAAACGAGAAAAAATAAAACTAGTGGAATATGTATTATTGTGGATACAACTTGAAGGGATGAAGTTGTTGTGATAAGTAGAAAAGGTGATAAAATCTTAGCTCTTAAATTAGTCATAGGAAAGAAAATGATTAATATGATCATTGCTTACACGCCACAAGAAGGATTAAGTGAAGCTATTAAAGTATAATTTTGGGAAGACTGGGATAATTTAGTAAGGAAAATCCCACAATGAGAAGATTTTCATAAGAGAAGACTTAAATGGAGATATAGAGAAGGAAAATAGAGATTATACATCAGTTCATGGAGGATTTAGATATGGAGAAAGAAATGAAGAAAAACGAATCATTTTACACTTTGTCGTAGGACATTACAAAGGAGACTATTAGAGGCACCTGTTAGGCGTTGTGAGAGTCTAGTCACTAAGCATGTTAAACGAGGGAGGGGTAGACCAATAAAGATTTGGAATGAAACTATAAGGAAAGACATGATATACTTATGCATTAATGAGATTATGACAAAAGATAGGCCGCAATGGTGACAAAAGATCCATATAGCCGACCCCACTAGTAGTGGGATAAAAGCTTGAGTGTTGTGGTTGTTGTATTAGTTTCGTAACTTGCTTTTATTTGATATCTTTGAATTAATTGGAATCCATTTAAATTTTGAATTTTACTCTCATAAAACTCAAGCGTTTTTAAAATAAATTAAGTTTGTCTTTAACGTCCCAACTACCTAAAATTACCAGACCTTTTATTCATCGTCTCGTCGGGTGGTCAAACCGATGAGTCAAAAAATAAACAGATACGTGGGAAAACAAATACATGAAATAAATACATAATAAAATATTTATGATACATGATGGTGTCATGCGTCTACAGATGCGACGGAGGATGCATAAATTTTCCCGGGGTTGAGAGAGCTCGACCCCGACGAGAACTCGCAAAGACTGGCAATAGAGAAATATGGACAACGTCGCTATAATTTGTCAGTGCTAATCAAAGAGTTTTCTATGACATCTCGTCCTCTCCATGAAACCAAGTAGCGATGGTACGTCTTGTGGCGAGTAAGAAATTCTCAAACATCGAGAACCTGATCTATCTCCTCGGTAGTAGGCGTCAGCACTAGAGCTAAAACGGGTGAAATCTCTGGAGCAGCAAGAAGCGGATTGGGGCTGGAACTAGGAGGATCTCCATGAAATGGCGTTAGATCAACCACGTTAAATATCAGTGAAGTACCAAATCCAACAAGCAAATTGAGGAGGTATGTATTCTCACCAATACGCATACGGACTTGGAAAGGACCGTACTTTCTCTAATGTAGCTTATGATATCAGCTTAAGATATGTACTCAGCGCGAATTTTTGCTTCTTGAAATAAGCAAACACTCAATCTCCTTCTGAAAATTATAACTCCCGACGATGACGATCCGACATGTATTTATATTTTTAGAAGTTGCTCATAATTTATTAGTAATATTTTTATGCAGTTCCTTTAAATAATCAATATGATTTTGCGCAATGAAGGAGATAGAAGAGAATGGCGGTCAAGTAGGTGGGGGCATAGAGAACCCGTAGATAATCTCGAAAGGAAATTCATTAATGGAGCGATTAATATAATTATTAAAAACAAATTAACCTTGTGAAATTATAAGATCTCATTGTTTCAGATTCTCACCAGTTAAACACCTAAAAAAGTCCCCCAAACTCCTATTAACGACCTTAGTCTGTACATTAGTCTAAGGTTGATATGCAATATTAAACTCGAGTTTAGTTCCCAGTGAGCACCGCAAGGTTTTCCAAAAATATCCAATAAAACATGTATATCTATCAGAGGTGATTGACCTCGGAATGTCGTGTAACCTAACTACTTATTTTAAAAAAAAAATCAACGACGTGTACAATACTAGAAGTTTTCCTTGATCCTTAAATTTGAAGAGCCCAGGAGTTGGGCCTCTACAGAATTTTCCAGATATTAGTTTCCTAACCTGCTACGGATTGATATCTTTAAATTAAAAGGTATCCATTTGAATTTTTCTCTCAATAAACTTGTGCATTTTAAAATAAATTAAGCTTGCTTTAAACGTCATAACTACCTAAAATTATCAGACATTTTATTCATGGTCTCGTCAGATGGTCAAACTGATGAGCCGAAAATAAACAGATGCGGGGAAACAAATACATGAAATAAATATATAATAAAGATTTATGACAGATGATGTAATGCGTCTTCAGATGTGACAGATGATGCATCAATATCAAAGCTTTAAAGATCTCGTCGCCCCGCACACCGGGCTTTGCGCTCCAACTAATTCTCCTCGATCAACTAAGTCACGAAATCCCAACGACGGAAGCACAAGCCCACTAATAACTTGGGTTGAAGCCTCCACAACATCCACGCGTAACTACATGCGCTCGTTTACTCACTCAACATGGACGCCAACCGCCTCTATCGCACGCCTTGCTTGGATCATAGAACACTAACCAACAGATGCTGCGATCTCTTCCCAGTTTTTCCTCCGCTAGCACATGAGGCAGTTGGCATCCACATTCCCAGACCGCGTAACATTCCCAGACAGCGACTCCTCCGGCATCTCTCCTGAATAGCCCAGGGAGCTTGACTGTATTGATATCCCCACCCGTCTAGGACAACCTAAGATAAACATTTCTATGACGATCTTCATGTCTCATCAAGCAGGAATCGTGACAAAGGGCCGCCTTCACTTATGTTTTGATGTATCGGTTTATTTCAGAGAGACAGTTTATCAGTTTCATAGTGTTACATTCTGTTTTAGTTGGCTCTGTGAATTCAGCATTTTGAGGTACACTTTTACCCGTGATTTTTTTTACTTTTCTTCCGTTGTAAGTTTCCTTTTAGTACTTTTATTACTACTTGCTTTATACTATTTGTGTACAGTTACTTAGTTTACTTCTTGTCGCAGGCCCGGCCGGACTGTTGAGTTTAATCTGATATTGGGCATGGATTGGTTGGCCGACGTGAATGCTAAGATAAATTGCAGAGGTAAGGAGATTCAGTTAGAAAGACTTGATCAGTCTCTCATTATCTTTTGAGGCTTGAAAAAAGTTTCCAAGTTGATCATCTCGTTTGTAAAAGCTATGAAGCATGTCAGTAAAGGGTGTCTTGCCTTCTAGGTACCGTTGCATATGAAAGCAAAAGCCATTTTGCAAGAAGTACCAATGGTCTGCGAGTTTCCGGATGTCTTTCCCGAGAAGCTACATAGTGCTCCTCCCTCCAGGGAGATTGACTTTCAGATTGATCTTATTCCTGGATCTACACCAGTGGACAAGGCTCCTTATCGCATGGCTCCCCGAGAGTTGGCTGAGTTAAAGATCCAATTGCAATAGTTGCTTGATTTGGGATTCATCAAACCGAGTGCATCGCCCTGGAGAGCTCCAGTCCTTTTTGTGAAGAAAAAGGACGGCAGTTTGAGGTTTTGTATCGACTACCGAGAGTTGAATAAGCTTACTATTAAGAATAAGTATCCTCTTCCTAGGATAGATAACTTGTTTGATCAACTTGATGGGTTTTGCACATACTCCAATTTAGATCTGAGGTCGGATACCATCAGTTGAGAATTCGAGATAGGATATCCAAAAGACAGCGTTTAGTATCAGATACGGTCATTTCGAGTTTGTGGTTATGTCATTTGGGTTGACCAATGCCCCATCTGCATTTATGAACCTGATGAACAGGGTGTTCAGAGAGTTCTTAAACCGATTTGTGATTGTTTTATTGATGATATCATAGTATATTCTAGAAGCAAAGAGGAGCATGCAATAAGTTTTCTAAATGTGAGTTCTGACTCTCCGAGGTGGCATTCTTGGGTCATGTGGTTAGTAGAGATGGTCTTGCCGTTGACCCAAAGAAAATTGAGATGATTAGAGATTGGCCAAGGCCCAAGACATTTGCAGAGGTCCGTAGTTTTCTGGGTTTGGCAGGCTACTACAGGAGATTTATTAAAAAAAATTGAAGATAGTCCTTCTGTTGACTTCGCTTACCAGGAAAAGAAGAGCTTTTAGTTGGACCTCAGAGTGCGAGTCTGCTTTTGATGAGTTGAAGACCAGGTTGTCAAAAACACCAGTATTATGTCTACATTCAGGCGTGGTTGACTTTCAGATTTACAGTGATGCTTCGGGCCAGGGTCTGGGATGTGTTCTCATGCATTATGAGAAGGTTATAGCTTTTGCGTCCAGACAACTGAAGAATTATGAGAGGAATTATCTTGTGCACAACTTAGAGTTAGCGGCTATCATCCACGCATTGAAGATTTGGAGAGACTACCTCTATGGTGTACGGTGTGAGGTCTTCACAGACCACAAGAGCCTCAAGTACATCTTTGATCAGTAGGAGCTCAACATGAGACAGTGTAGGTGGCTCAAGTTTTTAGCAGGCTATGATGTGACTATTCAATACCATCTGGGAAAAGATAATGTAGTAGCGGATGCTCTCAGTAGAAGGAGTTCTACTTATTCTCTAATCACCCAATAGGAAGAGTTGGTGCGGGCCTTGGAAAGACTAGAGATCAGCGTGCACTAGTTTTAGCCCTATCAATTTGGGTTAGATTGAGATTAAGTGCGACATCAAGGAGAGGATCCGTGATGCCTTGCCCTTAGATCCAAAGATAGCTGAGACTTTGGTTTTGACTCAGGCAGGTCAGAAAGATGACTTCATGATCCGTGATGGATTGTTGTTGTTTAAGAGAAGAGTGTGCATTCCCGATGTCGGTCATCTTCGTGAGGATATTTTAGTTGAGGCTCATAACTCCAAGTATTTCATACATCTGGGTAGCACAAAGATGTATGCAGACCTCAAGAAGTCAGTTTGGTGGCCAGGACTCAAAGGTGATGTCTCAGATTATGTAGGAAAGTGCGAGACTTGCAAGTTGGTTAATGCGGAGTGTCAAAGGCCTGGAAGCAAGTTATAGCCCCTTCCTATTCCTGAGTAGAACTTTTAAGACACATCTATGGATTTTGTGCATGCCCTCCCTAAATCTCATAGTAGGAATGACTCGATTTGGGTGATTGTGGATCGATTGTATAAGGTTGCGCATTTTATTCCTAACAAGAATATCGATCATGCTCCAAAGTTGGCTCAATTGTATGTGGATGAGATAGTCCAACTTCATAGTGTGTCGAAGTCTATTGTGTCAGATGGAGATGGTGGATTTACCGCCAAGGATTGGAGGTACGTTCAGGAGCATCTGAGCACTCAGTTGAAGTTTAGCACAACTTTCCATCCCCAGACTGATGGATAGACAGTGTACAAATAGAACTATGAACATGAGTGGATTACATGAAGTATTTCATATCTCCTATCAGAGAAAAACAGTCAGAGATCCAAATCAGGTGATCAGTGTTAAGAATGCGCTGATTGAATCAAATCTGAGTATCTGTAGTTTATCAGTCAGGATTGTGAGCTCAAGGATTCAGAAGCTTGGGAGCAGAGAGATCTATATGGTTAAGGTCCTTTGGATGAATTATAGTCGACCAGAGTATACATGGGAAAGAGAGAGCAAACTCCGTGACAATGAAATTTATGTGTTCCTCTTCGATTCATGCATGTTTGTAATTTTTTGAGGATGAAAATTTATTATAAGGGAAGATTTGTAACACCCTAAATTTTAACGTCGCGATCAATATAAAATTTCTGGGGTTGCTCATGAGCAAAATTAATCAAGCCGACGACTTTTGAAGATAATAATTTATTTTTAACCATTTTATTATACATGATAATCAGAAATTGAAGAGTCGGCGTAATCAAAAAATTTATGTATCAACGGGGGCGATTTAGAGGTCTGCAGGAATTTATATATGTCGAGTTGTTTTCATTGTTATACCTAATTAAAGAAGAAAATAAACAAAGAACCCGCTGGATCAATCCCCCCCCCCCCGCCTCTTTTCCACGGTGCGCTCAACATAACCGCACCCCCTCACTTGATGTCGCTCGGTATTAAGCCGCACACCTTCACGAAATGAAAGAACAGCCTTATTTTCCTTCCATTCCAATGCGTTGAAGCCCCGTACCCTCTTCCGCAGTCGCCCGACGATTCTCTCGTTGTAGTCTGGAACCGCAAGCGAAGCAGTGTCGGAGCCCTAGCTTGTGTCGACCGCTTCTCCTTCCTTCTCTGCAACCCTCGGCGGACCTCACCCCCTCTGGTCGGCGCCCCCTCTGCGTATTCAGGCCACGACAACCTCTCGCGGCAGTTTCAGTGTCTGGTTGCTTTTCTTCTCCTTTATTTGTCCAAGTAAAATACTAGAACCATGCACAAAAATCATCTTAGGTTTCTTTTTCTTTCCTAGACGGATTTAGTTTTGTGAAGGCGATATTTTTTAATTTTTAGAAACGGTAATAGCCTTCTTCTCCTCCGATCAGAGGGGTTTTTGCAGCAACGAACTCCGGTAATTGACTCTCTCAAGCAGCAGATTTTCCTTCCCTCATTTATACTCGGGTACATTGGGGGTTGTAAACCCTAGGGTAAGGATTTTGTGGAATTTAATTTTATAAGGAATTTTTCTTAATTTAAAATTCATATAAGTGATTTGTGTTGGATATGGGTGAAGTTTCACTTCTATCATCGAATTGTGGTGAGAGTTTTGTATCCGAATTTCTCCTCTATCGGTGTGATTCTAGTTATCAGTTGAAAAACCTCTTAGAAGTTGGCTCTTATTCTAAAAGGAAATTATGGTTTTATTTTATAGTTTTCCCTAGCGTTCTGTAGTGGTGAACTCCACCTCTGGTTGGAGAAACTCGTATTGGCCAAATCTTTTGGAAGAGAAGCATGTCACCTCGCTTCGTTTACGAGCGTCGAAGCACTGCAGTAAAAAATTTGAGTACTTTTAGTTGAACTCTACAGACTACGCAAATTCATGATTTAATTATGTCATTGTACGCATTTAAAAGTTGCAAATTCCTATAGTCAAAACCAAGTCAAAAGGGGTAGGTACGCTTAGGTTAAATCTAGCAGATTCAGTTACCCACTGAATTTAACTAGAACGTTATCCCGTGTTTGACTCACTGAACACTAGTCTAGATTAATTCAGAAAAGTGGCGAGAAAGGTTTACACTCGTGTTTCTGGTGGAGGCACACCACCTGTTCTTAGGGCCAGTAGTCCACCACTCGAGTTTCAGGCTTAGAGTCGATGACCCTTATTACAGATATGAAACTTCTCAGATAGGAGTCTGTGTTCCACTTTAGGGTCATCCAATTCAGGGCACCATCAGGTTTGCCACGCAGACTGCAATTATTAGTTTGTGCACAGTCGTCCTTAGTGACAAGAGTTAATAAGATAATATTGAAGCTGGTTGAAACTTATAACAATCACAATTCCAAATCTTCAGAAATCAACAATTTATACAATTAAGAAAAGATTGTGTCGGATCACAAGATAAGTCGATTCTATGTCAGACCATGATCTAAAGTATCACGTTTAACGTTAGAAAAATTATGTATATTTTAAATTCAAGTAGTATTCGCATTTTTTTGTTGCTTGAGGGAGTAGTTTTTCTTACTCTGCAGTAGGTCTGACCCATTTGGAACTTATTTTTACAGGGGGCTCGGGTCAGGAGATCCGCTTAGGATAGGCGGCGCAGTCTTCTCAGTTATCAGTTTTGTTCAGTTGTATTTAAGTTATCAAAGGCGCAAAGCGCACCGAGGCGCAAAGAGCCCCTGGAGCCTAGGCGCAAGGCGCAGGCGCGCGCATGGGGCATGTAAGGCGCAAAAATGGGGGGAAAAGAAAATTGAGCGAATTGGATGCCCAATTCGCTGAAAAATTCGCTGAAAAATTCGCTGAAAAATTCGCTGAAAAATTCGCTGAAATTGCGCGAATTGGGCGCCCAATTCGCTGAAATTGCTCGAATTGGGCGCCCAATTCGCTGAAATTGCTCGAATTGGGCGCCCAATTCGCTGAAATTGCGCGAATTGGGCGCCCAATTCCCTTAAATTGCGCGAATTGGGCGCCCAATTCGCTGAAATTGCGCGAATTGGGAGTCCAAGTGCGCCTAGGGGTGCCTCGGGTGCGTCTAAGATCATGTTTTTGCCCATATATAAAAAAAATTAAAAAAAAATAGTTTGAAAGGCCCGAGCGCGCCTTTGGCGCGCCTGGGAGCCTGTAAGGCGCGCGCCTGGGGCATATCGCCCGCCTCAGCCGTGCTGAGGCGCGGCGGGCTGCACCTGGTGCGCCCGGCGCCTCAAGCGCGCCTAGGCGCGCGCCTTAATAACTAAGAGTTGTGTTACTGTTGTTTTACTTGTTTTATTGCAGACAATATGTATATGTTACACTTCACTCATGTTTTCATGTATCAGTTTATTTCATATTGATAGTTTATTAGTTTCATAGTGTTACATTTTGTTGCAATTGGCTCTGTGAATTCAGCATTGTGAGATACACTTTTACGGTTTTACCCATGAATTTTTCTTACTCTTCTTCCGTTGTAAGTTTCCTTTTAGTGCTTTAATTACTATCTGCTTTTTACCAGTTTTATACCGTTACTTAGTTTACTTCTTATCGCGGGCCCGGCTGTACTATTGATTTCCTGTTAAACTAGGTTGGGGTGTTACAGGAGAAGTCATATGTTGTCGTTGATGCTAAATTGGATGGTATATCTTGGGTTTTGACAGGTGGATTGATATGCGTCTGAATTTGAAAAAGACAAAACCTCCTGCAATAATCAACCACTCAATCTTCCTTTGAAAGATACAATTCACGGCGATAACGACCGACTATGAATTTATAAATTTCAAAGGTTGCTCGCAATTTGTTAGCAATAATTTTATGCAATACATTTAAATAATTAATATGAGTTTGCGCATCCAATAAAATACGTTCGCGGAATGAAAGATTATGGCGGTCAGGTAGGTAGAGTAACACGGAGATAAACTCGTAAGAAGATATAATAAAGAAACGAGATTTAAAATTATTAATGGTGGACTTTACTCGTGGAGATTCAAGATTCCTATGCATCAGATTCGCCTCACTTAAACGCGTAAGGATGTTCCCCAGATTCCAATTAATGATATTGGTCAGTCTATCAATCAGAGAGTAATAAGATCTATGAAATTCGAATTTTATTTCCTCTCGACTCCATAAGCTGTTCCAAAAATATGATAGAAAATTTATAATATATTGTTGCAATTTCTCATTTTCGCTTATCTCTAAATAATAGTGAGGTGAATTTAAAAAAGTCTCTAAATATGAAATCAACAGAGTGAGCTGTGCAGGGTGAGTGTTCAACAGATATAATGCGAAGAAACTGAATAATATCATGTGGCACATCAAGAATTGATAAAAGCAGTGAGTGACACATCCGGGCTATGAGTCACTTCACTGAATGGGGGTTCCGGCAGGAATGTGGTTAGTAGTAATGTGGTGGAGTCGGTGAGAAGTGAACTAAAAGTCATGGAGGTTCTCTCGCGTGCCCATGGGATAAGACAGTTCTTCTAGGGTAAAAGAACAATTTTGTGTCTGTGGTGCTTAAAGGAGTGAGAGTTACTCGTACCGTCGTGCATGACATGTTGATCGTACTGCTAAGATCTCCCTAGTAGAATATGACAGACATCATAGCAGCGACATGATGTAATACTCTATCCGAGTACGTCTTCCCTTTTAAAAACTCTACTAGACAATGAGTGACAGGCACAGACAAATGACTATTGACTCAGGATAAGTTGTAAGGTTGTCCTAACGGGTGCGTCTCTAGTCCTAATATGTTGATCATGCATTGAGAAACGAAATTCTCCATACTACCACTATCGATGATAATGAAACAAAATTGTTCTTGGATGCGTGCAATAGTGCGGAAAATATCGTGTCTCCCGTTGCTTTAACAGGACGGCATCCGTTGTACACGTTGGAGTGAAATGTGCAAAGTAGTCCATTTCTTGATACAAGCGCTCAAACTCCGAGAAGAATGATGAGACAGTCATCGACCCTTGACGCAACTCCAAAATGCGGCGAGTGAGCTCATAAATCTGGGTGGAATTACCAATCAGAGAGTATATTTCACGAGCAAGAGTCCAGATCTCGAAAGCAGAGTCCAACAGCATATAGCTCTGATAGACCTTGGGCGACACCGAATGCAGAAGTCTGGACACAACCAGAGAGTTGTCAGAATCCCAGCGCTTCCAGGAAGGATCAGACACTGGAGGCTCCGTAATCGACCCATCGATATAGTCAAACATCTGTTGACTACAGATGACATGTTGAGCAGCACGAGACCATTCCATGTAATTCGTGTCATCCAGAGGAACCGTGGTAATCTTCAAGGAGCTAGAGTGGTCATAGGGTCGCTGAGGCTCAACCATTGGAGGCTAGATCACGCCCGGAGAAGAAACAAATGAATCGGGTTCACCCATACCAACACAAGAAGCAGCAGCACAACAGATCAGCAACACCTTATTCTGTCATGCATATCCACAGATCGGCGCACAGGCAGCGGCACATAAGCGACACAGGAGCAGGATAGCGGCACGGGAGCAGGACAGTGGCACGGGAGCAGGACAGCGACACAGATCGGCGCCAAGAGGGCTGCGAGAAAAAAGTTTTTCATGAAGAATAGGGAGAGGCGGGCTGCTTCATGGAGGAACGGCGACGGCGTTCCTCTCAGCAGCCGGCAAGTGCCGCCCGGCATCACGATGAGGACGGCGGAAGCGATCCGAGCACGGGTTCGGCGAAAGCGATCCGGGATGGGACGGTGAAAGCGATCCGAACTCGGGGAAGGCTAGGGCACGAGATTCTTTTTTCTCCTCTGATACCAAGTGGAAAGGAAAAGAAGATGTATTGGATAATTATCATAAAGCTAGTCCCTTACTCATACATATACTTGAGTAAGGGGAAAAACCTAAAAGCAAGGAAAAAGACATAACTACCCTGAAACGGGTTGTACATATACAAAGATAAAAAACAACTTGCACATAACATTTCACAACTGTATAAAGACACAAATGTCTGCATTAATAGTATAATGGTTTCTCCCACTGATAAAACAGAATTTTCAAAACAAATTACCGAACTATTAGATTTAAATCTAATTAAAAAGAGTTCTAGTCCGCATAGTTCTCCCGCTTTTCTTGTATGAAATCACGCTAAACTAAAATACTTATTATTGCATACTTATTATTGATTAATTGCATACTTATTATTCATCCATAGAGGGATATATATATTATTACAATATACTCGAAAACTTAAACACACGATGTGGGACTAAAACCCTCTTACGTACAATAATAATAATAATAATAATAATAACACGGGAAATAATTGACTTGTAAATATCTCTCAACTCTCCTCCTAAAGTCGGATGAATGATGTCGGTCATTCCAAGTCGTTCGATGTTATCCATAAACAAGTCACTTCCCAAGCTTTTAGTGAACATATCTGCTAGTTCATCTTTAAAGTGGACGAATGGTGTGACCACTATCTTTTTATCCAAGTGATTTTTGATGAAATGTCGATCTACCTCAACGTGCTTTGTCCTGTCCTGTTGAACTGGATTATGAGCTATGTTGATCGTTGTCATGTTGTCGCAAAACAAGGAGAAGGGAGACGTCACGCGAAACCCAAAGTCATGTAGAACGGTACGCATCCATAGGCCCACACACATGCCTTATGACATTGCATGGTATTCTGCCCCAGCGCTCGATCTGACCACTACATTTTGCATCTAACTACGTCATGTCATCAGGTTTCCTCCAACAAAAGAACAATAACCTGTTGTAGATTTCCGATGATCTCGACTTCCTGCCCAATCAGCATCAGTGAAAACTTCAATTCTCAAGTGGTCGTTCTTGGAGAAAAGAAGACCACGACCTAGAGCTTTCTTCAAATACCGTAAAACACAGTACGCTGCCTCTTGATGTCTGACCCTAGGAGCATGCATGTATCTACTCAGAATGCCAACTGCATAAGTAATGTCTGGACGAGTATGAGATAAATATATTAGTTTCTCAACTAATCTCTGGTAGGGAGTGACAGCTGCATGTTCATTGTAACCATCTTCACAGAATCCATGATTTTCTTCCATCGGGGTATTTATAGAAGCACAACCAAGCATACCGGTCTCCTGCAACAGATCTAGAACATACTTCCGTTGAGATATAAAATATCTTGATCCGATCTAGTCACCTTAATTCCCAGAAAGTATCGTAATCTTCTCAAGTCTTTCACCTCAAACTCTGCAGATAAGAGAGACTTGAGATTTGCAATCTCTTCCAAATCGTTACCAGTGATCACAATGTCATCCACATGGACAATAAGGACCACAATACCATGATCACGCCTCCGAATAAACATAGTGTGATTAGACTGCGTCTGTTTGTACCCAAATTTGAGCATAGCCGTGAGGAATCTGTCAAACCATGCTCTGGGGGACTGTTTTAAGTCATAGAAGGACCTCCTTTAGCCGACAGACAGGACCTTCAGCTCCCTTTTTCACGAACCCAAGAGGGAATTTCATGTATACCTCTTCATCAAGCTCACCATGGAGAAATGTGTTTTTTACATCCAGTTGGTGAAGGTCCTAGTCCATGCAAATTGCGCGTGACAACAATACACGAATAGATTCCATCTTAGCCATAGGAGCGAAAGTCTCCTGCTAGTCAACTCCCTGAGTCTGAGTGTACCCCTTAGCGACCAGCCGTGCCATGTACCATTCAACCTTCCCTTCTTGATTTTGTTTGACCAAAAACACCAATCTCGAGTTAATAGCTTTCTTGCCAGGAGGAAGGGAAGCGACATCCCAAGTATGGTTCTTGTCCAAAGCTGACATCTTCTCTTTCATAGTCTGAGTCCAGGCCGGGAAACCCAAAGCTTCCTGCCACGTCTTAGGAATAACAACCGAAGAGAGAGAAACAACAAAGGCCTGGTGGGCCGAAGTAAGATGGTGATAAGCCACATGATTAGAAATAAGGTGTTAAGTATATGCAGCCTTACCTTTCAACAGAGCAAGCAGAATATGCAAATCCGCATCATCGGAATCAGAGGCAGAAGTAGACACTGGTAGATGCGGAGCCTTAGTAGCATGTATTCCGGATGAGCGGCGATGGTACACGTGAGAAAAAGGGGAGATCGGAGTATCAGGCAGAGGAACAGAGATAGGAGGACCCAGTTCCTGACGCAGAGGAAGTTGTGGTAGAAGAGGATGAAGAACAGGAAGAGGAATATTCGTATCACCACAACTCTCCCCCTGACGAAGAGAGTGAGTCGATGGTAAAAAATAGGATTCCTCTTCCCGAAAAGTAACATCCATAGTGCAAAACATACGCCCAAGGGGGGTAACACCAATACCCTTTCGTCGTGGAAGAGTATCCAAGGAACACGCACCGATGAGCCCGAGGGTCCAATTTGTCTCGGTGAGGCAACTGAATATATACAAAACATACATATCCAAAGACACGATGAGGCAGATGGGAAGTATAAACCACAGTCAAGGTAGACAGCCGAGTTAGGGGAGTAGCACAGCCAAACACACGTGAGGGAAGTCGATTGATAAGGTTGGCAGCGGTAAGAACTGCATTGCCCCAAAAGGACTTGGGAAGGTGCATGGCACCCAGAAGACAACGGGTGACATCAAACAGGTGTGGTTTTTCTGTTCAGCAACTCCATTTTGGGTAGAGGTGTGAACACACGTGGTCTGGTGAATGATACCATGACTAGTGAGGTACACACCAAATGCTCCCTGATCGTCATATTCCTCATATTATCACTGTGCAGGACATGAATCACACTCTTAAATTCAGTCTGAACCATTTTGTGAAAAATCTAAAAATAAGAGAAGACTTTACTTTTCTTTTTTAACAAATACACCAAAGTTGTGCAAGAAAAATAGTCAATAAAGGTGACAAACCAATGAAAAAAAAATGTAGATAAATCGGGGGATGGTCACCAAACATCATGATGGACAACATCAAACAGAGTGCTACATGGAGAAGATAAATGTGATGGACTATGTCTCACATGTTTAGACATATCACAGACAAAAGTTTGTAAAAACAGTGAGAAAACAGGAAACAATTTCTGGAGATAGAGAGGAGAAGAATGTCCAAGCCGCAGGTGCCAACGGCGAACATCATCAGCTAGAACAGGAGTGCAGGAGAGAGCCTGAAAAGAAGGTGGGAGATCCAAGTAATACGGTCCATCGCGGTTCCTACAACTGTCAATATTCCGCTCCGTACCCAGTTCCTAAAAAAACACAGGAAGCAGAAAAAAAGGTTACAGAGCAATTAAGGAATCGAGTAATGTCACTGATGAAAAGTAAATTGCGTGGAAAGGAGGGAACATGAAAAACAGATGACAAAGAGATAGAAGGGGAACATGAAATCTGGTATTTGCCAGCAATGGGAGACAACAAGTCATTAGCATAAATAACTTTGTCCTTACCATACAAAGGGGTGTAAGAGAGGAAACCTGAGGAGGAGTCTTTCATGTGATGAGTGACACCAGAATCAATCACCCACTCAGAGGATGAGGCAGTGGCTGCATGGGCACGCGACATAGCAATAAAGACAATGGAAGCAGAGGCATCTGGAGGCTGATCAGGCTGAGAGTGCAGCAGACGACAGAAAGCATCCATCTCATGAGTAGTAAGCTGTCCGGGAACAGCAGTGGAGTTCTCGTTGTAGACGTCCGTAGAGTAAGCAGTATCATGAGGTCTGGAGCCACCCTGGCGATGGCCCCAACGCCCGGGCCCTCGTCCACGGCCACGACCACGAGGGGCAAGATGTGGGTGGATCTTGTAGCACACCTCCTGAGTACGGCCTTTGCGACCACAATAATCACAAATAGGAGAAGACGAGCTAGTGCTGAAAACTTGATCACGGCCAACGCTAGTGAGAGCAAGACGATCGGGAGGAGTACTAGCACTAAGATACTTCCAGCGGTCTTCATCATCAAGGACCATGTTGAAGGCCTTCCCGAAGGGACGGAAGAGGAGTGCGGTGAAGGATATGCGTCCGCACCATGTCGAACTTCATGTTCGGCCCCATCAAGAAGACATGGAGACGAAAGCGATCCTCCCGTTGTTGTAGCTGAACAGCATCCGCAGTACATGCTGGAGTGAAGTGCGAAAAGTAGTCCAATTCCTGATATAGCTGCTCGAACTCTGAAAAAAAGGATGACACTGTTATAGAGTCTCGCCGCAGTTCCAAAATGGGGCAAGTAAGTTCATAAACCTGCGTAGAACTACCAATTTGAGAATATGTCTCCCGGGCACGGGTCCAGATTTCAAAAGCAGAGTCCATCAGCATGTAACTCTGGTAAACCTTCGGAGACAAAAAGTGAAGAAGCCATGAAACGACCATGGAGTTTTCTGAGTCTCGCTTCCAGGAGGGGTCAGTCTTTTAGGGCTCCTTAACAGTCTCATCAATGTAGTTAAACATCTAGTGGCTGTGTATGACATTTTGCGCCGCCCGGGACCATTCGAGAGAGTTTGTGTCATCTAATGGAACGGTTGTAATCTTCAAGGAGCCGGAGTGGCAATGAGACTATTGAGGGTCACTCATCTGAGATTGAATCACACTCAGCGACAACACTAAAGAGTTACTTACATCGGAGGATTGAGCAGCTATAAGGAGGGAACGCAAAAGAAGAATCAAACTTTACTGGGAAGGCCCTGGATGCAGCGCACAAGCAACGGACAGGCCGACGGTGCAGGAATGAGAGAAGACCCCGGAGGAAGCAGCCGTAAGATATCGTGGATTGCACAGGAGATCGACGTCGAAGAAGAGCCCGGAGGAGGCGCCGAAGCCGAGATAAGAAAGGGTCGTTGAAGGAAACTATGCGGAAGGGGGTCGAGGGGATGCATCATGAAGGGACGGCGGCGACATCCCTCTCAGCAGCCGGCGGTAGCTTGGAGGCCGCCCGACATCCCCGTAGCGCAAGCAGACGGAGCGGTGGCAGTCGATCTGGAGAGCAGAGGAGCGGAGAGGAAACGTGTGGACGCGGGGTGGCGAAGCGAGCACGGGATGCAGGTGGGAGCGGAATCGGAATCGGAATCGAGATTAGGGTTTGGCTCTGATACCAAGTTGAATTAGGAGGAATTGATTAATTGCATACCTATTATTCATCCATAGAGGGATATATATACTATTACAATAGACTCGAAAACTTAAACACACGATGTGTGACTAAAACTCACGTACGCACAATAATAATAATAGCACAGGAAATAATCGACTTGTAAATATCTCTCAACTATATTCCCATCGGAATGTATAACTCATTTGTCGGCGATATGACAATATATAACTCTCCCATTGGAGAAGCGCAATAACGAATTCATACAGGAATTAGTAAGCAAACTAGGCTGTTGAGAACGGCAAAACCTTATACATTACAAAACGTACAAAGGTCAAACAGCCAGCCACAGACATTTGTGAAAACAATAATCAAAGGGTGGTATAATATATCACTAAAAGAAGCGGTCCCAAACAATTACGCTTTATTCAACAATCTGCATAAATCCATACAGATCGGGGACTCCTGAACAGCAAAGTTTCACTCGAGTATGCTTGAAAAGACATATCTAGCCAAAGATCGAAAAAACAATGTGATACAAAAAGGCTATCACACTGCTAAAGGGCTTGTCAAAAGAATGACCAAATTTTTCTCACCCGCTAAATCTAAAGCAATGTATGAAAGGATAGGAACTATGTTCAACGGAAAAACTATAGAACAACGAAAGTTGTATAAAATCTTTTCAACCATAGAAACTGCCTATCTTATAAAATTAATCATCTCTAATTTTTTAGAATTAACCAAATCGAGAATGAAAAGCTCGGACTACTTGAGTCGGAAGTTACCTTCCATAAAACTTTGAAAATGTATAATCAAAAGCTTATTGAGGAGGGAGAACTCCTAGAATTTCTAAAAGTCCTTGAAGACACAGAGGTAGAAACGCTACTACGTGAACCAAACAACTTCCTCATTTTCAACAAAAATGATCAAATCAAAATATGTTCTCTATTCAGACAAACCATGGAGCAAGACACCACTATCAAAGTCAGGCTCGTACATGAAATTTATTTAAACACAAACACTGTATGTGATCAAAGGCGGGGGCGTGCGAGGGCGGAGGCACGCGCGGGCGAGGGCGCATACAGGAGGTTAGGACGGCCGAAGCGGCAGTTGGAGCACGAATCGCGTGAGGATCGAGCGCGCAAATCGTGTGTGGGGTGGTTTTTCCGATAACTTCTCACTAAGTTAGTGGAGATTATGGAATTCCAACTAATCGCAGCCCGGAATTCCTATAAATTGTGGGAGACCCCATTAAATCTATCTAATTTTTATCTATGTTTTAAGTGGTTAGAATTCATTAGTGCTTTAAATATTCAAAGTATTTTATACAAGCTGAGATGTTTGGGCTTATTACGAATTATCACTTGTGAGGCGGTGGTGGCGGGAGTCTAGCTCAATCTAAGAAGAATACGAGGAGCAAGAAAGGGGGAGTCTTGCTCAACCCTGAACTAAAAAGGGGATGAGAAAAAAACTAAAGAGGGAGGAAGAGATTCCTTTTCATAATTTCTTGGATATCGTCAATCATGACCCAAGAGGTCCTTATGAGTTACAAAATGACAAGCTCGTAATAAGTACAAACATTTGAACTTCTATAATATACTTAAAATATTAAAAGACAATAATGATTCTAACGACTTGCAACATAACTTCAATAAAACATAAACAAAAACTAAAAAGCTATTGGGTCGTGTGGGATCATATGAGATGTCATAGTAAATACATGGGATGGATAAAGAAAGTAAAGAGTATGTATTGCTCTATCTAACTCACTAAACAAGCTTATATCCTTAAAAATTGAAAGTTTATGTTAGGGTTCTCACGTCGACACTTATCTAGTTAGATAGTATTTATGTATGTAGTCGATTCCTTATGTATGAAGTCGAGTCCTTATGTATTGAGTTGAGGTCATATTATCTTTTTTATTATTACTTTTATTTGTTAGGGTTAGTATTCTGAGTCTATAAATATATCGGTAATTGTATGAGCAAGATTATCAGAGAAGTACATCAATTTCTAGTCTCTCTGTAAACTTTTCCCTCTCTCAAGCTTCTCTCTTCTCAAACTACTTCCTCATTCTAGGGTTTGTCCCTTATATCCCTTCTCTCTCCACTGTCAACACCTTAGGAAAACAGACCAAAAATAGGCCCGAAACATATTTGGTATCAAAACATCCCCCCACCTTTGCAAGAAACACACCAGAAAAAGCCGACTACACCTTCGATCCTCTGCTACTCCTACCACGTCCGCCAGGGAGCACATCTCGATTCTACGCAAGTGCATCACTGATACCTCCCCATTTATCCAGCCACCACAATCCCACAGCACACCTCCAACAACTGCTTGTTCCAGCTCGTAAGTCTCCCTCAGTCGTTCGTCTTGCCGCTGCTAATAATTTGGCAACGACAGTCCTCTATTGACGTATCTGAGAGATCCCCACCCAGAGATCGAGCTGTCTGCACCCAAATCTCGTTTGAGCCTCCCACGCTCTCTGCTTCCACTTAGACTGAGCCTCCCGATACCCATTTACTCATATCGAGTCTTATGCAAATCTTTTTTCCCTCAAGCCACCCCAGGGAGCAGACCAGTCCCTCGACAGCTGTGCTTTCCTTTCCATCAATCGACTGCCTCAAGTCGCATCTTCTTTTAATGTAATTAATTAAGCAATTAATTCTTAAATTAGATTAACTAATCTAATTAGTCTATTAACAAATTATGATGGACATGAAGCTCAGCGTTGACGATTCAATTATCCTCCGTTCGTTGATGGATTCATATCAGGACTCCATGTTGCAACTCCTCGCTGAAATCTGCAATGGGTGTCAAGGACAACGACTACTACGCCGTGTTAGATGATCCCGCAGCTGTCGCCCAAACCCCTACCAAACTCTGCTGATTGACTCTACTGATTGACCGCCGATGCAATTTCCACCTCCCGTGGTTTCCAGTCAGCCACTTCCTCCACTGCCATCATCGCTTTTTAGCCCAACGGTGATGCCTCCACTGCCGACAATTCCAACGGCCGCCATCCCGCAGCATCTGCCTTCGCCCGCCTCACAGTCTCTTCTATCAGTCCTTCCACTGCGGCCCCCGCTCTGCTAACCCCACCAGCCATCTCGTCGTCTCTTCTCTGGCCACCTACTCCGTCGGGCCGCGCTGGATCCGTTCCTCCTGCCGACCATGATTTCGCCGACAAACTCGCCCTCACTCCAGTTGTACCTGACAGCATCCCCTCCACATTTGCATCTGCCCTGCCAACTCCTTATAGTCCATTATGATATTTGAGTTATGTTGCACCGACACGCGACGCGCGACGCAAGTCACGCGACATGACACGTGACTCGTCAATTCTAAAAAAATACAATTTTCTGACACGCTGGGACACGTATATTAAATATTTATTTTTTATAATTATGAAAATCCTAAAACATTTAACAAATAATAAAAAAAATTAACAATTAACAAATATTCAAATAAACTAAGTCATGTTTAAATAGTACTCATCAAATATTTAAATGCAAAACTTAACAAAAGGTCAAAAAATGATAGAACATTAACATATTATCATTATATATCATCAGTAAAATAATGGATTCTTAAGCAAACCTCTACCCCCACTTTCAATCTTCCTTTTTCTAGAGAAAATATTCTCCACTAGTAGATCCACTTTCACTACTTGCAAAGATATAAGGGGGAAAAGACACTTTTTAGGAGCAAGACTCGTTATTCTAGCATTCACCTCTTCTTTTAGTTTTTTCACCTCAAATAGATCACTACTTGAGACTTTTACACACTTTCAAATTCTTTTTCTACCAATCATTAACAAACGTGATAGTGCACTTCCAAGACAAATTGCTTCCCGCCTCACCATAAGTAGCTAGCTTAAGAACATGCATGTCCAATTGAGCGGGACACGCGAGTCCCGCATGAGCCAGCGTATCGGACTTTCGACACGTGTGTCGGAGAGTGTCGGAGAGTCGGACGAGTGTCGAAGAGTCCTACACCGACACACTGGGAATTTGGAAGTGTCGGTGTTTCATAGAATTTTAGAGTATGTTGACGCCTTGCCGCTTGACGATGGCCCAGCTTCAGCAATGCGCTGTCAAGAGCTGTTCTAGATAGAAATCAAAGAATCAGATGATTAGGAGTGTAAGCATCACTCGAGCTGAAGGACAAGCATGATTTCAAGAACATGTGGAATGTTAGGGGTCCCACACCGATAGTTATCTAGTTAGATAGCATTTATGTATAAATTCGAATCCTTACGTATTGAGTTGAGTCCGAGTTGTATCGAGTTGAGTCGGTCATATTATTTTTATTAATCTTTAACATCTTTATTTGTTAGAGTAATTATTGTGTATCTATAAATAGATCGGTCATTGTATGAGCAAGGTTATCAAACAAGTAAATCAATTTCTCGTCTCTCACTCTAAAGTTCTCCATCTATCTAGTTCCCTTCTCAAACTCCATTCAAATTCTAGGAGTTGTCCCTTGTATCCCCGCTCCCTTTGCTGCCAACACCTCGAGCAAAGCACACCCAAAACAGGCCCATAATTGTTTATTTGTAACAACTTATTGGAAAATTTATAATATATTTACATAAAATAATATATATACTTTGCTTTTTTTAAAATGACAAGATCTGTAACAAGAAATCAAAAGATACGGTAATAAAAGTTTTACTAAGAAATCGAGTCTGTGATCATATCCTTAAAGAAGTTGCACTACCCTTTGGTAAGACTTTCGACAATGCTCACTTATCCAAGGTCCAACAACATCTGGTCAGATCCCAAAAACTCTGGTGTGAGCGGGCACTAAAGAAGCACAGAGCATCCAAACATCCACTTCATAAAGCAAACATAATGAAAAGAGTAAATTTGCAAGTAATCACAAGGCAGGACAAATTAGAGAGTAAGTTCTCAAAAAATTTCCTTCGTAAAACTGCACATAATAACCTCATAATTAATTTGCACTAGTTATAATAAGTAAAATCATAAATAAACAAATAGATATTTTGAAATTTAAAACATTAAATAGACATAAAAAGTAATCTGAGTGGACATAAAATTAATGACAATTAACAAAAAATGCACCCACAAAAATGTGTATATAAAATCACGCGTGCTTGTTAAATAGAAATCGACGAATATGGAGTAGGAATCGACTAAAAAAATCATGACGAGGGCGCTGATCGTTGATAGGATATAGACGTGCGTCAATAGCCGATCAGTGATAAAAATATCTATGAAGCAATCGATGATCATCGATTTCATATCGACGCACATCAATAGCCAAAGCAGATTTGCGAGCAGCGAAAGGCGCGTTATAGTGTGCTCGGCAAAAGTTGAGTGCAGGTCGATGAAAGAAAAATAATGAAAATATATAAATATATTTTGTACAAAAGAATCAATTCAAATATTCTCCAAACCTAGTCCAGTGCATGTGAATGAGTGCGTGTGTAGTCCATGAATTTTCCATATATTTATTTCAACATAATAAGGACGAGAAAAATGATTGACATACTCATATAATGTAGTGGAGTACTAAAGAATACAACTTTTCATGAAAAGGATTTCCCCTCTAAAAATTTAGAATCCATTCAAATAGTTTTGAGCATTTATCATCACTTGATGTAAAGCCCAAACACGATGAAGGCTCTATTAAATAATTATGAAATAATAAAATTCAAACAAAAATGGTAGGTAGACTTGGTTTATCACTTACAAATTGCTTGCAAACATCACATTTTGGGTGATAGAGGTCCCGGTAGCATGACTTGTGATAGGGGTGATCTCCATGCATGGAAAACTGTGAAAAACATTTTTTTTAAACGCACAATTGCATGGTGTATTTAAGATAGTAGGATTTCAATGTACGTATCTCAACATGCTTACCTCATAATCAGTTATTGGTTGATCACACGCATAACAACGGAAGCATTCTGGATGCCAAGAAGAATTCATACAACTAAGATACCGCCCATGACCAATTATGCCCTTGCATCCAGCACAAATCCTACACCAAATGTCATCAACCATTACAAAATGAATAATTGAATAATATTATCAAATATAATACTTGGGAAAAAACAAATGAAGCAAACTACTTTTTCCCATATTATAACTGTATTATTGTTTGGCTAGGTATTGTGTTGTAAGAATAGTTTGTCGGATTAATATGCTCTCATATAGTGGTGAATGTCACTTCTTACCATTGGCCTTTTGTTAAAAATAAACATCAATAAGAACTTTCAGATTTTTTTCTCTAGATTTCCAGATCAATGAAATCAGAACATTTATTAAGAAAAATCATAGAAAGACAACAAGCTAGCGCAAAGAGATTCCACACAGCCTCCTTGAAAAAATATAGATTGCAAGAAAACCCTTTGTAACCAGATAGCTGAAACCTTTTCTTAAGCATTCATACTTGGTGTGTTATAATTTTTTTTTTGTTCAGAGCAACTTCATTGTTTGAAATTCAAAAACATGTTTTATGATATGGTGTGGTTTGATAAATCGCTTATTTAGTTAGGTATAGTGTAACACTTCAAACTAAAAAAATCTCCTCAAAACTCCCTCCTATGTGCTGATTTCATTTTCACACATAAAAAGCAGGAGAACAAAATAGCAATACATACACACATATACAAGGTTGGAATACCCAGAAAATAACTTTTATAAATAAATATTTTGACATTTCATTCTATAGCGAATTCTATTCGACATTTATCAGAGGACCGACAGAGCATTCTTCTACTTGCTATCAATGAATTTAAAACATGACTTCTATGTGCAAACAGACAACTGAGGCCTTAGCTAAATCTTTCAGACAGCTTTGAGATGCAGTTAATCGTTCAAAGAAAAGTTAGAGCTTAGTTTCTATCATACTCATAACTCATCATAGGCACAAAATTTAGTCTTTTTCTAAATGCAAATATGATCTTTGAAGGGAAAAGTGATGCAGTGGTAGGCCGACTCGGGGGGACACTCTAAATGCAATCCTAGATTTGATGGAGAGGGATGAAAATGCAAGAGGAGATCCGTTTTAAAATTAGCAACAGTAATAAATTATTATAAGATCAACAAGAACGCAAGCATTCACAAATTTTAATTAAAAAGAGCATACTTCGTTCAGCCAAACAATCAAGGCGCAAACGTTTAAGCGTGTGCTTCGTTCAACCAAATGACCAAGGCACAAACGCTTAAGCGCATGCAGAATAAGCCCTACAAATATTATGAAGTCTGGTAGTAACAGTAAACCAATAAAGACGTCTGCTATGGATAAAAGGTGCCGAATACACAACAATAGAAAATAGAACTCCAAATACAACTTGTTACAATATGTTTTTATATGTATTTTTATATTTTGTTATGTCTTGTACATGCCTCCATATATAGAGGGGACAACATCAATAGAATTATGATTGATTGATTCTCATGTGGAGAGAAGCGATGTTTGAAGAAATGTCTACGCTTGAAAAGAACAATGTACAACCTCGGGCTCGCAGCCTGGCGAGAGGGCCCAGGCGAGAGAAAGGGCCCCAGCGAGTGGGCCCGGGCGAGAGGCTCGCAGCCTGGCGAGAGGGCCCAGGCGAGAGGCTCCGGGCGAGCGTGAGGGCCCAGGCGAGAGTGCCCAAGGTTTAGGGCCTAGACGAGCGAGAGGGCCCTGGCGAGAGGACCCTAGCAAGAGGTACCCGGAGAGAGGGGTCATTTTAGTTCAAGGTCGGTTCAGGTAGGGCCGGGCCCACCTTTTGGGCCCCAGGAGTGTTTTACCCTTTTACCCCGGGTGGTCTGCATTTAGCCCTTGTAGACAGCGGAGTTCGGCTGTTGGCAGACCTAGCCAGGGATGTTCTGGTAATTTCAGGGCGGTGTAAATTGGTTAATTGCAGTCCCAGTTCAGAGGCCTATAAATAGACCGGTAGGGTGCCTTAGAAGGGCAAGCTTTCTTGACTCCTTCTCTCTCTTCTAAGGCACCTAGCTCAGTATTGGCTAGGGAGGGGAAGAGTTGTAGTTTTAGTCTCTTCCGGGTAAGAGGTGGGACCTCCTCACTGAAGCTCCCGGTCTAGTTCTTCGCCTTGAGTGTGATCCCAAGGGAGTACGCGCGAGTTGCCCCTGTAGTTCCGAGCTTAGGAGGGGCCGACTTTGTTGGTTCCAACATTTTTGGTGCGGTGAGCGTGGAACCGCAGCTTGTGCGGAAGAGCGAAGGGTTACCTCATGGCGGGAGATGCAGGAGGAGAAGGCGAAGGGTCCCCAAGGCTGGAGGGATATGTCGGGAGGGCAGAGTTCATGTCATCCATCGGAGGGATCATGGACATGCTGAAGCAACTCACACAGAGAGGCGAGTGCGAGACTCCCCCACCTCAGGTGCCGGACCTCGCGCCCAGGGGAGGGGTCGACTCGGCAAGGGTAGGTGAAGATGCACCCGGGAGGCGGCCGGGAAAAGAAATAGTGGCGGAAGGAAGTCGGCGAGAGGTGGAAGGAAGGGAGCTCTTCCCCGGTCCGGCGAGCGCCGTCGCGCCGGCGGAGCTAGTGGCGCGAGTGGATCTGGCGAGACCACCGGCGAGAGGGTCTCCTTTCTGCGAGTTGGTCCTCTCGGCACCCGTTCCAGAAGGGTTTCGCGAGCCGGAGATGAGCTACTACGTGGGGAAGGATGATCCCCTCCAACACTTGCAGTGGTTTGAAGACGCAGTGTCCATCAGACCTATGACTGACGCCTTCAAGTGTCGTCTCTTCGCTATCACTTTGAAGGACAAGGCTAGGGACTGGTTCCATCAACTCCCTACTGGTTCCATTTATTGCTTCGAAGACCTGAGCAGGAGTTTCCAGCTGCGTTTCTCGACCTCTAAGAAGAGGAAGAGGAACCCGGAGTCCATCTTCCTGATCAAGCAAAATGCGGACGAGTCCTTGGCTCAATACGTGGACCGTTTCCAGGAGGAGATGCTAGGCATCCAGGAAGTGCCTGGTTTCGCCCTCCAGATGGCCTTCACCGTGGGGCTGAGGGAAGGTTTCTTCAAGATGAGCCTCACCAGGAAGGCGTCGTTGTCCTTCGAGGGGTTGATGGAGAAGGCCGCAAAAGAAATAGCCATGGAGGCGGCAAACCCAGCATTTGCAAGGAAGCTGACAAGGTTGACGGAAGTAGAGCAGAGGGAACCAGGAGGGGCAAGGCAGCCAGAAGGAAGGAGAAGAGAGGAACTAAGAGGGCCCGCGCACCCGGAGTTGGGATGGAGGCAGCCGGGAGGCCCGGTTCAGGGGCCTGGAAGGGGTCCTCCGCCGGGGGGAAGAAACTTTTATCCAGGTCCAGGAAGGTTTCATCCGCTAGGATGGGGGCATGGTCCGAGGCCGCTCCCACCCCCACCTCAGCAAGCTATGGCCATAGGCAGAGGGAGAGGAAGAGGAAGAGACCGTGGGAGAGCAGGAGTGGGGAGGAGGAGGAATCCCCCAGACGAGAGGCGAGGAGAGGGAGTTTTGCCCTATTGTGACTTCCATGAGGAGGAGGGTCACGCGACGGCAACATGTCCCGAGTTCTTGGAGTTGAAGAGAGGGAGAGGAGGAGAAGACCGACAACAGGCAGTGCGGATAGTGGAGGTGCCGGGAGCGGTGGAGGAAGATCGGTGTGTGGACCGGTCAGATACAGGAGATCGAGGGGGGATTGGGGTGATTCATGGGGGGGTGGGGATCGAGGTCACCCGTAAGGCCAGTCTTCACACTATGTATCGTCGGAGCATTGCCTCGACGTCGCAAACCCCACCCCCGGATGAGAAAATCACGTTTTCCAGAAGGGACCTACCTGATCACGAGGACCCCTTCTGTTATGCGTTGGTGATCAGGACTGCCATTGAGAACTTCACGGTATCCCGTATTTTGGTGGACAACGGGAGTTCTGTCAATGTAATCTTCAAGAAGGCTTTCAATGAGATGAGGGTGGAGGCTCGAAGGGTGTTGGCGGCGGATGGGCCGTTGTTTGGTTTCTCGGGAGAGAGAAAAGAGGTTGAGGGGGGAGTAGGACTTCAAGTGACCCTGGGAGGACTGTCCAGGAATTGTCGTTTCGTGATAGTGGACGCTCCCAGCAGTTACAATGCGATTTTTGGGCGCCGTCTTATCAGCGCCTTTAGATGCGTTCCGTCTTCTTTCCATCAGTGCTTGAAGCTCAATTCGGGGGGAACCCAGATCAGGGTGAGAGGGGATCCGAAGGCGGCTCGGGAGTGCTATGTAACGGCGGTCAACACCATCTCCTGGATGGGAGATGCAGAGGAGCTGGGAGCAAGGATGGAGCGAGAAGAGTTGGGGAGAGCAGGAGCAGGAGTGGAGGGAAGTCTTGTAGCGGAGGAGGAGATGGCTGAAGGAGAGGAGTTGGAGGAAGGAGGAGGAGTGGAAAGAGGCATTGCGGGGGAGCCAGCAATGGCGGGGGAGCAAGTGGCTGGAGACGAAGGGTTGGGGAGAGCAGGAGCAGGAGTGGAGGGAAGTCTTGTAGCGGAGGAGGAGATGGCTGAAGGAGAGGAGTTGGAGAGAGGAGAGGGAGGAAAGGCCCAGGTGAGGGTGGCAGCTGTGGAAGGCTCAGGAGTTGAGTACGGGTCAAAGGATCTGGAGGAAGAGCTGAGAGAGCAGGAGGAAGAAGAACCCTCAAGGTTGAGGGCGACTGTGGAAGTTCTGGAGGTCGAGATCCTCACCAGAGACGGAAGAAAAGAAAAGGTAAAGATCAGCGGAGAACTCACTCCCCAGGACCAGGAACAGATCCGGAGGTGTGTACAAGAGAACGTTGATGTCTTCGCCTGGAGCGCAGCGGACATGCCAGGGATCGACGCGGACGTGGCGTGCCATCGTCTCAACCTCGACCCCAAGGTCCGCCCCATTCAACAGAAGAAGAGAGTCATTGCCTCCAAGATGGTCGGGCATATCAGAGAGGAGGTAGAGAAGCTGCTCCGGGCGGGATTCATATCGGCCAATAGGTATCCGGGATGGGTGAGCAATGTTGTAATGGTAAAAAAGGGAGAAGGGAAGTGGAGGATGTGTATCGATTTCTCTCTCTTAAATAAAGCTTGTCCTAAGGATTGTTACCCCCTGCCTCGGATCGACGCGCTGGTTGACTCAGCCGTCGGTTTCTCACTAATGAGTTTTTTAGATGCTTTTTCAGGGTACCATCAGATACCATGCACCCTCCGGACGTCAAGGATGTCACCTTCGTCACGGAGGATGGGTGCTTCAGCTATAACATGATGTCCTTTGGGCTAAAAAACGCGGGAGCAACCTATCAAAGGATGATGGACCGGATTTTTCGGGAGCAGAAGGGGCGGAACCTTGAGGTCTATGTGGATGACTTGATGGTGAAGAGTCGAGATCTTGGGTCTCATGTCCTAGACCTACAGGAGACTTTTGCAACCGTAAGGAAATATAAGATGAGGCTTAAACCCCTGAAGTGTGTGTTCGGGGCCAGCCGGGGGACGTTTTTGGGACATCTCCTTACCCCTGAAGGGGTGGAGCCCAACCCTGACAAGGTGAGGGCAATACTAGAACTGGGATCTCCTAGGAATGTCAAAGAGGTCCAGCGTCTTACTGGCAAGCTGGCAGGATTAAGCAGGTTCCTCTCCAGAGCGGGAGAGAGGTGCTCTTCTTTCTTTCGAACTCTAAGGGGTGGGAAGGAGTTCGAATGAACCCTCGAGTGTGAAAAGGCCTTCGCGGCTCTAAAGCAGCAGCTTACCCAGACACCGCTACTTCAAGGGCCGAGGGAAGGGGAGAGTTTGTTCCTCTATTTGGGTGTAGGGACGGGGGCGGTTAGCTCGGTCCTCGTCCGAGAGGAAGGAAAGAAGCAATTCCCTATTTATTATGTAAGCAGGGTCCTCAAAAAGGCCGAGTTGAAATATCCCATCCTAGAAAAGCTGGCCTTCGCTCTCATTGTGTCGGCCCGGAAGCTCAGACCGTATTTCCAAGCTCATGCCATTCAGGTTGTGACGGATCACCCCCTTCGCCGCATCCTCGAGGGGGTTGAGCACTCGGGGAGATTGGCCAAGTGGTCGATAGAGCTCAGTGAATTCGACCTCTCCTACGTTCCTCGAGAAGCTATTAAGGCGCAGGTGGTGGCGGATTTCTTGGCGGACTATGCGTTGGAGGCCGAAGAGATGGAGGGATCTCCCGTAGCAGCTTGGGAGATGCTTGTGGATGGAGCTTCTGGTAGGAACTCTTTCGGGGGAGGGGTCATCTTGACGAGTCCCGAGGGGACTAGGATTGAGCAAGCTTTGAAGATACACTTCGCCCTCACAAACAATCAAGCAGAATACGAAGCAATCATCGTCGGGCTTCGGCTGGCTAGAGAGTTGGGTATACAGGATATCAAGGTCTTCACGGATTCCTTGGTTGTGGCAAGACACATCAGCGGGGAGTTCGAGGTGAGGGAGCCGACCCTCCAGTTATACCTGAGAAAGATAAAAAGTATTGTTGGACAGTTCCATAGTTTCTCCATCCAGCATGTTCCTCGAGGGGAGAGTGTCCGGGCGGATCTGCTCGCGAAGCATGGTCCTCAGGCAGGGGGGACCATGACCGAGCTCTTCAGGCCCTCCACGGAAGAGGGGGAGGAAATGGAGATTGACCAGGAGGTGTCTTGGATGGATCCTCTTGTGACCTTCTTGGCGTCAGGGCAACTACCCGAGGGGGATCTAGAGAGGAAGCGGACTAGATACAAGTCGGCTTACTATTTGTTGAAAGAGGGAGTACTCTACCGAAAAACGTTGTCCGGATTGTTAGCCCAGTGTGTATCCGAGAAAGAAGCACCGAGGGTGCTGGAAGAAGTCCATTCGGGGGAGTGCGGGAGCCACTCGGGGAGTCGAACCTTGGAGGGGAGGGTACTGAGGCAAGGTTATTTTTGGCCTACCCTGCGAAGAGACGCGGAGGAGCTCGCTAAAAGGTGTAGAAAGTGCCAGGAGTTTGCTCCCTTGCAGCTCCTTCCGGCGCAGAGGCTGCGAACAATCACCTCCCCTTGGCCCTTCGCCATATGGGGGCTGGATCTGGTAGGACCGTTTCCTCAAGCCAGTGGTCAGAGGAGGTTCCTACTGGTCATGGTAGATTACTTTTCAAAATGGCTGGAAGTAAAGGCTTTGGCGAAGGTGACCTCGCGAGTGGTAAAGAATTTTGTATGGGGAGAGATTATTTGCCGGCACGGGCTCCCTTTGGCCATAGTCACCGACAACGGGCCACAATTCGCTAGCAGGGAGTTTGTGGATTTTTGTGTACAGCTCGGCATAGACCTTCGGTTCGCCTCGGTTCATCACCCACGAAGCAACGGGCAGGTAGAAGCAGCTAACAAGATCATAGTGAATCTCCTGAAGAAGAAGGTGGAGAACTTGAGGGGAAGCTGGGTGGAACGACTCCCCTCCGTCCTGTGGGCTCTGCGAACTACACCGAACACGGCCACAGGAGAGACGCCTTTCAAGCTCTCTCATGGCTCTGAGGCCGTCATACCTGTGGAATTTGAGGTTGAATCTCCCAGGATCACAGCAGCAAGGGAGGGGGATGAAAGGTGACAGACCGATAATGGAGAGGAGCAGAGGCTTTCTCTCGACCTCGTGGAAGAGCTCAGGGAGCTAGCAACGGTCCGGCAGGAGGAGGTCAAGCGCCGGATGTCCCGGTATTTTGATAAACACATCCGAATCAAGCAGTTTCAAAAGGGAGATTTGGTCCTCAAAAAGGTAGATGCTGCAGGAAGGGGAGCCCCGGTGGGGAAGCTCAACCCTAATTGGGAGGGTCCTTTCATAATAAAAGAGGTCTTGAAGTCAGGGGGGTATCACCTCCAAGATGTGGATGGGATACCCCTAGATCGCGCCCGCAGTGGCGATGATCTGAAACGTTTCTATCCGTAATGATAAATTTCTTCTGAATTTACTTGAGCGTATTGTTAACGATCCTCCTTCTTTGAATGTGTCATGATTTCCTAACACTATACCTCAGGGCGTTCTTCTTCAGAAACAAGGAAAGGAGAAAGAGGAGAGGAGACCCCGAGCAGACCCGCTGACCAGGCTCCCATCAAGCTGGCAGGGCTGTAGGCTCACTCGGTGGTTGGAGGAGAAAGAGGAGAGGAGACCCCGAGCAGACCCGCTGACCAGGCTCCCATCAAGCTGGCAGGGCTGTAGGCTCACTCGGTGGTTGGAGGAGAAAGAGGAGAGGAGACCCCGAGCAGACCCGCTGACCAGGCTCTCATCAAGCTGGCAGGGCTGTAGGCTCACTCGGTGGTTGGAGGAGAAAGAGGAGAGGAGACCCCGAGCAGACCCGCTGACCAGGCTCTCATCCAGCTGGCAGGGATGTAGGCTCACTCGGTGGTTGGAGGAGAAAGGGGAGAGGAGACCCCGAGCAGACCCGCTGACCAGGCTCCCATCAAGCTGGCAGGGTTGTAGGCTCACTCGGTGGTTGGAGGAGAAAGAGGAGAGGAGACCCCGAGCAGACCCGCTGACCAGGCTCCCATCAAGCTGGCAGGGCTGTAGGCTCACTCGGTGGTTGGAGGAGAAAGGGGAGAGGGGGCTCGACATTCTATGGTCCTTCACAGGCAAGGGTTTTGGTTTTCGTTTTAGTACTGTCTAGGGGCAGCAGAGGTTGATTAATCAGAAAAGCCTATTCCCCTTGAAAAAGAAGGGGTGCTTCAAGAAGATTCATTGCATAAAAAAGAAAAGAGAGAGGCGGGGGATGGTCAACCTTCCTGACCCACTCACGCCGAGAGGGGCCGTCCGGAGAGGCGAGAGGGAGGAAGGAGTCCCCCCACTCGCAGAAACGGTGAAGGCTCACCATTTCTGCCCCACGGGCCAGGTCCATCGATAATAGTGGGGCGAGAGAAAAGGCAACTCCCTCTCGCCGCCGACGATCTTAAGGACCTCCCAAGCAATCCCAATAAGAAGAGAAAAAAGAAGAGGAAAGAGGTTAGGCGCGAGCAAAAAATATGAACATGGATCACATCAGAGTTTAAATACAGTACGTTTACGAAGCAGAAAGTACATTACAGTCATAGCAAAAGGAAAAAAGAAAAAAAAAGGGGGGGGGTCCTAGCCCCTCTCGCTCGCCGAAGGATCCTCGTCCTCTCCGTAAATCTCGGGGACGAGGTCTCGGGCGGTGATGTCCTCGCAATCATCCTTTACAACGCCCAGTTCTCACATCATCTTCAGGATGAGCTCAGCGGTCCTTATGTTGGCATCCCTGCAGAGCTCTTCGACGTCGTCGTGAGTGTAATGCGCGGGAGGAGGTGGAGGGACCTGCGGACGGGAAAGGGGAGCCTCTTTGAGCCGGGCATTCTCCGCCTTCAGCTCTTTCACTTCTGTCTCCAGCCCCTCCACCCGCGAGCGTAATCTCTTAGCCGTCTCGGCATCCTGCAAGGAAAGGAAAAGGGTGTTAAAAAGTGACAGGGAAAATGCTTGAAGATGCGGGCTGGGTACCAACTCACCACTCCGCCGCTGGCCTTTGCGAGAAGACTCTCGGACACCTCAAGCCGTTTGGCGAGATCCCCAGACTTCTCGCACTCGGCCGCCAGTTTGGTGTCAATCTCCTTCCAGCTTCGAGTGTTATGGATGAGGCGGCGCGAGAGGCGGTGTGACAGCTCCAAGGTGCGAAGCTGCGAATGCGCCGTCCGCAGGACCAGGTCTCGCGTAGTGGCCGTATCGAGCGCGTCGGGGGTAGGACCTCCATAGAGGCCGAAGCCTAAGGAGAAGGCGTGAGCGGTGGGTTCGGCTTGCTCTCTCCAGGATGGGAGGAGGGTGGAGATAGAGACCCTGTAGGACCCTTTGTCCCAGATGAGAGAGGGGTCATTGGAGCCATCGGGAACGGACAGCCCCATATTGAAGTTGAGGTGGGCAGACGGCGGAGGAAAGGGAGAAGCCCCCTCGCGAGAGGGGGATCGGGGAGCAGGATGAGAAGAGCTCGCTGGGGGCGCAAAAGGGGCTGCCTCCTCGGGGAACGAGACAACCCTGTGCGGAGAGGTCAGGGGAGGCGAGTGGGGAGACTGAGATCCCACAGATATGGGACTCAACGATCCCGACGTCGCCGCAGTATCCGCAGGAGCCTTGCCTTTCCCGAGGGGAAAGGAGACAGACTTCTTCAGCTTCATTTTCATTTTCTTCGAAAGACTGAGGCGAGAGGGAACCGGGTCCTCGGCCCTCCTCTTTTGGGGAGGAGGCGCCAGCGAATCTCTGGCCGCCTCGGCCGCCATACTGGCGAGAGCCACGTCTGGGGAGGGCTTGATGTTGCTTCGATAAGGAGGGTGCACCGGCACATTCCTCTCTCCTGGAAAAAGCGCGTGTCAGGAGAAGAGCCCCCGCGAGAGGAAAGGGTTAGAGGTGGGGGAATGGCGAGAGGACAAACATACCTTCTCCAGGGAGCACAGGGGGCAAGGAGGCGAGCCCCCTTCTCAAATATCGGACCTCGAAGTTCTTCCCTACGAGGTATTCACAAAGGAGTCTGTCCGTACCGCCAACCTGCGGAGAAGTGTAGAAGGTTTCCGCGGGCTAGGTAGGCGCGAGGGGGACGCCACCCAGATTTCCACGGACGAATACAAAGCGAGTCAGCCAGTGGTGATTTTTATTGGGTGTCTCGCACACCTTCAGGTTTAGCCCAGTGAAGAAGGATACCCCGTCCTGGTTGGCGTGGTACACGAACATCTTACGGAAGACGGTGAGACTGAACTCTATCCTCTCCCTCCGCATGTAGCACGCGAACGCGATAATGACCGACATAGCATTCGGGTTCAACTGGGCGGGCACAACGCCGAAGTATTTCAGAACCTGTTTCACCTCCGGCCAGAAGGGAAGTCGGAGCCCCGCCTCGAAATGAGAAATAGGGATGGCGAGCTCTCCCGGGTAAAAAGTGTTCACGCTCTCGCCAACCCGGGGAGGGCGTGACTCATAACCTTCCGGCAGATAGTCGCTCCGGAAGGCCTCGTAGTCGTCGGCGGATAGACGACCGAGGGGGAAGTCATGGTCGGAAAACCTCTTCCCGCAACGGCTGCGCCCCTCACTCTCCTCTGACCTCTTTTTCACCATGATATGCGCGAGTCAAAGAGAGGGGAGGGAAGGTGGGCGAGTGAAGGATCAGTGGGATAGCGCGAGCGGGATAGCGCGAGTAGCCGGAGCGCGAGACAAGCTGCAGTAAGAGTGGGAGGCGCGGGCGAAGGTCTAAGGAAGCACACTTCCTGCCCTGGCAGGGGTGGTATTTATAGCTTTCCTAGGTAGGGAGGTACGGGCAAGAGAAGGCATGTCGGATAAGTCAAAAAGTCGGCCGACTCCTCGCTTTTCTACACCTCGGGCGACGGGACCCCAAGTGGGCGGTCATCTCGAGAAAACAGCGAAAAGACGGTGAGGCAGACAGATAAAACTAATGATTGGGATTAATAAGGGCGAATAAAAGTCAACATAAAATAAGCAGTCACGTCAATTATGCAGGCGAATTATAAAATTAACAAAATAATCCCGCATTAAGCGGGTGGCGAGTTCGAAGAGCGCGCAGCTGGCGCTATGCAGGTTAACATTATATTACAGATGAAGGGCTAAAAGGCGAGAAGCGAGAAGCGAGAAGCCCCCATCAGTTCTTGTCCCACCTCCATCGTCCTCCGCGGCCTCTCACGCAGGGGGGGCGACGTGGGAGGTGGAAGGCGCGAGCAGCCTCAACACCACGTCGGGCGAGACAAAGCTGTTGGTCGACGTCGTTCAGAATCGACAAAGGGTCAGTCTGGTCCTCCTTCATGTCGACATCAACCTCGGAGGACAAGCGAGCACACTCCATCTCTAGCCAATCAATCCGGTGGTCTGCGGCTTGTTTTCCTTTTTCCAGTGCCTGGATGAGCCGCGCGTGTTTTCGCAGCATCTCGGCCACCTTTCGCTTCATCTCTATGGGGTCCGTGGGGTCGCCTAGATAATCGTCAATCTCATCTATCGGCGGGAGAGGTGAGGGGGCTAGTCGCTCAGGATGATCCTCGACCGGCGAGTCTACGGCCAGGGCGTCCTCGACAGGTTCTCCACCCGCACCTAAGGGAAGGCCAAAAAGACTAAGAGCGACGGAGAGAAGCGGCAAAAAAGCATAGAGCAGGCCAGAGATAGAACCTCTTACCAGATCGGCGAGTGTGGTCCGAGGCAGTAGAAGGATCATCCCTCCTCGTTACAGGGGTGGAGAGGGGAGTGGAGTCCTGGGGAGAGAGGCGCCTGGAAGGAAGCTCCGAAATGTTGATGCGAATGGTCTCCGGGCGCTGAGGAGCCTCCAAAGCTTTCTGAGAAGGAGCAGCGAATAGAGAGTATGTAGGAGCAGCAAATCGCAGCGGGTTGGAAGGGCGTACCTCTTTCCCTTTGAGACTAACGGGAGCAGGGAGCGTCGGCTCCTTTAGAGAAGTGCGAGAAGGTTCCGCGGCTAGGAGGTGAGGGTCGGGAGTTTTCATCTTTTCAGGAGGAGACCTGGATGGAGGGGACAAAGAAGGAGCGCGTGCGGGGATCTTGTTCAGACCCGCCGCCGTCGCCTTGTTCCGCTGGCGCACGGCTGCGATGCGGTCCCGGACATTTTGGCTGAGAGGCATGTAGGCCGATGCTAAGAAGGGAGGAAAGAAAGAAAGCACCCTCTCATGGGGAGGGATTTCCCATATTTATAGACAGGCAAGGGGCCCACCAAAAGATTCCCTCAATAAATTAACTGTACCATCGCGAGCCTCGGTTGAACTATCTTTCCGAGCTTGTGCCAACCTCGAAAAGAGCGGGGATTGTGTACAACCTCGGGCTCGCAGCCTGGCGAGAGGGCCCAGGCGAGAGAAAGGGCCCCAGCGAGTGGGCCCGGGCGAGAGGCTCGCAGCCTGGCGAGAGGGCCCAGGCGAGAGGCTCCGGGCGAGCGTGAGGGCCCGGGCGAGAGTGCCCAGGGTTTAGGGCCTAGACGAGCGAGAGGGCCCTGGCGAGAGGACCCTAGCAAGAGGTACCCGGAGAGAGGGGTCATTTTAGTTCAAGGTCGGTTCAGGTAGGGCCGGGCCCACCTTTTGGGCCCCAGGAGTGTTTTACCCTTTTACCCCGGGTGGTCTGCATTTAGCCCTTGTAGACAGCGGAGTTCGGCTGTTGGCAGACCTAACCAGGGATGTTCTGGTAATTTCAGGGCGGTGTAAATTGGTTAATTGCAGTCCCAGTTCAGAGGCCTATAAATAGACCGGTAGGGTGCCTTAGAAGGGCAAGCTTTCTTGACTCCTTCTCTCTCTTCTAAGGCACCTAGCTCAGTATTGGCTAGGGAGGGGAAGAGCTGTAGTTTTAGTCTCTTCCGGGTAAGAGGTGGGACCTCCTCACTGAAGCTCCCGGTCTAGTTCTTCGCCTTGAGTGTGATCCCAAGGGAGTACGCGCGAGTTGCCCCTGTAGTTCCGAGCTTTAGGAGGGGCCGACTTTGTTGGTTCCAACAAACAACACATGGGATTCAGGGGGAAGAAATCGGTTGGGCGCAAATGGGTGTTCACAGTTAAACAAAATTCTCAGGGTGTGGTTGAAAGGTGTAAAGCAAGACTGGTGGCAAGAGGGTACACTCAAACTCTTGGAATTGACTATCAGGAAACATTTGTTATTGTAGCAAAGACGAACACAATCAGAGTCCTTTTATCCTGCGCTTCTTGTAAAGGGTGGGACATTTGGCAAGTTGATGTAAAAAATGTCTTCCTCCATAGAATGTGGGTGAGGAAGTTTGTCTTTCCCACCAGGCCTTACTCCTACAAGTTCCATGGGACACATCTGCAAGTTAAAAAAGCCCTATATGGACTGAAACAAAGCCATGTTGTTTTTTGGGTATCACCAGGGCAATGTCGATCACTCTGTTCATCAAGCATAGGACCGGTAAACTTACAGATCTCATTGTTTATGTTGATGACATCGTTATCACAGGCGATGATGTGGAAAAAATCAAACTTCTAAAACAAAAGTTTGCTTCTGAGTTTGAGGTCAAGGACCTGGACGCTCTCAAATATCTCCTGGGTATTGAAGTGGCAAGGTCCAAGCATGGGATCTTTATCTCTCAAAGGAAGTATACTCTGGATCATCTTGAGAAGACTGGCGTGAGTGGTTGCCGACCAGGGGGCACTCCAATCGAAGCTGTTAGAAACCACGGAGGGGCCCATTTGAGGGGGGCACGTGACGTCCAGATCTGTGGCCGACTGCAGTCGAATGGCGGAGCATCCCCAACCAATTCACCCAGGATGAATTTAACAGGGGTAGGATGTTGAGGCGTGGACATCACGAACCCACGACCTCCTTTATCAGGACTTGAGATAGTTACCTAATAAAGGAGGACGTGGGTTCGATCCCATGCCTCAACAACCTACCCTGATTAAATTCATCATGGGTGATTTGGTTGGGGATGCTCCGTCATTCGACTGCAGTCGGCCACGGATCTGGACGTCACGTGCCCCCCTCAAGTCCTCAACAACCTACCCCGGTGGGGCCATCTTTTGTTAGAAACCACGGTGGGGCCCATTTGAGGGGGGAACGTGACGTCCAGATCCGTGGCCGACTGCAGTCGAATGGCGGAGCATCCCCAACCAAATCACCCAGGATGAATTTAACCGAGGTAGGTTGTTGAGGCGTGGGATCGAACCCGCGACCTCCTTTATCAGGTAACTATCTCAAGTCCTGATAGCTCAGTTGGGTATCAGGACTTGAGATAGTTACCTGATAAAGGAGGTCGTGGGTTCGATCCCACACCTCAACAACCTACCTCGGTTAAATTCATACTGGGTGATTTGGTTGGGGATGCTCCGCCATTCGACTGCAGTCGGCCACGGATCTGGACGTCACGTGCCCCCCTCAAATGGGCCCCACCGTGGTTTCTAACAGCCGTCCGGCTGCGAACCACATAATGAGTCGTGATGATGGGAAAGAGATTGAAGATATTCCTGAATTCCAGAGGCTTGTAGGGAGACTGATCTACTTGACTCATACCCGTCCAGATATAGCTTATGTTGTGAGCGTTATCAGCCAATTTATGCACACTCTGAAGACTCGTCATGCTGATGCTGTCACAGAATCCTCAGATATCTCAAGTCCTTATCTGGGAGTGGAATATTATTTTCCTCCAATTCGTCCCTAAAAATTGAGGTCTATACTGACACTGATTGGGTCAGTTCTGTCGACGATCGACGATCTACCTCAGGATATTGTTCTCTTTTTAGTGAAAATCTTGTTACATGGAGGAGTAAAAAACAACAGGTCGTGGCGAGATCAAGTGTTGAAGCAAAGTTTCGGGCTATGGCTCATGGTGTTTATGAAGGTCTATGGTTGCGGTCGTTGCTCAGTGACCTGGGTCTCTCTGAAGATGAGTCTATCCAGTTATACTGTGATAACAAGGATGTCATCAACATCGCTCACAACCCGGTCCAACATGATCGTACAAAGCATATTGAGGTGGATCGTCATTTCATCAAGGAGAATATTTAAAAGGGACTTGTGTGTGCTCCATTTGTTCCCTCAGACAGACAACTTGTTGATATTCTCACAAAAGGCCTGAGCGGAATTACCTTTGGAAGGATTGTTGTCAAGTTAGGCATGGTCAACATCTCACGCCCAACTTGAGGCGAAATGTTACAATATGTATTTTATATGTATTTTTATATTTTCTTATGTCTTGTGTCTGCCTTCATATATAGAGGGGAAAACATCAATAGAATTATGATTGATTGATTTCTTTAACACAACTTGCACGAGTAGGTGGTGGTAGATGAAGGTTGATTGCGGGCACTCAAGATCGTTGTAAGTGGGAAAAAGTCGGGAGAGGGTTCTGGACTACTGAGGGAGGTTCGGGCGTAGTGGGTAGTGGTTGGTAGGGGAGGCATTAGTGGTTGGTGGCAGTAGAACAAGGGAAATGGTGGCGGGAGAGGAAGACTTGGACTGGAATGGTTGTCGGGCAAGAGGAGAAAGTATAGTTCGGGTGCGGCACAGGGGGGTTGTAGGGTGGTTGTTGGAGGCAATTGGGAGGGGAATATAGTGGGGTGTTGTCCAGGAAGTCGGAACAGGTATTGGAGGGTCGGCTTTTGGAGTTCTGGCCTGGAGAAGTAAGATACGGGAATGTTGGGCTGGAGGAAGTCAGATACGGGACAGTCGGGCTGGAGGAATTCGGACGGCAAGCGTGGGATGTTGGGCGGGTTGGGGAAAGGTTTGGGAGAGAGAGAGAGGGTGGCTTACGACAGGTGAGTAGAGGAAGGAGAGGAGCAAAACGCAAAGGAGTCACACCAAGGAAGAGGGTCGGCGTTGCATCGGGGAAGACGATGAACAACGGTTTCCACGATTGGGAACTAACTTTTGATGCCCATCCACCATAATCTGCGTGTATAAGTTCTCAACTGAAAAATGGGGCATCCCAATCAGATGGCCCACAACATCCAAGCCGACCGGACGCTAAATATGACACAAATATATATAACCATAAACCAAATAGACTCAAAATGACCATCCGGGCACACCGTGGGCTCGGATCGCCCGAACGGGTAGCTGTTCACTGTCTCTCATGGGAATAGACTAGTGTCGGGCGTGGCATGCCATCAACTCCCCCCGACTTGAAAGTAATCATCTCCGGTGAGTGAACACGGTCGTACTTTCTGTATATCCGCGGGGTGAGTCTCTCGAGCCCCTTACAGAAATCCATGTAGCATCATATAGCGGGCGACCTCTCCAGCGGACAAGATAACACACAATATCTCACTCTCCTGCAGTATAAAAGTCGCGACCGATGATCTGGAGCATGCTATTGGTAGAAATGGATCTGCCTATAATGCATCTGTTTTTTACTGCTAGATCAGTGGGACCGTCGATGGTGCAAGGTGACCCTCATGGAGCTACTCCATAGGTGGAAGTAGGGGATGGATTGGTAGGGACTCAAGGAAGTTGAGGCTCCGGTATGGGTGTGGAGGAAGGATCCACATACATGTGCTCCTCATAGTAAGTAGTCAAATTCTCTACATTGAATACATGGCTAATGCCCATAGCATAAGGGATGTCAATTTCATAAGCATTTGTACCGATCAGTCGCACGACTGTATAAGGGTTTATTCGGCGAGCGCTTAATTTCTTTGCTGGTCCTTCCACTCTCGGGTCGTATGTGAATCATCACCTATTCTCCAGCCTCAACGATTTGTCCCCCGCCCCCTGATCAGCTCAATTTTTATAGTAATCATTACTTGATGCAATTTTCTAAAGAACCAACTCATGAAGTGCATGCATAAGCTGAATAAAAGACTTTTTGAGTCCCTGGGTCGGGATACGAGAGGGATATCAATCAATTCAATAGGTTTTCTAGGTTCATACCATAATATGATATGAAATGGACTCAAACTTGTGGTCCTATTGACGGAACTGTTATATGCAAACTCAGCCATAGGTAGAACGGAATCCCAAGTAGACGGATTATCCCTAACAAGACAACGCAATAGGGTCCCTAGACTACAATTAACAATTTTAGTTTGTCCATCTGTCTGTGGGTAGTAGACAGAGGAGAACTTCAATATCGTACCTATTTTTTCCATAATGTCCTCGAGAACACATGAAACGAACATCGTGATCGGAGGCTATGGAAGTGGGTAACCCATGATACTTGAATACCTCCCTAAAGAATAGCACAGCCACATGAGACGCATCAACGGTCTTACGACAAGGAATAACGTGGGTCATCTTGGAGAAACGGTGAACCACAACAAAAATCGAATTCAGCTTTCTCAAAGTGCAAGGGAGTCCGAGTACAAAATCCATAATAATAACAGCACAGGCCTCTGAGGGACGGGCAATGGACTGTACAATCCTATAGGCTGGCGAGATCCCTTCGCGGTCTGACAAACTCAACCATGTCTAATAACCTGGGTAACGTCCTTCTTCAAGCCAGGCCAAAATAAACGAACATCAAATAACGCAATCCTCTTGCCTCGCTCGAAGTGCCCCGCTGCACCGCATGCGTGCAGCTCTTTGATGAGGAAATTTTGGAGGGATGTCTGAGGATCGTAGATGTGAGAGCCTAAGAATAAGTACCCATCAGAGGTCGTACAACTCTCACGAAGGTCGGGAGGCTCCCTCGATAGTGCGGCATAGATGCCACCAAAATCTGGGCACTCTGGGTAATCATAAAGTAGATGCTCAAAGCCCACAACTCAGGTACTCATGGTGTGGAGGATGCTTACTCACCGACTCAGGGTGACAACTGGCTTGTTCTCGGCACCCACTCATTGTTTGAGAACGTAATGATAATCCTGCATATATCCCATCCATTTCGCGTGGTGGCGGCCTAATTTCTTGTGCGAGTCGAGATACCAAATTTTTGTGCAGGAGATAATCACGCCAGTAGCGAAGTGCTTGCACGATGGAATAGAACTCCGGATCATAAGTTGAGTACTTTTGTTGGGGGTCATACAGTTTCTCACTGTAGTAAGCAACTGGATGACCTTCCTGACTAAGTATCGTATCGATTTCAACTTCTGATGCATCATAGGACACCTCAAAGGCCTTAGAGAAATCAGGTAGGTGTAGGGCATGAGCGGAAGACAGTCTCTCCTTAATCTCCATGAAGGCCCCAGTGGAGGCCTTCATACCGTGTCGATTTCAACTTCTGATGCATCATAGGACACCTCAAAGGCCTTAGAGAAATCAGGTAGGTGTAGGACATGAGCGGAAGACAGTCTCTCCTTAATCTCCATGAAGGCCCCAGTGGAGGCCTTCATACATACAAAATCACTCTTACATAGACAACTCGTAAAGGGGGTTGTAACAGAGCTAAAGCCACGGACAAAACTCCTATAGAAGATGGTGAGTCAATGAAAACTGTGGGCATCATAAATATTCGTGGGAATGGGCCACTCACGATTCAAGAATAGACTTGACTTTATCAAGGTCAACCGATATACTGGAAGTCAAAACTATATACCCCAAGAAGTGAACAGACGCGAGCAAGAACGAACACTTCTTTAAATTGATGTAGAGATGCTCCTTCCGTAGGAGCTCAAATACGAGGCGAATGTGGCGCAAAGTGCACGATGCGGTCGTGGCTGTATATCAATATATCATTAAAATACAGTACTAGAAATTTGCTAGACGCGCTAGATAGTCATCCTTTGTCTTGATGGTCATCCTTTTTTTTGAAGGCCGTCTTTCACTCCCCCCCCCTAACTCTAATCTGATGGTGTACCCACTATGAAGGTTGATCTTCGAAAAGATCTAGGCATCGGCTATCGAGTCCAGAAGTTTGTCAAGGTGGGGAATGGGAAAAAATATTTCACTGTGACTTTATTGATGGCACGACTATCAATGCACATATGTCAACTCCCACCCTTCTTAGGAGTGAGAAGGGACGGTACGGCCCAAGGGCTCGGGCTCTCTCGTATGAAATTCTTCCGAAGAAGATCAGCGACTTGTCGTTTCAGCTTTGCATGTTCAATCGGATTCAAACGGTAATGGGGTTAATTAGGAAAAGATGCTCCTTGGACTAAATCAATCGCATGCTATAAGTCCCTCAACGAGAGAAGCTCATCGGAGAGTTCCTCGAACATCATATCTACGTAATCCTCAAGTAACTGACAGACATCTGGAACAATAATCTCAGTGTCAGAGAGGTATCAGGAATCATCGTGGTTGCCACTACAAACATAACTCCTACTTCTAAGCTCTCTCTCATGAAGTCACCCTTCCTCAAGGCATGTAGAGGTCGTGATGACCACACATTAACAGATGACTCAACCTTGCCCTTTGGAAGATCTCTGGGCTAGGTCGGGGTAAAGGTAATCTTCCGTCCATTATCAAAGAAAACACACGTGTTGAATTGTCCATAACATGTGGCGTCACGATCATATAACAACGTTGTCCAAGTAAAACATGTGTGACGTCCATAGGGATAACGTCACACCAGACCTTGTCCTCAGTGGACACTATGTGAATCGGTACCTATCGCAATGTAACCTGGATGGTGGATTTGTCTACGCATAGAACCTGGTAATCACGCAGATGTGGCTCGGAAGTAAGCTGCATCCTCTCTAACCCATTCTTGACGATTATATTCACGCAACTACAACTATCAATAGCAAGCTTGCAAGGACCTCCCACGCTCTGTAAATGCGTGAAGAAAATCGTGGTGCAGCACCAATCCTCCTCGGCATGTGGAGTGTGCAAAAGGCGTTGGAAGACTCCTAACTCTAGCGACCTTTAAGCGTTACTCTCCCATACCTCCTCTGCAACCGCCGTAACCTCCTTGACAGCGGCGTCCACAACCTCAGTGTTGGGCTCGCCCAATTCCACAATCAGTAAATTCCTTGTTGGGCATTGCGCCACAAAGTACCCTCTGCCAGAACACCGATAACATTGGACGCCCCCAGGTTTGAGGCCTCTAGAGACAATAGCTCCATCGTATCTGCAGGAGCGCGAGGGGAAGCAGTGACCGTGGAAGGAGTGGGTCTCTTATCCGTGGTGGCATCAAGTCGAGAGGTGATCTGTCTCGGTCCAGCAATGTGTAAATATTGCTCGTACTCAAGCGCGAGTTGAAATATCTACTCAACTGTCTCAATCAAAAGTGGAATCAGTTCTCTTCTGATGTCATCCCTAAGTCCAATTTGGAAGTGATATGCAGTGGCAATGGGCTCCTCCAAAATATCACTATGGACTACTAACTCGTCAAAACTTGACATGTGCTCCGCAACATAAATGGTCCTTTGTCGAATTGCATATAGCTGGTCCAGGAGATGATCACAGTAAGAGGCGAGGAGGAATTTATCTTTCAGTTGTTGTTTCATATCGTCCCATCGGGTGATGGGGTAATAGCTGTCCCACTCAAATGACCTCCCAAAGCTCGACCAATAAATTTTTGCTTTAACGATCTACTTAATTTTGGCGAACCGCGCACACCTCTCGTCACTCATCTCAAACTAGTCAAAGTAGTGATCCATATTCATAAGTCAATCAATAAATGTCTTCGGGTCCAGGTGACTGTTGAAAGAGGGCGCGTCAAACACAAACAGGGATGCTAACAGCGAAATTATAGTCATCCACCTATCTAGCAGCGAGTTAGACTCGGCAAATTTCAACAAATCAACTCAGATCCGTAGATCCACAACTCGAAGTAAACATTCCTACCTCAGGGATGCTAACAGATCCCTTAACCTCAGATCCCCTAGCTCAGGATCCTATACTCAGATTCACAACTGGAATCCTATCTCAGGCTTCAAAACAGAACCCTACACTCAGGTTACATAGGACCTTACACTCAGATTTCAACAAAAATCCTACAAAGAAGTTTATGTGTTTATTATAAAACTTTCATAGACTCAACAAGATGGATCTTGAAATGCCTTGAATATTCTTGAAGCCTGATGAAGAATGACATCTGTTTTATCTTCTAACAGAGGATTTGAGAGAAATTGCTTCAGTGAAAAAGACTTCCTCTGCCCTTTAGAAGATCTTCATGCTTGTTGTTTGTTGAGTGAGCCATGAAAAGTTCAGCAAGCGTGAATCAATCTGTTCTTGAGAAGACTGGAAAGATTTGCTTCAAAAATTATCTTCTCCAACCTTGAGCTATTAGACGGAAGAGCACAGAAAGTTGAAGGCAGCGAAAGTTCAAATTTGATTTAATTGATTAGGGTTACCTTTCACTGTCTCTTATTTTTTATATTGAGCACATCTTCCAACGGCTCTAATTTACCCTTTATGGAAGTCAAACACGTGTCCACGGCAGCCGTAATTATCAAAGCAAAGTGCGGGATTGACTTCGTCAATTATGATTTGAAATCTATGAAACAACGTGTTTGGACGAATGTGAAGTTATCAGGTCGATCGACAAGATTTCTAGTCGAACAGCTTGATGTCTAGACGAATGGCTTGACGTCTACAAGACTTTTAACATAAAGCATTTTTCTCTCAGAAGCTTGTAGTCGACTGACCTCTTCGGTACTTCCTCTAGTCGAATGTTGATTATCTAGACGAATGAGACAGTCCATACCTCTTAACAGCATAATCTAGCCGATTATGAACTTAGGACAGATTTTCATGTATTCTTCTTCTTCTCCCAGTCGACTCGATCGATCAGATGTACACTCGAATTTGAACTTAGCCAGATATTTCTATTTTCAAAACTTCCATCCATCTTGTACTTCAAGGGAAATCTAGTCGAATAGTCTTGATCGTTTTGCTCGTTCAAATAGATGGTTTAGTCAAATCTATACTTAGACAAATTTATACATTCACAAGCCATCTACTTGGATCGTCTTGATTCTTTTGCACGAGTGGTTAGATTGTCTAGTCGAATCTGTACTAAGATAAATTTTCATATTCAGGAGACATCTACTTGAATCGTCATGATCCTTCTGCACGATCGGTCAGATTGTCTAACCAATCGACTAGATGTCTAGTCGAATTTTAACTTAGAAGAATTCTATCTTCCTGAATTTACCTCTTTTGCTCTATCCAACCTTCTAGACTTTACTTACTGCTTTCTGTGAGTGAGTGTCAAGTCTAACATAGTCTAGATTTTAAGTTGACATGGTGTTTTGCATAATAGGAATTACATTGACAAAACTATGTCTGATGACACTAAGTCTAGCCTTATGCTAGGCTTGCACTATAAAGTAATTGAAATCAACACAACTAAACATACACATCAAATACATTTTGTGTTCATCTATCTTGTGAGAACTTCTTCAAATCAGAAACATTGTGAGTATTTTTTTCAACAATCTCCCTCTATTTGAAGAAGTCGGAACCTTCAATGCAGGTGAACTACACATAAACAATATAAGTAAAATGAACACATATAAGTTAGCATTCCAAAATTTCCTATAACAATGTATGGGTAATCAACTACACACCCCTTGTCCCTTTGGTTTTCTTGTCTGCACTTGCTTCAGCTTCTTCTTTCTTCTGCCTCTATCTCTTAAAGTAGTTGTAAGGATTTGGGATATATCTGCAGGGCTCAAGAGATGCATGCTAAGTGTTCCAGATCTTTTATTTCTTCAATAGGTTCTTTTCTAAGATACTTACTTCTCATGCTTATCCATTCATCTGAACTGTACAGCTTACTTTTGTCAGCATTTCCTTTGCTGTAAACTTCCCAAGTAGATAGAATGATGCTTCTGGATGTAGGGCTCCACCTCTCAAAATTGGGATTCTTCTTAATCTCCTTTTTATGCTTTCTCTTGCTCATCTGAATTTCATCATCCTCAGTAGCTACTCCCTTTCCTTTATCAGAGTAGATGATGGTAGCATCATCCTCAAATAAGAATATATTAATACTTCATACTACCACTATTAATATATTCTTTAATCTTAAAATCAAAATATATTAATAAATACATAATTTTTTTAATTAATTCGAGTTGATTTGAATCATATTTCGAGCGATTCAGGGCTAGCTCGAAACCGACTCGAAATCAGATTCGACTCAAATTGAATCGACTCAATCAATTTTAATTGATTCCAATTCGGCTCAATTTTTGAACGATTTTTGAGCGACTTTCGAGCTATGAATAATATGCTCAGCCCTATCTCAAAGCTTGATTCCTTCAGCTTGTTGAACAAAAATTTTCTCTAGTCGGTCTTCTTATTCAAGATAACCTTGACCATTAGTCTCTTGAAATCCTATCATGAGAGTCAGATTTGAAGATAAGCATCTTGCCTATTATATTAGCCAAAAGCTTTCATGGTGTGGTAAGTTTATTTCTGTGGAGAGTCCTAGAAGGTGTCTCTGAATATCCACACCACTGAAAGGCGTGTTCAGATTCATTGGGGCTTATTTTTTCCTCTTCTTCCCCTTCCGGAATTGCAGAGAGCTTCAGTACAAGGGTTAGTGCACGGCCAAAGATTCTTACCTCAAGTCCATTAACTTTAGATTTAATGGCCCTTCCTGTTGAGGATACTCCTGCATTCTGATAAAACTTGACAACTTCTCTTTCAAAAATTCGAGTTGGCTCTGACAGAACGTACTCCAGCCTGGCATTAGCACACAATGTTATCACTGCTTGAAGACTAGTTTCTCCCCTCGCAAAACCTCCATGGACCAGTTTGCTGCCGACATTGAACAGTTCTTCTGATTTCTTTGGTTCCATTGGAGATTACTTTGCAAGCCTTGTGAATGACGTGAAGACAAAGATGTTGGGGCGGTGCTAGCCAAAAGGTTTAGGAGAAAAGATTGATCAACCATGTGTTCTAGTTCATTCAGATATTTTGGGACCCTACAAAATAGCCAGTGTTTCTGGTTATTGGTACTTTATTACCTTTATAGATGATTATTCTCGCATGACATGATTATATTTCTTTCATGATCGCTCTGAACTAATTCGTGTATTTTGTGTCTTTATTATTGAAACTCGCAACTATTTCTTTACTACCATTAAAACTCTCCGGACTGACAATGCCTGTGAATACACAAGTCATGCGTTTACTGACTTATGTGCTGAGTTTGGGATCATCCATCAAACCACAAAATGGTATTACAGAGCGTAAGAACCGTCACCTTCTTGAGTCCACCCGTTCTCCTATGTTTCAAATGCAAGTTCCTAAACTTAATTGGCATTTTGCAGTGTCTACAGTCTGTTATCTTATTAATCGTGTGTCTTCCTCCATTCTGCAGCTCCCTTCAACCTTCTTTTTCCCTTCACACTACCCATTTTAGTCACACCACGTATCTTCAGTTGTGTTTGCTATGTTCATAATCTTGGCCAGACCAATGATAAGTTTGTTTCACGTGCCACGAAATATATGTTCGTTGGTTACTCATGTACTCATAATGGCTATGTCTGCTTCTCTACCAAGGATCACAAGGTTGTTACCTCCGCTGATGTCACTTTTCTCGAAGACCGGACCTATCATTCTCAACCAACTGATTCTCAAATTCCGTTTTTAAAGGTTTAGAAGTTCGTTTGGACGCCAAAGTGCGTGCGAGCTTTTGAGTGATTTGTAAGGATCACAAGGTTTGGCACACGCTATGGGCATTATGAGTTCACTGTGATGACGTTTGAGTTAACAAATGCGTCATCGGTATTCATGGATTTGATGCATAGGACCTTTCGAGAGTATCTGGACCGATTTGTAATCGTCTTTATTGATGATATTTTGGTATCCTCTCAATCAGAAGAGGATCATGCAAATCATTCGAGGTTGGTTTTGCATACCCTAAGGAGGAACCGACTCTATGATAAGCATTCTTGTCACGGCATCAAGGCAAACCAAGGAGAGCGTCAGGTGCCTTGACGCTTAGGCGCCAAGGCAGACGCTTAGGCGACAAGGCAGACGCCTAGGCGACAATAAGACGAGCAAGTCGCAGGGCGCCAATTTTTTTTTTTAAAAGTCAGGTTATAGACAGCAGTTATTATAATAACCGCTGTTGATAGTCTGCATTGGACTATAGACATCGGTTATTATAACAACCGTTGTCGAAAGTCCAATGCAGGATATAGACAGCGGTTATTAAAATAACTGTCTATATCCTGAAATCTTTCGACAGCGGTTATTATAATAACCGTTGTCGATATTTTGCAAACTATAAACAGCGGTTATTATAATAACCGTTGTCTATAGCATGTCTGTCAGACTTTAGACAACGATTATTATATGAACTGCTGTCTAAAGTTCCTTTTTTTAACTTGACAGATGGTTTACCAATACAGATTGTTTCTTCATAGCAGTTAGCAGCAAGCATATCTCCCGATATCATGATATCTCCCGATATCATGATATCTCCCGATATCATGATATCTCCCGATATCATGATATTTTCATATCTCAACACATTCATAACATGAAGTAGCAAGCACAAAAGTTCTGATATCATGAACTCATGATATCTTAAATTCTCAATTCATTCGTACTATAAAACAGTAAACAGTAAAAAAAACAATGTCACTCAATACAGTCTTCGCTCTTCAGAGAAAGAAATAACAGAAAAATGAACACAAAAATATCATAATATAGTATTATGGTCAAATTCAAAATGTTTTCATCATACACAATAGCATATTAGCATGAATAATATTTTTAACACAAACTTTATATAATCATAAAAGATCAAATAGAATCATCATCTAGTAAGTCGTCATTGGCATTACATGTGCTTTGTTAGTTTGAGGTACTTGTCTTTTGTCCATAATTATCGTCAATATCTTCATCATCATTGGCAACGAAAAAATAATCTAAATCTTTATCCCCTTCATTAATTAGTTGAAGATTAGCTCTAGCTCTACTTCGTAAATTTCGAGCCTCAGTTCCAATAGCTCTCTCTACAGCTTCCCATGTAGATTATCATCATCAAAAACTAGAGCATCATCTGGTTTGTTCATCATCCACTCACTACTCCAATCCATCTAATTAAGCACTAAAGGGTTATAATTTTTTCTCTTTTCACGTCTTTCTTGGAATCGTGCATGTAGACGACGATTATATTGGATGTATACAAGATCACTAAGTCTTTCATGCACTAATCTATTTCATTTCTTTGTGTGAATCTGAATCAAGATAATTGCAAACTTATTAGTAAATATAAAAATATTAAATTTTATATTGAATATTTGTATACTTACAAACTCAAAAGTACTCCAGTTGCGCTCACAACAAGAAGAAGAACAACATAGGACAAGTATGCGCAATGCTATCTTTGTAAGGTCAACATTCGGTTCTCCATGTGCACCCCATCAATCCACTATTTATTTAAGACAAATATAAATTATTTAACATATAAATAATTTAAGAAAAAAAGCGTAATCAATACTTATTGGATTTAAGGTGATTCGTTGCCTAATAGTCATAGGAGTTCCAAAACTATTTTGAGAAGCATTGTAGTCAGTACCTTGCTCTGCAATCTTGTCTTGCAATTTTTGATCGGGTACTAGTCTTGCAATAACATCATTAAAAGCATATTGAAATTTCCAGACATCATCATTATGATTTTCCTCGTATTCAAAATATTTGTTTGAATTTAGAAACAAAGCGGCTCTATACAATTTTTGATCCATTTGATTTGTCCACCTATTTTCAACAATCTCAATAATCTTTTTAAATCATCTTTTTTTGTTATCAAAATGTTTTTTGATCTTTTATTTAGCTTCTTCCATTGTCACATATACTTCAGGCATAGCCTGTCTTTCATCTCCATTTACTAATCGCAAAACGGCAATCAGTGGTTTTTCTTCTTTTAAGCAATCTCTTACTCCATTCCAAAAAACGGTTGAAAGTATTGTTTCAACAAGTTGTTTTCTGGATTCAGTTTTTGCCAAATTAGCGGCATTTCACGAAGGCGACACAAAGAATAATTTCAACTTCTTCTCGTGCTTAAGCACACTTAGTTGAGTAAGGAATGATGTTGCAAATCTAGTCACTGAATGTCTCACTAGATCACCACCTATAGTAGCCTTTACTGCATCAAGTAAATAAGTGTGTTTGTAAATGAAATTTGTAATCATTCTTACTTTTCTTATCACTATTTTGTTCCGTTGTAGCTTGTTTATATCCTCTAGTATGAGATCAATGCAATGGGCTGCACAAAGAGTCCAGAATAATGTGGGTTTTTCTCCATTAAAATTTTATCAACTGTCTTGTAATTGGAAGCATTGTAAGTCACCACCTGCATACGACATAACTTTATATATATTGAAAGTTGTAGACTATTAAATTTGAAATATGAAAATTAGTGAAACCAAAAAATTTACCTGAACAACGCACTCTGCTTCTATCTCTCTAATCTTACTATCAAGCAACTCTGATAACATTGTAGCAACTTGAATATGACTGGATGCATCTACGGAACCCATAAAATAGGATCTTTCTGGACAGTTCACTAGGAAATTGACCAAATGTCTCTCTCTCTTATCTGTCCAACCATCAAACATAAGAGTACAACCATATCTCCTCCAGTATGCTTGATAGTTTGTCTTCATCTCATTAACTTTATCTTTTGTATCCAATAACAATGAGACTCTTAAATCAAGATGATTAGAGCTTTTATAACCAGACTCATACTGTCCAACTACTTCAAGCATGACTTCAAAAATTCGTGTCTTTGCAGCATTGAATGGAATTGCACATTCATAAAATCAATCAGCAACATAACTATTAACTCTCTTTTTCTCTTCAGGTGATCTAAAACATCTCTCGATAGTAGTTTGTGCAGCACCTTTATCACGTCTATCATCAACTACATCTTCAGGAGCACGTCTCACATGAGCATCCATAGGACCCTTCTTGTGGCAAGTGGCTTACTTTTCTTTTTTTGGCACTTGTCCCAAAACTTGGGACAAATGACGATTTAGCAGTAGATAATGCAGGGGATACATTATGTGATCATGTTGGCTCACTTTCTTGTTCATTCTTATTATCATTATCAGCAGTCAGATGGACATTGTCCTTTTTTATCATTTAAAGTTCAATACATCTCAGCTGTTATTTCAGAAGTAGTCTTAAAATACTTTGATACATCTCCATACTCGTCACATAAATGTTTCTTCAACCTTTTGATACCACTTTTTATCAATCTATCACACATATTACATTTAACTGTATTTTTATCTTTTAGGTCGGATCAATGTTCATACTTCCATGCAGGATCCGTTGACTTTGTTTTTCTTTTAGGATCTGTTTTTGAATCAAGATCATTGTTATCAATGGATGGGGCAAGACTGTTGTTGTTTTGGTCTTCCATCTTTCACAAACAAGACCTATATAATGCAGAGTTAGGTCGAGACAATGAAATAACTGGTTATTCTTAAGCTTAAAAAATCATCAAAATGAACAATTTTAAAAACTATCAAATGAACTGAAGTCTGCAAATATTCTACACAAAGAACAATTTAAAGATCATTTAAAGTATAAATAATTAAAGAACATGCTCATTTACAAAAGTCAACAAGACCATTTAAAGGTTATTTTCATTTGTTCTACTTCTATACAAGGTCAAGTAACTTATTGTGTAACTATAACTTTTCCATATAAACTTAATGTGTAATAAGTAAATTTAAAATCAATTTATATATTAATAAAAAATCTTAATTTTATAATATTTGATACTCAGTACTCACCTAATACATGTTAATATTATGTTAACTATAACTTTTTTCATATTTAAAAAATCGTACAACTCTGAAATTTCAAAGTATATACTTGTTGATTCAACTGTCTCAAATACTGTTGGATATAATACTAGAGATATTATTTTATTTTTTTTCTCCATCGTAGATATGAAACTGGGCAACATAACAATGAAATCATTTGTACTCTGTGGAAATAAAAGAATTAATATTTTGTACATCAATATTGAATTCACTGATTACATAAAAATCAAAAATAATAATTATAATATCGGAGAAGGTAAACGCTCATGTGATGTCTCAGGTTCATATGACTTGAATTCAGACTCCGGCTGACAAACCAAAAATAACAAAAACATTATTTATTGCTTGTTCAACAAAAAGAGAGCATGACATTTCATAAAAGTATAAATAATTAAACATAATAATACCTGAGATATGTATTGAGAAGTTGCACGTGTAACTGGTGTAAGAGCAACACTTGTTCCAGTTCCAGCATTAAACATGTCGTAAGTTCTTCAATTTGATTCTTCATACTACTCATCATGGCTTGATGCGCTTGTTGTTGCTGGCTTATATAGGTTTGGTGCTCTTGTTGTTGGCTTATATAAGCTTGATGCTCTTGTTGTTATTAGCTCCAAAATTCTTATTCCAAGCTTAGTCTTTCTTGGACTATAGCTTCCACATCTTCAATACGAGCAACTAATCTTCTTTCGCTCCGCCTATCATTCTTAAAAAACTTTTAATGGTGGAAAACTTGCCACAAGCTCTAACTCTGCCCGGATGTTCTTGGGCTAAAAAAGATGCAAGGATGTCATCTCTTCCCTATGATATTGTTTAAAAACTTTAGAACTCTTACCTTGACAACTCATCCTAAGAAAAAGTAATAAATATTAATGCAAAATTGCATATAAGAAATTATACCGCACAAGCAATATTACTATTGATAATTTACAAATATTTATATATGCACTTACAATTTTAGATGTCAACTCAGCTGCATATTTATTAATGTATTCATCAGTCTTTCTTTTATGACCGGCTTTCCATAACTCCGCACGTGAAATTGGTGCAGTTGCACCTTGTTCAACCTTGACAATAAAATAAAAATAAATTATCATTTAAATAATTGAGAAAACTAATTTTTAAAATAAAAAATATGAGAGAAAAGTAGAGAACTAATACCATTCTTTTCTAATCCAGAATAACTCATTCTGGAAGTAGTATGAACGGTCTTTTGTGTTTTTGCTTTTTCAGTATTAACCTTACTTTTCTCTTACACAAATAAATATTTGTTAATACTTAGATTACTTATAAGTTATAAAGTTAAAAAATGATATAAAACATTGAATTTAATAAGAACACATAAACATATATTTCGGAGTGGTGCGATGGTCGACAAAAACTCTTCAGTCTTCAGCAGTAATAAAGTTATACTTGACATGAACATTATATCGATGCTCCAAATCAACATCCTTTATATAAATGATAAAAAATTTGAATTTCCAAGACCTCCAACTTTCACCCATGTTTTTCATTAATGCATTGCGAAGACATTCAATATTATCAAAATAAATCTGAAAATAATAGACAATATTAATTAAAAATTAACTAAAATACCGTAGTTATGTAATTATTAATAACAAAGTTACGTACATTTAATTCTTCTCATATTTGAACTTTAAGTTGTTTATCAACTTCCTTCAATGCAGCATATGTAATTGGCACATAACACCTCACAAAAGATTTCATATAACTCATCAATTTGTTTGTTTCAGGCCCGGGAATAATGCGGTCATCATCACTCACAGAAATAAAAAAACTTTTTCCTCTTTATCCAAAACTTATTCAATTCATTCATTTTAGTGAAGTATCTTGTTGACTTTGATGAATATCTTTTATCAATCATTTTCCTGTAATAAGACAACCCTAAAAAAACCTAAACATCCAAAAATATTAAACAAAATTCATAAAAAAACGCAATGATATTGAGGTACTACCAGTATACCACACAATCACATATAAATATATATATATATTACTATATTAGTGTTAAATGTTAATATAGAACTATAGTCATGTGGTTATGTGCTTTAGACATGCACAATAAGTGTTAAAATGCAACAATTAGGATATACCTATCAAATACAAAAATACACATTGTATTGTTTATAACTTTATATACACTTTGCATAGTCAAAATATGATAGTGGAAGATTCAGTGGGTGTCTGCTAGGCTGTTACACAATGTTTATATTACTACTACTACTATTTACTACTAATAAAGAACTTACCAAAGAGCTCAAAAGTGAGAAAATGAAGAAATAATATACCTCAATGAGAATGAGATATGTCAAAGAAGAATCGTCAAATTGAAGCTACTAGAGCAGAAACTTTCACAAAATCGTTTATAGGGTTTTCGCACAGAGCAGCGACTGCAAGAACCAAAAAGTCGAGGTAAAAAATAAAATTTACGGCTCACGGCTTCAAATAGACAGTATAAACAACGATTTTTACGATAATCGCTGCCTATTCTATAAAATAAATAGCAGTTTATATATAAACCATTGTCTATTCTAGGATTCGTGGTAAAATAGACAGCGATTTATATATTAACCGTTGTCTATTCTAATGATCAATAATAGACAGCAGTTTATATATAAACCGCTGTCTATTCTTGATTCATATAATAGACAGCGGTTAATATATAAACTGTTGTCTATTTTAGGGTTTGTGGTAGAATAGACAGCGATTTATATATTAACCACTATCTATTCTATGGATCAAGAATAGGCAGCGGTTTATATATTAACCGTTGTCTATTCTATGGATCAAGAATAGACGGCGGTGCATATATAAACCGCTGTCAATTCCCATTTTTAAAAAAAAATAAGGCATCAACGCCGTGTTTACAATTGGCCGCCTGGACACTAAGGCGTCGCCACGCTGACCAAGGCGTCTCCATGACAAGAATGATGATAAGTTCTCTAAGTGTGAGTTTTCTTGGTCATGTAATTACTGGAGAGGGTATTGCGGTACATCCAGCGAAGATAGTTGCGATACGGGAGTGACCTGTGTTGACTATTGTGGCGAAAGTCAGGAGCTTTCTTGGACTTGTTGGCTACTATAGGCGCTTTGTAGAGAACTTTTTGCGGTTAGCTCTACCTCTCACTACGATGACAAGAAAGGATTAGAAGTTTGTTTGGACGTCAGAGTGCGCGCGAGCTTTTGAGGAGTTGAAAGGTCATCTGACCACGGCGCCTATTTTGTGATCGTCATGTGGTGCGGACGGCTTTGAGATCTATAGCGACGTCTCAGGGAGAATCTTCGGATGCGTTCTTCAACAGTTTGGGAAGGTATAGCTTATGGCTCTCGCCAACTGAAAGTGCATGAGAGGAATTATCTGGTCCATGACTTGGAGTTAGCGTCCGTAATATTCGCTCTTAAGCTTTGGCGACACTACTTATATGACGTGAAGATTGATATTTTTACGGACCATAAGAGTCCAAAGTATCTGATAGATCAGAAGGACTTGAACATGCAACAGCAGAGGTGGATGGAGTTCCTCGGGGACTACACCTTCAAGATTCACTATATTCCCGACAAGAGAAATGTTGTTGCGGATGCATTGAGCCGAAGGACTTCTGTATAGGTAAACTGGATTTCGAGACATGATGAGCGTCTCATCAGTGACTTAGAAGCTTTAGGAATCTCTTGCGCCGGGAGGAATATAACGGCGAATGCATGCTTGAACTGGACGGCGGTGTAGTGTGACCTTGCAGACAGGATTCGACAAGCGTTGGAGCTTGACGAAAGCATGAAGCGCTACGTAGCGAAGACCGTGGATGAGTCTAATGCTGAGTTTTCGTATGAATATGGTCTTTTGCGGAAAGACGGCCGTTTGTGTGTTCTAGAATTTGGCACCTTACGGGAGGAGTTGATGTACGAGGCTCATTTTACCAAGTACTCGATCCATCCGGGGAGCATAAAAATGTATAAAGACATGAAGGCACTGTTCTGGTGGCCAGGTTTGAAGAAAGACATAGCTCACTACGTGGCGAAGTGTCATACTTGCGCACTAGTGAAGGTCAAATATAAGAAACCGGGAGGATTCCTAAAGTCTTTACTTATTCTAGAATAGAAGTTCGACGACATATCGATGGATTTCGTACATGGATTGCTGAGATCGCGGCGTGGTAACGATGTCGTCTGGGTAATCGTAGACCGTTTGACAAATGTGTCGCACTTCATTCCAAACTAGAAAGATGATTCGGTGGAAAAGCTAGCAATGCTCTATGTGGATCAAGGTTGTTAGGATCGAGATCCTAGGTGAGATCGTTTTGAGGTTGGATCAGATCGGATTAAGGATCGCAAGATCCCACGACATTCATAAATTAAGACTAAAAAAATAAAATTGAATTTTCTATCATTAAATTTTATGTTCAATTAACAAAAAATCAATAAATTGAGTAGTGTGTAAATAACTATATTAATTTTTTTTGAAAAATTAAATCAAAAAAGTAATATCATATCAAGTTCAATTTCAGTTTCAGGTAAGACACTAAATGTTTACTAACAATAAAAACAAATATGTACTGGAAGCGACCGAAGAAACCGCTCTTGACCTCAGTTTGCAGTCAACAATCGACACTTGGGATACGGTAAAACAGCATGATATGATTTTGTGAGGGAGTATGAGGCGGGATTGGGATAAGGTTAAACAATGGGTTATGGGCGTTGGACCGGTTGAATGAGGTCGAAATAGGGTTGGACATATTTACAGTTACCTTTGGCCAGACCAGTAGAATCGGGTTAGGATTGCGATCCTAAAGATTCTAAGATCTGAATCGCGATCCCAGTCATAGATGTGCCGATTTAGATCCTAGGTAAGATCCTGATCAATTTACAAAATTAGGATCGTAGGATCGTAAGCTCCTACGATCTGGATCGCGATCCTGAAAACCATGATGTGGATAACATAGTACGATTGCACAGTGTGCCCCATAGCATCGTAAGTGATTGTGATGGGCATTTCACTTCAAATGATTGGAGGCTAATCCACTAACTATTAGGGACCAAGTTGAAGTTCAGTACGGCCTTCCATCCTCAAACTGATGGGCAGACCAAAAGGATCAATAGGACAATGGAGGATATGCTTTGCATGTGCGCCTTGGATTTCAGAAAATGGTAGGAGGATCATCTCTTTATGATCGAGTTCGCTTACAACAACAGCTATCAGGCAAGTATTCAAATGACGCCCTTCAAGACCCTTTATGGTAAAAAGTGTCGTACCCCCTTGGCTTGGGCGGAGACGAGCGAAGCTAAGTTGTTTAAAGGGAAGTTGAAGATGTTACTTCAACTATACGAAAAATTCGGGAGTGATTGTTGATCACTCAGAATAGGCAGGCCAAATACTACAACGTCAAGCACCGAAATGTCGAGTTCGACATGGGCGACTGGGTTTATCTAAATATCAAACCGTTGAAGTGCGTATCGAGGATTCCAAGTTTGAAAAAGCTAAGTCTGAGATACCTTGGGTCGTTTGAGATCTTGGAGTACGTTGATGAAGCTGTCTACAACCATCCTCTACCTATATTCTGTGATAACAATGTTGTCATATACATCTCCAAAAATCCGGTCTTTCATGAAAGAACCAAGCACATTGAGATCGACTGTTATTTCATTTGTGAAGAGATTTTGAAGGAACAAATTTGCACTTCATTCGTCACTTCTGATAAAGAGCTGACTGACATCTTCACCAAGCCAGTATCCGCCTCGTTTCTTCATATTTGCGACAAACTGGGCATGATCGATATATATGCTCCAGCTTGAGGGGGAGTGTTGGAGTTGGTGACCGGGCGGTCAGGCGGTCTGTCTTGGCAGGTTGGAGAACGCGCAGTCTGGCGGTTTTCCTTCAGCGGTTTGGTTGCTGGGTTGTTGCTGTCTAGAATCCGAGCGGTCTAGCGGTTTGTCTCAGGCGGCTTGGAGACCGAGTGGTCTAGCGGTCTCCCATGGCGACTTCTCTCTCTCTGCTGGTAGCCGAGCGGTTAGCCCTTCTCATCTAACCGCACGGCTTGTGTGGGTTGTTTTTTGTATAGGCCTCTTAGTCCTGTAAATTTTTAGTCTCACATCCCTAATTTATATTCTCTCATCTCTCCTCCATTCTATAAAAGGGAGGTCATACCTTTGTAATAGATACCTTTTTGGATAATAAAATTTCTGTTAATCCACTTCCGGTTTGTTCTTGTTCGTTTCTAACAAAAGCGTGTCCTAAGGATTGTTATCCTCTGCCTCGAATCGACGCGCTGGTTGACTTAGTCGTCGGTTTTTCACTAATGAGTTTTCTAAATGCATTTTCAGGGTACCATCAAATACACATGCACCCCCCAGACGTCAAAGATGTTACCTTTGTCACGGGAGATGGGTGCTTCAACTACAACATGATGTCTTTCAGATTGAAGAACGCAGGGGCAACTTACCAAAGAATGATAGACCGGATCTTCCGGGAGCAGAAGGGACGGAATCTCGAGGTTTATGTGGATGACCTGATGATCAAGAGCCGAGATCTCGGGTCCCACGTCTTGGATCTATAGGAAACTTTTGGGACCATAAGAAAATACAAGATGAGGCTCAACCCTCTGAAGTGCGTCTTCGGGGCCAATAGGGGAAAATTCTTAGGACATCTCCTTACCCCATCAGGAGTGGAGCCCAATCCAGACAAAGTGAAGGCAATCTTAGAATTAGAATCTCCGAAGAACGCTAAAGAAGTTCAACGTCTCGCCGGCAAGCTGGCCGGGTTAAGTAGGTTCCTCTCCCGGGCGGGAGAGAAGTGCTCTCCCTTCTTCCGAGCACTAAGAGGAGGCAAGAAATTTGAATGGACTACCGAGTGCGAAGAAGCCTTCCGAGCTCTGAAACAACAACTCACCCAAACACTGCTACTCCAAGGGCCAAGAGAAGGGGAGGGTTTGTTCTTGTACCTAGGAGTGGGGACCGGAGCGGTGAGTTCAGTCCTTGTACGAGAAGAAGGAAAGAAGCAGTTCCCGATCTACTACGTAAGCAGAGTCCTAAAGAAGGCAGAACTCAGATACCCCATCCTTGAAAAGTTGACTTTCGCTCTCATCATCTCGGCTAGGAAGCTCGGGCCATACTTTCAGGCTCACTTAATCCAGGTGGTGACAGACCATCCTCTTCGTCGCATCCTAGAAGGGGTGGAGCATTCGGGGAGGTTGGCCAAATGGTCGATAGAACTCAGTGAGTTCAATCTCACTTTTACTCCTCGGGTGGCCATCAGGGCGCAAGCGGCTGCGGATTTCCTGGCAGACTATGTGGTTGAGGTCGGAGAAGCTGAAGCACCTCTTCTAGCAGCCTGGGAGATGTTAGTAGATGGAGCCTCTGGGAAAAGTTCCTTTGGGGGAGGGATAATCTTGGTAAGCCCCGAAGGGACCAGAATTGAGCAGGCTCTGAAGATACACTTCACGATCACTAATAACCAAGCCGAATACGAAGCGATTATCGCGGGGCTCAAGCTAGCTCGGGAGCTAGGCATACAAGACATCAAAGTCTCCACAGACTCTATGGTGGTAGCAGGACAAATCAATGGAGAGTTTGAAGCAAGGGAACCCACCCTCCAATTGTATCTGATGAAGGTCAAAGGCGTCATCGGGCAATTTCGTAGCTTTTTCATTCAACACGTCCCAAGAGAGGAAAGTGCTCAGGTTGACCTGCTCGCTAAGCACGGCCCTCGAACCGGAAGAACCTTGACGGAGCTCTTCAGACCATCCATAGAAGAAGGAGAATTGATGGAAGTGGACCAGCAAGGGTCTTGGATGGACCCCTTCGTCATCTTTTTGACCTCGGGACGTCTTCCCGAGGGGGACCTCGATAAAAGGCAGATCAGATATAAATCTGCATACTGCCTGCTGAAGGATGGGAGGTTATACCGAAAGACACTGTCAGGTTTGTTGGCTCGATGTGTATCCGAGGGAGAGATCTCAAGAGTTCTAGAAGAAATTCATTCGGGAGAATGTGAGAGTCATTCGGGAAGTCGGACCTTGGAGGGAAGAGTGTTGAGGCAAGGCTACTTCTGGCTTACCCTCAGGAGAGATGCGGAAGAATTCGCAAGGACATGTAAAAAATGTCAGGAGTTCGCCCCCCTTCAACTCCTTCCCGTCCAAAGATTACGTACCATCACGGCACCCTGGCCCTTTGCGATATGGGGACTAGATTTGGTGGGCCCTTTCCCCCAAGCGAGTGGCCAAAGGAAGTTCCTGCTAGTCATGGTGGATTACTTTTCAAAGTGGCTAGAGGTAAAGGCATTGGCTAAGGTGAAGTCACAAGTGGTCAGAAATTTCGTATGGGGGGAGATCATCTGCCGGCATGGGCTTCCGTTGGCAATCGTCACTGATAATGGACCACAGTTTGCTAGCATGGGATTTGTAGACTTCTGTGTCCAGTTGGGCATAGACCTCCACTTCGCCTCGGTTCATCATCCTCGAAGTAACGGACAAGTGGAAGCGGCGAACAAGATTATCGTGAATCTTTTAAAGAAGAAAGTAGAGAACTTGAGGGGAAGTTGGGTAGAACAGCTCCCTTCGGTTCTCTGGGCTTTGAGAACCACGCCAAACACAGCCACGGGGGAGACTCCATTCAAACTCTCCCATGGCTCGGAGACCGTTATACCTATAGAGTTCGAGGTCGAATCTCCCAGAGTAGCTGCTGCGAAGAAAGGAGACGAAGGATGGCGGGTAGAGAATGAGGAGCAAAAGCTCTCTCTTGATCTGGTAGAAGAGCTCACGGAATTGGCATCGATCCGGCAGGAAGAAGTCAAGCGCCGGATGGCCAGATAATTTGATAAGCATATAAGGGTCAGGCAGTTCTAGAAGGGCGACTTGGTCCTCAAAAAAGTAGATGCAGCAGGAAGAGGAGCCTCAGTGGGAAAACTCAATCCCAACTGGGAAGGTCCCTTTGTGGTAAGGGAGGTCCTGAAGTCAGGAGGGTATCACCTCCAAGATGTGGGCGGGGTACCCCTCAATCGTGCCCAAAGCGGCGACGACCTAAAAAGATTCTACCCATGACATTTTCTCATCTTTTCAAATACTTGTGAATCTGTTTTTATTTCCCGATATAATGAAATTCCAGGCATTTTCTTTCATGAAATGAGATTGCAACGGATGATGGGGCAAGGCCCCGAGAAGACCCGCTGACCAGGCTCTCATCAAGCTAGCAGGACTGTAGGCTCACTCGGTGGCAGGATGATTGGAAAGGCCCCGAGAAGACCCGCTGACCAGGCTCTCATCAAGCTGGCAGGACTGTAGGCTCACTCGATGGCAGGATGATTGGCAAGGCCCCGAGAAGACCCGCTGACCAGGCTCTCATCAAGCTGGCAGGACTGTAGGCTCACTCGGTGGCAGGATGATGGGCAAGGCCCCAAGAAGACCCGCTGAACAGGCTCTCATCAAGCTGGCAGAACTGTAGGCTCACTCGGTGGCAGGATGATTAGCAAGGCCCCGAGAAGACCCGCTGACCAGGCTCTCATCAAGCTGGCAGGACTGTAGGCTCACTCGGTGGCAGGATGATGAGCAAGGCCCCGAGAAGACCCGCTGACTAAGCTCTCATCAAGCTGGCAGGGTTGTAGGCTCACTCGGTGGCAGGATGATTGGCAAGGCCCCGAGAAAACCCGCTGACCAGGCTCTCATCAAGCTAGCAGGACTGTAGGATCACTCGATGGCAAGATAAACGGTGAGATCCCTCAAAGAAAAATATCTTAACTAGTCAGCAAAAGAAGAAATTTCATAAAAAATAAATAACCTCTATGGGAAAAAGAAGTTGGGGCAGCACAAATGAAGATAGGCATTCCCAACCGGTGCTCGGGAACGAGGGTCTCGCCCATAGCGAGTGGACACTCACAGGGAAAGAAAGGTCCCGCCTAAGAGAGGGAAGACGGGCGGTTTCCAGTAAGGGAGCGAGTTAATTCCTGGGGTCCACTCGCGCCGGATTTATCTCAAGGCGAGACGCGGGAAGAAAGTCAAATGGTCTCGCGCGCGGAAGCGGCAAAGAGAAGTCTAATGACTCATACTCTAAACCGATTCTCGAGTGAGGCGACGAGACGATGAGTAGATTCATCTGGCAAGTATAAACAAAGTAGAGGGTCGTCTCACATTGAGTGAAGCAAAGTAAGGTAAAATAAAGAGAGCAAAAAGCGAGAGGGTGTGACAAAAAGTTCCTTATATATTTGGTCATTGTTCATCAAAAGAAAAAAAAGGGAGTCTTCCCCCATGAAGAGTACTTCGAAATCTCAAAGAAATAAAAAAAAAGGGAGGGGGAGGACAAGTGTAGGGAAGAAGCAAAAAAGAGGGGAGAAGGAGCCCCCAAGTCTCGCCGGCAATTCTTCAGTCCTCTTCGCTAGAAGATGAATCCTCGTCCACCTCGCCATAAAGGTGTGGCATGAGGTCACGCGCGGTGACGGACTCGGAGTCTTCCTTGACAACCCTTAGCTCCTTCATCATCTTTAAAACCAGCTCGGCCGTCTTGATGTTGGCATCTCGGCAAATTTCTTCGACCTCGTCGAGGGAGTAATGAGAGGGCGGGGGAGAGGGGATCGGTTCCGGGCGAGAGGAAGACAGAACACTGTCCCGGAGATGGGCGTTCTGGACCGTTAAGTTTTTGTTCTCCTCCTCCAAGACCGCTATGCGCGAGCGCATTCGATCCGCTGTCTCGACATCCTGCGAAGACGTCCATCAATCAGCAAGAAATATACGCGAGAGAAAAACTGGCCAAGGATAAAACTAAGGCTTACCACGCCTCCCTGAGTTTTTGCGAGGAGGGCTTCAGCAACGGCCAGCCTCTTCTCGAGGCCATCTGATTTCTCGCGCTCCGCCACAAGGACCGTCTCAGCATCCTTCCATTTCTTGTTGTTGAAAACATGGCAGCGCGAGATTCGGTGCGAGAGCTCCAGGGCGCGAAGCTGAGCGTGAGAGGTCTTCAAGACGAGGTCTCGCGAGGATTCCTTGTCGAAGGAATCTGCCTCAGGACCGCCATAAAGTCCGTAGCCAAGGGAGAAGGTGTGGCTAGTGGGAGGGTCCTGCTCCTTCCATGAGGGAAGGAGGGTGGATACCGACACCCGGTTCGAGTACTTTTCCCACAGGAGGACTGGATCGTCGGCAGCATCATGCACCACGGGCCCCATGTTGTAATTCTGATGCGAGGAGGGGGCTGGACGGCTGGAGGAGCCGGTTTCATGAAGTGGAAGCTCGGCGAATTGGGCCGAAGTGTTGGCGGGCCGGTCGAGTAGTGCCGTCTCGCGAGTCGGCGAGACGGCTTGTGGGTGAGGCGATTGTGAGTCGCCTACATAGATAGGGCTCTGGGATCCCGACATCTCTTTCCTCTCTTTCCGGGCTATCTTTTTTTTCCCTTTCGGGAACGTCTCAGCCTTCTTAACTTTCTTCTTGAGGCTGTGCCGAGAGGGAGCGTCGTCATCTCCGGGCCTCTTCTTGGAAGCGGGGGCCAACGACTCTCTCGCCGCCTCGGCCGCCATGTAGGCAAGGGCGAGACCTTTTGACGGCCCCGCGCTACTCAAGTAAGGAGGATGGTCGGGGATATTCCGCTCCCCTAAACAAACAATTCGGTGATTAAAGATAGGGAGACAAAGGGATAACAAACATGGACTAAAGAAGTGCGAGTGTACCTTCACCGGGAAGCACAGGAATGAGCGAGTCGAGGCCCCGCCTCAAGAAATTGACCTCAAAATTCTTTCCTATAAAGAAGTCGCAGAGGACCTTATTCGCGCCGCCGACCTGGAGGGTCACGTAGAACATCTCGGCAGGCGATACGGGCGCAAGCGGGACGCCTCCCAGGTTCCCGCGGATGAAGACGAAATGGGTAAGCCAGTTGTGGTTTTTGTTGGGAGTCTCGCACACCTTCGGGCCCTGACCTGTGAAGTACGAGACGTCGTCATGGTTGGCGTAGTAGACGAATAACTTGCGGAAGACGGTCAGACTGAACTCAATGCGCTCGCGGCGCATATAACTGGCGAAAGCAACCAAACCGAGATGGCGTTCGGATTTAGTTGTGCAGGGACGGCTCCAAAATATTTCATAACATGTTTAACCTCTGGCTAGAGGGGAAGTCTCAGCCCCGACTCAAAGTGCGAGACGGGAAGGCGAGTTCGTCGGGGTAGAAGGTGTTGATCGACTCGCCGACCTTGGTAGGCCGCGACTCGAATCCCTCCGCCAGGAACTCACGGGTGAAGAGATCATAATCTTCCTCAGAGATCTTGCTAGGGGGAAAATCATGGTCAGCGAATCTCCTGCCGCACCGGCTGCGCCCCACACCCTCCTCGGGCTTCTTCTTTCCCATTATAGGCGAGACGATAAAAGTGAAAGAGGGAGAAGAGGGAGTGGCGAGAGTAAGCCGCGAGAAGGAGGCGAGAGATCTGGATCTGAGACGCAACAGGAGGGGGCAGCACAGGTGAATCATTTCGGTCTAGGGGGGAGGTATTTATAGCAGATAGTGAAAGTGGAAAAAGGGGCGGGAAAATATGGGGAAGTTGAAGAGTCGGCCGACGTTTCATGTTCTCTCTCCTGACCTCGGAGCGCGGTGCCCAGCGAAGGCTTTTCCAACAAGCCAAAACAAAAGAAAAAAAATATATAGATGAAAAATAAATTGAACATAGCTATAATGATTAAGCCTAGCAGAAAAAGAAATTAACAGGATAGCGTTATTATTAATTGTTTCATTCCGCACGAGGCGTGCATCGTGTCCGCGAGGTTCAAATTACAGGCGAGACGGCAGAATAATAGAAATCATAGAATTACAAAGTATAATCAAATAGGCAAGACTACTGAACAGGCAAGACGAGATGGAGGGTATTCAGTTCTTGTGTCATTTCCAACGCCCTCCGCCGCGAGACCCCGCACATGGGGGCCGACCAGGGACATGAAAGGCGCGAGCGGCTTCAAGACCGCGACGTGCGAGACGAAGGTGCTGATCGACCTCGTTTAGGATAGCCTGAGGGTCGGTCTCGTCTATCTCGATTCCAGCATCAATCTCAAAGGATAGGCGAGCGCATTCAATTTCCAGCCAGTCAATGCGCCTGTCGGCAGCTTGCTTGTCCTGTTCCATCTCGCGGGTAATATGTATGTATTTCCGAAACATCTCGGTCGTCCTGCGCTTCATATCCACCGGATCCATGGGATCGCCCAGATAGTCTTCTATTACATCTGGGTGAGGAGGAGGCAAGACGGCGGGCCGCCCTGAGAAGTCCTCTGCTGGCGAGTCGATCTGGATGCCTACGCAAAAAGAAGCCAAAGGTCAGGATGAGGGGCGTTCTCGCGAGAAGGCTTGGAAGCCGCGAGCGGCACAGATAGAAGGTTTAGTCCAGCGGAATCAGACACACCAGGTGGAGGGATAAAAGTCCATATGAAGCGAGAGGGAAAGTCTAGTTCATTTACCTTGGTTGCGAGAAATCCCAGCGAGCTGCGAGGGATCGTCATTCTTCGTATTTGGAGGGGTGGATTGCTGAGGCGAGTCAGAGTCTTGATGATGGATGTCGGTAGTATCAAGTGGATTGACAGGCTGGGGACGATGGACGAGATCTCCCTGACGAAGCATGAAGTAAGCGAGAAGATGGAAAAGGGGAAAGAAAGGAGGGGCAGGAGCCAAAATTTACCTCTCTCCACAAGAGATGCGGGAGGAGGAGCACGGATTTCCAAGGATGCTGGAATGGCCTCCTCGACCGGGAAGGGGGGCCAGTGGTTTTCACCTTCTTCAGGCGAGACGACGACGATAAGGGAGCGGGGGTGCGAACCAAAACGGGGGCCAGAGCAGCCACATTGGCCTTGTTTTGTTTACGCACCATCGCGAGGCGTTCGCGAAAACTCTGGCTATGAGACATGGCGGCGAGGGAGTAAATGAAGGAAGGGGTGAGAGAGGGGGCACTCTCCATGCTGGGATAATTTTCACATATTTATAGGCCCCAGAGGAGGACCCCACAAAATATTCTCTCATAAATGAACTTTAATACCGCGAGCCTCGGTTGGACTTTCTTTCCGAGCTTGGGGCAACCTCGGAAAGAGCGGGGATTGTGTACAACCTCGGGCTCGCAGGAGGTGACTCAAGGAAAAGTGCTAGGGGCGAGAAGATTGCATAGGCGAGCAGGACCATAGGGAAAACTCGCTGGTACTCCCAAACGGCGAAATGCAAGAGGCGAGAGGGGAGTAGCGGAGGAGGCGAGAGGGAGTAATGGAGCAGGGCACTCGCGAAGCAAGAGGGAGCAAGGGAGCAGGGCACTCGCGAGGCGAGAGGGAGCAATGGAGCAGGCGAGAGGGCTCTCGCGGCGTAGGCTGGCCTCCTATAGCGAGACGAAATACTCGCGAGGCTAGCTGAAGGGCACCTCTCGCCCGCTAGATGCCGAGCGCCGCTCGGCGTTCTGCCGAGCGCCGCTCGGCGTTCTGCCGAGCGCCGCTCGGCGTTCTGCCGAGCGCCGCTCGGCGTTCTGCCGAGCGCCGCTCGGCGTTCTGCCGAGCGCCGCTCGGCGTTCTGCCGAGCGCCGCTCGGCGTTCTGCCGAGCGCCGCTCGGCGTTCTGCCGAGCGCCGCTCGGCGTTCTGCCGAGCGCCGCTCGGCGTTCTGCCGAGCGCCGCTCGGCGTTCTGCCGAGCGCCGCTCGGCGTTCTGCCGAGCGCCGCTCGGCGTTCTGCCGAGCGCCGCTCGGCGTTCTGCCGAGCGCCGCTCGGCGTTCTGCCGAGCGCCGCTCGGCGTTCTGCCGAGCGCCGCTCGGCGTTCTGCCGAGCGCCGCTCGGCGTTCTGCCGAGCGCCGCTCGGCGTTCTGCCGAGCGCCGCTCGGCGTTCTGCCGAGCGCCGCTCGGCGTTCTGCCGAGCGCCGCTCGGCGTTCTGCCGAGCGCCGCTCGGCGTTCTGCCGCGCCGCTCGGCGTTCTGCCGAGTCTCTGTCGAGCGCCGGTTCAACCAAGAGGCCGTTTTTTACCTTTTTATCCCCAGGTAGGGGTTTTATTCTTTGGTCTCAGGTAATTTTACTCATTTGTCCTTGGTGGTCTGCATATAACCCTTCAGAACAGCGGAGTTTGGCTGTTGGCAGACCCAGCCCATGGTATTTTGGTAATTTCAGGTCGGTTCAGTTTGGTTATTGGCAGGTCAAACTCAGAGGCCTATAAATAGACCGATAAGATGCCTAGAAGAGGGGTGGACTTCTTTCTTCTTCTTCCACTAAGGCACCTAGCTCAGCACTAGCTAGGGAGGGGAAGAATTTCTAGTTCTTCCGGGTAAGAAGTGGGACCTCCAAGCTGAAGCCCGCGGTCTGTTTCTAGTTCCCAAGACTCACGTCAAGGAAGGAATTCGGGAAGAGTAGGTGTGAGTTGCAACTCTAGATCCGAACTCTAGGCGAAGTCGGGTTTCTGGCTTCAACAAGACAGTTTCAAGAAGGTCGCCATTCAAAAAGGCATTCTTGACATCTAGTTGGTGGAGGGGCTAGTGACGATGAACAGATAAGGAGAGCAAGACCCGAACCGTATTTAATTTCGCGACTGGGGAGAATGTTTCCTCATAATCAAGCCCGTACTGTTGAGTAAAACCCCGTGCCACAAGCAGAGCCTTTAAGCGATCAACTGTCTCATCCGCGGCATGTTTGGTTGTAAAGATCCACTTGCAGCTAACACAACTGTGGCCAGGAGGAGGAGACACAAGATCCCAAGTGTGGTTACCCCACAGAGCAGTCATTTCGTCATCCATGGCGGCACGCCACGCCGGATGCTGGAGAGCTTCCTGCACAGAGTTAGGTATAGAGATAAAGGAGAGGGAGAGAGCAAATGTAAGAAGAGGTGGAGAGAGCCGATGTAGAGACACATAATTGGCCAAGGGATGGGTCGTCGAGGAAAAGGCCGGATCAACAGGTCGCAAGATCACACTGGTAGAGGGAAGTTGTTGCTGGGCAGCTGGTCGAGGAGGACGACGAGTGTAAACTTCAATGATAGGAGGTTTGGAGGGGACAGGTTTGGAGGGAGCAGGTGGTGTAGGAATCGGAAGTAGAGTAGGAATCAGAAGCAGAGGAGACATTACTGGTGGTGTAGTAATCGGAAGCAGAGGATTAGGGAGAAGTGGTGGAAGCGGAGGCGTTACGGAAATGATGGGTCGAGGTAGCGGCGGAGGAAGAAGGGGATCAGAAGGACTGGCGTGATATGGTTGGTCTTCATAAAAGGAGACATCAGCAGACAACCACCTTTTCAGTGATAGGATTAAAGCAGACATGTCCCTTCTGAGTGCGGGAGTACCCAACAAACATAGTTTTGGTAGCACGAGGGGCGAGCTTGTCATTGGAAGGACCAAGATAGTGGACATAAGACGAATGCATGCGGTTGATGAGGTGGCACGCAGTAGAAACTGCAAAGTTCCAATAGAGGGGAGGAACCTGCATTTGGATCATAAGAGATCTAGCCACATCAAGGAGGTGACGATTTTTCCTTTCCGCGATACCATTTTGTTGAAGGGTGTAGGCACATGAAGTCTGATGTATAATACCGAACTCAGCATATAGATTGGAGAAGGTGCAACTGGTATATTCTCGAGCATTGTCTGTACGAAGAGTTTTGACATAGGTAGAGAACTGAGTGTGAGTTTCCGTAAGAAATGTACGGAACGTGGTTGAGAGTTCGGTACGATCACGAAGTAAATACAACCAGGTTACTCATGAGTAATCATCGATAAAGGTAATAAAGTATCGATACCCAAAAATACTAGGGACCTTATAGGGGCCCCAGATATCATAGTGGACTAAGGATAAAGAAGCATCACTCCGGGTACAGGAAGGAGAAAAAGAGACTATATTGTTTGCCAAAAATACATGATTCACAAAAGAACTCTTGAAGAGAGACAGTAGGAAGAGCTTTCTTGAGAATTGCAAGAGAGGCATGCCCAAGACGACGATGCCAATCAGTGGTGGAGACAGTAGTGAGAGAAGTGGGAGGAACATCAAGAAGATATAGCCCGTTAGACAGTCACCCTCTACCAAATATATTCTGCGTTAGTCGATCCTGCACCACAAAGGAAGAGCGTGAGAAAGTAACACAGCAATCAAGGTCTTGCATGAGACGACTAACAGAAAGGAGATTAAAAAAAGAACCCGGAACATGAAGAACCGAGGATAAGGAGAGAGGAGTAAGGGGCAAATGAGCAGCGCCAGAAACCGGGATCCTGTCACCATTGGACACGGTGATGTGATGGGGGTAAGCAATATCTAAGAATTTGGGCGGCTGCTGCGGAGAGAGATGATTTGTAGCACCCGAGTCCACAATCCAGTGAGAGCTGTGTGAGAGGCACGATATACCTTCCTGGAAGATCGAGGCCACTAGAGCCAGAGCCAGAGGAGAGACGAACCACCTCTTGAAGCTGATGGAGTTGAGCACGCAACGCAGCAATATCATCAGCAGTGGTGGAGACAGAAGCCATAATCCTGATCAGTGAGAATATGCAGCCGCGTGAGAACAAGACGCGGCGAGAACAAGCCGCTCGAGAAGAGACAAACCGCAACCTGAAGAAAGCAAAGTGGAGAAGGGAAGCCGCCCGGTCTCAGTGTCAACACATCAGCGGTCAAGAGCCCGCGACCAAGAAGCGGAGCCCGCAGCGGGTAGAGAAGTCGTAATGGCTAAGAGAAGTCCGTACGAGAAGCCGCAACGACTAATCAAGGGAAGAAGCCGCGCGATAAGTCCGCATGGTCACAGTGAGCACACCAGCGGCAAAGGACGAGGCCGCGACCTAGATGCGGAGATCGCAGCGGGTAACGAACAACTCGCGGCAAGGAGAGAAGCCCGCGGCGACTAAGACAAGCCGCGGCGACTAAGACAAGCCGCGGCGAGCAAGAAGCAGAGCAGCGAGGAGGCACGAACTCGGCGGGTAGACAAGGAGACCGCAGCGAGTAGCCAAGGAGACCGTAGCGAGTAGCCGGGATGAAAAACGCAAGAACCCGAAGGCTAAGAGAAGTCGCTTCGAGCAGAGAGAAGGGAAGATCTCGGCGGGTAAAGAGGGAGGCCGTACCGAGTAGAGAGGAAGCGGGTAGACGGGATGAAGCCACACGATCAGAGGGAAAATCCCACCTGATAGGAAGGGTATAAAAAAGAGGGAGGAGAAGGAGAAGAAGTGGTGGAAGCCACGAGAGAGCAAGGGAGAGTAGAGAAAGCGGTTAGACCAGGCTTAGCCGCGCAGGAAGCCGCGGTTAGAAAGGGAGCGGTTAGAACAGCATTAACCGCGCAGTAAGCCGCGGGTAGAAAGGGAGCAGGCCGCAACACACTGCAGTCTGCAGCTAAGCAAGAGAACAAGCCGCCAGGTAAGCCGGAGAAGCGGGCGGTTAGAAAAAAAACAAGTCGGACCGTTCGCTCTGATACCATGTAGAAAACAATGGGCAAACCTTGTAGATACTTCTTCATGTGTAAAATACAAGAGAGGATACAAATATAAAGGGGAAGAGAAGGAGGAAGAATCTTATACAAAAGACGTGGGACTAAAGGAGAAAGGAGAAATGGGCCTATAAATGGGCCTTTACATCATTTTTCCCTATATTATCTAACACATACAAAATCAAATTAGTCCTTTTGAACAATCACATTATAAGACAGTCCTAAAATATTCTATATTCTCAGCATAACAGTCTTTATTTTGAACTGATTTCCTGGCATAGACCTAGAAATTGGTGCTGCAATAGTAATGCTCTAAATACAATTTTAAGGAAATATCAATCACTGATAACTGAAACAGGTAGAAAATAATAGTTTCACACTTTGACAAAAATCAAAAATAGCAAATACAATGAATTCCTTAAAAGCATGTGAGTAGTAAATCTCCAAACAATACCAGACCTTGTGGGGAAAAAGAACGATGGTGGCTGATAAATGCGACCATTTTGAGTAGGTGATTCTATGTTTTCTCGAGGAGATATCACAGTATCTAAGCTTTCTTGTAAAGCCCGGGCAAGTTGTTCATCTTCATCCACATTAAATTCATTTCCTACAAAATTAACAAAATTGGTCAACTAAGAGGAAGCAGTCCATAAACCATGGTCTAAATAGCTGGTTATGCTGAAAAACAATTATCACCATAACTAGCTATTAAGGAAAATACATGTCAAAGTTGTTAGAAAAGACTAATTAAGGGCCCATCTAGGGGCTCATTTTTCTCTCGTTTCTCTTTCTTTGTATTAGTCCCACATCTTGGATTGAGATTTCTCTCTTTCCACTTTTCCTATATAAATGTATTCATACTTGTAATTATTTACTCAAGAAGTATATACAAGGTTTGAGACATCTCTTTACATGGTATCAGAGGCACCGGTCTTCTCCTTGGGTCTCCCGGTTTCTGTCCACGGTCTCTGGGTTTTTTTAACCGCCCCGAGCTCCCCTCTCCATAGTCTCCGTTTTTTCTAACCGCCCCGAGCTCCTCCCTGGTGGTCTCCTGTCTTACTCGCGGCCTTTCCGCGGTCTCTCTCTCTACCCACATCTCGCTACGTGGCTCCACCCTCACCTCCTTCTCCTCTCCTTTTATAGCCTTCCCCTCTCGCGACCGTGGGCCCCGGCTTTCCTCAGCTCATTGCACTTTGTGCGGCCTGCTTTCCTTAACCGCAGCTTGCTAGTCGCGCGGTTTGTTCCCTTAACCGCGGCTTGCTAGTTGCCCGGTTTGTTTCCTTTCCCGCCCGGTTTGTTTCCTTAACCGAGGCTTGCTAGTCGGGCGGTCTGCATTTGTGATCGTCGTGACCTCTTTCCTCTCTTCGGGCTCTGCATCTTTGGTCGCGACCTCTCTTGTCGCTAGTGTGTCTCACCTTGACTGTGCGGTTTCCTTCTTCTCTCCGCTGCCGGCTTCGCCTTCTATCTAGCCGTGTTGCTTCCACCCCTTTTTTTCTTAGCCGCATCCTGGTCGCGACATTTCTTGGTCGTTGGTGTGTCCGCCGAGACCGTGCGTCTTCTTTCTCTACTTAGCCGCCCGGGCTTCTTTTGCTAGCCGCCCGACAGGCCTCTCTCTCTTCTCGGTCTCTTTCTTTCTAGCCGCCCAGCCTCCTACTCTAGCCGCTCGGCCTCCTCTAGCCGCCCGGCCTCCTCTGCTTAGCCGCTCGGCCTCCTTCTCTAGCCGCTCGGCCTCCTCTTCTTAGCCGCCCGGCCTCCTTCTCTAACCGCCTGGCCTTCTCTACTTAGTCGCCCGGCCTCCTTCTCTAGCCGCCCGGCCTCTCTCTCTGCTTAACGCCCGGCTTCTCTCTCTGCTTACCGCCCGGCTTCCTTTTGCTAGTCGCCCGGCCTCTTTTGCTAGCCGCATGGCTTCCGAAAATTCCGCTGCTACCTCTCCTCCTCCTGCTCGCGCGCCTGCTGCGGCTCCCGAACTTCATGATGAGCTACAGATTACTACTATTTCCCTTACCGGGAAACGGAATTTCGTCGAATGGGTTCACTCTGTTCGTCGTGTTCTGCAGACAAAGGGTCTTCTTCATCACTTGACCCGCGCTACCCCCGGTGCTCCCTCCGATGACTGGCTTCGCGATGGTCGGGTCCAGTCCTGGCTCCTCAACTCTATGGACACTGAGCCCTACAGGATGGCCATGTACCATGACACGGCCAAGACCATGTGGGAGGAGCTTTATTCCTTTTACTCTGGGCACAACAGTATTCAGCGCTTATATGATATTCTCTCCGACCTTCAGAACCTTGCTTTTGGTGCTCCCGGCGAAATGATCTTTTTCGTTGCCCAGGCCAAGACCCTGGCCGAGGCTTGGATTCAACATCAGCCTCCAACTACTGATCTAGCTATTCAACGGGCCCAGAAAGAGGCTGTCACCATCGCGATGATGATGTCCCGTGTTCCTCCCCACCTGCATAGTGTTCGGGCCCAGATCCTCTCTTCCACGACGACTCCTTCATTGTCTGATGTCTGCTCAATGCTTCTTAAAGTTACGCCTCCTACTGAGGCTCCTCACGGATTTGCACCAGCTCTTCTTCAACAGCCTCTCCTTCTGACCCCTCCTCCTGCTCGTGGATCTTCCACCCGGGGGGCCGACCTTCGTCTCGCGGACGAGGACGTGGTGGTCGTTCGTCTATGAAATGCACATATTGTGGTCGGGATGGTCATCTTGAGGCTACCTCTTACCGCAAGCATGGTTTACCTCCCCACCTTGTTGCTACTTCCTTTGTTGTTTCTGCTCCCACTGGGGCTTCTGCCCAGGATCCGGCATCCACTACCCGCCAACATATAGATGAGCTCCGCACCCAACTCCAACAGCTACAGGGTGTCCTCGGCCGCTCCTCCGGCTCGGTTGCATCTTTCTCTGCGGAAGGTATAACCTGTCTCTTTCATAGCTCCCGCTCGATCGTCGATTCTGGCGCTACTCAATATATTACCTCCCAGAATCCTCCCCAGTATCTCCAAACGGCTCATCCTTCGTGTATCACTATGGCCAATGGTGACACCATACCGGTCTCTGGCGCCGCTGCTCTCCAGCTTACCCCGGCCCTTTCTCTTTCCTCAATTTTTCACGTTCCGGGGTCTCCTTTCAATTTACTTTCGGTTAGTCACCTGACGCACGAACTTGATTGTTGCATAACATTCTCTCCTACTTTTCTTATGCAGGATCGCCGCACCCGGAGTATCATTGGTAAGGGGCAGCTGTTAAATGGGCTCTACATCTTGGATATCTCACACAGTCTTCTCTCCGCCGTCTCCACTGTCGATTGGCATCGCCTCCTTGGGCATGCTCCCCTTCCGATTCTCAAGCGGACTCTTCCTGATGTTCCTTTACGGAAGTTCTCTTGTGAATCTTGTATCTACGGCAAACAGCATCGTTCTTCCTTCCCTCCTGCCTGTACCAGGAGTAGTACTCCTTTATCTTTAGTTCATTCTGATGTATGGGGTCCTTATAAAGTCCACAGTATCTTTGGATTTTGCTATTTTGTCACCTTTATTGATGATTACTCGCGTATTACATGGCTATATTTACTGCATGATCGTACTGAACTTACCTTTGTGTTTCGTGTTTTTTTAACTGAGATGCGTACGCAGTTTGCCACTCCCGTCAAAGTCATCCGCACTGATAATGCTCGCGAGTATACTGGTCGCACATTCTCCAATAACTGCACCGAATTTGGCGTCATCCATCAAACTTCGAGTGTGTATACCACTCAGTAAAACGGGGTGGCCGAACAGAAGAATCGTCATCTTCTCGATGTTGCTCGGTCCCTCATGTTTCAAATGCAGATTCCGATCAAATATTGGAATTTTGCCGTCTCCACAGCCTGTCATCTCATAAACCACCTACCTTCGTCTGTTCTTGACTTTGCCTCACCTATCCAATTTATCTATCCTTCCACCAATCCCACCTTTCTCACCCCGTGGGTCTTCGGGTGTGTTTGTTATGTTCATCTTCTTGGCCCCCTTCCGACAAACTTGCTCCTCGAGAAGCCAAATATATGTTTGTTGGCTACTCCCGTACTCAAAAGGGGTATGTTTGCTACTCTCCTTCTGATGGCAAGCTGATCGTCTCGGCGGATGTCACATTCTGCGAAGACCAGCCCTTCCACTACCTTCCCCCGCCTCGTCTTCCTCTCATCCTCTTCCCCGGCCTGTCGTACCTGTCACGCCCTCTTCTCTGCCATCTCCGTCCTCCTCTCTCCCTGCCCCCCTCGGGTTCCTCCGCCCCTTCTCTGTGTCTACACTCGTCGTCGCTCCCAGGATGGTTCCATGCACCTGCTCCCAGCTCCCAGCGACACCCCGGCAACGGCAGATCCAGCTCCTGCCTCTACGGCTCATCCCTTGGCCAACTACGTTTCTATCCATTGGCTGACTTCACCTCTCTATGTCTTTGTCACCTCTCTTTCCTCTATTTCTATTTCTAACACTGTGCAGGAGGCGCTTCAACACCCGGGGTGGCGGACGGCCATGGACGATGAAATGTGGGCTCTCTGGGCTAACCGGACTTGGGATCTGGTTCCTCTTCCTGCAGGCCAACACTGTGTTAGCTGCAAGTGGGTCTTTGTTGTTAAACATGCGGCGGATGGCACCGTTGAGCGTCTAAAGGCCTGCCTCGTGGCCCGGGGTTTTACTCAGCAACATGGCCTTGATTATGAGGAAACCTTCTCTCCGGTGGCCAAATTAAACACGGTCCGAGTTCTTCTCTCCTTAGCTGTTCATTGACATTGGTCTCTTTATCAGCTGGATGTTAAGAACGTTTTCCTCAACGGCGATCTGTAGGAGACTATTTATATGCATCAACCTCCCGGGTTTGAGACCACGGGGGAGTCTCGGGTCTGTCATCTTCGAAAATCTATTTATGGTCTCAAACAGTCCCCGCGCGCTTGGTTTGAAAAATTCAGCAAGGCTGTCTGTGATATCGGCCTCATTCAGAGCTCGGTTGACTTTTCTCTCTTCACCCGACATCGGTCAACCGAAACTGTGATCATACTTGTCTATGTTGACGATATCCTCATTACTGGCGACGATACTACAGGGATACAACATATCAAGCAACAGTTAAACTCCGCCTTTCAGACCAAATATCTTGGCAACCTTCGGTATTTTCTTGGGCTTGAGGTTGCTCGACGCCCTGATGGTCTTGTGTTATCCCAAAGGAAGTATTGTATGGACCTCCTTCATAATGTCGGCTATTCTGGATGCAAACCTGCGGATACTCCTATGGACGTCAATCACAAGCTCTCGGCCCACAGCTCTTGACTCCGACAAGCTGCTTACAAATCCGGAATACTATAGACGCTTGGTTGGGAAGCTGATCTATCTTACGGTTACTCGACCAGACATCTCTTTTGTCGTGGGAGTCGTGAGTCGTTTTATGCAAGCTCCTCGGACATCTCATCTTCAAGCTGTCGAGCGCATTCTTCGATATCTCAAGATCGCTCCAGGACAAGGGCTTGTGTACAAGCCATCCACATCTCTATCTCTTGCCGCGTACTCTGACGCTGACTATGTCGGATCCATTGACGATGGGCGTTCCACAACTGGTTTCTGTACCTACTTCGGTGGACATCTCATAACTTGGCGTAGCAAAAAACAGACTGTGGTTGCTCGCTCTTCTGCTGAAGTCGAATACCAGGCTATGGATGTTGTTGTTTCCAAGTTAACCTGGCTTGAGAGCCTTCTGGGAGACTTAGGTGTTCGTCTCTCATCACCGACGACCCTATTTTGTGACAGTCAAGTAGCAATACATATTGCCAAGAATCCGGTCTTTCACGTACGCACAAAGCATATTGAAGTTGACTGTCACTTTATCCGGGAAAAGGTACAGTCAAAGAAGATAAATTTGGAGCATGTTCCTGCTACAAACCAAGTTACTGACATCCTGACTAAAGCTCTCTCCCGACCGTTATACTACCAGTTTTTATCCAAGCTTGGTGCCTACGACTTGTACGCTCTAGCTTGCGGGGGAGTGTTAGAAAAGCCTAATTAAGGGCTCATCTAGGGGCCCATTTTTCTCTCTTTTCTCTTTCTTTGTATTAGTCCCACATCTTGGATTGGGATTTCTCTCCTTTCTCTTTTCCTACATAAATGTATTCATACTTGTAATTATTTAATCAAGAAGTATATACAAGGTTTGAGGTCTCTCTTTACAAAAGTGAAGAAAGCTGTAAAGTTTACTCATACAAATTCATAACGTGTGCAAGATAAAAGTTTATTTATATGAATATTACGACATCAAAAAAGATTGATGTAATCGTAAAGATAGCATGCACAATGAGTTTTCTACAAAAACATTCAGTATAAAAAAGCACTTCAAATAAAAATAGTGATAAACAAATAAAATAAACTAGGGGAAAATGAGCCTAAGTTTCAACTAGTGGGTGACTGAACCTGATGAAACTAAATGCATGTATGATTAAGTAATAAGTTTGAATCTATTTTTCATTGAGATAATTACCACTCAAATACTTAAAGCCCTAATACATTTAATTTTTTTTTAATTTCTGTAGAAATTTTAGCCGAATATTTATTAGTAGGGAAGAGAAACACAAGATAATTCGTTCAAATAAACAATTGATATTTGTCAAATCCCAGATCAAACCACCATTATTCTTTATCCGCTTCATGATGTGCCGAGTTCTAAGTGTGGCACCAAAATTCCAATCTACATGTGAAAACTACATTCGTGTTATTTCTTTTCAGATGGAGACAAAGGCGGCTACTAAAGCTTCATGGAGTGAAGAAGAGCAAACATTTTGATAGTTGAATTCTGTCTAAAACAAATCACTGAGAATTGGAACTATTGTGATGGGAAAGTTAAATGAATTACATTCTATCTAAGAATTCTTGAATTGGACTTGTAAAATCAAGAAAGATTTCTTTCTAGATGTGGGGAAGGATTTGAAGTATGTCAATGAAAGAATGTAACATTTATTGGCACAAAACTAGAAACTTCATTCCTTTTAAAATCCCTTCATGATGTCATGGTTCCAAATCTTCCCATTTGATCTTTCTATATTTAGGGCCCTACATTGGATTAAAAAAAATGAGGAAGCTTCTATATTCAGTACCACCAGGAAATGATGCCTCTACCATGAGGACTCATTGCAAGGCACTCTTCTCGTAGGAGATAAGGGAACCAGAAAGCCACGGTGAGAATGCCCTTTCGAGCTCGTGGACAAGCTCGAATTAAAGGATGGAATGTTGTGGTGTAATGTTAAGGTGTCTTAAGAATCTTTAATTAGGAGTCATGTTTAGGGCTAATTAATAATGGGTTGCATTTTAGGTGTCCTTAGTATAAGTATTTTGGAATCTTAATGCATTTTTTAATTAGACCAACTATTGAGGGGCATGTTGCAAAAGGGTCTCTTTTAAGTTTATTTCAAGGGCCCCATGGGCTATGGAATGGAGAAGCAAGAAAGTTATTCATTTTTCATCCTCTTTAGTTCTCTTCTCTTAGAGTCGGGGATTTGGTAGCTCTCCCCTCCTCCTAGGCAATCATAGTAATGTTAAAGAGTATCTCTGGCATCATCAACTCTACAATCGACTGTCTCCGGTAGAGTCAAGGGGAGCTCCTCTTTAGAATTGAGATCTCTAAATTTACCAATACACAACATAGATTTGTGATTCCAGTTGGGTTCAGAAAATATCAAAGAGATGGACCATGGAAGAAAGTATATAAGAAAGAGGAAAATCGTGATTAATCTTCCGAGAAGATAAATAACAGTAGTATATCACTAACCAGTAGAAATTGGCTTCTTTAGATCTTCCTCTGAAAGGGAAAGCGCGATAGCATGATCTATATCTTCACTTTCATAACCTGAAAGGGGCTATTCAACAATCCATTCAAAAAAAATTAGCCACAAACAGAAGGCAATAGAATGTGAGACACCTGAACACTGCATTTGACAAATAACAAGTAAAGCAAGAAAGTATAGGTAAAATCTAACAATATCTCATTAGCCTGAGTTAGCAAATTTAAATGGTGCAAGTATAATCTTTTAAATGACTTGTGCTAGAATTTTTTTAAATAAGCAAAAAGGAGTATACTTGAGAGTTAATATACAAGTCGTATACTCCAAGTTTATTTATTACTATTGTGCGTAAGTTGGTTTAGTACCACACCGTGAGTCTTGTTGTTATGTATTATTGTAGTCCCTATATATTCTCACGTTGTGCAAGAATAAAGTAAGCTTTCTCTCGATTAAACTTGGTATCAGAGCGAAACACAAAAAAAACCTAATTTCGATCTTCCAAATCCAGCGTCTCCCTCATCCCGCTCATCTCGCGTCGTCCCGACTCCGACCTACCCCACCCCGCCCCCAGTCCGTCCTGCTCGGCTCAACGCCGCCCCGCTCGGCACCAACCTAGATGTCGGGAGGCCCCCATACCACCTCCGGTTGTTGAGAGGGGTGTCGCCACCGTCCCTACGTGATGCAGCCCGCTGTCTCTTCTTCGTGTTGTCGCCACCATCTCCTCTCCGTGATGAAGCCCGCCGATGCCTCCTCTGCTTGTTGCTGCCCGACTGCCGCCTTCTCTGCCTGCTGCAGCCCGGCCGCCGTCTCCTCTGCTTGAGGCAGGTCGCAGTCTCTCCGGCCTCCACTTCTGCGTTTGGCTCGGGTTATTGCGTTTTGTTTCCTTCATGGCTGCTCCTTCCCCCGATGAAGGTGACTCTTTGGTGTCGTACCCATGCGTGATTCCGCCTCAGATGAGCGACTCTCAGCGGTCTCATGGCTTCTCTGGTTCCTTGAAGATCACCACCGTCCCATTAGATGACACAAACTATCTTGAATGGTCCCGGGCGGCGCTACGTGTCATCCGTAGCCACCGGATGTATGGCTACATCAATGGGTCTGTTAAGGAGCCCCAACTGACTGATCCCTCTTGGAAGCGAAGAAACTAAGAAAACTCCATGGTTGTGTCTTGGCTCCACACCCTATGTCTCTGAAGGTTTACCAGAGTTACATGCTGATGGATTCTGCTTTTGATATATGGACCCGTGCCCGGGAGACATATTTCCAAATTGACAGCTCTACGCAGGTTTATGAACTTGCTCGCCGCATTTTAGAACTAAGACAAGGATCTATGATGGCTTCAATCTTTTTCTCTGAGTTCGAGCGGCTATACCAGAAATTGGACTACTTCTCCCACTTCACTCCAGCTTGTACTGTGGATGTTGTCCAACTACAACAACGGGAGGATCGCTTTTGTCTCCATGTTTTCTTGATGGGACTGAACATGGAGTTTGACATGGTACGGATGCATATTCTTCGCCGCACTCCGCTTTCGTCCCTTCGCGAGGCCTTCAGTATGATCCTGGGTAATGAAGACCGTCGGAGGTCTCTCAGTGCTAGTGCCCCTCCTGATCGCTCTGCTCTCACTAGCGTTGGTGGTGGCCAAGTCCTCAGCCCTAGCCCTTCTGCTCCTATGTGTGATTATTGTGGCCGCAAAGGCCATACTCGGGAGATGTGCTACAAGCTCCACCCTCATCTTGCCCCTCGTGGACATGGTCGTGGACGAGGGCCTGGACGAGGAGGCCATCGCTCGGGTGGTTCCAAACCTCATGATGCTGCTTACTCTACAGACGTCTACTACGAGACCCCCATGCTGTGCTCGGGCCTCTTACTGCTCCTGAGTTGGATGCATTTCACCGCCTGTTGCACGCTTAGTCTGATCAGTCTCTGGGTGCCTCCGCTTCCATTGCTACTATTGCTATGTCGCATGCTCATGCTGTCACTGCCTCCCCGTCTGAGTGGGTGATTGATTCAGGTGCCACTCACCACATGAACGGCTCTTTCTCAGGTTTCCTCTCTTGCACCCCTTTGTCTGGTAAGGACAAGGTTATCTATGCTAATGGTTTATTGTCTCTCATTGCTGGGAAAGGTCAGATCGCTTGTTCCCCTTCTATCTCTCTACCATCTGTTCTTCATGTCCCATCCTTTCCTCGCAATCTTCTTTCTATCATTGACATTACTCGTTCTCTTAATTGCTTTGTAACCTTTTTTTTATTCCTGTGTTTTTCAGGAACTAGGTACGAAGCGGAACATTGGCAGTTGTAGGAACCGCGGTGGACTGTATTACCTAGATCAACCTCCTTCTCAGGCCCTCTCTTGTGCTCCTGTTACAGCTGATGATGTTCGTCGTTGGCACCTGCGACTTGGACATCCCTCTCCTATCTACCTTCAAAAATTGTTCCCTACTTTTTTCCCCTTTTTTACAGACTTTTGTCTGTGATATCTGTGATGAGTCTAAGCATGTGCGACATAGTTCATCGCATTTAGCTTTTCCTTGTAGCACTCCATTTGATATTGTTCATTCTGATGTTTGGGGACCGTCCCCTATTTTACCTACCTTTGGGTTTCGTTGGTTTGTCACATTTATTGACTGCATTTCTCGTACAACTTGGGTGTATTTGCTCAAAAAGAAAAGTGAAGTCTTTCCGTGCTTTCAGCTTTTTCACAAAATGGTTCAAATCCAATTTAAGGGTTCGTGTCTTACGGAGTGACAATGGGGGGAGTATGATGATCGGGGATTCTTTGGCTCGTACCTCGCTAGTCATGGTATCATACACCAGACCACGTGTGTTCACACCTCTACCCAAAATGGAGTTGCTGAACGGAAAAACCATCACCTATTGGACGTCGTCCGTTGTCTTCTGAGTGTTATGCACCTCCCTGAGTCCTATTGGGGCAATGCAGTTCTTAATGCTGCACACCTTATAACCTGGCTATCCTCACATGTGCTTAGCTATGCTACTCCCCTCGCTCGGCTGTCTGCCATGATTGTGGTCTATACTTCCCACCTTCCTCCTTGTGTCTGGTTGTGTATGTTTCATCCACATCCATTTGCCCTACCGTGACAAATTGGACCCTCGGGCCCTCCGGTGTGTGTTCCTCGGATACTCGTCCACTACAAAAGGGTATCGGTGTTACCACCCTCCCTCTGGGCGTGTCTACTGCACTATGGATGTTACCTTTTGGGAAGGGGAATCCTTTTTTTTGTCATCGACTCATGCTCCTCGCCATGGGGAGAATACATGCAATATGGATGCCCCTCTTCCCCTTCTTCCTTCTCTACCACCACAATCTCTTGTGTCTCAATAATAGGGACCCCCTATCCCTGTTCCTCTGTCTGATGCTCCGATATCTCGTTTTCCTCACGTATATCACCGCCGCACCTCTCTTATACAGGCTACTAAGGCTCTGCCTCTACCAGTGCCCGCTACTGACTCAGAATCTGATGATGCAAATTTGCACACCCCGCTTGCTCTGTTGAAAGGTAAGACTGCATGTACTAAACATCCTATTTCTAACCACGTGGCTTGCCATCACCTTATCCCGGCCCACCAGGCCTTTGTTGTTTCTCTCTCGACGGTCGTTGTTCCCAAGACATGGCAGGAAGCATTGGGTATTCCGTCCTGGACTCAGGCTATGGAAGAGGAGATGTCAGTCATGGACAAGAACAATAGTTGGGATTTCTCGCCCCTCCCTCCAGGCAAGAAGGCTATTGGCTCGCGATGGGTGTTTTCAGTCAAACAGAATCCAGAAGGGAAGGTCGAACGGTATAGGCACGGCTGGTTGCTCAGGGGTACACTCATACTCAGGGAGTTGACTACCAGGAGACCTTCGCCCCCGTGGCTAAGATGGACTCGATTCGGGTACTGTTGTCTTGCGCGGCTTGCATGGACTGGGATCTTTATCAACTGGATGTTAAGAACGCGTTCCTTCATGGTGAGCTTAATGAAGAGGTGTACATGAAATTCCCTCCGGAGTTCGTAAAAAAAGGGGCTGAAGACCTTGTCTGTCGACTAAGGAGGTCCTTATATGGCCTGAAACAGTCTCCCATAGCGTGGTTTGTCAGATTCCTCACATCTATGCTCAAATTTGGGTACAACCAGGCGCAGTCGGACCACACTACGTTTATTCGGAGGCGTGTTCAGGGTGTTGTGGTCCTTATTGTCTATGTGGATGACATTGTAATCACAGGTGACGATTTGGAAGAGATCGCAAATTTCAAGTCCCTCTTAGCTGCCGAATTTGAGGTGAAAGACTTGGGAAGACTACGATACTTTCTGGGAATTGAGGTGACTAGATCTAAACAGGGTATCTTTATATCACAACGGAAATATGTCCTAGATTTGTTGCAGGAGACCGGTATGCTTGGTTGTGTTCCTGCAAACTTCTGATGGAAGAAAATCATGCAATCAGTGAAGACGGTGATAGTGACCAGACCAATGTCACTCGCTACCAGAGATTAGTTGGGAAACTAATATACTTGTCTCATACTCGTCCGGACATTACTTATGCAGTTGGCATCCTGAGTAGATACATGCATGCTTACAGGGCCAGACATCAAGAGGCAGCATACCGTGTGTTACGGTATTTGAAGAAAGCCCCAGGTCGAGGTATTCTATTCTCCGAGAACGACCACCTGGGGATTAAAGTTTTCACCGATGATGATTGAGTAGAATGTCGTGACGATCGGAAATCTACAACATGTTATTGTTCCTTTGTTGGAGGAAACCTGGTAACATGGTGCAGTAAGAAGCAAAACATAGTGGTCAGATCGAGCGTTGAGGCAGAATATCGTGCTATGTCTCAAGGCATGTGTGAGGGTCTATGGCTGTGTACCATTCTACAGGACTTGGGGATTCCTGTGACGTCCCCCTTCTCCTTGTTTTGCGACAACAAGGCAGCCATCAGCATAGCCCACAATCCAGTTCAACATGACAGAACAAAGCACATGGAAGTGGATCGACATTTCATCAAAGATCACTTGGATAAAAAGACAGTGGTCACACCGTTCGTCCACTCTAAAGATCAACTAGCAGATGTGTTCACTAAGAGCTTGGGAAGTGACTCGTTCATGAATAACATCAAGAGACTTGGAATGACTGACATCTTCCATCCGACTTGAGGGGGAGACTTGAGAGTTATTATACAAGTCGTATATTCCAGGTTTATTTATTATTATTGTGCGTAAGTTTGTTTAGTCTCACACCGTGAGTCTTATTGTTATGTATCATTGTACTCCCTATATATTCTCACGTTATGGAAGAATAAAGTAAGTTTTCTCTCGATTCAACTTTAATTTGGCAGAAAAATTCAAATAGTTGAGAACAACAAAATTTTATCTTCATGGTGAATTAAAGCATAACGGAGAAAGAAAATGCATCCTACCATAACATGTAAAGGAAGTACATTGCTAGAATAAATAAAGTGTTTTACTTCCACTCTTTATTGGATTTTTTTAGATGCTCTCATTAGGCATAAGACACTAGGCAATGTTGCACGGGGATGAGAACAAGATACGAGATATGGTACAATACGAATATAAAAAATGTGATTATCAAAATCGTCGGATACGGGATAGGTTTTTTAATTTTTCATTATTTAAATATAAGTTGAAATTAATATAAAGACATGTGTGACATTCAAGTCTTCTTCTTCTTTTTATCACTATATCTAATATACTATATATTAAATGAAAACCGTTTGTATCACAACAGCGTATCATATTTTAAATAGGAGTCATCAATAAAAATATGTAATCAATTGAATCGCACCACTTATCATTCAGCATTTTTTCTTTCACGTCTGATATCACCATCACAAAACATATAATTTTGGGGCATGTCGAGCATATGCAAGCGTATCCTGTAATATCTAGAAGTATCTGTGAGTATCCAAGAATTATCTCAGATTTTAAAAAAACTGAGAGTTTTGGGGATGAGTTTCAGAGCGTTGCCAAAAGTTTACCGACCTCAACATTTTGGATACAATATGTAAAGCTATTGTAAGTATTTGTGCTTCATAAACACTAGGAGACCCTCGGTCAGGATGTGTTGATAGAAACAACAATTTTCTACATATTAAGGAACACACCATACCTTCAAGCCAAACTCATATTGCAGTCCACCAAACCATAGAAAACCTCATGTGCTGACAAATGGAGGTTTCATCTATGCACTTAACAATCACGAAAAGAAGCATTGTTCTCAAGATATCTATTATGAGCAGAGAAGATTCAAGATCTCAAACTAGCAGGAGCGTTCATTCTCTCTAACTGGAAAGTGGCCAGAGGTAGAGGATGAGATAAACAATTCATTACCAAGGCATCCGAGGTGGAGCATCATACCCTAACTATGAAAACTAAAAGAAACAAAATTTTCTCTATTCTCATTCTATCCCAAAGAAAGATATAAATACAATTTACTAATACGCATTTGCAAAGAAGCCCAAAATAAATGGATTGTTGCAAAAATATCCCAAACATAAATTAAGACACATAATGAGGTTCGATGCTTGATGGGCCCATTGGGGGATAAAGCATGGGTCATTGGTGGTACTGTCGGCTGGTTCGGTGTAACATCTAAGAATTCCTAAAGGCGTAACTAGAATACACAAGTGTAACAAAACTAATAAACTAAATGTGTAGCGGAAACGTTGTACAACAAAATACTTCCATAAATAAAAAAAATAGCTAAATAACATTATCATTTGTGTACAACCCATATTCGGAAAGTACGAAGCGGCCCCAGGAGAGTTGACCGCTGACCCTAGAAATGCAGCACCAAGGCCACACACAAATTGAGGGAACTCGCTCGGAGCTCGCCTGGCCCACACCAACAGCTCGCCAGCGACTTCTTTTCAGCTCTTAGCAACTCGCCCGACTTTGGATCCATTAGCCGAGCGACCCAATCAGATCTGCAGGGGCAAGTCCATCCACTGGTAACTAGGTACCCCCTAGACTCAACTACCTATAAATATGTCCCCATCATACAGGAAAGAGGTATTTGGGACCTCCAATCTTACTCATTGACGGACTTCGAGCCCATCAGCCACTTCCCTGAACCAATCTCGGCATTGCATTTGGAGGGGGAGTTCTTATACATAATTCATGGATGTGTTTTGGGACATATATGCCGCGACACGTGGACCGTATTTGTGGATAACACGAATCCTCAAATAATGTATGTTTTTTACGTGCACGTGTTTGTCAAATCGAGGTTCAGTAACCTTCAGTCATATTATCGGTCCAAATATAGCGAGTCGAGATCTCGGTTCCAACAATTTGCTTATCATTATCACCCAAGAGTATAACAATACTGAAATAAAAGATAAAGTGTATAAAATAAGGGTTTTGAAGCATGCGCTAAACAGGTGTACAAGCCACAAAAATCATTTTCATTTCTCAAAAAAATAAACTGGGAAAGGAAAGAAATGAGATGTCCTAGAATCATTTTGGCTTCTCTAGAGTATTGTCAAACCTTGCACATAAATTTTTAGCCATCTTCATCCTTAAGTAATAAGCTATTAAAATATTTTCAAGTAAGCACTTGATTTTGTTAATTCATCATTGACTCAATCATGAGACTCGTCGAGTAAAAACTGTGGTTGGATGTGTGTAAAAACAAAGATTGAGATAAAATACTCAATGAGAAATTCTCTTACTCTAAAAATCTAAATGCGGGTCTTCAAATCTCTTCTATATTCTTAAAAATTAGAAATATTAATTACAACTTAGATCCAAATGCAAAATCTACTTTCATAACTTATTATACATACTTAGCACTTAAACATTGATTCACCCAATGACTTATTATACATACATAACTTTTAAACTTTAATTCATTCTTGCTCTTTCTATATTTGGTCTAAAACTTGTGAATTTTTCTCAGGGGAAAATCTATGACTAACCCTTGTGAATAGTTGAGAATGTAGTGACGTGTACATGACCTAAAACTATGGTGGAGTTGCTCTCACCCTCTTACGGGACATAACTAACTATAGTGATGTAATAAGGCCTCGCCACCTAAGGGTTTAACCCCTCATGAGCAGTATGATCATGACTTTAACTACGGTGGATTTTGTAACGTCCCCGCGCCCCAGCATGTACTCTAATTTCCACTTGGTCTGGTTCCGGTTACCGGGCTGCAGCCCAAGCACCAACCCCTCTCCATGGACTGCCTCAATCGGTGCCTCTGCCCATTGGCGGGTTGTTGGTGGCCACAACCTCCCTTTGATAAGCGAACTCAATGTTAAATTGGGTCGTATGGGGACTTCCCAGGAGGTCACCCATCTCAATACTACTCTAGCCCGAGCACGCTTAACTATGGAGTTTAATTGGTGATGAGAAGCGAAAGAATTTTATAGTTAAACGTGCTCGGGCTGGAGTAGTCCTAGGATGGGTGACCTCCTGGAAAGTCCCCGCAAGGGCGCTTAACTGGATCACTTCTCATCGAAGGGAAGCTGCGGCTTCCAACAACCCTCCTGGGCATGGAGAGGGGTGCATGGTCTGCAGACTATTTGAGGTTGAACCCTTTCGAGCTGGAAGCTGGGGGTGTCGGCGGTCATCCTTTCGAGCCGTGGGCTGGGGAGGCCGTTACAGATTCCCACCTAATAATGGCAAGGTACTTAAACCTTACCCTCAAGGATTTGCCCCTAAACCGATTCATTAGTAAACTTACATTTTTCTCTCTTTGATTATCACAATTCGTGCTCTTATACCTATCCCATAAGTTGATAAGTCCTAAAGTGGAGCTATGTATTGTGTGTAGTTATCAATTGACTTTACCATATGCAGTTCCAAGTTATTGCATTCTATGAGTTTGCAAATGTGACACTATATACTAAATAACATCTTCTGAGTGAATAATTATTGATTTATCACTAATTAAGTGCTCTCAAAGATTTTAAGTGCAATAACTACTACAAAAGGCTTCCCAGTGATTTAAGTGCTCTCAAAGATTTAAAATAAATTTCTAATAACTATGAATTGGGTGGTTGGTCACTTAATCCATGAATTTTGTATAATATAATGAGTTTAAACTTTAAAGTGTTCTCAAGGCTTCATTAATTTTCTAACAGCAATCTAACATCATTATTTACCTCCGATACTTGAATTTTACGATAAAATTTTATGTTGTAATCTAAGAGGTTTGTTGGTCTTTGAATCCATATGTTTTGCATACAATAATGTGGTTTTTGTCTCTAACTTCATAATGTAATAGGCAATGTTAAAAATTCTTTGTAATGCATAATCTACAGGTTCGTCTAAGGGTAAATATATATAAATACAAGTTATAGAAGCATATGCAACTATTTTGACACTAAAACTATAAATCATGCATAGAAAAATGTAATCTGTACATATGCAAAATTGATCATGGTTGAATGTTATTGTTGGCTGCCAAAGTTTCATAAAATTTCGCATTAACAATCATCATGCATGTCAAAATATTCCAACAAAATATCATACGCTAAAACATTAATTCCTAATGATTATCTTAGGTATTTATTCCCAAACATAAGTAGTCATGATAGAATAAATCTTCCACTCTACATTAAGATAATACTTTGATATTACATACAACCAAGGTTCCAAATGCCGGATGTTGGAGACACGTCGGTTTAGGTTTTTATATCGGACCGCAATTAAATAAAAATATTAGATTTATATATGCTACAATATTAACTATTTTACAACCTATTGAACTTCTAAATATTTTAAATCATATGTTGTCCAACAAAGCAAATAAGACAATTTATTGTTAAACAAGGTATCAAAAATGGACCGATATATCGCAACAAGAAAGCACAAAGCCATTAAGCCAGAAAAATAACAACCAAACATAGCCACCAAGAAACCAAACACAGCCACCAGCACAAAGCAACTAAACGACCAAGGCAACCAGCAATCCATGGCCACGAAGAAACCATGCATAACCACCAACAAGGCAACAAGGAAGGGAGAAAAATGTAGAAAATAGAAGAATGCAGGAAGAGAGATGGAGAGCGAAAGGCAGCAAATAGAAGAATGCAGAGCGAGAAATTGAGAGGTAGAGGTAAGGAGAAGAACCAACGAGAGATTGAGAGGGAGAGGCAGGGAGAAGTACCAACAAAAGATTGATAGGGGGAGACTGGAAGAAGAACCAGCGAGAGAGGGAGAGGTAGAGAGAAGAATGCACTTACAATGCTTTTGCAGAGAGGGAGAGGTAGGGGAAGAACTGGGGAGCGAGACGAGTGAGAGCACCACCGAGAGAGTTGTAAACACCAAAGAGAAGAATCAATGAGGTCACAATAACCAGAGAGAACCAACGAAGTCGCAGCAACCAGGAAAAGATCCAGCGAGAGAGTTGTAAGCACCAAAGAGAAGAATCAGCTAGGACGCAACAACTAGAGAGAAGAACAAGCCAAGAACGCGAGAGAATCGAGGGGGAGCACCAGTTAGAGAGAGTCGTAAACACCAGAGATAAGAACTAACGAGGTCACAGCAACCAAAGAGAAGAACCAATCGAGAGCGCAAGAGAGTCAAGGGAGAGATGGGGTAGGAAAATGAGAAAGAAGTGAGAGCTCAGTTTATTCAACAGCGGCGATTATAAACCTAAATCTAAACGGAGGGAGTTAAATGGAATTAAAAGAGTTCAAAACGCCCGATTAAAATCTAAACCAATAAATTAAAACGGGTCATTATATCGCCCATTTTTTGGGGGGTTATAGCGGTAATGGGAGATATACTGGCCTGTTTTTTTAGAATGTCAAAGATCAAATTTAAAATGGAAACGTGGTGTTTTGGGTCCAATTTTTTTATGTAAGCATGTCAGCCGACATTTACAACACTGCATACAATATAGCCTGTCAAAATTGAAGATTTATACATTAAGTTTCCTACCAATGACAAGTCAAACTTCTTGTATATAGTGTGCACAATCTTATCATAATAACCACTTTCCAAAATCTGAAGTGATGCAGTGGTAGGTCAACTCGGGAGGGGTTTACTAAATGCAAACCTAAATGAGATGTACAAGCCCAAATTTTAATTGCAGCAGTAATTCATTATTAAAAAAAGTTAACAGGTGCACGGGCTTTGCCAAAACTCTGTTTTAGAGAAACTAGCAACGTTCACAAATTCAAATGAGGCGCAATTAATTACGCAAACTAAGAATTTACCCTGCAAGTTGCACAACGAATGAACTAGTAGCACAATGCAATTAAAATCTACCACAGTACAGGTTGCCAAAATAAACAACTATAAAGGAAATAACTTTACCACAATTCACACATGCATGTGACGGCAAGGGCGATTGTCAAAGGGCCTCTAAGGCGGCTGCAATATCAGAATATTGGACTGGAAAACCTGGACTATAATGTTGACTCAAATAGGGATGTGGGTGGGGCTCTCGGGAATGATTTTGGATGAAAGGAATTAAAGGAGGTGTTTGGACAGTTGGCCACTGGGAAGAGAAAGAGTTAGCAGTGAGTCAAAGATTTAAAAAATGGAGGTGGCTGGGGTCAACGGGAAGGAGTTGGCGGATGGGGGAGAAGAACGGCGGCGGGGTGCAGTGGGAAAACGGCTGTAGTTGGAGGAAGTTATGATGCTGGGGGAACTTGCAGACAGTTGCAGTAGGGTTGGGTGACTGGAAGGGGAAGGAGGAGGAGGGGCTATTGCGATTTTTTCGGGTATGGACCAACGGCGAGGGCGGAATCAGCAGATCGGTCGCAGTGGCGGGGAGAAGGAGGTTTCAACAGTGAGCGGAGTTGGCCGGCTGGGAGCGGAGGAGGGCTGGTTGCGGTTTTCCTGGAGTCACACCAGAGGATTTCTTCCCGGCGTCGCACCGGAAGGAGGAGAACCGGAGGGCTTCGGCGTCACACCGAACAGAGATCGGGTGGTTCCATAAATTCCCAAAACAATTGATGCCTTCCACGATCTGCCGCCTACCCCTTTTAAATTCTAGGGAATAACTGTTGCATCAGAAATTAAATAATCACTGCAATCGGACGGCTCATACTATTTAGACCGATCGGGCTGCAAATACAACATAAAATATAAAAAAAAAATATATGGATTCCACTCGGATCGATCATTCGGACGGAACTACGGGCTCGGATCGTCCGACTGGGCAGTGGATCACCGCCTCCTGCGGTAATACGCGTGTGTCAGTCGTGTCGCGCCATCATGAAGACTATTATGTATCATCACACATAACATTGATAACTTAATTCTAGAAAAACAAAAAAAAACTTTACTCTAAGTGTATGTTATAAAAATTTGAAAGCTGAACATGTTAAAATAATTATTGCATGCCATGGATTTAAAGAAAATTCATCACAAATATTCCTTTCACCCTACACATTTTTAAGGGACTATTGGGTAATATCTAAACCAACTTGCATGCATGACAATCATCTTTCACATTTGCACCATCTAAGATCTCATAATTAGTTTTAAGAGAATGCATGCATATAGAAATGTTCTAAAATCAATGTACATGTAAAAATATTCAAATAACTCTACATTCATATTCTCCAATAAAGTTTTTCTAAAAAATCACTCAATTGCAATCCTCTTGCATTTGAAACATACAAGCTCATCTAAATTTAGTATGTCGTGTTAAATAGGTATGCATGTAAGAGTATCATCATTAATGGTATGAACGCTAAGTGATCAAATAGAGAAATTCAACATAGGCCTAACATACCACTTTCTTAAGGCGTGTTATGGGCCTACACCGAAGCATGATGGAAGAAGACGACGACGAAAGATACAGTGGAGCCGGAATCGCGGCTGCCTAAGAGGGATTGCTCGAGAGAGAGAGAGAGAGAGCTTCCAAGATCTCATAAGGGGCTAGGAATTGTATATTCCTTGGAAACATACAAACATACAAATACCTTTATATAGGCTTACAACATACTATAAGACAATACTAATAAAAGACAAACAACAATGATAATTCCTAACCTCTAACAATTAACGAAAATAATAAAGATAACAATAAATAACTAGGCCCGGTGCTCGAGGCGCATAACATCTCTCTCGGTCTTCAAATCGAGCTTGTCCTCAAACTCAAACGAGGCTTGCACAGCTTGATCGTCTGGCTGCTTGATTTCTAGCCAGAACAACTCCCGATATCGTGTTGTTGTAAAGGAGGCTCAAGCAAGTGGCAGGGCATCTACGTGCTCCCCGATGGTAGAAAAATGGCAAGGAAAGGGCTGAAAAGGGTGCCCGGTGGTTGCGAGAAATCAAAGGTGACGATAACACCAGCGGATAAGGAGCGGCAACGATCAAAAATGGAGACATTGATTTGGGGGTGGTCAGCAGAAGAAATGAATCTGGAAGAGTGGGGAGAGAAGGTAGTCATAGATGAGGAGGCGAGATGGCCGAAGGGGTCGGCAGAGTTGCTGACATAAAAGGCGGTGAGGTGACAACCTAAGGGGATGGTGGCGGCGGCAGAATGACAAGGGTTGCGAAGAGAGGGAGAGCTTCTTCAGGCGGTGCAGGAGCGGTGACTACACCTTGGCGGCCTGAAGGTGTTCCGCATACGGCTTTAAATGCTCAAAGATGCGCGCACCAAGAGAATGAAAGCTAATGTTGGCCTCCATACTGCAAATAAAAATGAACTATTTAGAGTGTGATAACCGGTTAAAAGGAAGGGCACACAGGTTGAGGATTTGAAGGCGTTGGATGGACTCGACAGGAAATAATTACTGCAGAAGGGGCCAAATAGTCGACAAGGTATCGACGGCGGGTGCGGCCCGATGCGGAAATAGGATCAAGGCTGGGGAAATCTCCATGCAGGGACATTGAAGGAAGCGTCAGATCGCTGTTCTGGGATCGTAGAAGGTAGCGCCTACTTGCCCCGGAAGGATGATGTCGCGGGACCTGGTCTGGTCGGACAATGTCGACAAGCGTTGTCGGCGCAGTAGAGCAAAAATTGATGGGGCTCAACGGAAGGGCATGTGCAGGCAGGAAGATCTCGTCGAATCAAGACTGGGTGGAGGGTTTTTGCTTCAGTAGGGAGCGAACCGGACGGCGACGAAGAAAGCGTTGGAAGAGACGGAAGACAAGTCTTGTGATGTCGCGGGTGTAAACGAGAGAAAACGCTAATAGAATATGACTGCGTAGGGGCTCGACGGAAGGGCTGCAGATGAGTCGGGTCGTGTTTGTAGGAATTGAGAGTGGACGACGAAAATCATCCTAGGTATTGTCGGGAGGTTGCGGTGTAGATGAAGGAGGAAGGAGTGTCTCTGATACCAAGATGTTATGGGCCTAGCCTGGAGGATGACGAAGGACGGATGGAGGCAGAGATGATAGCGCGGAAGATACAGTGGAGTCAGAACCACAGTTGCCTAAGCGACACTTGCTCAAAAGAGAGCAAAAAAGATCACATAAGGGGTCTAGGAATTAGACATTCTTCATTGCTTGGAAATGTATACACATGCCCATATCTTTATATAGACATATGGCGTACTAAAAGATAATACTAATAAAAGACAAACAAAAATGATAACACCTAACAGCTATTCAAGATTTTCATCTGTTTTTGATCTGTTTTCCAACAGTTTTCCTGCTTTTGTCGATACTAGTCTGATCTGCTTTTTGATCTATTTTCCATCAGTTTTCAAGAGCAGTTTTTTTTGGGCATATTTTTTATCTTTGGTTTTTCTAAGATCCAAGCATAGAACTGTTTTATTTTTTCAAGATCCAAGCTAAATCTGAATTAATTTTTATTTTTAAGGTGAATGAAATTTGATATGATCTGAAATGTGAATGTTATGGACCAACAAATTACTTATTAGAATTTTTTTCCGCTCAAGAAATCTAAAATGTGATTGGGTAAACAAAAAATAGTCGGAGTTTCAACCTCATGGGAGAATTCCCAAGTTCATATTTTTTGTACCTCTTTATATGTTTGAACTTATTTTATAGCATTTTATATGTGTGAACATATGTGAGCTTTTATAGCACTTTATATGTGAACCTATGTTGTACCTCTAAATTTAGCAGTTTCCATGTTTTATCATTTTCCATGTTTGTCGCAAATTATATCTATTTGAGCTTCTGTTGTAGCAGTTTTCATGTTTGACTTTTTGGATTATTATAAACGGGTATGTTTGCTTTGATTATAGGTATTTTATAATGATAGATGATAACGAAGAATTTGTTCTTGATGATGACGAGCAAATTTCAGCTATCAAATTTGATCGAAAGCGACATTTTGTCTTGTACAACAATTTACTCACCTAAGCAGTGGTTGTGATTGGTGATTAAATGTCTAAATACAGTGTTTGTGGACGGAGGAAGGAGTGCCTCTGTCTACACATACCGGAGATAAGTGGGTTGGTGAGTTGTTAGTTGGCTATCCAGTGAGGTTCCACATTGCGTTTAGGACACCACAAATATTTACAAATTTGTTATATGTACTTCAAATATTTTATGGATTACAGGGCTCACAAAGAACAACTACGAGAAAGGTATTAGTTATTACTATTGAGAGGGCTTTTCTAACAATTACCATATACAGTTTAGCGCATAAAGTGTCAATGAGGTTGACGAGTGAGTGTTTTTAACATTCAACTGAAACTATATGTAGGTTTTTTACGCGAGGTCTACATGCATTGTGTTACGTGTCGCGGTCTGGGCTCGTGTTCGCCGGTGACTGGGGTGGAGATCCTCCAGGTTGGAGACGGGTGGCCGGCGGTTATGAGGGTGGGCGGACTTGTGAGAGAAGGAGGATGAGGAAGAGAAGACTTGGTGAGAAAAGAAATTGATAATTCTAATTGCATACCAAAACCGGTCCACCCCCCATGGGGTTAAATAGAACATAATAAAGAAATTGTGTGCCCCCGTTTGGGCTTAACAACGGGAACAAATAAGGAACATACTAAAGAGAGAGTGCGGGCCCCCCGTTTGGGCTTAACAACGGGAACACAAATAGAAATATATTTATTCTGAAATATGATGCCGCTTATGCGGCCGAATCTCTCGCGGTGTTGCGGCGATGATAAACCTTCCCCCAACGCTCCTTGTCTGTGACTGGCGTCGTAACATCTCCTTCCTCGTCGGAAGACAGCTTGTCCTCAAGCTGAGACGGAATATCAATGAGTGGTGCCGATGGGGGTTCGCCGTAGAATCGTTTTAGCTGGGAGACGTAGAAGACGTCGTGAATACGTGCTTCGGGTGGTAGGCGGAGGCGGTAGGCCACCTACCCGATGCGGTGAACAATCTGGAAGGGTCCGTAGAATCGGGGTCCCAATTTGGTGGGGTCGTCGGCCCTATGCAGTGTCGTCTGGCGGTACGGCCGGCGCTTGAGCCATACCCATTCCCCTGTGGTAGAGGATACGTCCCAATGGCCCCTGTTGTACGCAGTCTCCATGCGGTATTGAGCTTGCAGGAGGTTTTTGCGGGCGGTGGCGAGCATGCTATCCCGGTCCCGCAGCTGTTGGTCCACGGGCGTTAAGGTGGCCCGGCCGGGTTCGTAGGCGATGAGCTTGGGCGGTTCCCGTCCGTAGATGAGTCGGAACGGTGTCATTTGGAGCGTCGATTGGTAGGAGATGTTATAGCAATACTCGATCCATAGGTGACCCATTGTTTGGGGTGTTCACCGGTTAGACAAAGGAGGTACATTTCCACGGTCCGGTTGACTACCTCCGTCTGGCCGTCCGATTGCGGATGGTATGCGGACGAGAGTTGTAGTGTCGTACCGCTGAGCGTAAAAAGTTCCTTCCAGAAGCGGCTTGTAAAGAACTTGTCGTGGTCGGACACGATGCTTTCCGGCAATCCGTGTAAGCGGACGATGTCGTTGAAGAACAATTGGGCGACCCGTTCAGCGATGAGTGGGCGGCCAAGAGGAAGGAAGTGTGCCCCTTTGGAAAATTTGTCCACCACCACCATGAGGATGGTTTTACCCTTGCTGCGGGGAAGGCCTTCCACAAAGTCCATGGAAATATCGTCCCAGATTTGAGTTGGCACCGGTAGCGGTTGGAGAAGGCCCGCTGGTAATAAATTGACTGCTTTATGTTGCTGACAGACCGCGCATTGCGCAATAAATTGTTGGAAGTGACGGTCGAGTCCCTTCCGAAAGAACTCAGCACGTACGCGGTGGAGGGTCTTGTGAATTCCCTCGTGTGCCCGTTCGTGCGCCTCCTTCATAATGGTTGCAATGTGAGGTGATGTGGGTGGCAAGTAGATCCGGTCTTTGTACAGAATGAGTCCGTCGCGGCTTGTCCATACGGGTGGTAATAGGCCTTCTTGCGCTCGACGAAGCAACTCGAAGAGGGATGGTGACGTGGCAGTCTCGTTTCGTATGGTGTCCATGAGGGGAACGGTCGGCTGTGAGAGGGCGCAGATGGTGGCGGAGCCATCGGGGTCGTCGTTGTGCTGACGAGAAAGAGCGTCCGCAGCCCGATTGAGAGCCCATGCTTTGTATTCGACGGTGAAATCAAACCCCAATAGTTTGCTCACCTACCGTTGTTGCGGTACGATGGACAATCGTTGCTCCGAAAGGTATTTCAAACTGAAGTGATCGGTCCGGACAATGAAAGTGCGGCCCCAAAGATAGGGTCGCCAATGTTGAACTGCTTTGGCCAACCCAATGAGTTCCAGTTCGTAGGCTGGCAGCTTGCGGTGATGTAGAGCGGTGCGACGGCTAAAATATGCGATTGGGTGGCCCTATTTATGGAGGACCGCACCGCACCCAAGGGCAGAGGCGTCGCATTCGTTGTAGAAGTCCATATTAAAGTCGGGCAAGTGGAGTACGGGAGCTGAGGCGAGAGCGGATTGGAGCTCCGTAAAAGCGTGTTGTGCGGTGTCCTCCCATACGAACTCCTTGCGGCGTAAGAGTGCTAAGAGAGGTTCGGCAATGGTGCTGTAGTTGTGGATGAATCGCCTGTAGTAGCCGGTCAACCCCAGAAAGGCTCGGATGTCGCGTTGCGAGCGGGGGGTCGGCCATGCGGCGATCCCTTGAAGTTTCTCCGGATCGGCGGACACGCCGTGAGCGTGCACTAAGTGGCCAAGATAGGCGACGCTAGGTTGCCCGAACGAGCACTTGGATTCCTTGAGGACCAGGCGGTGGTGGCGGAGGAGGGTGAGAACTTCGCGCACATGGAGGAGATGCTCGGCCCACGACTTGTTATAGATCAAGATATCGTCAAAAAACACAAGAACAAATTTTCTGAGGACGGCTTGAAATACCTCGTTCATCAACGACTGGAAGGTGGAGGGTGCATTGGTCAAGCCGAAAGGCATGACGAGGAACTCAAAATGCCTGTGGTGTGTCTGAAAGGCCATCTTCTCCACATCGTTGGCGGCCATGAGCACTTGGTGGTATCCGGAGTATAAGTCGAGCTTGGAGAAGAAGCGTGTGCAATGCAACTCGTCAAGGAGCTCCTCGACCACCGGTATTGGAAATTTGTCCTTGACCGTTTTGGCGTTGAGTTCTCGGTAATCGACGCAAAAACGCCATGTGTTGTCCTTCTTGCGTACCAGAAGGGCCGGTGACGAAAAAGGGGAGACGCTTCGTCAGATGATTCCCAGTTGGAGCATTGCGGCGCACTGCCGCTTGATTTCGTCTTTCTGGAGAAACGGGTAGCGGTAGGGTCGGACTACGACCGGCGTGGTTCCGGGTAATAAACAAATGCGGTGGTCCTGCAGTTGATGGGGGGGAAGGGCTTCCGGAATTGTGAAGGTGTCCGCAAACTCCTGGAACAGAAGTTGTATGTCCTGCGGTTGGCGCTCCCCCGCGGCGTCTGTGTTGTGCATGAGGAAGGCCCTCGGCCTGTCTGATGGGCTGAGGGATTGCCAATCCACTCGTGAGTCGTTGGTCCATTGCATGCTGAGGTTATTGAAGTCCCACGTGATTGGTCCCAAGGTACGTAGCCAACGGACCCCCAATACGATATCAAAACCATCAAGATCAACGAGCAGAAGATCGATGTTGAAGTTCCGGTGATGGATTGTTAGCGGCACGCGGCGGCACAGCTCGGGGCATGTCATGCTGTGGCCATTGGCCACCGAGACCTGGAGTTGATGGCGGAACGTGACCAGCAGTTGTAGGGCGGTCGCGGTCTTGTGGCGGATGAAGTTGTCTCTGCTTTCTGCTGAAATGATAAAACTACTAGACCCGTAATTTATGAATATACCTGCAAAAATCTTAAATGATGAGTGATACATGCCTCATTTCAAAGATTGTACTTGATCCATAGATGAAACACATGTAGATGTATGTGTTTCGGTCGATAATCAAGTACGATATATAGGACATCATGGTACTCCAACTCAGAATACAATGATCATATGTGCTTTACTTATGTGGTGCCAGAATGGGAAGGTTCATCTCATGATAGTCGGATCTTTCAATGTGCAGTTAACGATCCAAAGTTGTAAATTTCCCCACCCACCTACAGGTACATGAATTTATTACTATCCAAATTGTTAAGTATTCAAATTTGATTAAATTTTCACTTTATTTTGTAATTAATAAATTTCTTATGTAGGTAAATATTATTTGGAAGACACTGGATATCCACTTCAAAGAGGAATATTGAAATCTTATTCAGAGACTCGATATCACTTATCTGATTTTGCGTGGGGTGATCGACCAGTTTCAGGACGGCGCGAGATTTTCAATAAAGCTCACTCATCACTTTGTAGTGTGATTGAGAGAAGCTTTGGTGTGTGAAAGAAGTCGGGCATGCTGAGGAAGATGTCACAATGCATATTTTCAAAACAGTGTGTCATTGTTACGGTGACAATGACTCTGCATAACTATATTCGAAGGCATCATTCACGTGTGGATCGAGAGTTTATTGCATGTGATATGGATCCTAACTTTATGAACCCACAGGAGTATGAGCTTAGAGCAACTCGTACCCGAAGAACCAATAGTACAAATCCAAACATTGACCTTGTAACAATTAAAGAAGTACAGCAAATAAAATGTCGGCATTACGAGATTTTATAGCCGATGAGTTACAAAATGAACAGAAGTACAATATTTTTTAGTAGTTAAAAACAAAAAATATTTTACATCAGAATCAGTGGTCATATATTTCTTCAATATGCAGGTAAACTTCTTCAGTGCAGAAGTGTGGGGATCCAATGAAGCAATTGCAAAATTAGCTTCATTTAATTTTATGATGTCTACAAACTTTGATTATGTAATATTAATATTTGACAAAAATTTAAAATTTCATATTCGGTTGCAATTACTTTAGTTTTGAACAAACCACAACACAGCTACTCTGCCAAACAGTATAGACAGTTTCTCTGTTCAAACAGTACTGGAAAAGCTGATCTTTCAAACAGTTTCACTGCTTCTCTCACCACTCTATAAAACAGCTGATTTTCCTACCACTCCACAAATCAGTTGCTTCTCTAGTCGCTACAATTGAGTCAAACAGAGACTTAGTGTCTTTATCAACCTAAATTCTCTCTATTTCATTCTTTAGACTCTTCTCCTCAAGGTCCAAATGTTGTTAGACACCTCAATTTCTCTCTAGATTCAAGAATGCAAACTTAACATCTCATTTTTACTTACATAGTGAGGCAAGGTTGTAGTTTTTGTTAATTGAATAGATAAGGGTGGCCTTGGTTACAAGGAATATATTTATGGATTCATTTAATACTATTTATCGAAGATTGTAGGTAAAATCGTTATTGAATTCTTTAATGAATACCTTGCGTCCATTACATTTAATAATAGGTTTTATGCACCACAAGCAATTATGTTAGGAACAAGGGTTTAGAGGAGGATAGGGGGAGAAGGGGAATGGAGGGGAAATTTTAGCCCTCATGGCTCTCCTTAAAATGATCTTACTTACAAGATAAATAGCAACAAGTCTTACATTGGCATATATAGTGTCTTACTCGGAAACAAAAAGGAAAAATGGTAAATAATCGTATGGACCCAAAATACATACGCAATAACAAAAATAGAGATGACGGAGTGGGTGATGCCCGTGCACTTGCCAATATCCTGTGACTCCTGTAATATTGGGATTCGTGTTCTCGTCTCTTCAATCTTGACATGTGCCACACAGAACACCCCTCTCCCTCATCGGTATCAGTAACAATGTCACCCTCAGAAAAATTCACCTTATCCCCTAGGCAAAAGGCTAAATATTGGGTGTGGGATGTGTCATGGTCCACCCATGAGGTCTCAGATGGGAGTTAGCCAAACCACAATACCAAGACTGAATCCATAAAGAGATCCTTCAGGAGCAAAGTACATGTATCCTGAATGAGCTGAGTAACTTAGTCAAATAGAGCGATGCTCGGCGGGGACAGAGGTAATGTCATCTCCACCAGAACAGAGGTGGAAGGTGGGTGGCATCGACAAAGAGTCTTGGGAAAGCATCCAGGAAGCGCTACAGCTGGAGTGGTGTAGCGGCGATTGAAAGGGTCGACTCGACGTCGTGCCATAAGTACACGTCAAAGTCTACTTCCACTATTTTCTGAAAAAATGGAAGGAAACCGCCTCACGTATGAGAAATGCCTCCCCTGCCAAAAAGTAAAAGAACTCATGATTGATGAAAGTGCATTGTCACGCAATCCCAGTTGACAAACACTTCGATGAGGGTGCATTAACATGCTACGCCCAATATGACGTCAACACCATCGAGCTCAAAGGGTAGAAATTTATTCAAGAGGGCAGAGGCCCACGCCCCACAGTCATGTCCCGGCCCGTACAGAGGGCCCCAGTGGCTCTGAGTCTATCGTCACCTAAGTAGACGAGCAGGAGATGAGTGAATTTTGAGCTGTCACCAGGTGCTGGGAGATATTCTGGTTGGTCCTACAATCAATCATCATAATCACGGGAGTGTCATAAAGGGAACCAGAGAGCTTCATGATTTGGGGATAGAGATGTCGCCGACCGCAAAGCACGAAAGGTATAAATGATGCCACCTCGCTTGGGGTCCACCGGTGTGTGGTGTCATGGCCCTCCAAGGCTTCGAAATTCTCAAGGGTGGCCTTTGGATACTTTTCACCAATGGTAATGCAGAGCTACTTCAAGGGGCAGTAATGAGTTGGGGAGTAGACTTGTTTACAACAGAAACAAAGGTCCTTAGTGTGAATATCGTGGTACTCCTACTTGGTCATCCAGGGGACGATCGGCAATCAAGGAGACCGAGGAGGTGGCCTGGGATGCAAGGATCCTATGCTCCTGGAGAGGCAATCAGAAGGATGCAGGAGGGAGGCCATGGTGTCGGGGCGGAAAACTCCCCGGGGGCGGTCGGTGTCGACGGATGTGGCATTGAATTATGCTTCCACTAAGCGGGCGAGATACATAGGGTAATTGAAGGGGGTAGTGGATAGGAAGGAGAGACCAGATGTGGGGAAATAACCACTACAAGAAGAAACCCCAATAATGACCTGGTGGCAAGCCTAGAACGAGTGTTGTCAACACAATGAACTCGTCAATATAGTCGTCAACAAAGCCCAATTATCGGAATCCACAAATCGTCATCCCGAAATAGCGAACATCATAGCATAGGATGAGAACGGGTTGGATTTCCGACCAAGAAACGGAAGGGTTGGTCCAGAAGGGTCACTGAACCCAATTGATGGTCGACTCTACCATACCAACAAGAACCGTGGGGATATTTTATACCTCGGAGTTGTAATGGATGTTAGAGACATGCTCTACACGCAGAATCCAACTCATGAGATCCATTTTATTGAATGTTGGGACGTTGAAGGAGAGGGCGGTGGAAGAGGGGTGAAGGGTGGTGGGGGAGAGGCGATAGGCTCCTCATGAGCATCGAGGCGACGAGAACGTCTGATTTCACCATGGAATGAAGGCGCCCCACACTCGATGAGGCAGGCTGGTGGAGGAGACACTATTGCAGGATACATGGTTGTGGGTTGCAGTGATGGCATCGGTTGTAGAAGGCGGCAGCGTGAAACCGGGCAAAACAAAGGGGTGAGGCGGGAGCAGTTGGATCGATGAGTAGCGCGGTTGGCGCGGGATGCGGGAGTCCTCAGCGGTCAGTGCGAGTGACGCGAGTGCAATCCAATAAGCACAGACGAAATAGGTGGGATGAGCAGGATATCGTACAAGTCAGCTTTGTCGCGGGCGGAATACATACGCGGCTCGGAACCAGGATTGGCGCAAGATGGAGAGCATCGAAAAAACGAGAAATAGTCGTGGGATCGGCATTTAGACGATGGAGACTGCATTCACAAGAGCCAAGAGGACAGGTCGAACCAAATATTAGGAACTCAGGTTTAGAGGAGGATTGAGGAAGAAGAAGGGGAATGGAGAGGAAATTTCAGACCCTAAGGCTCTTCTTAAGATGCTCTTACTTACAAGATAAATAATAAGTCATATGTATAAATATATAAATATATAATGACTTAGAAAAAAAAGGGAAAACGGGAAATAAATATACAAGGGTGCATGATGCCCGTGCGCCTACGGGGCAACGTCCGCCGTCATGTTGGGATTCGTTTCTTTGTCTCCTCGGTTCCGATGTTGATATAAGTGCCACACAGAAGAACACCCTCGCCCACATCCATATCCATAAAAATTTAAAACTAACAATACCTCCTTAGTGGGTATCACATCTTTAGTGTACTTTTCCAATCGATTTGGTACAGCGATCTCTTGTTGGCTTGCCATTTTGACGTGTTAATCTTCTTCCTACTGCCAACATTTCAAGTCGCTAGAAATTGGTTTCTCGTCTTCACTAGCTCCTAGGTAGAGGTCAAATGACTTCTTTGTAGTCAGTATTGCGTCGACAACTTCTATGTATCCTGGCCTTATTCTTTTTCCATGAAGCACATTTTTAGCTTGACTCAAGTTTTGATGTTTGGCTTGTTGCCAACATGTAGTGGTCGACAACTCGTGGTCGGCTTCTTTTTTTTTGTTAGCCTTTTCTTAGATGTCCCTTGAATATGCCTAATACTCAGCTTGACCAAGTACATTTCTCTTCTCCTCGACGGGTATCGTCGTGGCCATGTTTTTCTCCTGGAATAGTAATGTCGAGTGTAGGTAAATTGATCTACTTTTAGATTGAGGCTCTGTTTGGTTGGGCTGTTGCTGATGGAAAGCTGCTGATGAGAAGCTGCTGATGGAAAAAGTGCTGATTCTGGAAAACAGAGTTTTATTAAAAAACTGTTTGGATGAAATGGAGTTTTGAAAACAGAGTTTTGAATAAGTTGTTTGGATTCAAAATGGAGTTTTGAATTAAATTTTTTTTTTTCGAAAAAAAAATCACCAGGCTAAATAAACACATAACACAAGAAATCCAGGTACACCCGCAATCTCGAGCTATGCTCTCGATTCATACAACTGATCCGCTATACTATCACGTAGCGCGATCATCTCCTCTACTCCACCTGCAGTGTCAGAGCAGGTTTCTTGTCGCCCTTGTGAGGCCACCCTATCATCTTGACCCTCATGCTCGCACTCATTGAAATCTATATCGTTGCGGGAAGGGTGTCGACGAATGAAATTATGTAAAGCCATCGTTGCCATCACAATATCTGCCTGCTTCGCAAAGCTGTAGCTCGGCATGTCCCGCAGTATGGCCCATTTCTTCTTCCAAACGCCGAACGATCGTTCTATCACGCTCCTTAGCGATGAGTGAGCATGATTGAACATCTCTCGACGTCCCTCTACTCGACGACCACCGCGTGCGAAGTCTGGCAAATGATACCTTGTATCTTGATATGGTTTCAAATACCCTCTTTGCAAAGGATATCCAGAATCGACCAAGTAATATTTTCCTGTTAATGTGTTAAAAGTTAATTAACCACTCAAATAAATTAAAGTAAGAAATAGATAAACATATTTGTTCACATTACCTCGAGGCGGATGAGGAAAATTATATTGAGGATCATTTAAGGCATAATGGAAAATGCGGCTATCGTGTGCAGATCTCTCCCAATATAGGGTACCTGCTGTCCAACTGCTATGCACGCGTCCACATGTGTCCCGTCTATAGCCCCAACGCAATCTTTAAAGAAACGCATGTAACGTCTGTCGTACATAATTTCGGGTGGAGTGCTCCCGAAAGACCTATCTAATGGCTGGATAACTTCCTCCCCTAGCCGCAACAAAGCTCGAATACCCTGAGAGAAAAATCGGCTAGCTGTCTCTGTTGAATGTTGAAAGCGCTCAATTGTTTTTCTCATCGATTCATTGTGCGACAATATGTATACGGTCAAGGCTAGCACTTCTCTGGAGGCTGTCCTTCTTGTTCCCTGGAATCCACACCTTTCCTCCAAATAATGTAATAGATCGAGAAATATTTCTTGACTCATCATGAAAGAGTCATGAAATCTCACAGTAGATCCACGAAGTATCTCTCCAATCCACTTATCACCGGTCTGCTTCGAAGTCATCCGTGGAACTCGACTGTGTAATAGATAATTGTGTGCAGAGGCCAAACATGCTGCTGCTACTATAGTGTGTTGTTCAACAATAACACATTTTCTTCTAGCTATTTCGTGCTGCTTCGTGGAATTATCGGAGTCCTCGCTCGACATATTCTGGAGTAAACAAATATAGATATCACATAAGAAGTCATACATATAAATCATCCACATGTCAATAACCACATGTCAATATAAAAGTGTTGGATTACAAAACAAATTAGCATCTAAATCAGATAACATATTAATGTCAATAAGCATATAAAGACAAAACAACGCAGGGCATAAAGCAGATAACATATTAATGTCCACACTAATGCGGTAAAAACATAGTAGCATCCACTGATAAAACAACGCAGAAATAAAGATGATAGGCCCAACTACACGTCACTACTATAGCGACTACGAAGCCACTGAATATTCAGACTTTCTGGCAGACACATGAAGGTCTCCCTATGATTTTTGTCCATCAGATATGTGATGGCAAAGAAGTGGAATTCCCTATCTAATTGCACTTCATGGTAAGTTGCTAACTTCTCAAGTGCTTGGGCAATGGTGAAGGAAGAATTACGCTTTGGTGGCTCCTGTATGAATCGACACATGCTCCGAGAAGATTCTGTCATATCTTCTAGCACCGACGTAATATCTTTCTTCTGTCTCTTCCTCCTTTTTTGCCCAACCTCGGATGTAGTTGTATCTCAGTTACAGGAGGAACTCCACTAACATCAACGTCTTCTTGTCCACTGTCTGACAATGCTCTATCACCAGTAGACTCGGGGCCAACATTCCTCGAATGAGGGGTGCAAGCATGTTGTCCAGTCGCAACAACAGAGCTGAACATCATGTTCAGTTTCTCCTCTAGTTCTGGTTGTATTCCGGAATAACGAAACTTCTTCGCGACAGGGACAACCTGAAATATTATTCAATTATTTAAAAGAGGCATACAATAATTAATGAAGGGAAATAATTGAATTCAAACAATGAATACCTTCAAGCGCTCGTCCCACCACTCATCCGAGGCGTCTATAGTTTTTCTTGATGTGTTCCAACCCAAGCCGGTCTCACCTCGTTTCAACTCCGTCCAAAGTTTCCACTCCTTCTTCAGATGATCCCATTTGTTTTTGAACTGCACCTTATCATATTTCTTTCCAGTCGACTCTTCAAACGTCTTCATTATATTGGACCACCCTTCTTTACTAAAATGTGTTGTAGGACGATTCCCACGTTCTATCTCTTTTATGCAGATATCACAAAAGAGGAGAACATCGGAATTGTCCCACATTGCGGCCACCCCACCGTCTTTTGTTTTGTCCATCTTTAAAAACAATATTCAAAAAGCATTACAAAACTATATTAAACATAAACACAGTGGCGGATCCAGCGGATTCCATGACTTCAGCTTAAAAGTGAGCAGTAAGTAAACACATATAACAGGGATGAAAGTTTATCAAGATGATTTGCTTAGTTTATTTTTAACACCTCAAACAATACTGGGCAATAGTGACTAGAATGTGAGGATTTATAAAGCCGGCCACAAATAGCTCTGATAAAACTGATGATTGTGTTGGTGATTATATGATATGACTATTGAAGCATTATGAACACAAAATGTTGAGTAATATTGATTAATTAAAGTAAAAATAATTGCAAATCAAACAATTAGCAATCAGGAACTTTAGACAAAAATAAGATTTGAACGACATGAATGTGATCCCATTTCATGACAATTTCATGACAATTTGTTCCCATTTTCAATCTACGTTAAAATGATTGTTAATTTTTGTGAATGAAAGACATGTATAACCATAATAATAAATCCACTACCAGCAGTACATAACTCAAGGTGGAAATTCAAGCCAATAGCATAGGAGATCAAAATTGATCTTGATAAACTTTCATCCCCGGTACATGACAAATATACCTTCTAGGAGATCAAAATTGATCTCCTAGAAGATCAAAATTGATCTCCTAGGAGATCACCCGGAGAGATCTCTCAAAATTAACGGAAAAAATGGAAAATCACCAAAAGTTACCTTGTAGATCTCCGATTGGGGAAGATGGAGCGTCGGCGATGTGCGGCGTGCCAAAGAGCTGCTGGGAAGGTCGAATCAGGAAGAGTACGCCTGTCCTGGGCGCCGACGAAGAGCACGCCTGCGGGAGGCTCGAATCGCTGGGTGAGGCATCGTTGGCCTGCGGGAGGTGAATGTCGGTGAAGCAGGACGCCGACGAAGAGCACGCCTGTCCTGGGCGCCGGATGTGTGATTGTCTTGCCGCGGCAGCCCTTGCTAAGATGGATCCGGTCGCCGCCGCTGGGAAATCGGGAGGAGAAGAGGGTACGCGGAGGAGTAGAGAAGAAGGTAAGCGGAGGAGAAGAAGGTAATCAGGATGAACGGACCTGGCGGAGTCGCGCTAATCGGGAAGGGAGGAGGGATAGGGTTGCGATTGTGGATGAACGCGATAATAAAGAGCGGCCCGGGGTATATAAGAAAGAGCGGAAAGCCAAAAACGGGATTCTTAAAATCAGCCGAACCAAACGCTGCTTATGGGAAAAGATGAGTTGCGTTTGCACCGCACCGCAGTCAATAAGCCGAACCAAACGCCACCTGAGTCTCCTAGTTTTATCATTGGATCATCAAATATTTTCAACAAAGAAAAGTAAAATTTTCAAAACAATTGTGACTCCTTTAGTTCTCTGAATTTGAAAACAAATTGATTGTGTATTTTTGGGAAACAGGTAAGTGTTCGTTTGGAAGGACTCATCCTCATTAGGTGCATCGAGAAGTTGCTGTGAAAAACATGTTCTATGAAGGAATTTCAAAATTCCATACAAAGGGATTTTTTTTTGAAGTAAACATTTTAAAAACAAGTTACTTTTTCCAAAATGATCTGCAACTCCATTGAGGAAGCTCCCTAGCACCACAAAAATAGAAAAAATAGCTCAAAAAATAAACCCTCAAAATATATCATTATCATTTATTTCCCAAAGTGAAATAATGTCAATTCTAGATGCCAACATTATATGAACTGTTGGAAAAGCCTTGTATTTAGGCACATGTATTTAGGCCCATTAGTTTTGTTTTTATCCCACATCTTTAGTTTGGGATTCTTCTCCTCTCTCTCTTCCCATATATATGTGTATTCTCTCCATTTGTATGTACAATTTTCAGATTAATAAAATTCTGGAGTTTCACTTTCTACATGGTATTAGAGCCCATGCGATTTGCTCCTTTCTAACCGTCAGCTTTGCTTCTCTTCTGTTATCCACACAAGGGTGCGGTCTCCTTTTTTGCTAACTGCCGGTCTTGGTCTCCCGACCATGGTCTGTGGTTTCCTTGTGTTAACCGCGTCTACCTCTGTCCCCCCCCCCAGCCCCTCCTTTCCCCTCTCTTTCCCTCTCCCTTTTATAACCCTTTGCTGAGTCCCGCCTCTGCGCTGGAAGGACTTGCGGTCTCTGTCTTGCCGCTGCAAGTCATCTTCCTTACAGCTACTTCTACCTTCTCTCTGGTCTGCGGTCTTCTTGTCTCCAAACTGCAGCAACTTCTTTGGTCGTCAACACTCCATGCCGCGCAGATCACAGCTTCCCTTCTCTCTTAGACGCGCGGTTTGGACGCCAGCTGCTTTCTTTGCCATGTTGTTCTCTTTGTCGCGCAGGTCGCTGCCTGTGCAGTCCGCCGTCAGTGCGAGCTTTCTTGATACACGCGGCTTCTTCTCGTTGACCTTCTGCCTTAGCCGCAGATGTTTGCCGCTAGTACGTTGTTTGCCGATGGATTGCCTATCCACCGCTATTGGCCGCAATTTTGCGGCCTCTTATTGCTAAACGGTACTTGTCGTTGCTTGCCGCCGTTTGCCGCAGCTTGCTACTAGCTCGTCGCAGTTGTTTGTCGCTGCTTGTCGCTACCTCGCCACAGCTGCTTTCCGTTGTTTGTCGCTAGCTCGCCGCAGCTGTTTGTCGCTGCTTGCCGCTACCTCGCCGCAGTTGTTTGTCGTTGTTTGTCGCTAGCTGGCCGTTTTCCGCAGCTTGCCGCTAGATCGTCGCAGTTGTTTATCGTTGTTTGTCGCTAGCTCGCCTCTACTGTTTGTCGCATTCTTGTTGTCGGCCTGCTCGTTGCTTAACCGGCCTCTCTGTGTTGTTGCATTCATGGATTCCACTGTTGCTTCAACGGATTCGATTGCGGCTTCCTCTCTTCCTGGACGGGCCGCTCCTGCTCCCCTTGAGCTTCGTGATGAGCTTCGGATCACGACCATCTCTCTTCGTGGAAAACATAACCTTGTTGAATGGGTTCACTCAGTTCATCGTATTCTGCAGACTAAAGGCCTTCTCCATCACCTGATACGGACTCCTCCCACTACCCTTATCGAGGACTGGATACGCGATGATGGTCGTGTCCAATCCTGGATTCTCAATTCCCTGGACATTGAGCCGTATCGGATGGTCATGTATCACGAGACGGCCCATGCCATGTGGGCAGATCTTCACTCCCTGTAATCTAGAAAGGACAGTCTTCAGCATCAGTTCGACATAATCAGTGATCTTCAATCTCTTGACCCTGGAGCTACTAGTGACTTGACTTCCTTTGTTGCTTGTGTTAAAACTCTTGTGAAAGCATGACTACAGCATCGCCTCCCACCACGGATTTGGCTGCACAACGCGTGCAGAAAGAAGCAGATGGGATTGCAATGATGATGGCTCGTGTTCCACCGCATCTTCATAGTGTTCGAGCTCAGATCTTGTCTTCCATTGTTACTTCGTCCCTCTCGGGCATTTGCTCGATGCTTCTGAAAGTTACTCCTCCACCAAAGACTCTGAATCTTACTTCGGCTCTCCTCCAGCAGTTTGTGGCTATTCCTGCTTCTTCTACTCGTGGTCCACCGGCTCGTGGAGGTCGCCAATCTCGGGGACGGGGCCGTGGTAGTCGTACCCTCTTTAAATGTTCTCACTGCGACAGGGACGGTCATCTGAAGTCCACCTGCTACCGCAAGCATGGAATGCCTCCCCACCTTACTGATTCTGTTACTACAACCTCTCCCTCCGCCACCAGTGACGACATTGCAGCTCTGCGTGCTCAACTCCAACAGTTACAAGGGGTGGTTAGTCGATCTTCTGGATTCGTGGCCTCGATCTCCAACGAAGGCATATCTTGCCTCTCTCACAGCTCTCACTGGATTGTGGACTCGGTATCATGCATCATCTCTCTCCTCAAAAGCCACTTCAATACTTGGATTCTGCTTATCCTAAGTTCATTACTGTGGCTAATGGTGACACAACCCCAGTTATTGGCGCTACTCATATGCCTCTTACTCCATCCCTCTCGTTAACTCCGATCATTCATGTTCTGGGATATCCCTTTAATCTTCTCTTTGTTAGCCGTCTTACCCAGGACCTTGATTGATGTGTAACATTCTCACGCTCTTCCTTTGTTGTGCAGGATCGACTAACGCAGAATATACTTGGTAGAGGGTGGTTATCCAACGGGCTATATCTTTTGGATGTTCCACCTACTGACCTTTCAACTGTCTCTTCCACTGATTGGCATCGTCGTCTTGGGCATGCTCCTCTCCAGATTCTCAAGAAAGCTCTACCCGACGTTCTTCTTTAGGACTTTTCTTGCGAATCTTGTACCTTTGGCAAACAGCATCGTGTGTCTTTTACTTCCCCCTCCCCCGTACCCGGAGCGATGCTCATTTTTCATTAGTTCATTCATATATTTGGGGACTGTACAAGATCCCCAGTATTTTTGGTTATCATTATTTAGTAACTTTTATTGATGACTACTCGTTTGTTACTTGGTTGTACTTACTTCGTGATCGTGTCGAAGTCCCGTCGATCTTCTGCACATTTCTTACAGAGACTCACACTCAATTTTCTACATCCTTAAAAATTGTCCGTACTGATAACGCACGTGAGTATACTAGTCGAACCTTCTCGAATCTATGCACCAAGTTTGGTATTATCCATCAAACTTCGTGTGCGTATACCCCTCAACAGAATGGCGTAGCAGGGCGAAAAAATTGTCATCTTCTTGATGTTGTCAGATCTTTAATGTTTCAAATGCAGGTTCCTCCTCTCTATTAGAACTTTGCAGTCTCTACTATCTGTCATCTCATCAACCACATGCCCACATCTATTCTCAATTTTGTGGCCCCGGTCACTCTCCTTTACCCATCCAAAGCTCTCTTCACTCTTACACCTCGCGTCTTTGGGTGTACTTGTTATGTCCATAACCTTGGTCCACCAAATGACAAATTTGTCTCACGTGCTACAAAAGCTATGTTTGTTAGATACTCTTGCACCCAGAAGAGGTATGTCTGTTATTCTCCTACCGACGGGAAGTTAATTGTCTCTGTTGATGTCACTTTTCAAGAAGACCAACCATATTACATCATCCCTACTGATTCTCTTCTTCCTCCTCCTCTACCCTGACACACGGTTCCCGTCACGCCTCCACTTCCACCCCTTCTTCCCACACCTCCACCACCAGTCCGGTCAAAACCACATATCATTCAGGTTTACACTTGTCGTCCTCCTCCATCTGATGTTATGCAGCAGCTTCCCTCTACCGGTGTGCTCTCGTAGCCTATTGATTCGGCATCACCATCTACAGCTCATCCTCTGGCAAATTATGTCTCTTTACATCGCCTCTCTCCACCTCTTTGTAAATTTGCGCACTCTCTTTCCTTCATTTCTATACCTAACTCTATACAAGAGGTTCTCCAGCACCCGGGGTGGCGTGCTGCTATGGATGAGAAAATAACTTCTCTCTAGGCCAATCGGACTTGGGATCTTGTCTCTCTACCTCCTGGACATAGTTGTGTTGGTTGTAAGTGGATCTTTACAATCAAACATGCAGCGGATGGGACAGTGATCGTCTAAAAGCTCGACTTGTGGCCAGAGGGTTTACTCAACAATACGTACTTGTTTATAATGAAACGTTCTCCCATGTTGTCAAGTTAAACTCTGTTCAGGTTCTGTTCTTCTTGGCTGTTCATCATCAGTGGCCCCTACATCAGCTCGATATCAAAAATGCTTTTCTGAATGATGATCTTCTTGAGACTGTTTATATGCATCAACCGCCCGAGTTTAAGACCAAGGGGGAGTCTCATCTGAGTTTGCTTCAGAAATCTATCTATGCTCCCAAACAGTCTCCTCGGGCGTGGTCTGAAAAGTTTAGTAAAGTTGTTCGTAAGATTAGCTTCAAAAGAAGCTTGGCAGACTTCTCCCTTTTCACCTACCATCAATCAACCGAGACTGTCATTCTCCTGGTCTATGTGGATGACATTTTGCTTACTGGCAATGACTCCATAGGAATACAACAAGTCAGGCAACACTTAAACTATGTCTTTTAAATCAAAGATCTGGGAATTCTACGATATTTTCTTGGCCTTGAGATAGCAAGGCGGCCTAATGGCCTTATCTTATCCCAAACAAAGTATTGCATTGACCTTCTGCAAGATGCTGGTCTCTCGGGATGCAAACCTGCGGACACCCCGATGGAGGTCAACCACAAGTTGAGTGTTCATGAATCTGACTCTGATTCACTGCTTCCAAATCTAGAGTACTATCGGCGCCTGGTAGGAAAACTGATATATCTAACAGTTATGAGACCTAATATCTCATTTATGGTTGGAGTGGTCAGTCGATTTATGCATACTCCTCGAATCTCTCATCTTCAGGCAGTCGAACGCATCCTCAGGTATTTGAGGACTGCTCCTGGACAAGGACTCAAGTATAATCCATCCTCCTCTCTATCTCTCATCGCTTACCCTGATGCGGACTATGCGGGCTCGTTGGATGATCGACGGTCCACTACTGGTTTATGCACCTACTTTGGAGGAAACATTATTACGTGGAGTAGTAAGAAGCGGTTTGTTGTTGCTCGCTCATCTGCTGAAGCTGAGTACCATGAAATGGTGGTTGTTGTATCAGAACTTACCTGACTTGAGAGTCTTTTTAGGGATTTGGGAGTTAAATTATCCTCACTGGCAACACTATTCTGCGACAGTCAGGCTGCCATTCATACTACTACGAATCCAGTATTCTATGAGCGAACAAAACACATTGAAGTTGATTGTCACTTCGTTCGAGAGAAGGTTTAGTTAAAGAAACTAGAATTAGAGCATGTTCCTGCTTCTGGGCAAGTTGCAAATATTCTTACCAAGGCTCTACCACGACCATTATATCATCAGTTTCTATCCAAGTTTGGTGCCTACGACTTGTACGCTCCAGCTTGCGGGAGAGTGTTAGAAAAGCCTTGTATTTAGGCTCATGTATTTAGGCCCATTAGTTTTGTTTTTATCTCACATCTTTAGTTTGGGATTCTTCTCCTCTTTTTCTTCCTATATATATGTGTATTCTCTCCATTTGTATCGACAATTTGCGGATTAATAAAATTCTGAAGTTCCACTTTCTACATGAACAAATTGAGAATATATCTTCAATAGCTTTAGAAAATATTCAAGGAAAAAATTATCTAATTTATCAAATGATCTAACAGCCAAACTAAGGATAGTTCACAAGGTGACAACTACTAAATAATATCATTGACGAATCACAATGCAAAACCTTATTACGGTGAATAAATCTGAGTGATGTTAAAATAATTTTCCCTTTTCATATTGAAGAGTGAAAATTCAATCGCCACAGAAATATCAATGTTTAAATGGAAATAAAGAACATGAAAAGAAAGAACAGATATCATATTAGCAAAAGGAGAGATTGTTGGAAATTGTAATACCAATGAATTTGAGGGTTCATTCCAAGCCCAATCATCATCATATTTCTCGCGGTATTGCCCTTCAGAAATTTTATGGCTTGAACCTTTGAAAATCTTGCTCAGCCAACCCATACTATCACACTATTTTCATATGAAAAAGAGAAGTTTTCCTGTAGAGGGGAAAAATAACAATATTTAATATCAAAAAGCGAACATTTTCAACGATTTCAAAATAGAGTTGCAAACAAGATACATGAAATAGATAGCAGTCAACATCATAAACAGCAACGTTCAAAATCAAGTTAGCAATTTTTAAATTTTAAAACTTCTAGATAACATATGATAGAAATCAAGGCTTTACTATAGGAATATTGAAATGGAGATAATCAAATGATTTGATGTTAAGAGAGTTTATGCACATTTTTCTTAGAAAGTTTAAGCGGCTGAACGCAATGTGTTGGAATTGAAATATTGATTAAAAACATCAAAAAACTTTGTAAACATTTTTTAATTACATTAGTGTAACTAATAGTTCAGTAATATTCTCCGCGAGGAAAGTTTTCAACCTCACTAAAACAAAAGACATTCATTTTAACATGCGCTCTTCTTTACTGCAAGGGTAAAAGCTTCTTAATCAACACATTGGCAGTCCTTGCGAGGAACAAAGAGTTAGTGTCAATTTGTTATTGTTGGGTATTGTATCCACAATGTACCTGATTTGAAAAAGCCCCTGGACCAGCTAAGGTGAATTGACATTGTATTTGATCATTTGTTTTCAAGTTGTGCTTGCAGTTATTCCACGCTAAGTACACACCAATGTCAGGGTGCAGTGGGTCAATATACACGGGTCTGCGCAACGTAATCCCTCGTTGAGCAGATCAGTGTGTTGGTCTACGTGTACTCTCTCTATTGGAGTGTACTTACTTTCAAGTACAGGGCTGAGAAAGATCAAGAGCAGACAAGGAGCAAGGATGGGCCAAAGAGCTGCTCACGGGTGGAAAGACGAAAAATCGTCTAAGTAGAAATCATCGAGAATCACTAAGTGATTCTCGCCGATTCGACTAGTATTCTCGCCGAATCGTCGAGAATCACTCGCTGATTCTTGTCGATTGCAGCCGGCTGTCTCAACGCCGTCTTGATTTCTACTTAAGGCAGAATCGTCGAGAATCACTAGTGGATTCTCGCCGAATCGATGAGAATGACTTTGCATTCTCGCCGATCCGTCGAGAATGAATATTGATTGTTGCCGATTCTCTCCGGATGGCTAGATCTTCAGCCAGAATTCTGCCAAGTAGAATTCGGCGAGAATCATAAGTGATTCTCGCCGATTCGTCGAGAATCACCAATGATTCTCGCCGAATTTGCCTTAGACGAATTTCTGCTGCTCGTTGGACCGGTCCAAATATTCAGGCACTGTTTTGAACCGGACTTAGGGTTTCTACTGGTGGGGCCCACAACGGTCATATTGGATTAATCTACAGTATAAATACTATCCTAAGTTGAACGAAACAGGCAGCGAAGAAAAAGAAAACGCACGGCCGCCGACTTGACCTAGCGGATCGCAGATCGTCGTCCGCCGTCGTCGCCGCTCGTGAAGGTGGTCGCCGCCGCTGATCGTGGATTCTTTCTGATCTCCCGGCGACAGAAGCTTAGTCAAGCAACGCGTCTCACGTGTCCTTCTTGAGATCCTTTGTCTCTTGGTTTGTAGATCGGGAATACCTTCCCTTTCCGAATCGATCGAGACGATTGATCCAAGGAAGACCGTTGGTAGACCTTGCTAGCATAACTACGAAGGTTGGATCTCTAAAGCTCAGCCGCCGCACTTCTTGCCGCCGCCGATCCCGAACGCCAAGCCGCCGCTCTTCTTGCCGCCGCCGGTTTCGTGGAGATTCATTCTAAGTGAGAGCTAAGGTCGTGGACTCTTCGTCTTCGTCAAGAACGCGTCATCGAACAAAGAGGGACACCTAGCCTCCATAAGAAATTTGTATATTTTATACATTCCATTTTATTTTTGTTGTAAAGGAACGTAGGTTCCTCGTTGTAAGGGTTGGGTGCAACCCGTGGTGGAGGAGTGGTGACTCCTTCGTTTGGAAGGGTTCCTTCCGTTAGTGTGTGGATTGGATTTCAATCCGGTTGGTGAAGTGACCGAGTCGTCCCTTGTTGGGAGATAGGTCGAAGGGGGAAAGTGGACGTACCCAAATCGGGGAACCACTATAAATTGTCTGTGTCTTTCTGTGCTGTGTTGTTTTGTTTATTTGTGCAGGTATAGTTTTAATTCCGCAAAAATGCTGGAAGACACCTATTCCCCCCCCCCCCATAGGTGAAGGTAGTTGACACTATGTGGACTTTCAAGTGGTATCAGAGGGAGGTTACTCAACAATAAGGTTAACACCTTGAGTAAGATCCTGCCTCTAGTGTCAACTAAAAGACGAGACTCAAGCATGGAGCTGGAATTTGATGTCCCTCCTCTGAGACTCTCTGCTTGCACAACAGAGTATTACCCCATCTGGAAGATGAGAGTTATGTTTCATCTGGAGGCCATCGACCCTCGGGCATCACTCATCTTGGAAGAGGGTCCCTTCATTCCCATGAAGGCTTCCGGTTCAGGAAAGGATATCCAAATCCCCAAGAGTCCCGAAGAGATGTCTGAGACCGAGCTCTCACTGTTCAACTTGGACAAGTTAATACGTCAGATCATCACTGACGTATGGTCTGGTGTATCTCGTTCAAGAGTGGACAAGTGTAGGACGGCCAAGTCCATGTGGCAAACCATCTCAGACCTCATGGAGGGATCAGAGAAAGCAGGGATCAGTTGTCAACAAGAGGATGAAGCCTATGTGGGGGTCCTCATTTCTGAAGATGAAGGGCATGATAAATCTGTCAGTATCAGGGCTCCTGTGTCCTTGTCAGAGACTGAAGAAGAAGCTGAGGAAAGCAGTTCTAATGAAGCTGACTCAACAGTCTCTGCCGATCTTGACGGTAACCCTGAACAGCAAAGCCAGAAGCAGGTAACTTCTTCCTCATGCCCCTCTCCTCTTGAAGTTCCTGAAGACAGGAATAGTTCAGAGGATAGTCCTTCCAGTGATGCAAGGGATATAGATAGCTTCAATCAAAAGATTGAAAATCTTGATTCCCTTGAGAGTGCCCTTCAGACGAGCAACTTACTTGTAGAGGAACAAGCTAAGGAGATTGCTCAGCTGAAGATCTTGATGAATCTCCAACTAGAATTCATCAAGGTAAAGGACTCAAAGATCTCGGATCTAGAGAGTCGTCTAGAGACCGAGATGAGGATAGTTTCTAACTTTTCCAAGATAGATGCTATCAAGAGAAAAGCAAAAAATGGGTGGATCTCCCAAATTATTAATTCATGGAGAAATGGGGAAACTGTGTTCAGACCCCCCCACCCCGAGTAGGAAGGGCACTCATCATGCTTTCAGGTATGACCACAGAAATAACGTTGGTCACTGCAAGAATGATCAGCCCTCAGGTGGAAATACCCACAGTGTCAGAGCTGTCATGGCTACTCATGAGAGAATACCCAAGGCTCATTCTGAACCCTTTGTATTCTCAGCCTCAGCCCCAACTCATCATGAATATGCAGGAACCAGCTCTCACTGCAGTACTTTCCACCCTAGGACACAGGAAAGGGGGGACAGGAAACATGTGGTAAGTACCCATGGGGCCTCTGGAAGTGTGCTGACTGAAAGGAAGGCACCACCTCCCAGGCCTCATGACACTCACCACATCTCTATCCACCCTCCCACGTGTCACGGTGGAAAAGGCAAATTTGTGAGCAGAACCTGCCCTGTCCCGTTTAGACCCAAGATTCCGACTACCTCAGTCAGTAGATCAGGTCAGAAACGGCGATACAACATTTATGAGTGTTGGTGCTGTGGCAAGGTGGGTCACTTTGCCGTAGATTGTTGGCACAATTCCTCTATGCCAAGGGCAAGGGTATGTCCACTTCCTCTGGGCAGAGTTAGCCTTCCTGACAGGATTCCTGTAGGAAGGCATTCAAGATTTTATGCTGACAAGAACCTAGGACCCAATACATATTGGGTTCTTAAGGAAAGATAATTCTTTTTTGTAGGATAGTCTAGGTACTCATGTACATGATGGGACCTAGACAAGAGATGTTCCAGGCTTTCCATGGAACAAGATTAAGGGAAAAGAGATAACGCTAACTACGGTGCAAGGCTTGAACAGCTAAGTTTAGATGAGACTGCTAAAGGTGCAACTCCCAAGTACGTCAAGGTTTCCACCTCGACGTCAGCTGGAGAAGTTGACGAGCAGGATGGAGAAACTCTTCCGGAAGAAGGAGAAGCCCGAGAAGATGTCAGAGCTCCAGATGCCAGACTCCTAGAGCTCCGACACGTGAGGGATCATCCTAGAGAACAGATCATCGGAGATCCTCGTGACGGTGTCAGAACTCGAAGAGGAAGCAGGGATGATAGGAAAAGCATTTCCGGGACGTGTCAATTCCTCGGAAGAAGGCTTATCTCATGGAACAGTAAGAAGCGGAATTGTGTCGCAACCTCCACAGCTGAATCTGAGTACATCTCAGCAGGCAGTTGTTGCGCACAACTTCTATGGATCAGAAATCAGCTCAAATATTATGACTTGCAGTTCAGCGAAGTTCCGATGTATTGCGACTCCTCAAGCGCAATAGCAATTGCGAACAATCCTGTGTCGCACAGCAGGACGAAGCATATTGAAGTGCGTTACCACTTCATTCGGAAGCATGTGGAAAACAAGGACATTTCTCTCTGCTATGTCCCCACGGATAAGTAGATTGCAGATATTTTTACAAAGCCCCTAGACGAGGCCAAGTTCAGTCTCTTCAAAACTGAACTGGGGATGCTAAACTATGAGGAATGAAGACTACATAAGCTCCAGGCTCGTGCATCTAGGGGGAGCATCCGCAAGAAACTCAAGTGTAAGCTCAAATGCAAGAACTGAGGGGGAGCATTGTGGCAAGTGCTAAAGTCCCAGATTTGTAGAAGCCAAAAAGGGGGAGATTGCCCTCTCGGCTAAGGTGCTAAGGGCTAAGGTGCTCTCGCAAAGTATGCTCCAAATGCTCTAAAGATAATGGTATGGAAATTCTTTCTCAACTGATTATTCAGTTTATGTTTTTCTTCCATCCGTTATATTCACCTTAGCTTGTAGGGTTTAGGCTTCTTCAAATAGGGGGAGATTGTTGGGTATTGTATCCACAATGTACCTGATTTGAAGAAGCCTCTGGACCAGCTAAGGTGAATTGACATTGTATTTGATCATTTGTTTTCAAGTTGTGCTTGCAGTTATTCCACGCTAAGGACACACCAATGTCAGGGTGCAGTGGGTCAATATACATGGGTCTGCGCAACGTAATCCCTCGTTGAGCAGATCAGTGTATTGGCCTACGTGTACTCTCTCTATTGGAGTGTACTTACTTTCAAGTACAGGGCTGAGAAAGATCAAGAGCAGACAAGGAGCAAGGATGGGCCAAAGAGCTGCTCACGGGTGGAAAGACGAAAAATTGTCTAAGTAGAAATCGTCGAGAATCACTAGTGATTCTCGCCGATTCGTCGAGAATCACTCGCTGATTCTTGTCGATTGCAGCCGGCTGTCTCAACGCCGTCTTGATTTCTGCTTAAGGCAGAATCGTCGAGAATCACTAGTTGATTCTCGCCGAATCGACGAGAATGACTTTGCATTCTCGCCGATCCGTTGAGAATGAATATTGATTCTTGCTGATTCTCTCCGGATGGCTAGATCTTCAGCCAGAATTCTGCCAAGTAGAATTCGGCGAGAATCATAAGTGATTCTCGCCGATTCGTCGAGAATCACCAATGATTCTCGCCGAATTTGCCTTAGGCGAATTTCTGCTGCTCGCTGGAACGGTTCAAATATTCAGGCGCTGTTTTGAACCGGACTTAGGGTTTCTACTGGTGGGGCCCACAACGGTCATATTGGATTAATCTACAGTATAAATACTATCCTAAGTTGAACGAAACAGGCAGCGAAGAAAAAGAAAACGCACGGCCGCCGACTTGACCTAGCGGATCGCAGATCGTCGTCCGTCGCCGTCGCCGCTCGTGAAGGTGGTCGCCGCCGCTGATCGTGGATTCTTCCTGATCTCCCGGCGACAGAAGCTTAGTCAAGCAACGCGTCTCACGTGTCCTTCTGGAGATCCTTTGTCTCTTGGTTTGTAGATCGGGAATACCTTCCCTTTCCGAATCGATCGAGACGATTGATCCAAGGAAGACCGTTGGTAGATCTTGCTAGCATAGCTACGAAGGTTGGATCTCTAAAGCTCAGCCTCCGCACTTCTTGCCGCCGCCGATCCCGAACGCCAAGCCGCCGCTCTTCTTGCCGCCGCCGGTTTCGTGGAGATTCATTCTAAGTGAGAGCTAAGGTCGTGGACTCTTCGTCTTCGTCAAGAACGCGTCATCGAACGAAGAGGGACACCTAGCCTCCATAAGAAATTTGTATACTTTATACATTCCATTTTATTTTTGTTGTAAAGGAACGTAGGTTCCTCGTTGTAAGGGTTGGGTGCAACCCGTGGTGGAGTGGTGACTCCTTCGTTTGGAAGGGTTCCTTCCGTTAGTGTGTGGATTGGATTTCAATCCGGTTGGTAAAGTGACCGAGTCGTCCCTTGTTGGGAGATAGGTCGAAGGGGGAAAGTGGACGTACCCAAATCGGGGAACCACTATAAATTGTCTGTCTTTCTGTGCTGTGTTGTTTTGTTTATTTGTGCAGGTATAGTTTTAATTCCGCAAAAACGCTGGAAGACACCTATTCCCCCCCCCCCTAGGTGAAGGTAGTTGGCACTAGGTGGACTTTCAGTTATGGATTCATTTACACTTGTATTGTTATGGTACTTTTAAACCATCTTAGACGAGCTTCTCGCATCTTCTCTGCAATTGGTGCTACTCCTGTCTTATTGGTGCTACTCCTATCAGAGATAAGACAGGAGTAGCACCAATTGTAGAGAAGATGCAAGAAGCTTGTCTAAGATGTTTGGACATGTACAACGGAGACCATTAGAGGCACCTGTTAGGCGTAGTGAGAGTCTAGTCACTAAGCATGTTAAACAAGGGAGGGGTAGACCAATAAAGACTTGGAATGAAACTGTAAGGAAAGACATGATGTACTTTGACATTACTGAGATTATGACAAAAGATAGGGTATAATGGCAACAAAGGATCCATATAGCCGACCCCACTATAGTGTGATAAGTACTTACACTGTAAGTACTTATGAAATTTTATCTGTTTTTTAACAGAATAACAGTTTTGCGCTTTTCTCTTTTTTGAAGTTGTGCTTAAGTGGATCTTTGGTTGGAATGTAAACAAACAAAAATTGACTCTGAACTTGAATAGATCTAGCAGCTCTGTTTTTCATGCTCTCCACCTTCACCACGGTAAACTACATTAAGTAAGTTGTTATGGGTCTACTCGGATGTTGTCGATGTTGGAGTTACCATGGTGATCTAGAAGTGGTCAAACATGTAATCTCACTGCCAACGCGATATGAGCCTGCAGGGTCGCACATAAGAGCAGTGGAGAAGTTGGAAGATTGACTATGTTGGTAAAGGTTACCAATCACCATAAAGTATGGGGTCCGGCAATCGTTGCCAAGAAAGTTCATTGAGAGTGGTTCGTCGAGAGTCGTCGAGTTTGACTCGACGACTAAGACTGTTTCGACGAGAGTCGTCGAGTTTGACTCGACGACTAAGGTTGTTTCGGCGAGAGTCGTCGAGTATGACTCGACGACTGTGGCTGGGTCGACGAATATCGTCGACCGCCGTTCGACGATTGTCGTCGAACGCGGCTCGACGATTGTCGTCGAACGCCGCTCGACGATTGTCGTCGACCGCGGCTCGACGATTATCGTCGACCGCCGCTCGACGATTGTCGTCAAACGCCGCTCGGCGATTGTCGTCAAACGCGGGTCGACGAATGTCGTCGACCGTCGTTCGACGAATATCGTCGATCTCCGTTCGACGATTGTCGTCGATCGCCGTTCGACGATTGTCGTCGATCGCCGTTCGACGATTGTCGTCGACCGTCGATCGACGAGAATCGTCGAGAGCAGTCGAGTATGACTCGACGACTAAGGCTGATTCGTCGAGAGTTGTCCTTGATTCTCGTCGATTCTGGATCTGATTCTCGCCGAACCTGGAACTCATTCTCAACGAATGATTCTGTGACCCTATACTGTGTGGTCTGCGGATAGCGATACTTTTAGGTCTGTTTATACTTTTAGTATAAATAGGGACTTAGGGTTTTGCGAACATGATGCGTTTTTGCGGCCGAATAGAACCCGACGGAAAGAGATCTGTTGTTCTACCGATTCGCAGAATCCCGAATCCCGCCGGCCGGAAGCATTCCGCCGCCGCATTCGCTCCGCCGACCTCCTCCTCTCCGACGATAGTCGCCGGTGTTGCGCTTCCTGGAGCGGGCCTAGCAGTCCGTGGAAGTGTAAGGTGCAGTCGATCTCTTTTCGATCATCCGTGTGACGGAGGTTTGGAGTTCTCCCGCTCGTGTGGATTTCTACAGAGACGTAGATATTATTCTACGTGGAACTCACCACCGACAAGGAATCTCATTTGGAGCATCTTCGTTGAGTTGTGACTCAACGCCATCAAGGTAATTTTTGCCTAATTTTGTTAACTTCTTGATTCAACATTCATGGCCCAATCCAATCTCTTTTGGGTTGTTCTAGATTTTATTACTTCCGTTGCATGCACAAGTGTTGTGTCAACCTTATAGAGAAACCCAACAGTGGTATCAGAGAGAGGTTCGGTCATGTTTGTTGTATTGGAAGTTAGGTTATTCCAGTACGTGTAAACCTAGGGATTTAGAAGTGTTCTAAATGTCTAGATTTAATCTTGGCACCCCGCCGGAAACGTCTGGAATCTTGTAGTAATTTCTAATCGTTAGGAATTACTGTCTCCTTAGCAGTAACCATCCCTCGATTTTGTTTTGGATTTTGAATCCAACAAGGAGAGATGAGCTTGTCTACTGTTTTAAGTTGAGTTGTCTTTGTCCCTTGTCCAATGCATGTAAACCTGAAGATTTGGAAGTGTCCAGATGTTCAGATTTATCCATTTTCTTCTATCAAATGTTGATAGTGTTCCGTTGTGCACATAAGGGATGCATGGGGATTTTAGTGAAGTGTTTTTCTTTGGATGTGCACGTTGATCAAATGTTGATCATGGTTAATTGTTGACCTATTATCAAAAATTCCCTTCATCAAATATTAAGTGTTCGGATGCCTTCTGATGGATGACACTCTTCCTGCCTCGATCGATGAAGTGTGGGTTTGTCAAAGCAAGGTGCATTAATCTATCTTGGTAAGGGTGCGAGCGGATAATTGTGATATCCCACTGTCGACATCGGGTCAAGCTTAACTAGGTGACCTCAAAGGTTGAGTGCCTAGAGGCATAGGGTTGGCATGCACCATATGATGGATGCGAATAAGGAGTTATTCACCAACCATACAAGAATTGCATGAGGATGCAATTGGCAAGCGTTGCCTACCTAAATAACCACATTGTGAGAGGAAAGCCAAAGCTGACTCATTGTGTTGGTGAAATACGGATCTTGTCCACTAAGAGAGTAGCTCGCATGAACTCTCCGAATTGATAGTGGGGGCTATTATTTCGAATAAAATAGTGGGAGTTTTAGTTGAAGTCCAAACTAAGAAAAATAATTATATTTTGAAATTTTAGTACTGATTTTATTCTGCATAAATTCTTGTAGAATTCCATGGCAAGTGGTTCGCACTCCACTCTGTCTCTGAGAGCCATCCTTGAGAAAAATAAGCTCAGTGGGATTAATTATATGGACTGGTATAGGAACCTGAGAATTGTTCTCAGGCAAGAGCGAAAACTCTACGTCTTGGAAGAAGAAGCCCCCGAGGTGCCGACCGGGAATTCTTCCCGTGCTAATAAGGATGCTTACAAGAAGTATACTGATGACGTCTTGGACGTCGAATGTCTTATGCTTGCCACCATGAACTCTGAGCTTCAGAAGCAACATGAGAACATGGGGTGCAAGGAGATTGACGAGCATCTCAAGAAAATGTTTCAAGGGCAAGCTCGTCAAGAGAGGTTTGACGTCACCAAAGCGTTGTTTCAGTGCAAGATGGGAGTTCGAGACTCAGTAGGGACTCACGTACTCAAGATGATTGGGTATATAGAGAACCTTGAAAGACTGGGTTTTCCTCTGGGAAAAGAGTTGGCCACAGATCTGATCCTGCAATCGTTGCCGGACAGTTACGAGCAGTTTGTCTTGAACTACAACATGAATGAGATAGACAAGACACTGCCCGAGCTCCTAGGCATGTTGAGAACTACCGAGATCAATATGAAGAAGGCCAAGCCTGCCAGCCCCATACTGATGGTGCATAAGGGCAAGGGCAAGGCCAAGGGCTTCAAGAAGACGAAGGTGGGACCTAAGTCACATCTTGAGCCCAAGTCTTCTGCACTGATGAAGAAGAAGAGCACGGTGAAGGAGGGGAAATGCCACCACTGTGGCAAGGCTGTTCATTAGAGGAGGAACTGTCCTTCGTACATTGAGGGTCTGCAGAAAATGAAGGGAGGTATGACTTCTGCTTCAAGTATTTACGTTATAGAGATAAACCTTTCTGCTCCTTCACCTTGGGTATTGGATACCGGATGTGGTTCTCACATTTGTACAAATGTGCAGGAACTGGGAACGAGAAGATTGCTGAGTAAAGGGGAGGTGGACCTTCGTGTCGGCAATGGAGCAAGAGTTGTTGCTGTGGCAGTAGGGGTTTACCGTCTTTCTTTGCACAGTGGGCTTGTAATAGAACTAGATAACTGTTATTTTGTTCCGGCAATAACTAGAAACATTATATCCATTTCATGCATGGACATGATTGGATTTTCTTTTATGATTAAGAACAACTGTTGTTCTATATTTAAGAATGATGTTTGTTATGCTGTAGCCCAATTGTTTAATGGTCTTTATGTTTTGAACTTGCACCATCAGATCTATAATGTAGAAAATAATAAAAGACTAAGAACAAATGACTCAAACCCTACATATCTCTAGCATTGTCGTTTGGGCCATATAAACGAGAAGCGCATATCCAAGCTCCATAAAGATGGACTTTTGGACTCATTTGATTATGAATCATTTGAGTGATGTGAATCTTGTTTGTTAGGCAAGATGACTAAGGCCCCTTTCACTGGTTATACTGAGAGGGCTGAGGATCTCTTGGGTGTTGTACATAGTGATGTATGCGGACCCATGAGTTCCATGGCTAGAGGTAGGTATTTCTACTTCGTTACATTTACTGATGATTTCAGTAGATACAGATATGTGTATCTTATGAAGTGCAAATCCGAGACCTTTGAAAAGTTCAAAGAGTTCAAGAATGAAGTAGAAAACCAGTTGGGTAAAAGGGTTAAAGCACTCCGATCTGATCGAGGTGGCGAATACCTGAGTCATGAGTTCCGTGATCATCTGAAAGAGTGTGGTATTGTATCACAGCTCACTCCACCTAGAACACCACAGCATAATGGTGTATCTGAGAGGAGAAATCGTACTTTGTTAGACATGGTACGTTCGATGATGAGTCATGCAGACTTGCCTGTTTCCTTTTGGGGTTTTGCTTTAGAGACTGCAGCAATGACACTGAATCGCGCTCCAACGAAAACGGTTCTGAAGACACCATATGAGATATGGACTGGGAAGCGTCCTAGTATGTCGTTCATTAAAATTTGGGGCTGTGAGGCATATGTGCGACGTCAAATACCTGACAAGCTGGAACCTAAATCGGATAAATGTTATCTGGTGGGATATCCTAAGGAAACGAAAGGGTATTACTTTTACCTACCGTCCGAGGGCAAAGTGTTTGTCGCAAGGACTGGCGTCTTCTTGGAGAAAGAGTTCTTATCAAGAAAGACTGAAAAGGTAGAACTTGAAGAAGTTCAAGAACCACAAGTAGTGAATGAACCGGAATTTGATTCTGAGACAGGACTACAAGATGTTGTAGCTAGAGAACCTGCTCAAGAAACACAAGTCCTACGTAGATCTGGTAGACTGAGGTTTGAGCCTGGAGATATGGATTTCTCATGTCTCAAATAGGTAATGTGTTGCTTATGGATCATAATGATGAACCAGCAACCTACCAAGAGGCTATGAATGGACCGGACTCCGACAAATGGTTTGAGGCTATGAAATCCAAGATGGACTCCATGTATGCAAACCAAGTTTGGAACTTGGTGGAACCACCTAAAGGGGTACGACCCATAGGGTGCAAATGTGTCTTCAAGAAGAAGACCGACATGGATGGGAATGTACAGACATTCAAAGGGCGACTGGTGGCTAAGGGTTTCAAGCAAATTCATGATATTGACTATGATGAGACTTTTTCCCCTGTTGCCATGGTAAAGTTCATAAGGATATTGCTTGTTATTGCTGTGTATTATGACTACGAGATCTGGCAGATTGATGTCAAAACGGCTTTCCTTAATGGAAACCTCCTTGAGGAAGTGTACATGACACAACCCGAGGGTTTTGTATCCCCAAATGAAGCCACTAAAATATGCAAGCTGAATAAGTCCATCTATGGACTGAAACAGACCTCTCGAAGTTGGAATATTCGTTTTAATGAGAAAATCAAAGAGTTTGGTTTCATCAAGAATGAAGATGAGCCTTGTGTTTACAAGCGAATCAGTGGGAGCATTGTTGTCTTCCTGATATTGTATGTAGATGACATACTTTTGATTGGGAATGACATTTCTACCCTGAAAGTTGTTAATAACAACCTAGGGAACTGCTTTTCTATGAAGGACTTGGGTGAAGCGACTTACATACTCGGTATTAAGATCTATAGAGATAGATCGAAAAAGTTGCTGGGTTTGACCCAGAGTACATACATTAAAAAGGTGTTGAAGCGGTTCAACATGTTTGAGTCCAAGAAAGGATTTTTACTCATGTCTCATGGTGTGAATCTCTCTAAGGACCAGTGTCCAAAATCTTGTGAAGATAAGGACAGCATGAAGTTGATTCCATATGCTTCGGCAATTGGATCAATCATGTATGCAATGTTATGTACTCGACCCGATGTCTCTTTTGCTTTGAGCATGACTAGCAGGTATCAGTCAGACCCCGGTGATTGTCACTGGATTGCAGTCAAGAATATCCTGAAGTACTTGAGAAGGACTAAGGATGTGTTCTTGGTGTATGGTGGAGAGGAAGAGCTCGTAAGTGGTTACACGGATGCTAGCTTCCAAACTGATAGAGACGATTCAAAGTCTCAGTCAGGGTTTGTGTTTTGCCTTAATGGAGGAGCTGCGAGCTGGAAGAGTTTCAAGCAAGAGACAGTTGTTGATTCTACAACAGAGGCCGAGTATATCGCTGCGGCTAACGCAGCGAAGGAGGCTGTATGGATTAGAAAATTCATCGGCGAGCTTGATGTAGTTCCTAGCATTGTTGGTCTCGTAGTTCTCTACTATGATAACAATGGTGCAATTGAACAATCTAAGGAACCTAGATCTCATCAGCGCTCCAAGCACATACTTCGGCGGTTACATCTTATTCGTGAGATTGTCGAACGAGGAGATGTGAACATTTGCAGAGTGCCGACTGAGGAGAATATTGCGGATCCACTGACAAAGCCTCTCGCACAGAGAAAGCATGATGGTCATACTAGATCAATGGGTATGCGATACCTAAGTGATCAACTCTAGTGGGAGTCTTGTGGGTTGCATGTAAACGTATATTCTGTTGGCTGTTTATTGTTCATTCATATGATGAATTGTGTACCAAATGTTTCTTTTTACAATTAATGGCAAGTTCTTTTATTGTGATTTTTCTATGTGATAGTTAAATTGTAACATAATAAATACCCTTAGAGTGTTCGCTTCCATAGGACATCAAGTACGTGACTTGAATGTGAGAGCCTATGATTTATTTGAAGCTTCATTCTTAAAAGGTCTCTGGTCGTTGTATCGTCATAGAAACTAAGGGTGATGATGATACCTTAAGACTGGCACGTGCGTTGACTGATGACCAGTTCTCACAGGTCATGATATTGTGATATCAAGTCATCACGTGGGTACTTGTTAACGAACAAGTTGTACTGGACAGACCCACCCTGAGACTACTTTGTGGATTGTTATCTAATCGTGTCACAAGTAGGTCTCTATTGGCAATGGTGTTGTGGTCCTTTGACCTGACGTCGCAGCATTCATCAAGTGAGGAAGAGCGTGCTTTGATGGCATCTAAAGTCTTCCTTGAGAAAGGTTGATGATAAGGGTGGTTGTTGAGTACGTTACGAATCATTTGGATGTTTGTGTGTAAGCAGATATGGAATTTGTCCTCCTATATGACAGGAGTTGCATCCATGGGCCCCTTGATAGAACTGGACTGAGAAATGCATGGTCATGCTTGGTTGAGTCAGTATGTGATATTGGACTCACCATTCTCTGGAAGTCCGTTCTAGATCAAGAAACTTGGATTGAGCTATTATGAGGGTGACACGGTCCATGCCTCTAGTTCTTTCCGGATGTAAGGGACAAAGACAACGCTGGAACATTGGTCATGAAGGCTTATGAGTTATGAACTCTTATTGCTTAGGGAGCAATGATACATTGCTACATGCCGCTCATTGTTTGTGAGGTTTTTGGTTTGATACTTTCAAGATCAAGTGGGAGACTGTTGGAGTTACCATGGTGATCTACAAGTGGTCAAACATGTAATCTCACTGCCAACGCGATATGAGTCTGCAGGGTCGCACATAAGAGCAGTAGAGAAGTTGGAAGATTGACTGTGTTGGTAAAGGTTATCAATCACCATAAAGTATGGGGTCCGGCAATCGTTGCCAAAAAAGTTCATTGAGAGTGGTTCGTCGAGAGTCGTCGAGTTTGACTCGACGACTAAGACTGTTTCGACGAGAGTCGTCGAGTTTGACTCGACGACTAAGGTTGTTTCGGCGAGAGTCGTCGAGTATGACTCGACGACTGTGGCTGGGTCGACGAATATCGTCGACCGCCGTTCGACGATTGTCGTCGAACGCGGCTCGACGATTATCGTCGACCGCCGCTCGACGATTATCGTCGACCGCCGCTCGACAATTGTCGTCAAACGCGGGTCGACGAATGTCGTCGACCGCCGTTCGACGAATATCGTCGATCGCCGTTCGACAATTGTCGTCGACCGCCGATCGACGAGAATCGTCGAGAGCCGTCGAGTATGACTCGACGACTAAGGCTGATTCGTCGAGAGTTATCCTTGATTCTCGTCGATTCTGGATCTGATTCTCGCCGAACCTGGAACTCATTCTCAACGAATGATTCTGTGACCCTATACTGTGTGGTCTGCGGATAGCGATACTTTTAGGTCTGTTTATACTTTTAGTATAAATATGGACTTAGGGTTTTGCGAACATGATGCGTTTTTGCGGCCGAATAGAACCCGACGGAAAGAGATCCGCTGTTCTACCGATTCGCAGAATCCCGAATCCCGCCGGCCGGAAGCGTTCTGCCGCCGCATTCGCTCCGCCGACCTCCTCCTCTCCAACGATAGTCGCCGGTGTTGCGCTTCCTGGAGCGGGCCTAGCAGTCCGTGGAAGTGTAAGGTGCGGTCGATCTCTTTCCGATCATCCGTGTGACGGAGGTTTGGAGTTCTCCCGCTCGTGTGGATTTCTGCAGAGACGTAGATATTATTCTACGTGGAACTCACCACCGACAAGGAATCTCATTTGGAGCATCTTCGTTGAGTTGTGACTCAACGTCATCAAGGTAATTTTTGCCTAATTTTGTTAACTTCTTGATTCAACATTCATGGCCCGATCCAATCTCTTTTGGGTTGTTCTAGATTTTATTACTTCCGCTGCGTGCACAAGTGTTGTGCCAATCTTATAGAGAAACCCAACAGTCGAGGTAGTGGTCGGAGGTGGAGATGACGGAGGCGAAGATACTACGGAGCCCTGACCATAATTGCCTAAGCGGGGCGTGCTCGAGAGAGAGAGAGCTTCCAAGATTTCTTTTAGGGTTTGGGAAAATAGATTTCTTCTTTCATACCAATACAAGACCCATTGGGTCCTTAAATAGAACTTACAACAGACACAACAAAGAAAGAGCTACAAAAGAAATAAAATACGGAAAGGAAATACGACAGACTTGGACATAAACAACAAAATAGGAATGCGACATAAAAGCAATAAAACCCATAATATCGACCCGTAACATTTCTCCCGCCTTACAAAACAAGCTTGTCCTCAAACTCGAGGGAGATCAATAGTATCCCGCGTTATCCGCCGCTCTCATCATCAGAGTCCTCGACATGCAGATAGAAAAGTCGTTTGCACCTGTGGTCGCGAGTGTACTGCTCGTAGCAGTTGAAACATAAGCCCTGCGTGTGTTGTTCCATCATCTCATCCCGAGATAGTTTAAGGACTGGTGGGGCTGGATGGCCCTCGGAACGGCCTTGTTGAATGTCTGTGTCGGTGGGCACATAGACCTCCAGTGCTAGTTTGAGGCGACGGTCACATAGTCTGGTCAGACTGATAGCAGTCACTAAGTCTGGAAGAGCCTCAATTTCAACATCAAGACGCAGGCGTTCGCGAAGTCCGGCAGTGAAGATGGAGACCCGCATCTCTGGGGAATGTGTGACGTGTGCCAGGAGAAGTTGAAACTGGTCCAAATAATCGTCCATGGAGCCCATCTGGCGGAGTGTCGTGAGGGTACCGAGGTGGTTGCTGCGGATTGGAGGGCCAAAATGCAGGTTACAAAATCGTCGTCTCATGTCAAACCCGGTTGATCAGCGAGTAGGCGAGTAGCCTAGAGCAAGGCCGAGTCGAGAAGGTGGAAGGAGGCCAGAGGAAGGCGTTCAGCTGCCGAAGTTTGTTGATGACAAAAGAATTGTTCGCACCTTGTGAGCCGGCCCAAGGAATCTGTTTTCCCATAATAGATGGGGAATTCCAACCGAGTATAGCATGGAGGAATAGAAACTTCAGAGCGTAAGAGGGTGTGCGGTGGCGGCCCATGGAGGATGAGCAGCGGTAGCGGAACTTGATTTTTACTGACGTGATTCATGGGTGGCGTAGTAACAATGGGAAGGTAGACGGTCAGCACATTAAGCCTGGCAGTGATAGTGGTCATGTCGTCCAGATGTCGGATTTCGGTGTCCCGAAAGCGCACTTCCATGGAGGTCATGACAGTCTGCAGTACATCCTGGAGAGCAGCTGTAAAATCTTGTGAGCCCCACATCAGTTGTCTTGCTTGCCGAGAAAAGGAGTGGGTCACTCGACGTCTGGGGTCATCGAAAGTGAATGAATTTGTGTTGTCGTGAATACCGCGTCGTCTCCCAATGATGGCGGCGTAAATTTGATTACTTAATTAATTTAATTAAGAATTAATAAGAAATTAAATTATGAATGCAGAGAATAGGAATGAATTAATTCCTATGTATCCCCACGTGTGAGTACTGGCCAAAACAGGAAGAAGCATTTTTTCCGAGTGTGCTGGTCGTTGTTGGAAGGAGCGCAATCAGCGGTCGATGCTGGACGCGGCATGGTCGTCAATGAGCGGGAACGCTGATGGCCAAAACAGAAAGGAGTGACGCGTGAGCTTGTCGTTGCTAGAAGAAGCGCAATCAGCGGCGATGCTGGACGTGGCACGGTCGTCGCTGAGCGGAAATGTCGATGGCGACGGAAGGAGCGTCATACACGCCAAAAACACCGCCAAACTGAGATATGGCGTCTATCGGGGTTGTTGACTGGCTTCACGCGACTGGAGAAAGTCGCGAACCACGGCCGCTGCGAGGATGTGTGATGATGTTCGACAATGCGTGACGATGGGGTTGATGTGGTGTTGTCATGGATCGCAGCGTGCGATGTCGGCGGAAGAAGAGTGCGGAAAAGGCCTCGATAATGTGGATTGTGGTGGGCAGGTCGACGAAGTAGTGGAGGAAAGCGGAAAAGACGACCCAAGGAGCGATTGGTAGGTTGGAGGATTTTTCGACTGAGGGGGAAATGACGTCGGCGGAAGAGGACCGGTCCCTATGATACCAAGTTGTTATGTGTCTACTCGGATGTTGTCGGAGTGGTCGGAGGTGAAGATGACGGAGGCAGAGATACTACGAAGCCTTGACAGAGGCTGCCTATGAGGGGCATGCTCAAGAGAGAGTTTCCAAGATCTAATTTAGGGTTTGGAAAAATAGATTTCTTCTTTCATACCAATACAAGACTCATTGGATCTTTTAAATAGAACTTACAACATACACAAAAAGGAAAGAGCTAGAAATAAAATAAAATACGCTAAAGGAAATACAACAGACATAGACATAAACGGAGAAATAGGAATGCACATGAAAGCAATAATGCCCATAATATCGACTTGTAACATAAGCCTTTAAGCAAGATAAGTATCAAACTCATTGGGGATAAGAATGTTAAAATGTACTAGACCCCCCCCCCCCCCCTTTAGACTACGGTGGTAAGAAAACAAGGGCCTGTATACCATTGCTTAAGCTTGACTTTGTTGAAGCCAAAGACCTGACTTCACCTAGAGTTCAGATCTAGAGTTGCAACTCACACCTACTCTTCCTGAATTCCTTCCTGGACGAGAGTCTCGAAAACTAGAAACAGACCGAGGGCTTCAGCTCGGAGGTCCCACTTCTTACCCGGAAGAACTAGAAATTCTTCCCCTCACTAGCCAATGCTGAGCTAGGTGCCTTAGTGGAAGAAGAAGGGGTCAACAACCTTCTTCCAGACACCTTATCGGTCTATTTATAGGCCTCTGAGTTTGACCTGCCAATAACCAAACTAAACCGACCTGAAATTACCAAAATACCCTGGGTTGGGTCTGTCAACAGCCAAACTCCGCTGGTCTGAAGGGTAATATGCAGACCACCAAGGGCAAAAGAGTAAAATCACCTGGGGATAAAAAGGTAAAAATCGCCTTCCAATTGGACCGGCGCTCGACCAATCGTCGAACCGGCGCTCAACGAGAACGACGTCTCGCGGGCAAGAGCTCCTCCCCCTTCTGCCTCATTTTGCCTCGCAAGTAACCCGTCTCGCCTACTCCTCTGTCGCCTTGCGAGTGGCCCTCTCCATGGGTCCCTCTCGCCTTGCGAGTGGCCCGCTCAACGAGTCCCTCTCGCCTTGCGAGTGGCCCGCTCCACGGGTCCCTCTCGCCTAGCGAGTGGCCCTCTCCATGAGTCCCTCTCGCCTTGTGAGTGGCCCGCTCCACGGGTCCCTCTCGCCTAGCGAGTGGCCCTCTCCATGAGTCCCTCTCGCCTACTCTTCTCTTTTCCTTGAGCCTTCGGCTCCCGCGGGCCCGAGGTTGTACACAATCCCCGCTCTTTCCGAGGTTGCCTCAAGCTCGAAAAGAAAGTCCAACCGAGGCTCGCGTCATTAAAGTTCATTTATGAGGGAATCTGTGGCGGGGCCCTCTACCGGAACCTATAAATATATGTTACCTACCCCGCGTAGAGAGTGCCCCCCTCTCTCACCTCTTCCTTCCTCCGCTCCATCACAGTCATGTCTCATAGCCGGAGTTTTCGCGAACGTCTCGCGATGGTGCGCAAACAAAACAAGGCCAACATGGCCGCTCTGGCCCCGGCTTTGGTTCGCACCCCTTCTCCCTTAGCGTCGTCGTCTTGCCCGAAGAAAGTAAAGACCGATGGCCCCCCCTTCTCGGTCGAGAAGCCCACTCCCGCCTTTTTGGAAATTCATACCCCCCCTCCCGCGTCTCCTAAAGAGAGGTGAATTTTTGCTTTTGCCCCTATTTTTCCTTTACTCATCTTATTTACTCGCTTCATGCTTCACCAGGGAGATCTCGCACATCATCACCAACCAATAAATCCGTTGGATAATACTGTCATCCACCACCAAGACTCCTACTCGCCTCAGCAATCCACACCCTCGGCTGCAAAGAATGATCCTTCACAACTTGCTGGGACGTCTCGCCACCCCGGTGAGCGAACTAGGCTGCCGACCGGTGAATTTTTGCTTTTGCCCCTATTTTTCCTTTACTCATCTTATTTACTCTCCTCCCCTTACCTGGGTTATTTGAGGATATTGCGCTAAACTTTTCATATGATATCTGGCTTGCTCCTGCGCAGGTGTCCAGGTCGGCTCGGCGGAGGAGGAATCCTCTGAGCAGCCCCCCCCCCCCCCTCTCGCCTCCCCCTCGCCCAGATGAGATAGAAGACTATCTAAGCGATCCAATGGATCCGGTGGGGATGAAGCGTAGGACGGTCGAGATGTTCCGAAAGCACATACGCATTATCCGCGAGATGGAAGTAGACAAGCAGGCTGCCGACCGGCGCATTGACTGGCTGGAAATCGAGTGCGCTCGCCTCTCCTCCGAAGTTGAAGCCAACGTCAAGATAAACGAGACCGACCCCCAGGCCATCATAAATGAGGTCGACCAGCAACTCGTCCTCGCGCGCCGTGGTCTAGATGTCGTTCGCACCTTTCACGTTCCTGGGCGGCCCCCATGTGTGAGGTCTCCCAAGGGAGGGCACTGGAAGTGGCACAAGAACTGAAGACTGTCTATTCCGTCTCGCCTACTTATTAGTCTCGCTTACTTGTACTTCGTAACTGTTATTTGCATTAGTCGTCGATCTCGCCTATCGAACTATAATTGATTATTTATGTCCTGCGACTGTGACGTCCGCCTTGCGCGGAACAAACTTATAGATAATGCTACTGTTGATTTCTCTTCCTGCAGGGTTTAGCCGATTATAGCTATGTTCAATTGATTGATTTTTCCTTTATATTTTTATTATTATTATTTTTTTCTTTTTCCTTTTGCTCTGTCTTGTTGAACAAGCCCTCACTAGGTAACGTGATCCGAGGTCAGGAGAGAGAATCGTAAGACGTCGGCCGACCTTTCAACTTCTCCTATGCTTTTCCCGCCCATTTTCTCATTCACTTACCATATCTGCTATAAATATCCCCACCCCCAGATCAGAATGACACTCGCGCTCTTACCCCTGCCGCGTCCCAGATCTTGCTCTCTTGCTTCCTCTGTCTCGCTTCTAGCTCTAGCCTTTCCTTCTTCTTGCTTCTTGCTTTGACCGTCTCGCAGATAATGGGAAAGAAGAAGGCTGAAGAGGGTGAGGGGTGCAGTCGGTGCGAAAGAAAATTCGCGGACCACGACTTCCCCCCCGGCAGGATCTCTGAAGAGGACTACAACCTCTTCGCCCGCGAGTTCTTGGTGGAGGGATTCGAATTGCGGCCCCCAAAGGTCGGCGAGGCGATCAACACCTTTTACCCTGGCGAGCTCGTCTTCCCCGTCTCGCACTTTGAAGCGGGGCTGAGACTTCCCCTCTGGTCGGAGGTTAAACAGGTCCTGAAGTATTTTGGAGCAGTCCCCGCGCAACTAAATATGAACGCCATCTCAGTTTTAGTTGCTTTCGCCAGCTACATGCAACGGGAGCGCATCGAATTAAGCTTGACAGTCTTCTGCAAGCTGTTCATCTACCACGCCAACCATGATGGCGTCTCCTACTTCACCGGGCAAGGCCTCAAGGTATGCGAGACGTCTAACAAAAATCATCACTGGCTTACCCGCTTCGTCTTCATTCGCGGGAATCTGGGGGGCGTCCCGCTCGCGCCCGTGTCGCCTGCCGAGATGTTCTACGTGTCTCCCCAGGTTGGCGGCACGGATAAGCTCCTCTACGACTTCTTTGTTGGAAAGAACTTCGAAGTCCATTTCCTGAGATGGGGCCTCGACTCGCTCCTTCCTGTGCTCCCTGGCGAAGGTACGCTCGCACTCTTTGGCTTCGCGCTTGTTAGTCCATCTCGCCTTCTAACCGTCAAGTTGTTTGTTTAGGGGAGAGGAATGTCCCAATCCACCCCCCTTACAAGAGCAGCGAGAAGCCGTCCAAGGGTCTCTCCCTCGCCAGCATGGCGGCCGAGGCGGCGAAAGAATCACTGGCTCCTGCCTTCAAGAAGAGGCCCGCAGATGATATCGCTCCCTCTCGGCCCAGCCCCAAGAAAAAGGTTAAGAAAGTTGTGACGTTCCCTAAAGGGAAAAAAGAGAAGGCCCGGAAAGAAAAAAAAGGAGATGTCGGGATCCTTGAGCCCCATCTCCATAGGAGAATCACAATCTCCTCGATCGCCTCCTCGACAAGCCGTCTCGCCTACCCGCGAGACGGCACTACTCGACCAGCCTGCCAGCAATTTGATTCAACCAACCGGATCTCCATCTCGCGAAGCCGCTTCCTCCAGTCGCCCAGCCCCCTCCTCTCATCAAAATTTCAACATAGGCCCCGTGGTACAAGATGTCGTTGGCGACCCAGTTCTGCTGTGGGAGAAGGGCGCGAACCGGGTATCGGTCTCCACCCTTCTTCCTTCATGGAAGGAGCAGGACCCACCCACTAGTCATGCTTTCTCCTTGGGCTATGGCCTTTATGGTGGTCCAGAGGCAGATTCCGTCGAGAAGGAATCCTCGCGAGACCTTGTTCTGAAGACCTCTCACGCCCAGCTGCGCACCCTGGAGCTCTCGCACCGCCTCTCGCGCCGCCTGGTTTTCAACAATAAGAAATGGAAGGACGCTGAGGCGGGCCTAGCGGCGGAGCGCGAGAAGTCGGACGATCTCGAAAAGAGGCTGGCCGTTGCTGAAACCCTTCTCGCAAAGGCCCAGGGTGGTGTGGTAAGCCTTAATCTTACCCTTGGTCAGTTTCTCTCGCGTGTGTTCCTTGCTAACTGATGAGAGTCCCGCAGGATGCCGAGATGGCGGAGCGAATGCGCTTGCGCATAGAGGTCCTGGAGGAGGAGAACAAAGATTTGAAGGCCCAGAACGCCCACCTTCGGGGCAGTGCTCTGTCGTCCTCTCGCACAGGACCCCTCCAGGCTCCTCCGCCTCATTATTCTTATGAAGAGGTCGAAGAGCTCTGCCGAGACGCCAACATCAAGACGGCCGAGCTCGTTCTTAAAATGATAAAGGAGCTGGGGGGTCGTCAAAGAAGACTCTGAAACTGTCACCGCTCGCGATCTCGTGCCACACCTCTACGGCGAGGAGGGCGAGGATTCATCTTCCAGCGAGGAAGAGTGAAGAAACGCTGGCGGGATCTGGGGCTCCTCCTCTCCTCTTTTTGTCTCTCTGCAATGTTTACTTAGTCTTTTTTGTGATCAGACTTGAAAGAATATTTGTTCATAAGAGAGAACCCCCTCTCTTTTTTTTGTAATGAACAATTATATGACCAAATGTATAAACTTTTTGCCCTGTCCTCTCGTTTTTCCTTTCTTTTTATTTTACTTTGCTTTATTTCATTTACTGCGAGACGACCCTCTAATTTGCTTACACTTGCGAGATGGGGCTACTCCTCGTCTCGCCGCCTCGCTTGAGAGTTGGCTTTGTTCAAAGTGCGAGTCATTAGACTTCCCCCGCCGCTTTTGTGCGCGAGACCAACTAACTTTCCCCTCCCGTCTTGCCTCAAGGCTCCTCCGGCGCGAGTTGCCTCCAGGGATCAACCCACTCCCTTATTAGGCAGGGCCTTCCTTCCCTCACGAGTGCCCACTCGCCATGGGCGAGACCTTCACCCGGGGCACCAACTGAGAATGCCTCTTCACTTGCACTACTCCAACCCTTTCATCCCACAGTCCTCTATTTTTTGTGAACTTTCTACGTTTGCTGACTAGTATGGATGTTTCTTTAAGAGATCTTACCGCTTACTCTGCCACCGAGCTTGCCCACAACCCTGCCAGCTTGGTGAGAGCCTGGCCAGCGGGTCTTCTCGGGGTCTTGCTATTCATCTTGCCGCCGAGTGAGCCCACAGTCCTGCCAGCTTGATGAGAGCCTGGTCAGCGGGTCTTCTCGGGGCCTTGTCATTCATCCTGCCACCGAGTGAGCCTACAGTCCTGCCAGCTTGATGAGAGTCTGGTCAGCGGGTCTTCTCGGGACCTTGTCATTCATCCCGCCACCGAGTTAGCCTACAGTCCTGCCAGCTTGATGAGAGCCTGGTCAGCGGGTCTTCTCGAGGCCTTGCAATTCATCATGTCACCGAGTGAGCCTACAGTCCTGCCAGCTTGACGAGAGCCTGGTCAGCGGGTCTTCTCGGGGCCTTGTCATTCATCCTTCCACCGAGTGAGTCTACAGTCCTGCCAGCTTGATAAGAGCCTGGTCAGCGGGTCTTCTCGGGGTCTTGTCATTCATCCTGCCACCGAGTGAGCCTACAGTCCTGCCAGCTTGATGAGAGCCTACAGTCCTGCCAGCTTGACAAGAGCCTGGTCAGCGGGTCTTCTCGAGGCCTTGTCATTCATCCCGCCACCGAGTGAGCCTACAGTCCTGCCAGCTTGATGAGAGCCTGGTCAACGGGTCTTCTCGGGGCATTGTCATTCATCCTGCCACTGAGTGAGCCTACAGTCCTGTCAGCTTGATGAGAGCCTGGTCAGCGGGTCTTCTCGGGGCCTTGTCATTCATCCCGCCACCGAGTGAGCCTACAGTCCTGCGAGCTTGATGAGAGCCTGGTCAGCGGGTCTTCTCGGGGTCTTGTCATTCATCAGTTGCAACCTCATTTCATGGAAGAAAACACCTGGAATTTCATTATATCAGGAAATCATAACAAATTTACAAGTACTTGAAAAGATGAAAAAATGTCAAGGGTAGAATCTTTTCAGGTCGTCGCCGCTTCGGGCGCGATCGAGGGGTACCCCGTCCACATCCTGGAGGTGATACCCTCCTGACCTCAGGACCTCCCTTACCACAAAGGGGCCCTCCCAGTTGGGGTTAAGCTTTCCCACTGAGGCTCCTCTGCCCGCTGCATCCACTTTCTTGAGGACCAAGTCGCCTTTCTGTAACTGTCTAACCCTGATATGTTTGTCAAAATATTTGGCCATTCGGCGCTTCACTTCTTCCTGCCGGATTGATGTCAATTCCCTGAGCTCCTCTACCATATCAAGAGAGAGTTTCTGCTCTTCCTCGTTCTCTGCTCGCCATCCTTCGTCTCCTTTCTTTGCAGCAGCCACCCTGGGAGATTAAACCTCGAACTCTATAGGTATAACGGCCTCTGAGCCGTGGGAGAGTTTGAATGGAGTCTCTCCCGTGGCTGTGTTTGGCGTAGTCCTCAAAGCCCAGAGAACGGAAGGGAGCTGCTCTACCCAACTTCCCCTTAAGTTATCCACCTTCTTTTTCAAAAGATTCACGATAACCTTGTTCGCCGCTTCCACCTACTCATTGCTTCGAGGATGATGAACCGAGGCGAGGCGGAGGTCTATTGCCCAGCTGGACACAGAAATCCACAAATTCCCTGTTAGCGAACTGTGGTCCATTATCCGTGACAATGGCCAAAGGGAGCCCATGTCGGCAGATGATCTCTCCCCATACGAAATTTTTGGCCACCTGTGACGTCACCTTAACCAATGTCTTTACCTCCAGCCACTTTGAAAAATAATCCACCATGACCAGCAGGAACTTCCTCTGGCCACTGGCTTGGGGGAACGGGCCCACCAAATCTAGCCCCCATATTGCAAAGGGCCAGGGGGCCGTGATTGTGCGTAATCTTTGGGTCGGGAGGAGTTAAAGGGGGGCGAACTCCTGGCACTTTCTACATCTCTTTGCAAATTCTTCAGCATCCTTCCTAAGGGTAGGCCAGAAGTAGCCTTGCCTTAACACTCTTCCCTCCAAGGTCCGACTTCCTGAGTGGCTCTCACATTCTCCTGAATGGATTTCTTCTAGAACTCTTGGGATCTCCCTCTCAGATACACACTGAGCCAACAGACCCGATAGTGTCTTTCGGTATAACGTCCCCTCCTTCAGCAGGTAGTACGCTGATTTATACCTGATCCGTTTCTTATCGAGGTCTCTCTTGGGAAGATGTCCCGAGGTCAAAAAGGTGATGAAGGGGTCCATCCAAGATCCTTGCTGGTCCACTTCCATCAATTCTCCCTCTTCTATGGAGGGCCTGAAGAGCTTCGTCACGGTTCCTCCAGCTCGAGGGCCGTGCTTGGCGAGCAGGTCAACATGAGCACTTCCTTCTCTTGGTATGTGTTGAATGGAAAAGCTGCGGAACTGCTCGATGACACATTTCACCTTCATTAGATACAATTGGAGGGTAGGCTCTCTTGCTTCAATTTCTCCATTGATTTGTCCAGCTACTACCATAGAGTCCGTGGAGACTTTGATGTCTTGTATGCCTAGCTCCCGAGCTAGCTTGAGCCCTGCGATGATGGCTTCGTACTCCGCCTGGTTGTTAGTGATGGTGAAGTGAATATTCAGGGCTTGCTCAATTCTGGTTCCCTCGGGACTTACTAAGATCACCCCTCCTCCAAAAGAATTTTTTCCAGAGTCTCCATCTACTAGCATCTCCCAAGCTGCTAGAAGAGGTGTCTCGGCTGCTCCGACCTCGACCACATAGTCTGCCAGGAAATCCGCAACCGTTTGTGCCTTGATAGCTACCCGAGGAGTAAAAGTGAGATAGAACTCACTGAGCTCTATCGACCACTTGGTCAACCTCCCAGAGTGCTCCACCCCTTCTAGGATGCGGCGGAGAGGATGATCTGTCACCACCTGGATTGAGTGAGCCTGAAAGTATGACCTGAGCTTCCTGGCCGAGATGATGAGTGCGAAAGCCAACTTTTCCAGGATGGGGTATCTGAGTTCTGCCTTCTTTAGGACCCTGCTTACGTAGTAGATTGGGAATTGTTTATTTTCTTCTTCTCGGACAAGGACCGAACTTACTGCTCCGGTCCCCACTCCCAGGTACAAGAACAAACCCTCCCCTTCTCTTGGCCCTTGGAGTAGCGGTGTTTGGGTGAGCTGTTGCTTCAAAGCTCGGAAGGCTTCTTCGCACTCGGGGGTCCATTCAAACTTCTTGCCTCCTCTCAGTGCTCGGAAGAAGGGCGAGCACTTCTCTCCCGCCCGTGAGAGGAACCTGCTCAATCCGGTCAGCTTGTCGGCGAGACGTTGAACTTCTTTAGCGCTTCTCGAAGATTCCAATTCCAAGATTGCCTTCACTTTGTCTGGATTGGGCTCCACTCCTGAGGGGGTGAGGAGATGTCCATAGAACTTTCCTTTATTGGCCCCGAAGACGCACTTTAGAGGGTTGAGCCTCATCTTGTATTTCCTTATGGTCCCAAAAGTTTCTTCCAGATCCAAGACGTGGGACCCGAGATCTCGGCTCTTGATCATCAGGTGATCCACATAAACTTCGAGATTTCGCCCCTTCTGCTCCCGGAAGATCCGGTCCATCATTCTTTGATAAGTTGCCCCCGCGTTCTTCAATCCGAAGGTCATGTTATAGCTGAAGCACCCATCCTCCATGACAAAGGTAACATCTTTGACGTCCGGGGGGTGCATGCGTATCTGATGGTACCCTAAAAAGACATCTAGAAAACTCATTAGTGAAAAACCGACGGCTGAATCAACCAGCGCGTCGATTCGAGGCAGAGGATAACAATCCTTACGGCACGTTTTATTCAAAAGAGAAAAATCCACACACATTCTCCATTTTCCCTCCCTCTTTTTCACCATTACAACGTTACTCACCCACCCCGGGTACTTGCTTGCGGATATGAATCCCGCCTTGAGCAGCTTCTCCACCTCTTCCCTGATGGGCCCGGTCATCTTGGAAGCGATGGCTCTCTTCTTCTATTGTATTGGACGAGCCTTGGGGTCAAGATTGAGGCGATGGCACGCCACGTCCGCGTCGACCCCTGGCATGTCAGCTGCGCTCCAAGCGAAGATGTCGATGTTCCTCTGCACGCACTTCCTGATCTCCTCCTGGTCCCCGGGGTTGAGCTCCCCACTGATTTTTATCTTCTCTTTCCTCCCTTGGTGAGAATTTTCATCTCCCGCACCTCGACTGCCGCCTTCAGCCTTGAGGGCTCCTCCTCTCCCTCTTGTTCCCTCAGCATCTCCTCCTGGTCCCCGGCCTCCCGCTCCACGGCCTCGCGCTCCGCGACGGCCACAGCCACCTCCATCCGAAATCTCTCCACCTCTTCCCCAGTAGGGACCCCTCCTAACAACGAACCTCCTCGCTCTGCCGGCCGAGCTTCCATCCTGGATGGCTCCCCTACTTCCCTTCCCTTTCTTTTCCCTTTCCTTCCCCTTTCCTTTCCTCCTGTCCCTTCTACCTCCATCTCTCCTGCCGTTTCCGGCTCCACCGCAATGCCTCTTTCCACTCCTACTTCTTCCTTCTCCTCCCCTACCTCCATCTCTCCCTCCTCTCCTGTCGTTTCCGGCTCCACCGCAATGCCTCTTTCCACTCCTACTTCTTCCTTCTCCTCACCTACCTCCATCTCTCCCTCCTTCTCTCCTGCCATTTCCGGCTCCACCGCAATGCCTCTTTCCACTCCTACTTCCTCCTCCTCCCCTACCTCCATCTCTCCCTCCTCCTACTCCCATTGCTCCATCCTCTTCTCCAGTTCCTCGGCATCACCTTGCCAAGAAATGGTATTCACCGCCGTCACGTAGCACTCTCTGACTGCTTTTGGATCTCCTCGTACTCTGATTTGGGTTCCTCCGGCGTTGAGCTTCAGGCATTGGTGGAAAGACGATGGGACGCACCTAAAGGTACTGATCAAAGGGCACCCAAAACTCGCGTTGTAACTGCTGGGAGCGTCCACTATCACGAAGCGGCAATTCCTAGACAGCCCCCCCCCCCAGAGTTACCTGAAGTCCCACTCCCCCCTCGACTTCCTTCCTTTCTCCCGAAAATCCAAACAACGGCCCATCCGCTGCCAACACCCTTCGGGCTTCCACCCTCATCTCATTGAACGCCTTCTTGAAGATTACATTCACTGAACTCCATTATCGACCAATATCTGTGACACCGTAAAATTTTCGATGCCGGTCCGAATTACCAGCGCATCGCAAAACGGGTCTTCGTAGTCTGGCAAGTCCTTCCGTGAGAAGGTGATCTTTTCATCCAAGGGAGGGGCTTGTGACGTCGAGGCAACGCTTCGACGATACATGGTATGAAGGCTCGCCTTACGAGTAGCCTCAATCCCTACTGTTGGGTATTGTATCCACAATTTACCTGATTTGAAGAAGCCCCTGAACAAGCTAAGTTGAATTGACAATGTATTTGATGATTTTCTATCAAGTTGTGCTTGACACACCAATGTCAGGGTGCAGTGGGTCAATATACACGGGTCTACGCAACGTAATCTCTCGTTGAGCAGATCAGTGTGTTGACTCACGTGTGCTCTCTCTATTGGAGTATACTTGTTTTCAAGTATAGGGTCGAGATAGATCAAGAGCAGAAGAGGAGCAAAGATGGGTGAAAGACCAAGTTCATAGGAAGGAAGAGAAAAATCGTCTAAGTCAAAATCGACGGGAATCACTAAGTGATTCTCGCCGATTCGACGGGAATCATTAGTCATTCTCGCCGAATCGTCGAGAATCAGTCAGTGATTCCCGCCGACTTCATCCGGCTGACTGTCCTCCTACAAGAATTCTGCTAAGGCAGAATCGACGGGAATCACCAAGTGATTCTCGTCGATTCGACGAGAATCACCTTGCATTCCCGCCGATTCCCTCCGGATGACCAAATTTCCAACTGGAATTCTGCCAAGGAAAATTCGACAGGAATCGTGAGTGATTCCCGCCGACTTCGACGGGAATCACCAGCGATTCTCGTCGAATTTGCCTTGGGCAAATTTTCCGTTCGCTGGACCGAACCAAGATCGTTGTGCGTTGTTTTGACCGGGCCTAGGGTTTCTTCTTGTGGGCCCCACAACGGTCATTTAGGGTTGGCTTCCAGTATATATACATGATTATTTCGAACATCTACAGTAACTCATTCACGCGATATCAGAAAACCGACGTCGTGCCCTAGCCGATCGCGGAACTTCACTGATCGCCGTCGCCGCTCGCAAGCTAGTCGCCGTCGCTGATCTCATAGATTCTTTGATCTTCCGATGACAGTACCGAGGCAAGCCTAGCGTCTCACGCTTCCCTCTCGAGATCTCTTGTCTCTCGATTTGTTGAACGAGGTTAGTTCATTCTGAATCGATTGAGACGACTGATCCGATTGAGATCGTTGGTAGACCTTGCTTGCTTCGTCAAGAAGTTTGGATCTACGAAGCATCGCCGCCGCAATCACTTGCCGCCTCCGATCTTGACAAGATCCTCTCCAAGAGAGTACTCCGGTCGTGGACTCTTCGTCTCTTTCAAGAAAGCTTCAACGAACGAAGAGGAACATCGGATTCTCCATAAGCGTTGTTTGTATTTCTTGTACATTCAATTTTTGTTTTGTTGTAAAGGAATTTTTATTCCTAATTGTAAGGGTTGGGTGCAACCCGTGGTGGAGGAGTAGTGACTCCTTTGGTTGGAAGGGTTCCTTCCGTAGTGTGAGGATTGGATTTCAATCCGGTTGGTGAAGTGACCGAGTCGTCCCTTGGTAGGAGATAGGTCGAAGGGGGAGAGTGGACGTACCCAAATCGGGGAACCACTATAATTGTTTGTGTGGTTTTTTGTGCTGTGTTTGTTTATTTGTGCAGGTAATTTAAATTCCGCAAAAGACTGCACGACACCTATTCTCCCCCCCCCCCATAGGTGGATTTAGTTGACACTAGAGACTTTCAAGTGGTATCAGAGGGAGGTTACTCATCAATAAGGTTAACACCTTGAGTAATATCCCTTGTCTAGTGTCAAGAAGAAAGAAGATCTCTGAAATGGACGGACTCAAGTATTCAGGGAAGATCTCAGTGTGCACCAAACTGAACTTTCCATCTGGAAGGAAAGGATCAGGTATTACATGGAAGCAGTCGACCCCCGACTCTTCATGATAGTGGAGGAGGGACCTTATATCCCCACTAAGGCCTCCACCATTGATCCAACCAAGAAAGTGCCCAAGAAACTCTCCGAAATGGATAAGGATGAGATGGTGCTTGTCGGACTTGACAAGAAAACTCAGAACATTCTAGTAAGCGCCGTCGATGATTCCATGATGCAGATTTTTTGCAACTGCAGGACTGCCAAGGACATATGGCACAGCCTGATCATCCTGATGGAAGGCACAGATGAAGTAAGGGATGATCGAAGATCCCTTCTGAACCAGAAGTACGAGGCCTTCAGGCAAGGTCCCAAGGAAGAAATCGGAGTGACATTCGAGAACTTCTTGAAGATCGTCAATGCCTTGAAGGGCTATAGCAGAGTGTTCACCGATGGTGAACTAAATGACAAATTCCTTAGATCCCTTACTAAGGAATGGGACACAAAGATCTGCGCCATCAGAGAATTTGGCAAGCTGGCAGAAACTGATCCCCAGATTCTGTTTGGGAAACTTCTGTCCTATGAGCTTCAGCTGAACACCAGAAAAGCTGAAGAAGAAGCCGATAAAGCCGCTGCCAGAGAAAAGACTGTGGCCCTAAAAGCCAATCACTCAAGGAAAGGCAAGGGTGCAGCCTCGTCCCGCTCTCGGAAAAAGGATGAGGAAGAAGACTCTGAGTCATGCTCTTCCGGCTCAGAGCTATCTGAAGAAGACTTCTCCCTCATCACTCGAGAGTTCAAGAAGTTCCTCAAGTTGAGGAATCAAAGAAAGAGAGACGGCTCCTCCTCCAGACATCAGAAGAAGAATTATTCTTCTGACAGGTATGAATCCAAACCGAACAAACATCGCTCTGATGACATTATTTGTTTTGGATGCAATAAGCCAGGCCACGTCGTTGCTGACTGCCACCAAAGCAAGAGAGATAAGGGGAAGGGAGAGGAGCACAGGTCCTCTAGAGATAAGAAGAAGGAGAGGAGCTACATTGTTAAAAAGCCAAAGACACTGAGTGAATCTGATTCCTCAGACTTCAGTGATGATGAGGAAGCCTACTTCGAGTTAATGGGTCGCTCCGACTCAGAAGGAGACTGCCCCCCATTTACTGGAAAGGTAAAAGATCGTACCCCCCTCTCTGACTCTGACTCTGAGTCTCCTGATGATGATCTCGAGGACAGCCCATCTGCCCGTGAAGCTGAGCTCCTCAAAAAGTATGAGCTTCTGCTCAATACCTTTGAGGAATGCCGCAAGAGGTTGAGGGCTCAGAAAAAGGAAGTCAAATTCCTTAAGGCTGAGGGTGTGTCTCTAAGAGAAGAGATCACTAGTTTGATCTCTCTCCGACAGGAATACCTGGATCTGACTTCTGAGCACTCAGAGTCTTTAAGGCTCCTTGACCAAAAACAGGAAGAAATCAACAAGTTGGAAGAACAGCTTGCGGCAGAAAGGAAGATTGTCAAAAGCTTCTCCATGCCCAAGACCGTTCTTCCTCTGGTTGATGAATTCTCTGCTCAGGCTAAGGGGGCTGGCTTAGGGCATGTGGGTGTGCCTGGTAAATCATCCAGGAGAAACAGAAAACAGAGGAAAAATTAGGCTGCTAAGAAGGCCTCTGCTGCAGAAAAGGGAAAGGCCCCACTCGATCCTGTTTTATTCAGAAAGCCTGGCTTTCCTTGCAATGAGCAGGACTTTGAGTCAACCTATGGCCACTTCTTCCGACCCTCGGTTGAAAAGCCCAAGAGTCGGTATGATGGTTGGGCCTTCCCCCGCAACTACTGTGAGAGTGTCTTCAAGGCACCTTATGAGGAAATCCAAGTAGAGAATTATGGTCACTTCTCTAGCGGCCATAATAGGAAGCAGGCACCAAAGGCCAAGTCTGTTATACTGAACGAACAGGAAGTGAAGAAATCGTGTGACTGCTGTCATCATGATGCCTCCACCTCCAGATCCAAGGCCCCGGCTGGACCCACCGTTCCAAGGGTGAAGCTGGAGCCTAGGGAGCGGTACAACAGGTTTGACTGTTGGTGCTGTGGCAAAGTTGGTCACTTTGCCGTGGATTGCTGGTTTAATCCAAGATTCAACGAGGCTCCTCATGTTAGCAATGCGAGGCCGACCACTCGTAGGGTTAACCACCCGAGGGGGAGTGTGCTAACAAGGAATCTAGGACCCAAGTTCGATTGGGTTGCTAAGGGAAACTAATTCTGTTTTGCAGGTATGTCCAAAGGCCACCAAAACGCCAATCTGGTACTTGGACAGTGGATGCTCCCGGCATATGACCGGGACAAGAAGCCTGTTGCGTGATTACTCCCCAGTCGAAAATGGACCCAAAGTCATCTTTGGAGGATCTGATCGAGGAGTCACCAGGGGTTATGGTATGATTTCCAACGGTGTATTCTCTATCACTGACGTGGCCTATGTTGAAGGGTTAAACCAGAACCTGATCAGTGTAAGCCAGTTGTGTGATAAAGGATACGACGTTAAGTTCTGCAAGGATAAGTGCTTGATAATATCGTGTGCCTTTTCGGAGACGGTATTAACTGGCATTAGGAGCAGAAATATCTTTTGCTTAGATTTTCTTAGCTTAGACTCTTCTACCCACGTGTGCCTAGTAGCAAAAGGCAGTGCATCTCTTTGTGAACAATGGCACAAGAGATTAGCACATATTAATTTCAAGACTATTAATATGAAGAATTTAGTAAGGGATGCCCCTACTATTAAGTGCATCAAAGATAGCCTTTGTCCTGCATGCCAGAAGGGCAAACAGACTCGGGCTACCTTTAAGGGCATTGCAGACAGACTCCTCCATATGTCTTTATCTTTTGCATATGGACTTGTTCGGTCCAGTGCAAGTTCATAGCTTGGGAGGCAAATCGTATACGCTAGTGATTGTTGATGATCACTCTCGGTTTACGTGGGTGTTCTTCTTGAAATGAAAGTCAGATACATTTGACATCTTCACTAATTTTGTCAAGCAGATTCAGAACGAACTTGACTGCTCCGTGGTCAAAATCAGAAGTGACCATGGAACAGAATTCGATTCTGGTGCTATGACAAAATTCTGTGAATAACATGGTATCTTTCATGAGTTTTCCTCCCCGCGTACTCCTCACCAAAACGGAGTTGCGGAGAGGAGAAATAGAACGCTCATTGAAGCATGTACGATAATGTTGAATGACGCTTCTCTTCTAGAGTACTTCTGGGCAGAGGCTGTCAATACGGCTTGTCATGTGCAGAACCGGGCATTGATCAACAAGAATCATCGTAAGACGCCTTATGAGCTACTGAAAGGCAGGAAACCGACAATATCCTATTTAAGGATTTTTGGCTGCAGATGCTATGTACTCAATAATGGGAAGTACCCACGTACTAAATTCAGAGAAAAATGCTTCGAAGACATCTTCATGTGCTATAGTAGCCATAGTCGGGCGTATAGGGTCTTCAATAAGAAAACCCTAGTGGTAGAGGAGTCCATTAATGTTGTTTTTGATGAAGGAAGCTTGCTTCATAGTAATTCTTCCAGTGGCATTCTTGAAGATGTAGGTGCAAGGCTTGAACAGCTAAGTCTCGATGAGACTGCAAAAGGTGCAACTCTCAAGTACGTCAAGGTTTCCACCTCAACACCAACTGGAGAGGTTGACGACCAGGATGGAGAAAATCTCCCTGAAGAAGGGGAAGCCCGAGAAGCTGTCAGAGCTCCAGATGTCAGACTCCTAGAGCTCCGACACGTGAAGGATCATCCCAGAGATCAGATCATAGGAGATCCTCGTGACGGTGTCAGAACTCGGAGAGTTACAATTAACGAGATTTTGCACCTTAGTTTTCTGTCACAGGTCGAGCCAAAGAAGTTCGACGAAGCGAACAAAGATGCGTCATGGATATTGGTCATGCAAGATGAACTGCATCAATTCGAACGATACAACGTCTGGACGCTTGTTCCCACACCAAAGAACCAGAATGTGATCGGCACCAAGTGGATCTTCAGAAACAAACTGGATGAACACGGTGTCATCATAAAGAACAAGGCCAGACTGGTGGCTCAAAGTTACAAACAGGAGGAGGGGATTGACTTCGACCAAACCTTTGCACCAGTTGCAAGGCTGGAGGCGATCAGATTATTCCTGGCATATGTCTGTCACAAAGGATTCACTGTCTATCAGATAGACGTGAAGTCTGCGTTTCTAAATGGAAATTTGAAAGAGGAAGTATATATCGTGCAACCCCCAGGTTTTGTTAATCCAACATTCCCTAATCATGTGTACTTTCTTAATAAAGCATTATATGGCTTAAAACAAGTTCCTCGAGCTTGGTATGAGACTATGTCTAGTTTTCTTCTTGAGAACAAGTTCTCGAGAGGAAAAATAGATAAGACATTATTTCTTAGGGAAGTCAAAGGCAAGATCTTGCTGGTGCAAATCTATGTCGATGACATAATATTCGGCTCAACGGACAACAATCTTTGCAAGAAGTTTTTTAAACTTATGCAAGGAAAGTTTGAAATGAGCAGCATGGGAGAGCTAAAGTATTTCTTGGGACTTCAAGTGAAACAGTCTGAGGATGGAATTTTCATTTCTCAGACGAAGTTCACAAATGAACTCCTCAAAAAATTCGGAATGGAGAATGCAACCTCTATGAGGACTCCAATGGGATCCACTGTGTCTCTGGACAAGAATGAGAAAGGGAAACCTTTTGATGAAACCAAATACAGAAGCATAATTGGATCCTTACTCTACCTTACTGCTAGTAGACCGGATATTATGTTTTCCACATGCGTTTGTGTCAGATATCAGGTGAACTCTAAGGAATCTCATTATGTCGCTGCAAAGCGAATTCTTAGATACCTTAAAGGTACACCAAATCTTGGTTTGTGGTACCCAAGAAACAATGATGTCGAGATGATAGGCTTTTCAGATGCTGACTTTGCAGGAAGCAGGGATGATAGGAAAAGCACTTCCGGGACGTGTCAGTTCCTCGGAAGAAGGCTTATTTCATGGAACAGTAAAAAACAGAACTGTGTCGCAACCTCCACGGCTGAATCTGAGTACATCTCAGCAGGCAGCTGTTGCGCACAACTTCTATGGATCAGAAATCAACTCGAAGATTATGACTTGCAGTTCAGAGAAGTTCCTATGTATTGCGACTCCTCGAGCGCAATAACAATTGCGAACAATCCTGTGTCGCACAGCAGAACGAAGCATATTGAAGTGCGCTATCACTTCATTCGGGAGCATGTGGAAAACAAAGATATCTCTCTCTGCTATATCCCCACGGATAAGCAGATTGCAGATATCTTCACAAAGCCCCTAGACGAGGCCAAGTTCAGTCTCTTCAAAACTGAACTCGGCATGCTGAACTATGAAGATTGAAGGGCTCAAGGCTCTTGGATCAAGGGGGAGCATAAGCAAGGAACTCAAGATCGAGCACGGATGCAAGAACTGAGGGGGAGCATTTGGCTCCAAGTGAAGTCCCAGATTTGCAGAAGCCGAAAAGGGGGAGATTACCCTCTCGGCTAAGGCTAAGGTGGCTGCCAATGTTAAGTATGCTCTCAGGAAAATGGTAATGAATTTCACTCTCAACTGAATTTTTTGTTTATGATTTTCATTCTCATCTGTTCTATTCACCTTAGCTTGTAGGGTTTAGGTTTCTTCAAATAGGGGGAGATTGTTGGGTATTGTATCCACAATATACCTGATTTGAAGAAACCACTGAACAAGCTAAGTTGAATTGACAATGTATTTGATGATTTTCTATCAAGTTGTGCTTACAGCTATTCCATGTTAAGTACACACCAATGTCAGGGTGCAGTGGGTCAATATACACGGGTCTGCGCAACGTAATCTCTCGTTGAGCAGATCAGTGTGTTGACTCATGTGTGTTCTCTCTATTGGAGTGTACTTATTTTCAAGTACATGATCGAGATAGATCAAGAGCAGAAGAGGAGCAAAGATGGGTCAAAGACCAAGTTCATAGGAAGGAAGAGAAAAATCGTCCAAGTCAAAATTGACGGGAATCACTAAGTGATTCTTGCAGATTCGACGGGAATCATTAGTCATTCTCGCTGAATCGTCGAGAATCAGTCAGTGATTCCCGCCGACTTCATCCGGATGACTGTCCTCCTACAAGAATTCTGCTAAGGCAGAATCGACGGGAATCACCAAGTGATTCTCGCCGATTCGACGAGAATCACCTTGCATTCCCGCTGATTCCCTCCGGATGACCAGATTTCCAACTGGAATTCTGCCAAGGCAAATTCGACGGAAATCGTGAGTGATTCCCGCCGACTTCGACGGGAATCACCAGCGATTCTCGTCGAATTTGCCTTGGGCAAATTTTCCGTTCGCTGGACCGAACCAAGATCGATGTGCGTTGTTTTGACCGGGCCTAGGGTTTCTTCTTGTGGGCCACACAACGGTCATTTAGGGTTGGCTTCCAGTATATATACATGCTTATTTCGAACATCTACAGTAACTCATTCACGCGATATCAGAAAGCCGACGTCGTGCCCTAGCCGATCGCGGAACTTCACCGATCGCCGTCGCCGCTTGCAAGCTAGTCGCCGCCGCTGATCTCAGAGATTCTTTGATCTTCCGATGACAGTACCGAGGCAAGCCTAGCGTCTCACGCTTCCCTCTCGAGATCTCTTGTCTCTCGATTTGTTGAACGAGGTTAGTTCTTCATTCCGAATCGATTGAGACGACTGATCCGATTGAGATCGTTGGTAGACCTTGCTTGCTTCGTCAAGAAGTTTGGATCTACGAAGCATCGCCGCCGCAATCACTTGCCGCCTCCGATCTTGACAAGATCCTCTCCAAGAGAGTACTCCGGTCGTGGACTCTTCGTCTCTTTCAAGAAAGCTTCAACGAACGAAGAGGGACATCGGATTCTCCATAAGCGTTGTTTGTATTTCTTGTACATACAATTTTTGTTTTGTTATAAAGGAATTTTTATTCCTAGTTGTAAGGGTTGGGTGCAACCCGTGGTGGAGGAGTAGTGACTCCTTTAGTTGGAAGGGTTCCTTCCGTAGTGTGAGGATTGGATTTCAATCCGGTTGGTGAAGTGACCGAGTCGTCCCTTGGTGGGAGATAGGTCGAAGGGGGAGAGTGGACGTACCCAAATCGGGGAACCACTATAATTGCTTGTGTGTTTTTCTGTGCTGTGTTTGTTTATTTGTGCAGGTAATTTAAATTCCGCAAAATACTGCACGACACATATTCCCCCCCCCCATAGGTGGATTTAGTTGACACTAGAGACTTTCACCTACTCCCCCGTGGATCACTCTGATCCCTCGGTCTCCCACATCAGCTCGATCCACACACCGGTCCTCCTCCCCGGTCCCCGTCATTTTTACTATCCGCACTGGTAGTTGTTCCCCTGCTCCTCTAACCCTCTTCATCTCTACAAACTCTGGGCAGGTAGCCGTCGTGTGACCTTCCTCCTCGTGGAAGTCACAATACGGCAAGGCTACCTCCCCTTCCTGGTGGTTCCTCCTCCTTCCTGCTCCAGCTCCTGCTCTCCCCCGCTCTCTTCCTCTTCCTCTCCCTCGGACAATGGTCATAGCTTGGTGAGGCGGGGGTGGGGGTGGTCTAGGACTATGTCCCCACCCAGGCTGGTTGAATCTTCCTGGTCCTCCCTGGTGGTTCCTTCCCCCTTGGGGAAAACCTCTTCCCTGCCCTTGAACAGGGCCTCCTGGCTGCCTCCAACCCAGCTCCTGGTATGCCGGAGCCCTCGGCTCCTCTCTCCTTTTTCCTTCTTGCTGCCTTGCTCCTCCCGGTTCTTTCGACTCCACCTCCGTCAATCTTGCCAACTTTCTAGCAAACGCTGGGTTTGCTGCCTCCATCACTATCTCATTCGCGGCTTTCTCCAATAATCCCTCAAATGACAACGGCGCCTTCCGGGTTAAACTCATCTTAAAGAAACCCTCCCTCAACCCAACGGTGAAGGTCATCTGAAGAGCAAATCCTGGTACCTCCTGAATGTCCAAGATTTCTTCCTGGAAGCGGTCCACGCACTGGGCCAAGGACTCATCTGCCTTCTGCCGGATCAGAAAAATCGACTCCGGGTTCCTCTTCCTTTTCTTCGAGGTCGAGAAGCGCAACTGGAAGCTACTACTCAAGTCCTCGAAACCATATATCGATCCCGTCGGGAGTTGATGAAACCAGTCTCTAGCTTTGTCTTTCAAAGTGATGGTGAAAAGGCGGCACTTGAATGCGTCCGTCATCGGCCTGATTGAGACTGCATCTTCGAACCATTGCAAGTGTTGAAGAGGGTCGTCTTTCCCCACATAGTAGGTCATCTCTGGCTCACGGAACCCTTCCGGGACGGGAGCCGAAATGATCAACTCGCAGAATGGGGATCCTCTCGCCACGGGTCTCGTCGCCCCCACTCGCGCGATGACATCTCCTGGTGAGACGGCACTCGCCGAGCTAGGGAATAACTCCCTACCCGCTAGGTCTCGCCCACCTCCCTCTACCACCTTCTCCTTGTCGGGTCCCCCCCCCCCGGCGCATCCTCTCCAACCCTTGTCGAGACGAGCACGTCCTGAGGCGCGAGACCGGACGCCTGCGGTAGGGGGGTCGAGCAATCGCCTCGCCGCGAGATCTCCTGCAGCATGTCCATGATGCCTCCGATGGACGCCATAAATTCCTCTCTCCCTACATATCCTCCAGGGTTCTGGGACCCTCCCTCGTCTCCTTCGCCAAGATCTCCTGTCATGAAGTGGTTCAAGATTTTTCTGTGTAGGCTGCGATCCACGCTCACCGCACCAAAAATGTTGAAGCCAGAGACCTGATTTCACCTAGAGTTCGGATCAAGAGTTGCAACTCACACCTACTCTTCCCGAATTCCTTCCTGTACGAGAGTCTCGAAGACTAGAAACAGACCGAGGGCTTCAGCTCGGAGGTCCGACCTCTTACCCGGAAGAACTAGAAATTCTTTCCCTCACTAGCCAATGCTGAGCTAGGTGTCTTAGTGGAAGAAGAAGAAGAAGGGGTCAACAACCTTCTTCCAGACACCTTATCGGTCTATTTATAGACCTCTGAGTTTGACCTGTCAATAACCAAACTGAACCGACCTGAAATTACCAAAATACCTTGGGTTGGGTCTGCCAACAGTCAAATTCCGTTGTTCTGAAAGGTTATATGCAGACCACCAAGGGCAAAAGAGTAAAATCACTTGGGGCTAAAAAGGTAAAAACCGCCTTCCAATTGGACCGGCGCTCGACCAATCGTCGAACCGGCGCTCGACCAATCGTCGAACCGGCGCTCGACCAATCGTCGAACCGGCGCTCGACGAGAATGACGTCTCGCGGGCGAGAGCTCCTCCCCCTTCTGCCTCATTCTGCCTCGCGAGTAACCCGTCTCGCTTACTCTCTCGTACTGTGAGTGGCCCTCTCCATGGGTCCCTCTCGCCTTGCGACTGGCCCGCTCCACGGGTCCCTCTCGCCTTACGAGTGGCCCGCTCCACGGGTCCCTCTCGCCTAGCGAGTGGCCCTCTCCATGAGTCCCTCTCGCCTTGTGAGTGGCCCGCTCCACGGGTCCCTCTCGCCTAGCGAGTGGCCCTCTCCATGATTCCCTCTCGCCTACTGTTCTCTTTTCCTTGAGCCTTCGGCTCCCGCGGGCCCGAGGTTGTACAGACTTGCTAAGGGAAAATCAACCAACAGCTCTGCACAAGCTTTTAAAATCTTGTTAAAGCCTGTATTAACTACAGTAATTTAACTAATAGCTTTTTCCATAGCTTTCACAGCAAAGAATGTTATCATCCTCCCAAACAAGTAAGGAATGACAATTTTAACATGTCTTTGTTGTAAGCCTGAAAGCATCATTGACAAACACACACTAATATCTACTAGTACCAAAAAAAGAATAGTTAGTATGAACTATGTTAACTACAACGTTAAGCTAAAAATGAACGAATCTCATAAAGATTAAAAATTGAGTCAGTAACCAATTCTCAAGCTTTTTGTTAAGGGAAAATCAAGGTATAGCTAAGAACACTGTTTAAGCATCTTGCAGAACTTTGATTCAATTATCACCAAACAAGTTTGACAAAGGATCGAGATTTAATCAAGCTTCACAAATTGGTGTACAGGAGCATCCATATAATTGCATCATGTGGTTTAAAAATCTTATAGACAAACATAAGCATGCATACGAATCATTAAAAATCATGGATGGAATTGGAAATTTCACTAAAGGACTTGAATAAACTTTACATTTAAATTATCAAAATATTCGAGTTTCCGCTCATCTAAATAACTAAGAATGGCTTGTTTTTAAGGTATAAAAGAACTATAAACAAGCAAGAAGCCAAGAACACTAAATGAATTACTCAATGAACAATGAATAAGCGTGTCATGACCTTAAATAAACAAATAGACTTAGACCTGCAATATTCAAGAAGTTCATAACCATTGTAGAGTAAAAAATTGTCTGTCATGATATTAATCATGAGAGCACACTTCTATATATAAATAGAAGGGGAATATATCTTTAAATAATTGGCTTACAACGAGAAAAATGAAACCAAATATGTTCCCATGGATACGAAAATCAAATTTTCAAATGCGCTCTGAAGATTTTAAGAAAAAAGGTACCTATAGAAAACAAATGAATACCAACAAAGTGCACAATTGGCTTACTAATTAGTAATTACGGTTTACTTGAATGAACATGAACTCAATTTTCTTCAAGTTTGTCAATTAAAAAAGAGCTTTAAAGTATATAAATCCTTCACTAACACATATCAATATAGTAGATGTGAACTTGCATATAAGAAAAATTAAACTGTTTTGAAAAATCAACAGCTTTATCATTTCTTGTTATCAAAACATATTTTCCAGGTCTTCGTGAGAATGTAGTTTGCAAGTCTAGAGCTACTATTTAGTTGCAAATATGACACCAAGCATAAAGAATGAAAGAAGTAAACTAATAAAAATTATTCATTATATCCTAATGCTATTCATTCAAAATCGTCAATCCGTCATGCATGGAAATATGATTGTGATAGAAATGAATGATTCATAAAGCTTTACCCCAAACAATTGAAATAATTTTATAATTTTATTAATTATAAACAATATAAATTATTTAATATTTGAAAGGATTAGGAAGCCCTAAATTTTGGGCCCTTTCTTTCAGTTCTTTAAAGAATTAGAGATTATGATGAGTGAATAATCTATTTTCCCAATAGGAAATCAGTAAGGTATTTAAAGAAACAAAATTTAGAATTATAGTTGCTAGAGAACCCGGAAAAAATGGAGATTTCCGGATTAGAAGCCTTCTTTGTTGATTGGAGACGATCCTTGCACGATATCGAGAAACCGGTAAAGGGAAGATGAATCAGTCATCTCAAAATGGAGATCTCATCTCAAAATCCCTGGAGAAAGAAAAGAAGTGCCCAGGAAACCAGGCAAAGTAGAAGAAGATAAATCAGTTATCCCTACAGCAAAGTTACTCCCCCTCCTCCAGAAAACAGGAGCATCCCTTATAGAGATTAGCCTTGAAGAAGAAAGAGCAACCCCTGCTATGAGGTCATAACTTCAGTAAAAACCTCTCGAAGAAGGCAGCCAGGGTGGGTTGGAGTGGAAATCGGGGGAATCGTTTTCCATGGAGGAGCGACGGCGAGGGATTCACGAAGCGAGGAGCGAGCGGATTCATAAGGGGTTTGGTGGAAACTTCGGGTGTGGGGAAGCACGAGCTTCAGAAGGCGAAATTTTTTGGTCCGTTGGTCCGAAGCACGAGCTTCGGGGGTGGGGAAGCACGAGCTTCACAAGGCTAAAGATCATCGTGTCCACGTGGCCAAGAAAAAAATAAATTTATTTCTGTTTTTTGGGACGAATATCATCTCCTGAGACATTTTCTTTTCTCTCAGGCGACAAATTTTTTCTTTCTTGCCCTCACATTTTGTATCGCAGGCGACGGCGAGATCGGTTTTTCTCCCAGGCGACGGCGAGAGCGGTTTTTCTCTCAGGCAACGGCGAAGCTTCTCCCACGAACTCGCTCTCTTCTCCTTGCCCATCATTTTCTCCTCCAACTATTGAAGCTTCACATACTCAACTTCGGCAAACATTGAAGATTTGAAGGTACATTTTCAAACATTCAAGGAACCCTAAATCTTCATCTTCACTCTTTTGATTTTCTCTCATGATATTGTTTGTTGTGTTCTTTTGTTTCGGAGATTATCTCAGTTGTAGTCATTAATTAGTGTACTGATCTGAGAGAACTTTGTTGTATCCTAGAGACTTTTTGTATCTGAGATTATACTAGTTATATCCTGAGCTATTATAGTTTTGTCTCAGAAACTTTAATTGTATCTGAGATGGTAATAGTTGTATCTCAGATCAGCATTTTATTAGTATGATTGCAGGTACTAAAGATGGTGAAACCAGCCACCAAACCTCAAATACTAAGTAGCAGATGTTTTATTTCTTCATTTGTATCTCTTGTTTTTTCCCATTATCAAGAAGATGGATAAGAAGTTACATGAAAAACTCATTTCAGCTGGAATAATTCATCTTTTTAACATTTCATCTGTCTCACAAAATTCTCCGATTCTATATGTTATGGTACAACATTATAATTCTTCAAGTAAAACTTTCAGTGTGTGCTCAAGCAAGCTTAGGTTTACAAGAAATGAAGTTGCAATGATAATTGGGTTTCCTAACCAATGGCACAATGTGGAGTATCAATACAAGTCATTCTCTGTCATGACAAAAATGGATTTGAAATCTCGGATATTGCAACTTGTTAAAGAAGACTATATAGTGGAGGAAGGAGACTTGAAAACTATTTTGTTTTATGTATTATGCACATTATTCTTCTCATGCAGTTGTAATAGAATTCTCAAAGAGTTTATCTGATTAGCTAATCCTGAATTATTTTAAAACTACAATTGGCTGAGAGCAATTCACGGTTATCTGTTTGATAGTCTAGATACCCTTGCCAAGAAACAGAAAAGTCCACCGGAGGCTATGAGCTACTTGAATGAATGTACCCATATCCTTTTGATATGGATATTTGAGCATTTACAGTTGCAAATTCCTACCTTTCCGGAGAGGAGGCCTCGTATAAACCGTTGGACATCTATCAAAACATTTGCGCTCACTAGAGCAATGTCACTACTTCAAAATATCAAGACCACCCAGGTATATGTAATTTGTCATTCTTATATATATATGTATAATATTTGTAATGTAATTTGTCAGTTGCAAGGTCATCTATATATGTAATTTAATTTCAGGTTTTGACACAATTTGAATAAATTTTAGAGGATAATTTACTATTATGCAACCCCAATGACATTGAACATGGAGTGAAGGAGAGGAAGAAGAAGAAAAAGAAGCAGAAGAGGATGAAGAAGGAGCTGGAGGCGGAGGAGGAGAAGGTTAGGAAGAAGAAGCAGAAGAGATATAAAGATATTGTCATGCCTGTTTTGAAACAGATTTTTGATTAAATTCATTCTTTAGACTGTAAAATGTCAGCCAATTATGAAGAGCTTCATAAGAAAGTTGACCGGTTGTCCGACACTATTAATATTTTTAAAAAATCTTATTATGTGTCCTCTTTATTTGGTGAAGATGAGGAGAAGAAAGTGGATGAGGAGATGGAGGAAGTGGATGAGGAGAAAAAAGTGGATGAGGAGGTGGAGGAAGTGGATGAGGAGAAGAAAGTGGATGAGGAGGTGGAGGAAGTGGATGCAATGGAGGAGGGAAATAAGGATACATATCCCTCTGAGTACCTCGAAAAGAATCTCATAACCGAGGAACAACGTGAGCTCTTTCATGTGTGGATGAGCTCTTGTAAATCTAAGTACTATTATGTTTCATTTTGATTTAGTTTTATTGGATTAAACATCATTTCTCAAACTTTTGCAGGGATCACATTGCCTTCAGAGACCCTCGGTTAGCAGGAATGCGTGAGTCGATGGATGACTTGTTAACCGATAAATACATTGCAGATTGTTACGTTGATGCATTTGCTCGTGTGCTTGAAAATAGGAGGACAGCTGATCTGAAACAATAGAGAATGTTTCTACATGTTAGCCCAAATTTATGTGTTAGTATTTCTACTTTATATAATACAACTAACTGCATATTTTTTTTTGCACAAATCTAATTTTTTTGTTCCAAACAGCTTCATAATCAGATGAAATCAGAAAAATGTGGCGGATTATCTTATGTTCCCCACATAACTACAGCTAATTTGCAAAAAACATCAATGATCTTTATGCTTGTTTGCACACAATCACATTGGTGTTTACTATTGGCAAATACACAGAACGCAAATGGGTACTATATGACTCATTGCCTAATACCATGCGCCGTGATTTGATGAAAGAACCGGTTAGTGAAGAACTTTAACTTATGTTAGCCCAAGCTTGCCCATAGACTCATATTAAAATAAAATTTTGTGTTATCAGATTCAAGTGCTAAGAGATACGGCTAAAGAGAAATGTGATGTTGATTTCACACTTTGGAATATAATTTCAACGAAAGGATACCCAACACAAAAAAGCTCTGTAGATTGCGGTGTATACGTGATGAAGTATATAGAGTTTTTATGCTCGACCTCTTCGAAGAAATGACCTGCCACCAAGTTAAGGGAGAAACAAATTCCTAAATTTAGGGCAGAAATAGCCTATGAGATATTATCTGCTTTCCAAAGTAAGTATCTTCAAAGAAAATTGTTGTTTTTACTATAACTTTTATTACAGTTTAGTAGTAATCAAATGCAGTACAAGTGAATGCCTCTGAAATATTTTGTAATGATATTGGATCATTCAAATTAGGAATGACTGTGTTAATATATGTTATATCATTTTCTTGATTGCATGATATTTTGGCAACTTTCTCATGTACTTTAACCTTCTTTGGTCTCTTTGTTTTTCCTAAAAAAATATAGACAGAAAAATTAGAAATTATTTACACATAACAAATTAGAAGCTCAGTAGTAGTTTATTAAGTAACTTATTAGGTGGCTCACAATGATCTTTCAACCATGCATTAGATATTCCTTTAATCTTCAATCTTGGTGGATCCTTCGATATTGGTTTGACCTTATCCACATGACAGTTGTTGCAGTTCTTCTCAAGAATGGCATCAGCAAATAGGGAAATATCTTTCAGCACATTCATTACATATTTTCTAGCCTCTTCACATTGCTCCACTCGTATGACAACATCGTATGCAAACCGGGTGATATTGTTCCTGAAAGCAAATGCAGCAGATGTTTCTCCCAAAATATTATTGTCATGTTGAAGATAATAATCAATCTTTGCAGATATAGTCCATCTCCGAAGGATGTACTGTTGTGGAATAAATATAATATTTTTGTACGAATATACTGTAAGAACATGAGCACATAATATCCCAGTTGTCTCAAATTTACTGTAAGAACACCTAACATCATAACTGCTTATGTCCAGCTCCACATACCAATGTTTATTGTTATCACCACAATCACTCCATCTTATAGTGAAGATATGAATTTTGTCACTAACAACTACCTCTTCTACAATAAACAATCCCAATGCTCCTACTTTAAATTCCTCATAGAATTTCCCATACATAATCCTAGTATATATTTTGGACACTTGCTTAAGAATCGGACAATTCTTGGCATTTACTGGTATTTTAGCTTGCTGACACTTGAAATCTTCTTGAAGAGCCTTTTCACGTCCGTTTATAATCATTTTTTTTGAGTTTGCTAAAACAGTCAATAAGCGTACAAGTGGCCTTAGTAATAGCATGACAAACATTGTTGGTGGACTCGCTTCTCTGTGTCGACAACATACCATGATCTTAGATAGTTTTGTTGAAGGTCGTGGACCATTTCTCTTTTATTTTATATAAATCAGCTAGCCATCTGTTTTCACTAAGGTTTCCATGCAGGATCATTTGACTCCAAACTAACTCAAACTCAGTACTAAAGTCACACTTGCTTAAACAAGCATGAAACATAGACCGGATACTGGCATCAACATTAAATGTCGGCACTTTAGTTGGAGCTTTTTTTGCAATATGCCATTGACACAAGCGATGAGAACTTTTAGTCAAAACTCTTTCAATAGCAACCATCGTAGCTTGGTCTTGATCTGTAAAAATGGTCAATGATTGCTTGCCAGAAACAAATTTTAAGAAAGTTTCAAAAACCCATACAAAAGATTCTATAGTCTCTTGTGATATGAATGCTATTGCAACAACAGTATTTTGCCAATGATTATTGACCACGACAAAGGGGGCACATACAAGGTTGTACCTATTCATTCTATATGTAGAATCGAATGTTATCGCATCGCCAAAGCACTCATAGTTTATTTTTGATGGCCCATCCATCCATATGAAATTAGTCAACTTGTTAAACTCACTAGTCTAGATCTTGTAGGAGAACATATCATCACCCATTGCACGAGACTTCAATTGTTGGAGAAGGCTTGCAGTGTAACACCCCAAATTCCAATTTGGAGTTCAGGCTGGGTGACATGGCCCAGGACATGGGCGTGTACCAGGGCGTGTACCAGGGCGTGTCCAGCTCTGGGTACTCGGGTGTGTCGTGAGAGCTCGACGAAAATGAAGTCGACGATCGTTGAGAGGCGACATGGCCTGGGACACGGGCGTGTCCCAGGGCGTGTTCTGCTCGGTTGGTAACCTAGCGGCGTTGAGTGTAGCACACGGCCTGTGATACGGGCGTGTCACAGGGGCGTGTTTGACACGCGGCCAAGGACACGGGCGTGTGCCTTAGCCGTGTCCTTCTCGGGAGAGGTTATCTTGTGTCTATTGAGGAACACGCCCAACAACACGGGCGTGTACCTGTTGACACGGGCGTATCAGGGGCTTGACACGGGCGTGTCTCAGCCCGTGTTCTGGTCTGGGTGAGTCGGTTCGTATACCGCTTATAGTACACGGCCTGTGACACGGGCGTGTCACAGGCCGCGTCATCCGAAATAATAGACTTTTCAGCCGATTTATGGTCGTTCGTTTCCCTAATCCTAGATCCAATGGCCAAGGGTATTCCCTACTGGTTTAATTTCGGGATTGGCATGAAGTTTTCATTCAAAGCTTGGGCCATTATCTTTCTAAAGAGAAGAGATAGAGGAGAGCTAAGAGTGGAAGGGAGAAGTCTTCCGGCCGCCGGTGGAGCTACAACAGTCCGACTCGAGTTCCGTGGCCAGCGTTTTGGAGGCAAGGCCATCGCGGTGCTTTTCAACTGGCCAGTTTTCCATGGCTCTAAAGCGATCGTCAAGGGTAATGATCTCCTTCTTGGGCAAGTGAAATCACACTTTATGCATGTGCATGGGATCCTCCACCAAGAGGTGGAAAGCGTAAGCTATTCCAGTAGTTGAGTCTGTATCTAGATCCAGAACTGTGTAGTACGGAATAGGCATGCTGTGTGAAGCCCATCTGGACGGGTAGTCTTGATTGGTGATGTTGTGAACCAGAGAAGACTCCGTGTATAAAACGAGTATCTTGCGGAGATGGTGAGGACGCTTGTGAATTATGGTAAGGAATTGTGAATTGTGGTGAGGAAGCTTTGCACAGCTCCTTTGGTTGTATGCTCGTGTTGGGTACACTGGAAACTGTATACCAGATTTGGAGAAGTCTCACTTAACTCAATGATATACATCAATGTGTATTTGATGGGATGTTGAGTTTCAATGTGCAGGATAAAGAAACGCAGGAAATTTATCTAAGTACAAGTGTTGACACTTGTGAGGGAAATGTGTCGACACCAGAAACAAGATTGTGTCGACACACAGGACTTGTGTCGACACATAGAAATTCTGTCAATAGCAGTTGTGTCGATACCCAGGACTTGTGTTGACACACACTCAACAACAGTTATACTGAGACTGGAAGGCTTGTGTCGACACACAAGACTTGTGTCGACACACACTCAAGAAATCTTTCAACAGAGCTATGTCAACACCTGAAGTAGTTGTGTCGACACACACTCAAGAAATCTGTCAACATAATTTATGTCAACACTAGAAGTAGTTGTGTCGACACACACTCAAGAAATCTGTCAATACCAGCAATGTCGAGACCAGAAGCAGTTGTGTCGACACACAGGACTTATGTCGACACATCCAACAGAACTTGTGTCAAGAAGATGAAGAATGACTTTGTTGACATTATGGGAGCTGTGTCGACATCATCAAAACTTATATTGACACATCTGAAGTGTTATGCTGACAGTCTCTGCTATGATAAAAGTTCAAGGAGGAGTCAGGTTTCAAGACTGAAGACCTGACAGTTGTCATAAGTAACAAAGCTGACACATCTGTCAGAGGTGTCAGAAGGCCGTTATAAACCGGATCAGCCGGTAACCTTGGATGGATTCTATATATAGACCTATTCTATCACAATCAGAGGTAATGAATAAGAGAGGGGGAACAAGAGACAAACCAAAAAGAAGGCAGAACCTGAAGAGTCTGCAAGAGAAATTCAGATCTGATTTTGAATTCAAGAAGGAAGCTGGATTGAAGATCAACTCTAACTCCAATTGAAGATCAACCTTACTTGGTACAAATTCAAGAAGCTTTGAAGAAGCTAAGATAGGTTGGATCTAAAGTAATCAGTTCTATCAAGAACTGATCAAGAAGCTTTCACTCTATTCTCTTTCTATCAGGGTGAATATTTTATTGTTTCAAACAATTAATTTCCTTGTAAGATCTTATATAGATCTGAGTTATAAGCCTAAATTTATAAAGGCTGAGGTAGGACTGAGAGCCTGAGGTAGGACTTGAAGAAGTCTGAGTTGTATGCCTGGTGATAAAGGCTGAGGTAGGGCTGAGAGCCTGAGGTGGAACTTGAAGAAGTCTGAGTTGTAGGCCTGGTGATAAAGGATAAGGTAGAGTTGTTGCCTGAGGTAGGATTCTTGGGAAGAATCTGAGGTGTAGGATTTGAAAAAGTCTGAGTTGTAGGAACCAGTTGGGTTCTGAGTTGCAAGATCTGTGGATCTGAGATAGTGGAAGAAAGTTTGGCCGAATCAAGTTCTCTACTAGATAGGCGAAGGGGGAGAGTGGACGTACCCAAAAATTGGGGAACCACTATAAATCATTGTGTGTTGTGCTGTGAATTTTTTGTGATTGTCATTCTTTGTACTGTGATAGTTGTGATGTGTTAATATTGTTAATTGCCTAAGTTATTAAAAAGGATTTGAACCTATTCACCCCCTTCTAGGTGTTTAGGCTCTTTTATCCAAATCTTTCAAGTGGTATCCGATGGAAATTACTCAAATATAGACCTAACAGTCTGAGTAGATCTCCAAGGCAATTAACTGTTAGCCAGAATGGGTTCAAGTGAGAATCAGAAGGAACTTGGATCCATGAAACTTCTTATCTGCAGGAAAGAAAACTTTGGCATATGAAAAGAGAGAGTCAAATTGTTCATGGAGGCATCTGATTCAAGAATTTACATCACAGTTCAAAAAGGTCATTTCATTCCAATGAACATATCAGTTGTTGATGCAAATCTCAAAACTCAAAAGAGCTATTCTGAAATGACTAAAAAAGAGATCTTCCTATCAACCTTAGACAAGAGAGCACAAAATATAATTGTGAGTGCTACAGATGATTTTTTACATTCCAAAATCTAGAATATTGCAAAACCTCCAAGGAGATGTGGGACACTTTGATTATCTATATAGAGGGAACTGAAGAAGTAAGAGAGGATAGAAAGTCTATGTTAAATCAAGAATATGAGAGCTTTAGACAAGCCAAGACTGACAGCATAGCTGAATGTTACAAGAAATTCTTTAGAATTGTAAATGAGTTAATGACCTATGAAAGAGTCTTTAGCACATATGAATTGAATGACAAGTTTCTCAGGCCACTAAACAAGAACTGAGATACAAAAATATGTGTCATCAGAGAGGTGGTCAGACTTGCTGACACACCTCCACCAACCTTGTTTGGAAAACTGTTATCTTATGAGATGCAGCTCATTGTCAGAAAGGAGGAGAAGAAAAGCAATAGGTCTGGATATAAAGAAAATTCAGTAGCATTCAAGGCTAAAGCTACGAAAAAGGGTAGGAGAAAGTCTCCTTCTCCACCCAGGAGAATTGCTGAGGCTGAATCAGAAAATCCTGACATCAACTCTTCAGACAACCACAACTCTGATGAAGATTTTGCTGCCTTTACAAGGCAGTTTCAGAGGTTCATGAAGAAGAAGAAATGGAAAACAAAGTCATCTACATCCTTCTCTAAGGATGATTATTATAAGAAAAAGAAACCTTCCAAGGATGACAGGTATGGTTCTAATCCTAGTAAACAAACTACTTCTAAAATTATTTGTTATTGGTGCAACAGGCCTAGACATGTCATTGTTGATTGTCCTGATAAGAGAAAAGAGTCTAAGGACAAGAAAAAGCATCAAAATAAGGGCAAGAATGAGAGATCTCTTGTTGCCCAGAAGCGGAAGAGTTGGACTAACTCTTCATCATCAGAATCAGGAGAAGAGGATGAAGCAGAAGCCTATATAGGATTATTCACTACAGAAGAGGATTCTGTGGAAACAGAATTCTTACAAATGTTAGATTCCATAAATGGAAGTGAATATCATTATTGTAGAGGGCTGATGACTCTATCTGAGGAAGATCAATGCCAGGATCAGCCTGGTCCCAGTAAGGTATACAATCCATCCTTAGTATCTGAGTATTATACTAGATCAGAATCATAAGCATCTGCATCAAGAGATGTGGATGGTTCTGAATCTGAAGGGGATGTTCATCAATTAATTGATGAGTATGGTGGTCTATTGCAAGCTTTTAAGAGAAGCAAATTCTTATTAAGAAGCAGGCTGATGAAATTGAATCTCTCAAACTGGCTGCATCAGATTCAGCAAAGATGATGGATTTGAAATTGAATGAGGTTGCTAAACTGAAAAACATAACTATTATTCAGATGGGTACAATCACTTTCAAAAATAATCAAATCAAGAATATGGAAGTAAGACTTCAGAAAGAAATGGATCTTGTGGCTAAATTCTCAAAGTCAAAGTCAGTTTTACCCATAATTGATAATTTCATCTCCCAAAAGGGTAAGACATGATTAGGCTTTAAGGGAAGAACAAGGGCAGTCAATTCTCAAAGAAAAGGCAAAGCCCCAGTTCATCCACTAGCCTTTAAATCCCCTATTTCTTTTAGGAAAGTAATGCAGCCTACTAACAGGTATGATCATGACATCACTCTTGGTCACTGTAAGTATGGTGATCTGAATGGCAAGGGTGCAAATGCTAATAGAGCACCCCATGAGCAAACACATCAGGTTCTTAAGAAATCCTTAGTATTTGCTGCTCCAGCACCTGCACTTAAAAGGACTGCTGACAGCAATATTGTTAAGCCTGTACTTAAGAAAAGGTACAATAGATTTGAGTGCTGGTGTTGTGGCAAGGTGGACCACTTTGCCATTAAATGTCGGTTCAATGCTAGTATTCAGAATAAGGTCAGCTTACCTGTCAGAAAGGCTGCAGGTAAGCATGTCAAAAATCAAGCTAACCTGAACATAGGACCTAATAACTATTGAGGTTCTAAGGATATGTAATTTTATTTGATGCAGGTGAGTCCAAGTGGTCATACCCCTATATGGTACTTGGACAATGGATGTTCCAGGCACATAACTTGAACAAGAAGGATGTTGAAGGATTACTCCCATATAGAAGATGGACCCAAAGTGATCTTTGATGGATCTGAAAAGGGAGTCATCAAAGGGTTTGGTAACATTTCCAATAACTTCATTACCATCACCCAAGTGGCTTATGTGAAAGGTCTAAAACATAACCTAATTAGCATAAGCCAACTAAGTGATCTTGGTTATGACACTTCTTTCAACAAGGGTGTGTGCCAAATAAGAAGGTCAAATGATCAAGAGATCATTTTGATAGGCACTAGGAACGGAAATATCTACTGTCTTAACTTTTATTGTGAGAATAAGTACTCACCTATCTGTCTAGTTGCAGATGAGAAAGCATCTCATTGTGTCCAATAACACAAAAGACTGGCTCACCTGAACTATAAGTCAATAGGCCAACTCTTTAGTATGGAGTTAATGAGGAATGGTCCTCAGGTCAAGTGCATTAAAAAGGGTGTATGTTCAGTTTGCCAAAAGGGAAAACAGTCCAGGACCTCTTTCCTTGGACATGATACCAAAGATTCTATAAGATGTCTATATCTTCTGCATATGGATCTATTTGGTCCTATGTCTGTTCATAGTCTTGGTAAGAAAGCTTATATATTTGTAATTGTGGATGACTATTCTAGATTCACATGAGTTTTCTTCTTGAGCAAGAAATCTGAAACCCCTACCGTCTTTTAGAATTTTGTTAGGTAAATTTAGAATGAACTTAACAATTCAGTGGTCAAAATCAGAAGTGACCATGGAACTGAATTTCAGTCTGAATGTATGACAAAGTTCTGTGAAGAACTTGGGATTCATCAGGAGTTCTCCTCACCTAAAACTCCCCAGCAAAATGGGGTTGCTGAAAGAAAGAATGAGACTCTTATTGAGGCAAGTAGAACACTACTAAGTGACACTTCTCTCCAAGAATATTTCTGGGCTGAGGCAGTAAATACTGCATGTCATGTTCTCAATAGAGCATCCATCAACAAAAGACACAAAAAGACTCCCTATGAGATTATGAAAGGTAGAAAAATAAACATATCCTACTTTAGAATATTTGGTAGCAAATGTTATGTCCTAATTAATGGCAAGCACTACCAAACTAAGTTTGCTGCCAAATCCCTAGAAGGGATATTTGTTAGGTACAACAATATCAGTAGGGCATACATAATCTACAACTTGACTACACAAGTTGTAGAAGAATCTGTCCATGTAGTCTTTGATGAGTCTAAGCTAATTAAAAGTGAACTGTCTAGCACTTCTGTTAGTCCAACAGGTTTGAAGGAAAGGATGGACAAGCTAACAATTAGTGAAGACCAACCTACACGACAGAATGAAGAAAATGATGGATGCTGTCCAGGGGGAGTACAAGACTCACTGGATGAAGATGAATACAATGAAGTGCATCCACATGAAGAAAATGAAGAAGACCAAGAGATGGATAGATTTCCTCCAGCAAGAAGATATTTGAAGGATCATCCAGCACACAAAATCATTGGTGATGCAAGTCATGGAGTTCTGACCAGAAGTAAGAGCATGAACATAGTTCTATGTTCAAGCTTCCTGTCCAAGATGGAACCTAAGAAGTTTGAAGAGGCTATACAAGACACAATTTGGATTGATGCTATGCAGGAAGAACTGAATCAGTTCAGAAGATATAAAGTCTGGGAGTTGGTTCCTAAACCAAAGAATCATAATGTTATAGGAACCAAGTGGATCTATAAAAACAAGTTAGATATAAATGACATCATAATCAAGAACAAAGCTAGACTGATAGCAAAGGGCTACAGACAGGAAGAAGGGATAGACTTTGACCAAACATTTGCTCCAGTGGCAAGATTAGAAGCAATAAGACTGTTCCTGGCTTATGCAGCTTATCAAGGGTTCAAAGTATTTTAAATGGATGTAAAGTCAGCATTTTTGAATGGTGACTTAAAAGAGGAAGTTTATGTTGATCAACCTTCAGGTTTTGTAGATCCTCTTTATCCTAACTATATATATAGGCTTAAGAAAGCTCTATATGGATTGAAACAAGCCCTTGAGGCTTGGTATGAAACTTTGTCTATCTTCCTTATTGAGAATAAATTCTCAAGAGGGAAAATTGACAAGACTCTATTTTTTAGGGAATCAAAAGGCAAGATCATCCTAGTCTAGATATATGTTGATGACATGATCTTTGGATCAACTAAAAACAACCTTTGTAAAAAGTTTGCCAAACTTATGCAAGGGAAGTTTGAGATGAGCAGCATGGGTGAGCTTAAATTTTTTTTGGGACTTCAAGTTAGACAGACTGATAATGGATTATCCATATCTCAGTTTAAGTTCACCAAGGAGTTAATTAAAAAATATGGTATGGAGTCAGCATCCACCATAAAAACTCTAATGGGGATAAGTATGCCTATAGGCAAAGATGAAGCAGAAAAACCTATTGATGAGTTTTTGTAGAGAGGGATAATTGGCTCCCTACTTTACTTGACTGCTAGTAGACTTGACATCATGTATGCCACATGTGTCTATGCTAGGTACCAAGCCTGCCCTAAGAAATCTCATTATTCTGCTGTCAAGAGAATTTTGAGATATCTTAAGGGCACACCTAATCTAGATCTTTGGTACCCTAAGAATAGAGATTTCTTACTAACAGTTTTTTCAGATGCAGACTTTGCAAGCTGCAAAGAAGACAGGAAAAGTACCAAAGGTAAATGTCAGTTCCTAGGTGGAAGGTTGGTGTCATGGAGCAGCAAAAAGCAGACACGTGTAGCTATTTCCACAGCTGAATCAGAGTATATAGTTGCAGGCAGTTGCTGTGCTCGGTTGTTATGGATACAATATCAACTTGGAGACTATGACATCAAGGTAAGTAGAATTTCATTATATTGTGATTCTACTAGTGTTATATCTATTGCTAGAAATTCTGTTTCACATAGCAAAACTAAGCATATAGAAATCAAATTTCATTTAATCAAAGAACATGTTGAAAAAGAAGACATAAGTCTAGAATTTGTCAACACTAACAATCAAATTGCTGATATATTTACAAAATCTCTGGATGAAAGTAAATTCAATAATTTTAAAATTGAATTAGGTATGTTGAACCTAAAATAAAATGTTAGGTCAGCACACAATTTCTCAAGAAATTGTCTAAGTTAGAAAGTTTGTGTCGACACAAGCTAACTGTGTCGACACTTTTAGTAAGTTGTGTCGATAGAAAAATTTATGTCGACACAACTCTGTCGAGACCTTGTTTTAAAAGATTTTTTGTGTCGACACACAAAAATCATTGTTGACACACTCTGTCGAGACTTAAGTAGACTATGTTGACACTAGCAAAAGTATGTCGATACATAGACATGTCGACTTCAACAAAGTTTTGTCGAGACCTAGGTCATCTATGTTGACACATGTAAAATTTGGTCGACTAGTAAATTCCTAAGTTAGGCGAGTCTTTTGACCTACCTTTTGCAAGTACACTATAAATATGAGAAGACAAAATCTGGCCTACTATGCTTTCAGAACTCTCGACTCTAGACTTTGTGTCGATGAGAAATTCTCCCGTCAACTCTCTTCTCTCTCTCTTTCAACAATGGCGCCACAACAGGAAGACAAGATCAATGAAGGATATTAACTGGTACACAAGGCGTTCGAGACTGCCTCACCAGAAATCAAGGGCGTGATAACCCTAATCACAGAAAGTGGATTGGAATACTTGGTCTCTGAACCTTCAATGATATGGAAGAAAGAAGTTCTTGAATTTTACTCTTCCGCAACAATGGACTCTCAAGGAAAGAAGATAAAGTCTTCTATTAATGGTACCAAAGTGAAACTCTCACCGAAGACTATAAGAAAGTCACTTCAACTTCCCAAGATTAAAGAAGATGATGATATCGCATCATTCATGACAAGGGATGCACTCCAATGGTGTGGGCTGGATCCCTATACCAAGATTGGATCTTCAATAACCCGGAAGGGAATGAATTCCCTGGGTAAATTTCTATCCGAGATAATGGGCAAAGTTATTCTCTGTAAAACAGGAGGACGTGATAGGATCTCTACCTACATGTTCAACCTCATGACCAGAGTTATATTCAAGGTGAAAACAGACTAGTCAGCGGTAATTTTTGACAAGATCAAAGAGAGTGCCAATAAGCCTAATCTGGGTAGGATATTGAGCTTGTATCTAGCTTCCACCATCCCAGAAGTGATGAATCAAATTTCAGGAACTAAGATAAATCACATGATAAGAATGGATTTGAGAATACTATCCAGATGGGATAGAGTTTTGACCAAAGATGTTTCTACTCCACAGAAATCAGTGAAGAAAGATAAGAAAAAGAAAACTACCACCCAGGAAGCAGAATCTTCCAGTGATTCTGAAGAATAGGTTGTCTTCTACTTAGATGAAGAACAACAAAGAAAATCACCTACACCACAACTAGATAAAGAAGCTCAAGCCCAATGGGGGAGCATTAAACTACCAGAGAACCAGATGGTATCCACTCCAGGGGGAGACAACACAGAGATTATAAATGTTCAAGAACCTGAACAATCACAACTGCCTGCCCAAGGGGGAGGTGTAGCAGAAGTTACACTGGAGAGTGTGAATGCAATTGATACTGTTATGGAAATAGTATCAGAAATCAACAATACTGCATCTGTTATTACTGAGAATGTAGCACAGGATGTGCATGTGTCAGACCAAGATCAAGCTGAGCAACTCCACTCCTCCAGTTTGGAGAAAATCCTGGAAAGGGACCTTGATATCCAAGAAGAACCATCTGTTGAAAAAGAGAACATTATTCCTCCTGTTCAGATACAGCAGGAGGTAACTCTGGAAGAATTATTTCCTGATTTACAAGGAGCTCAAACTGAGGGGGAGCTGCTAAGGACTGAGGGGGAGATGTCACTGCATGCTTCTAGTACTAAGGAAACTGTGGATACACAAAGTTCATCAAATTCTTCTGATGATGAAGAAGCTTCCAAGGCTAAGAAAAGGAAGCTGGTGGCTCTCAGGAAAAGAAGCATAGGCTATAAGAAAGCCTTACAAACTGTCCCTCAAACATCTGCTCCAGGAATTGACTTCAGTTCACTTTTGGTGAAACTACAAGTGAAAATGGATGAACAAAGACTGGCTCTGGAGAAATATGTGGATGAGTCACACAAAGAATTACAGTTACAGCTAGCCCAGGATGTCAAATCCATCAGATTTGAAATCAATCAAAACAAAAAGGAGATGACAGATTGCTTCCATAAGAGAGGTAATGTTGTGGTATACTTGGCCGAGCAACAACAGCTGATAAAAGACTGAAGTTGAGGACATTGCAGTCAAGCAAGGATATATTCTAGAAAATCAATTCAGAACGAATGAAAATCTCAAGGACTCGCATAATGAAATTCTCATAAAACTGGGAGATATTGTCATTGATGTGAAGACTGAAGTATTCAAGCAAATACAAGAAGATTTAACTACTGTTCAAATAACAATTCAGGCATCTCAAAAGACTATTTCTGATCAACTGGAGAAATTTAGACTGTACTATAAAGAGAGAATAGATTATCTGGCTGATTAAGTAAGGTTTCAGAAGAATGATCTAAGAGACCATGTGGCCAGAGAAGTCATAAAGGGGGGGAGAGTGTTAGTCAAAGCTAGTTCTGATCATGCTAAATGTGCATCTAATACCATCAGAGCTACTCTTTGATATCCACCCCTTTGTGATGAAGATAACACTGCTAAATCTGGTAATCAACCTGCTCACATTGAAGGGGTTCAGCAGGAAGTTGCACAAGTCATCTATCCTCTATCAGATTTTGAAGCAGTACAGCAGAGTGTACATAAAATGTATAACCCTCCACAGGAGGTACATAATGTTATTATTGAAAAAGTTGAAATGTCTGAAGCTGTTAAGGGTGCTTAGAAAGAGGCTCAGCTTTCTAAGAAAAGATTCAGAGAACAGACAGAATTAAAGCCTGATTTTGAGCAATGGAGTCCAACCTCCAGAAATATCATTCTTACTGCCTGGAAAACTATGAAGGACAATATGCATGATAGAGGCAAATGGTACTCTGAATAAGAATGGAGTAAGTATCAGGAAAGGCAAGATGCCATACATCAGTTCAAAAGGGATATCAAAGCTGGGAAGTTACATGCTAACTCTGTGGAGCCTAGCAAGTACTTTCCAAAGCCTTATCATTACTTTGAGAGGCAGAAGATTAAGGCAGATGAGCTCAAAAAGAAAGATCTGAAAGGGAAGAAGCCAGCTGATGACACAGAATCCAAAGTACAAGCTAAGATTTATCCAGGCAAAAGAATAGTAATCAAGGAGCCTGATCAATCTTAGGGATAGATAAGCTAGTTTTAGAACTGTGTAATTTTTTGTTCTAAAAATACTTGTACATCAATAACTATTTCCTAGTTAATGAATGTTATCATATTCTGTGATAATAATAAATGTTATTTGTGTTTATAAGTTACCCTGCTGTGAAATGTTTTTATACATCTTAATCTTTGTTTTATTATAAGTGGTGAATATCATTGACTAAGGGTTATGACTTCTCCAAATAGGTGGAGATTGTTGGGTATACTGGAAATTATGTACTAGATTTGGAGAAGCCTCACTTAACTCAATGATATACATCAATGTGTATTTGATGGGATGTTGAGTTTCAATGTGCAGGATAAAGAAATACAGGAAAATTATCTAAGTACAAGTGTCGACACTTGTGAGGGAAATGTGTCGACACTAGAAGCAAGATTGTGTCGACATACAGGACTTGTGTCGACACAAAAAAATTCTGTCAGCAGCAGTTGTGTCGATACCCAGGACTTGTGTCGACACACACTCAACAACAGCTATACTGATACTGGAAGGCTTGTGTTGACACACAAGACTTGTGTCGACACACACTCAAGAAATCTGTCAATAGAAGCTATGTCAACACCAGAAGTAGTTGTGTCGACACACAGGACTTGTGTCGACACACACTCAAGAAATTTGTCGACAGAAGCTATGTCAACACCAGAAGCAGTTGTGTCGACACACAGGACTTGTGTTGACACACACTCAAGAAATCTGTCAATACCAGCAATGTCGAGACCAGAAGCAGTTGTGTCGACACACAGGACTTGTGTCGACACATCCAACAGAAGTTGTGTCAAGAAGATGAAGAATGACTGTGTTGACATTATGGGAGCTGTGTCGACATCATCAAGACTTGTGCAGGTACATGGTCTATTTGTGTCGACACATCTGAAGTGTTATGCTGACAGTTCTCTACTATGATAGAAGTTCAAGGAGGAGTCAGTTGTCAAGACTGAAGACCTGACAGCTGTCATAAGTAACAAAACTGACACATCTGTCAGAGCTGTCAGAAGGCTGTTATAAACCGGATCAGCCGGTAACTTTGGATGGATTCTATATATAGACATATTCTATCACAATCAGAGGTAATGAACACGAGAGGGGGAACAAGAGACAAACCCAGAAGAAGGTGGATCCTGAAGAGTCTGCAAGAAAAATTCAGATCTGATTCTGAATTCAAGAAGGAAGCTGGATTGAAGATCAACTCCAACTCCAATTGAAGATCAACCTTACTTGGTACAAATTCAAGAAGCTTTGAAGAAGCTAAGACAGGTTGGATCTAAAGTAATCAGTTCAATCAAGAACTGATCAATAAGCTTTCACCCTATTCTCTTTCTATCAGGGTGAAGATTTTATTATTTCAAACAATTAATTTCCTTGTAAGATCTTATATAGATCTGAGTTGTAAGTTTAAATTTATAAAGGCTGAGGTAGGGCTGAGAGCCTGAGGTAGGACTTGAATAAGTCTGAGTTGTAGGTCTGGTGATAAAGGCTGAAGTAGGGCTGAAAGCCTGAGGTAGGAATTGAAGAAGTCTGAGTTATAGGCCTGGTGATAAAGGCTGAGGTAGGGCTGTTTCCTAAGGTAGGATCCTTGGGAAGAATCTGGGGTCTAAGACTTGAATAAGTCTGAGTTGTAGGAACCAGTTGGGTTCTGAGTTGTAAGATCTGTGGATCTGAGATAGTGGAAGGAATTTTGGCCGAATCCAGTTCTCTACTGGATAGGTAAAGGGGGAGAGTGGACGTACCCAAAAATTGGGGAACCACTATAAATCATTATGTGTTGTGCTGTGAATTTTCTGTGATTGTCATTCTTTGTGTTGTGTTAATATTGTTAATTGCCTAAGTTGTTAAAAAGGATTTGAACCTATTCACCCCCCTCTAGGTGTTTAGGCTCTTTAAACTAAATCTTTCAGCTCAGCATGAGCTGGTTGATGGATTGGAAAGTGGCACTGTGTGCCTGTGTAATGCGATGGATTGCGGATACCTCTGAGTGGATGGGCGCGAGAGGTCTTCAACAGGGGTTTGGAGGCTGATTCCCATGGCTAACAAGTTAAGAACCTCTGAGTGGGATGGGCGAGATGAACCACCCAACAAGTTCAGTTGTAGGATCGAGTGAGCGGTCGATTTTTAGCACTGTAAATGGTGGGGCTTCGGGTCTTCCCGACGTGTTGCACGACGGGCGTAGTTCGATCTATCGTGCTCACTAGTTGCCGTGAGGTGAACGCCTTTGAGTGGGTTGGGTGCGTGAGGTCTCCAACGTGGGTTTGGAGGCTTATGTCCGGCCAACAAGCTAATAACCTCGAATCGGTGGTGGGACCTTGAGGAGTTCGGTACACCGTAAGCGTGCCCTGAGTGCACAGAGCGTCTGCCACGAAGGCCGGTGTTTGTGTTGTGGTTGTGATATATATGTATGTGTTGAGATTGCACTGCATGCAGGGAAGGAACCACTGTCCCGGGTAAGGGGTAGGGTCATTTTAATTGGTCAGCTAAATGCTGACCGTTGCTTTGTTTATCACCCTTGGGGTGGACGTCCATATGCAGGTGTTGCGGGCTGACTTGGATTGAGCGGACTGAAGCCCTTACTGCTGTTGTTGCTTGTAGGCCCTTGAAGGCCGTGCGAAGTATTGGATTTCATCTGTGGCTGGCCTGCGTGCCGATGTATGAAACCACCTTTGGTAAAGAGAAACTTGTAAAGCCTTAAGGCCGTGAGCGGTGTGTGCTTGTATACATTCCAGGTCTTTTATATAAATGTGATATTTATATAGTAGTGGACATTCATTGGTTGAGTTCTTTGCATTAATAAGCTTCCACTAGAATGCTCTGGGTTAGGGTGTGATGGTATTTCTGTATTAACCTGTGATCTCGCCGTCTGTTTGTGGCATATAGTGTGGAGCCCCGACCAGACCTTCTATTATATGCTATTTAACGGGTGGAGTCGTTATATTATGGTATCAGAGGCTTTCGGTCTTCCGCTTTCGAATTCGTGGTCGAATTCTTTTGTCGGGTGGCGAGCACGTGTGCGTGCGAACCGTTTTAACATAATTGAACTCAAGAATGCCCACTAGGAATGTGAGTGTGTGTATTCAGTATGTTTGTCGTTTTGGATTGGAGATTGTTGATATCTTGTTCACATATAGGTGACGAGAAGTGGAGCTGGGCTGTCTGAGCCCCAGCGTTCGAATGAAAGTGCGGCACCAGCTGAGGTGCCCACACCTCCTCCTTCTGTGAAAACTGTATGCCTAGTTGTGGAGGCGGTATTTGTCATGTTTCAAGCACAACCTATTGGGCAGGCAAGACCTGCAGTGGAGCCAGTTCGGGTTGGTGCGAGGCAAGAGCATGTTGAAGCTCAGGTTGACAAGCAAGCGGCTGACGAGCAACTGAAGCGATTTATGGAGTTTCAACCACCTACGTTTGTTGGGGCGAATTCCCCAACGCAGGCGGAGGACTGGCTCTCCAGAGTGAAGCGGATCCTGACAAAGCTCAGGATTGATGAGGGACAGAAAGTCACTTTAGCCACTTTCCTATTGGAAGGAGAGACAAGACTTTGGTGGGATGAAGTCGAGTTGTACTAGTTGGCAGGCAGAGGTCTGAGAGAGATATCGATGGAGGAGTTCTCCAGATTGTTTTGGGCAAAGTATTTGCCCATATCGCAGCGAATTGCGATGGAGAACAAATTCCGACGTCTGGTGTATGGTGAGCGGACTGTGGATGATTACCTGCATGACTTTACCAGACTGGGGCGCTACGCGGGGTCGACGTTTGCGGAAGAGGCGTGGAAGACGAATAGGTTCTATGAGGGACTTCGTGATGAGCTGTGGTTGGCTCTCTCGAGTTCAGTGAACCAAGGCTTCCAGGCCTTAGTAGATACGGCCTGTGCGCTGGAGAAAGATTTGAAATGGGTGCAGGACAAGAAGAACTTGGCGGTGGAAAAGTCAGAGTTCAAACTTCCGCCGTCGGAGCAATCGGAGTTTCGAAAACGTGATAAGAAGCGATTCAGGCCTACTGAACAAACTTCTTCGGATATTGCTTCGGGAGCGACGTTTGGGCAAGGATGTGTTGAGCCACGTACCTGTTTCACTTGTGGGAAGCAGGGGCATATCGCCCGATATTGTTGGAGTGGCGCTTCAAAGGGTGAGAAAAAGACAGGTGCGTCCTATGAAAAGCGCAATATCATGGCAGAATCATCTGCATCTCGGGCGCAACCTCGAATGTACACTCTCGAGTTGCAGGAGCCGCAAAGCTCAAATCATGAAGAGCGGCAAAATCGCGTGCATAATTTGAAATCACAGGAGGCCGTCAAGCGGATTATGAGAAACGCGGATGAGAGGAAATAAAGTGAAGTGTGCACTTTATTACTTTTATATTGTATTATGTACATATTGTATGTATATGTGTTTGTGAAAACACTTGTGTTTGTGCGATGTCGTGGGGCGAGACAAGCTGCGGCCTCTGAGCTCTAAACCCGGATCATTTTAGTTTATATTGCATCGGAGTGGTTGTGTTGGTATCTACGTTGCGCTAAATTTCAGGACGAAATTTCTGTAAGGAGGGGAGGGTTGTAACACCCCAAATTCCAATTTAGAGTTCAGGCTGGGTGACACGGCCTTGGACACGGGTGTGTCCTAGAGCGTGTCCAGCTCTAGGTACTCGGGTGTGTCGCGAGAGCTCGACGAAAATGAAGTAGACGATCGTTGAGAGGCGACAAGGCCTGGGACACGGGCGTGTCCCAGGGCGTGTTCTACTCGGGTTGGTAACCAGGCGGCGTTGAGTGTGGCACACGGCCTGTGACACGGGCATGTCACAGGGGCGTGTTTGGCACACGGCCAAGGACACAGGCGTGTGCCTTAGCCATGTCCTTCTCGGGAGAGTTGATCTTATGTCGATTGAGGGACACGCCCAACAACACCGGCGTGTACCTGTTGACACGGGCGTGTCAGGGGCTTGACACGGGCGTGTCTCGGCCCGTATTCTGGTCTGGGTGAGTCGGTTCGTGTACCGCTTACAGTACACGGCCTGTGACACGCCCGTATCACAGGCCGTGTCAGCCGAAATAATAGACTTTTCAGCCGATTTGTGGCCGTTCGTTTCCCTCATCCTAGATCCAATGGCCCAGGGTATTCCCTGCTGGGTTTAACTCCGGGATTGGCATGAAGTTTCCATTCAAAGCTTGGGCCATTATCTTTCTAAAGAGAAGAGAGAGAGAGGAGAGCTAAGAGTGGAAGGGAGAAGTCTTCCGGCCGTCGGTGGAGCTACAACGGTCCGACTCGAGATCTAAGGCCAGCATTTTGGAGGCAAGGCCATCGCGGTGCTTTCTAACCGGCCAGTTTTCCTTGGCTCTGAAGCGATCGTCAAGGGTAATGATCTCCTTCTTGGACAAGTGAAGTCCTACTTTATGCATGTGCATGGGATCCTCCACCAAGAGGTGGAAAGCGTAAGCGATTCCAATGGTTGAGTCTGCATCTAGATCCGGAACTGTGTAGTACGGAATAGACATGCTGAGTGAAGCCCATCTTGACGGGTAGTCTGGATTGGTGATGCTGCGAACCAGAGAAGACTCCGTATATAAAACGAGTATCTTGCGGAGATGGTGAGGGCGCTTGTGAATTGTGGTAAGGAATTGTGAATTGTGGTAAGGAAGCTTTGCATAGCTCCTTTGGGGTTATGCTCGGATAGAGCTGGTTGATGGATTGGAAAGTTACACTGTGTGCCTATGTTATATGATGGATTGCAGATACCTCTGAGTGGATGAGCGCGAGAGGTCTTCAATAGGGGTTTAGAGGCTGCTGTCTATGGACAACAAGTTAAGAACCTCTGAGTGGAATGGGCGAGATGAACCACCCAACACGTTCAGTTGTAGGATCGGGTGAGCGGTCGATTTGTAGCACTGCAAATGGTGGGGCTTCGGGTCTTCCCTGCGTGTTGCACTATGGGCGTAGGTCGATCTATCATGCTCACTAGTTGCCGTGAGGTGAACGCCTCTGAGTGGGTTGGGTGCGTAAGGTCTCCAACGTGGGTTTGGAGGCTTATGCTCGACCAACAAGCTAATAACCTCGAATCGGTGGTGGGACCTTGAGGAGTTCGGTACACCAAAAGCGTGCCCTGAGTGCACGGAGCGTCTAGCACGAAGGCCCGCGTTTGTGTTATGGTTGTGATATATATGTATGTGTTGAGATTGCACTGCATGCAGGGAAGGAACCACTGCCCCGGGTAAGGGGTAAGGTCGTTATAATTGGTCAGCTGAATGTTGACCGTTGCTTTGTTTATCACCCTTAGGGTGGACGTCTATGTGTAGGTGTTGCGGGCTGACTTGGATTGAGCGGATTGAAGCCCTTGATATTATTGTTGTTTATAGGCCCTTGAAGGCCGTGCGAAGTATTAGATTTCATGTGTGGTCGGCCTGCGTGCCGATGTATGAAACCACCTTTTGTAACGAAAAACTTGTAAGGCCGTAAGGCCGTGAGCGGTGTTTGCTTGTATACATTCCTAGTCTTTTATATAAATGTGATATTTATATAGTAGCGAACATTCATTTGTTGAGTTCTTGCAACTAATAAGCTTCCGCTAGAATGCTCTGGGTTAGGGTGCGATGATATTTTGGTATTAACATATGACCTCGCCGTCTGTTTGTGACATATAGTGTGGGGCCCCGGCCGGACCTTCTATTATATGTTATTTAACGGGTGGAGTCGTTATATGCAGCATCTCCACCATCAACTCTTGTACTCCTCTCTTTAGATATGAAGTTATATGCATCACTTTTTGAAAATCCTACATTTTCTGTCTCTCCAATCTCGTCAGCTAGATAATTATATGTATCTGATGTCCTTATTCCAGCTTTAGTCATGGATTTCAATACAACACCTTTTTCCTCAGTAATGACCCTATAAGATCGAAGCATATGTTGATCTTTCTTAGTTGCAAGTTCATGGTTATGTTCTTCGATGAATTTTCCAACTACTAGATTTTGACCTTGTTTATCGGCATTAAAGAAAATTCTCGCGGGACAATTTGTTCTACCATCAATCTTTTGATATTTGAGTTCACTTTCAGGAACTTTGAGTGTTCTTTTGATTCCAGCTTTACTGCAACAATACTCCCTTGATTTTATAAGGTTTGTACCTGACCATAAAATTCGGTGTTCTTTTCGAACACTAAAACCAATGTTACGCGCATAATCACAGTACAATTTATGAGCTTCATTTTCTGTTTGTACAACCGGAAACAAACTCTTGTTGTATCTAACCTGTAACAAAATAAAAATATTGGAGTTTAACTTTAATCTGAGATAAGAACACAGTCAGTAAATGTAATGTCTTGGATAAAATCTGCTATTTTTTTCTGGAATATTACATGAAATTCTGGGATATTACATGAAATTGCTGAGATAATATTGCAGAGATTAAACTTTTATCTGAGATAAGATCACAGCCAGTAAATATAATATCTTGGATAAAATCTGTTAGTTTACTCTGAGATATCACATGAAATATCTGAGACATTAAACTTTTATCTCAGATATTACATTAAATATTTGAGATAATTTATCTTTATTTCACGCATTATATCGTTCTTATACATTTTCAAAGTTTTATCTGAAATAATTAGGTCTACTGTTCGTCTTCAACCTTACACGACAGTCAATTGTACATGGTGGTTATGCTAACTAAACAAGGAACAAAAATTGATAGATTCAAATGATGAATAAGGATTGAGTGACTTGCCACTTCCATGATCTCACAAGAGTCTGATGATGCTTAGTTGATTAGAATATTTTGAGCAGGGAGAATGTGAAAAATCGCTGTGAGCAGAGGCGAAGTTCATCGAGCATGAGAAATAAAGAATGATGAAAACGAAGATATAAGGCGCCAAAAGAAGAACGTTACCTCCCAAAAAAGCAAAACTCCCGCGAAACAGAAATAAATTTATTTTTTTCTTTGCCACGCGTTAGAATCAGGAGTGCCCCGGAAGATGATCTTCGTCCGGGGCCCGGACCAAAAAGTTTCGTCTTCAGAAGCACGGGAGAGGGATTCACGAACCGAGGCGTCTTCAGAACCACGGAGAGGGATTCATATGTTTTATGATTCATGTTTGGATCGAACGATGGGATTTAAGAAGAGATGAGATCTAATGACCAAAAATGAAAGTTGCATATTGTTTTATATAATAAATATATATATATATATCTTTTTATATAATAAAACTTGTCTTTGGTGTAACATTCAAAAATGTCAAGTATACCTTCATTTTTAAATTTTAATGACTTGATATATAACACAATCTATTTCAAAATAAAATAAAATATAATATCTATTCAAGTAATTACACTATCCCCAAATTTAGAGTAATCATAAAAATCCATTAAAATTCAAAAAAAAATAGTAGAGCTCCTACACCTACTATGGTAGGTTATCATTAGACATGTAGGCGGTCTATTCGAGGAAGGTTGCCATTAGACATATCAGCGGTCTATTCGAAGAGCAATGTATTTTTTTTAATTAATTCAATTGAATTTTTTCATGTTTTCAATTTAAATTTTTAATTAATTATTTATTTATTTATTTTATTAATGTTTTCAATTTAAAAAAGCAGGCGATTGGTGGGTGGGCGGGTCAAGCCCGTCGTCGCCAGTCGGGTTGTAACGACCCCATCCGTTAAATGACGTATAGTAGAAGGTCCGGCCGGGGCCCCACACGATATGCCACAAACAGACGGTGAGGTCACAGGATAATACCAAACCAAACGAGTCCTAACTCAGAGCATTCTAGCGGAAGCTTATTAAGTGCAAGAACTCATACCATTGAATGTCCACTAATATATAAATATCACATTTATATAGATAACCAGGAATGTTTACAAAACCACACCGCACACGGCCTTAAGGCCTTACAAGTTACTCTTTACAACACATATGATTTCATACATCGGCACGCAGGCCGGCCACACATGAAATCCAACATTTCGCACGGCCTTCGAGGGCCTACCAGCAGCATGGGCTTTTGCCCGCTCAATCCATCAGCCCGCAACACCTGCATATGGACGTCCACCCCATGGGTGATAAACAAAGCAACGGTCAGCATTCAGCTGACCAATTATAACGACCCCACCCCTTACCCGGGGCAGTGGTTCCTTCCCTGCATGTATAGCAATTTCAATATATAAAGCACATACACCCAACATCACAAACGCCGGCCTCAATGCCAGGCGCTCCGTGCACTCAGGGCACCTTTTATGGTTTGTACTTGGTAGGCGGGCATAAGCCTCCAAACCCTTGTTGAAGACCTCACGCACCCGTCTCACTCAGAGGTACGCACCACACCAAAACCCGTGAGCACTATCAGTCGACCTACCCCCGTAGTGTAACAAGCCTAGGGAATTCGCCCTGCTGCTTTGCTACCAATCGACCGCTCACCCGATCTTAACATTGCCACTTGGTGAAATGGGCATAAGCCTCCAAACCCCTGTTGAAGACCTCACGCACCCACCCACTCAGAGGTGTCCGCACTCCATCAACCAGCTCTTAACAAGCATACAACCAAAGGAGCTATACAAAGCATCCTATACACCAAACACATCGTCCTCACCATCTCCGCAGGCTAAACGATGCATACACGGAGTCTTCTCCGGATCGCAATATAAACATCACCAATCCCGACATACGTCTGGATGGGCTTCACACAGCATGCCTATGCCGTACTACAGACTTCCGGCTCTAGATGCAGACTCAACTGCTGGAATCACTTATGCGTTTCCATCTCTTGATGGAGGATCCCATGCACATGCAAAACAAAGGGCTTCACCTGCCCAAGGAAGAAAGATCGTTACCCTTGACGATCGCTTCGGCGCCATAGAAAACTAGCCGGATGGAAATCACCGCAGCGGCCTTACCTCCGCAACGCTGCACTCGGCTCTCTATTCGGCTCGACGAAGCTCCACCGGCCTCCTCCTCCTCCTCCTCCAAGCTCTCCTCTCTTTCTTCTCTTTAGAAAGAGAAAGGTTAAGTGGAATGAGATTTCATCTCAATCCACGGCCTTAAAGAGGTTGGAAAAGCTATGGACCACACGATCCAAATAGAAGGAAACGAACGGCCGAGATCTGCCCAAAACCCCAATTTTTGCCTGACACGGCCTGTGACACGCCCGTGTCACAGGCCGTGTACCCTTAAGCGGCACACGCGGTTTGGAACCGACTGAACAACACGGGGCTCGACACGCCCGTGTCGAACCTGACACGCCCGTGTCATTCTTGAGACACGCCCGTGTCCCCTGCTACACGGCACCCATCGACTCCCAAAACCAGTACACGGGTCGGAACACGGCAGCCGACACGCCCGTGTCCAGCCTGACACGCCCGTGTTCATGACCGTGTTCACGGCCGTGTACGGCTCTGACCCGAATAGGCCAACTTTGAGATTTAAATCGAACACGCCCTGGGACACGCCCGTGTCCCAGGCCGTGTACCCCCGACACGCCCTGGGACACGCCCGTGTCCCAGGCCGTGTCTACCAGCCTGCTACTCAAAATTGTGTACAAACATATTTTGAGTTCTGGGGTGTTACACGGGTACTGTGGCGCATGACCATCGGGCCGGAGGCCCGTACCTGTCGCTCGTGTGTGTGTATATATATATATATATAGACACAACAACAGCACTCAAGCCTTTATCCCACAATAGTGGCGTCGGCTATGGATCCTTTGTCACCAGTGCCCTATCTTGTGTCATAATCTCACCAATGTCTAAGTACATCATGTCTTTCCTTATAGTTTCATTCCAAGCCTTTATTGGCCTATCCCTCCCTCATTTAACATTCCTAGTGACAGGACTCTCAGAACGCCTAACAAGTGCCTTTAATGGTCTCCTTTGTACGTGTCCAAACCATCTTAGTCGAGCTTCTCGCATCTTCTCTACAATTGGTGATACTCTTGTCTTATCTCTGATACATTCATTCCTAATTCTATCCAGTCTCGTGTGTCCACCCACCCACCAAAGCATTCTCATCTCCGTAACTCCCATTTTTTGCTCATATACACAATTCACTACCCAATACTCAGAACCATAGAGCATCGCTGATCTAATTGCAGTACGGTAGAAATTGCCCTTAAGTTTTAATGGTACTTTATGATCACACAAGATCCCTGACGCGCATCTCCACTTCAACCAACCCATTAGGATTTTATGTGTCACATCTTTATGAATACCTTCGTCTTTGAACTATCAATCCAAGATATTTAAAACATTATCTACGGGATATATCTTGATCACCCAATTTAATAACGAAGTCATCCGTTCTTCTTGAACTGCTAAATTTAAGCTCCATATACTTCGTCTTTGTCCTGCTCAACCTAAAACTCTTCTTTTCTAAAGTGTCTCGCCAAGATTCAAGTTTTGTGTTTACACCCTCGCGCGTTTCATCGACCAAAACGATATCATCCGCAAATAATAAACACCAAGGTAATTGCTTGCTGGATATGTCAGGTGAGCTTATCTAAGATAAGGGTAAAGAGATAAGGGCTTAAAGTTGAACCTTGATGTAAGCTAACATTGATAGGGAATTCCTATGTTAATTCTCCAGATGCCCTCACCCTTGTCACTGAATTTGTATGCATATCTTTGATTACGTCAATGTATGATACATTTACACTTTTTTTCTAAGACTCACCATAAGATCTCTCTTGGAACTCTATCATAAGCCTTCTCGAGGTCGATAAACAGCATACACAAATCTTGTTTTCTTTCTTGATAGTTGTCAATGAGTCTCCTCAAAAGATTTATAACTTCCATGGTCGACTGGCCTGGCATGAATCCAAATTGATTCTCCGAGATGTTAGTCTCCCGTCTAATTCTTCTTTTCATTACTTGTTTCCATAAGTTCATTGGATGACTCATCAATTTAATTCCTATGTGATTAACACAATTTTGTATACCTCCTTTGTTCTTATACAAAGGTACCAAGATACTTTCTCTCCATTGGTCTGACATCCTCTTCGATTTCAGTATCTTATTAAAAATATATGTAAACCATAAAATTCCTTCATTTTCTAGATATTTTCGTACTCTGATAAGCATATCGTCTGGCTCAACCATTTTTCCCATTTTTCATATTCTTTAGAACATTATTTACCTTTGATAATTATTTACCACTAGTCATCAAGCATTATATATATCGATATATATATACATATATATCAGTTCACCATGACTTAAACAAAGATAATAAACGTACTTTATATCAAGAAAACAAAAACGATCATCATAGCCATCCGCATAACTTTGAGGAAGAAAAATATCAGAGTCAAAACTTGCAATATCAAGCAACAAAGATCAACTTCACGAAGTATATTTATCTCAAATTTTGGATCCCAGCCTATAAAGGAAAAGGGACCAAACCCTCAAAGCCCAACAGACAATATACTCCCCAAAAAACAAACAATTCCTTTGGATAACAAGAGAAAATAGTACAGTAGGTTTTCCAGAGGAGTCCTAGTCATCAGGGATTATATCATGTGCAATAAACTAATAATCATATATAATTAGTAACCATATGTTAGACGAGGATGCAGGATACAGAAAAACCACAAATTTCATATGAGGAAGCCAACTAATAGGACTTTGATCAATATCTAGATCAGCAAATACCGCCAAGCAAAGCCATCTCACAGTCAAAACCTTCAAAAAAAAAACATATCCACTATCTCTTCTCAGCCTAATTCACAATCAGGAATCAAAACAATGATTTAAGGAAAACAAATATCAAAGATCTCTCAAAAAATTCTGATCAGGATGCTGCCAAATAAACAATCGACACAAGAAGATTTCATATCCAGTAGATTTCAATTCTGATAACTAAAAGCCTACAAATACGCGGTGCTCCACAAATATTCCGATACCAAAGTAAAAAAGGGGACACGCCTTACGCTTATGTTTTTACTCTTGGTGACTCTTCCTCCAGTTACCAGCTTCATCCCAAGCCCAAAGGAACTTTGATGAAGCTTGGACTTCGGACCAATACTGATTTGTAGGTGCAGGGTCATTTTCAAAAGCTTTTGTGTATACTCACAAAAGAGTCCAAAAGACTTCTTAAGGGAGAAAGAGGAGGAGAAACAAGAAGGAATTGAGTACAGGAGAAGTAGAGGATGTAAACTGCGAAGGTTTTGACCTTTCGATGTAAACTTTCTGGAAGACTATTTTGTCATAGGCCCGGTAGTTGGCCGAAGGAGAAAATCTCGTTCCTACATGGAATTAACGAAGAAGTGAATGGAAGTATGCGAAAAAGACCAACCGGTAAGACATGAGGGTGAGAGTTCACTGGCCATTGTGGAAGTTGGGAGTGAACTTCACTCTTTCGAGGAGAGAGTGTCTCCTCCATAAGGATGGCCTCTACTGGAATCTACATTGCTCCATTGAGTTGCCGGCTGAGCTCTCCAACGAAGAAAATTATTGATTTGAGAAGTTTTGTTGATGAATGTGGTAATAATAATGATTTAATATGCATATTTTCTTTCCATTACTTCTCAGGCTTCGTTTGGTGCAGGTTATCATAGCTTAATTGTTTCGGTGAGGTTGGGCAAATACATCATTGTCATAGAATGTATGTTTGGTATGACAAATGCTATAAAAAACTAGTTTGAGGTTGTTGCGGTCTAACTCCACGTCCCGGTCGGATCGGAATAACCTGGACCGTCTTAGCTCTCAGAATAGTCGAGCGCGCGCACAATCAATAGAGAGGGTCAATTGTACACAAACAGTTTTAACGTCGAAAAACCCCTTAAGTGGGTAAAAAACCACGTGACCGGTTTAGTGCCGGTCAAAGTCCACTATTCTCTGGTTGTTACAGCTTATTTGTGAAGTCGAGGGTGACAGGTCACTCTTGTTACAGCTTTGGGATGAGAGAATGCTTGGCACACGGCGGACGACTGGCCGTCGCTCCGCGGGTTGTTACAAATTGCGCTTCATGCTGGTAGTCTTCGGTTAGCGGCTTGCTGATCTTGGATGTGAAGCGGAGCACCTGAACTTGCGATTGTGGGGGCCACTTGTGTCACAACCCGCATTTTCTCCGAAATTAAGAAGTATTAGAGTATAAGAAGACACACGCTGTGATGCCACATCGAGCAGGGGATAACTGCTGATGCTCAGGCAAAACACCAACCACTTACTTTATGAAAAAAAACTTAAGCTTAAATGATTAGAAATTCAATTATATTTAAAGGCCGTATCCCTCGGCTCTGTGGATCAACTACTCCACAATTTAAAATATACTTATACGCAGCGAAAAATACTTTGTTTAATTTCTTTTGACATCCTAAGAGAGGGCATAAGTGTCCCCGGGGGACAGCTTATACTATGCAAGACTCTAAATTTATTATAATATATATAAGAAGAAAGCCTTTTACGTTATTTGAAAAATAGTGTTTGAGTTTTAAGAAAACATGCTGATTATGATATACATATAGTAGTGCTTGTAGGTTTTAAAGTAACTAGCAACCTAGCACAAATCATCCCAAGAGCAAGTAGACTAACTCCAGAAAGGTAGCAGCAAAAAGTAACATATCTAGTATCAAGGTAAAACTACTAGTGGGTGCCAACAAACTGACACGAACCCACTGACAAGTATGTATGTCTGTAAGAAAAAAGAGTAAAACTACCTCACAAGTCAAAGAGAAAGATCTCTACAACCTAAGGGATTTCCAGCAACACCACAGCAAATCTAGCCGCTTAATCGGCTGCTATCCAGAACCTGAGGCATTCAAAGAAAGAACACCTCAGCCAGTAAAGCAAAAAGCTGTGTAAAAGTAGCATATCAAAAGGTAAGCAAAAGAAGTAAGCAAGACAGTAACAAACAAACACTGTCCAAGGCAAGACAAAGTGCACAAAGTGCGAGAAATCAGCAACAACCCTGCTAAAACCTGCAAAGTCTACAGGGCAAACATAGGTTAACAACATGTTGCAATATAAAGGAAGAAAACATCTAACAAATCCTATCTTGTGAGTTAATGGCAGTAGTAAAACAACATGGATCCGGGTTGGTGGCAAATGCAGTCCCCCAAACCGTCATTTCCAAAAAAAATACACTGTGTCAGCACAAGGGTCCAACACACCAAAACCGAGGTGGCAGCCGCGGCTCGTACACAAAACATCCCACTCCTTTGGAGCGTCAAAATACCACTACCTGCCATAACCCACGATTCGGCCTTCAGAAATAGCCAACAAGTATCCCAAACCCAAAGGATGACTCTCTCGGGAAGAAAAACTGGCAAAGGCAAAAGCGTTGAGATGACTCGACGCTGCATTGAGTGAGTGCTCCTCACTCAACGCCAGCCTCTATGCAGGAACACTATACTGAACAAAGTTCGTCGAAGGGAGCTCGACGAACGGGTAGTTCATCGATCTCAGGTTACGGGAATTCGTCGATCTAAGGTCAACGATCTTCGGACTAGAAGCCCGCAACTAGGCGTTGAGTGAGCTCCCCTCACTCAACGATTATACACTTAGGCAAAAATTAAATACCCGTTTTGAACCCCTCAACGCCTCCTCACAGAACTTTGAAAGATTTTAATGCCTAAGCTATTCCTTTCACTCCAGACCACTACCCCAGCCCGAATTCATTTCATTCGATAAGATTATGAAGAAATCCTAGGTTCTAAGAGCAGATTCCTTTCAAAGTAATTATCAACGGGGAGCATAAGAACATGAAATCTGGACACAAGATTTGGCAAGCTTTCAAAAAAAAAAACAGCAAGTTGTATATCTTAAAGTTCTGGACTTGAGCAATTATTCGGAAAGAAGAAAAAGAAAACGGATAATAGTGAGAGAAAATAAAAGGAAACTTTTACTTGGCAAGGGCAAAGAGCACCACTTGCCTCAATTCCAGAAATTTGTCTTGAACAACCCTCCTTCCTCTCGGTTCAAGCAACAGGGACTCCAAGCCGAGACAATCCTAGCGGTTTTGGATGGAAGAGGGGTCAGCCGAGATTTCGATCTACCAAAAACTACCACGAAAAAGAGAAAACTCACCGTCGAAATGAAGATCTAAGGGAGAGCAACTTGGATCTACTCTCAGACTAGAAATCCGACCACAAAAACTCCCGAATCGGCGGCCAAAGCTCGGGCAGTCCGCCTCCCGTTTTCTCTCGCACAGGCCAGCAGTTTTGCTAATAAAAGACGATGAACAGCCCTAATTTTCTATTTAATGGTATATATAGGTGCAGCCAAGTCTTAAATAAATTATATTTTTTTGCCTCTCCAAAAGCCGCCAGCCACTTATTCAGCCATAACTGCTATATACATATATAATATATTATATTAAATAATGTATAAAATAACTCTCAATATTACATAAAATACAAAACGTCGCGAAACTCGAACATCCTCGGAATTCGACGAAATTCGCACCGTAGCTAAATACCCATGCTACGAACGCAACTGCGAAGTCGAAATCAACTTGACAAACAAAACTCGGGTTATCACTACCTGAAGCCAAAACACAAGCATTCCCCGAGAGGCCCCACCGAGTCACAAACCAGACCCGGCTCGCTTGGGAATCTTGCCAAAAGGCTACTAAACAAGCCATTCAAGAAACCTAAAGAGCTAAGACCACGCTCTAACAAATGGCACAAGCCAAAAATGCGTCAATATAATGCCACGTAATAATTAAATAATTATAGAAAAATCGGGGGCGTTACAGTCACCCCCCTAAAAGAAAGTTTCGTCCCGAAACTTTGCTTATACAACTTCTACTATAGAAAGGACAGACAAGCCAATAATTGCAAGAACGAAATCATACCGATCAATTCAGGAAAACAAAAAGGGTGAGCCTCCCTCATGGCCGACTCTAATTCCTAAGTCGCGCTTTCCACCTCCTGGTTCCTCCATAAGACTTTAACCATGGGAATGGTCTTCCACGGCAACACTCGATCTTGAGCATCCAGAATGCGGACAGGCTTTTCTACAAAAGTCAGATTTGGCTCCAACTGATGCACAACATCCAACACTTGCCTACTACTCAGCACGCATTTTCGCAGCTGGCTCACATGGAAAACATTATGCACACTTGGAAAGGTTGCTGGCAAATCCAACCTGTAAGCTGCCACACCAATACGCTCTACTATCTTGAATGGGCCCACATACCCCGGGTCCAACTTATGGTCCTTACCGAACCTCTTTACTTCAACCATCAGGGAAACCTTCAAGAATACAATATCCTCCACTGAAAATTCCACATCGGATCTACGCCGGTTAGAGTTTTTTTTATATCTCTCCTGAGCTAACCAAAGCTTCTCTCGAATAAGCTTCACAGCAACTTCCATTTCCTCGAGCACATCAGGACCCAGCAAAGGCTTTTCACCAGCCTCAGCCCAAAATAAGGGAGTTCTACAGCGCCTCCCATACAAGGCTTCAAAAGGAGCCATTTGCAAGCTCTCCTGATAACTGTTATTATACGTGAATTCCATCAGCCTCAAACGTTCATCCCACGCTCCTCCGTGGTCCAAAATATAACAACGGATCATATCTTCCACAATCTGGTTGACTCGCTTCGTCTGGCCATTAGTTTGCGGGTGGTATGCGGTAGAATATCTCAGGTTTGTACCTAAACCCTCCTGCAAACTCTTCCAGAAGCGGAAAGTAAACCTTAAGTCTCGGTCTGATATGATATTAACAGGAACTCCATGCAATCGGATGACTTCGTTCAAATACAGCTCCGCTATCTTTTTCATCGGATAATCAATCTTATACGGCACGAAGTGAGCACACTTCGTCAGTCTATCCACTATAATCCAAACAGAGTCAAAACCTCTAGGAGATCTCGGTAAGCCCGTAATGAAGTCCATAGAAATGCTCTCCTATTTCCAAGTCGGGATCTCCAATGGAGTCAACCTGTCACCCGGCCTTCCATGATCGGCCTTAACTCACATGCAGGTGTAACACTCAAAAAAAAAACGTGCTATATCACCCTTCATACCATACCACCAGGCAATCTGCTTCAAGTCCTGATACATCTTAGTTGAGCCTGGGTAGTAGGCAACACTCGAGCCATGCGCTTCCTTACACAACATGACTCGAATGTCCAAAACAGCAGGGACGCAAAACCTGCCACGGTACTTCAAGGTACCCACATCATCAATAGAAAAGTCTGGCAATTCCCCCCTCTCAGTTCTGAGATACAGGTGCAAAAGATCTGGATCATCCTTCTGGTGTAGCATAGTAAGTGAAATCCAAGAAGGCTCTGCCACGGCCAAACTGCTCTGCAAGTCACAGCACCCCATAGAGATGTCCATCAATAGGAACTCTTCCACTAAATGCTCAACGAAGAGGTTAAAGATCTTCCCCGTCTTACGGCTCAGGGCGTCAGCCACCACATTGGCCTTGCCCGGATGATACTGGATCTCCACTTCATAATCTACAACATACTCTAACCAACGCCGCTGGCGCAAATTCAGCTCCTTATGGGTGAAGACATACTTTTGGCTCTTATGATCGGTTAAGATCTTGCACTACGCGCCATAAAATAAATGACTCCACAGCTTCGGGGCATAGATCACTACTGCGAACTCTAGATCATGCGTAGGGTAATTCCTCTCATGAGTCTTCAATTGCCTTGACCCATACGCAATCACTTGCCCCCCTTGCATCAACACACCTCCGAGCCCAACATGCGAGGCATCCACATACACGTCATAGTCCATGCCTTCCGTAGGCAATGTCAAAATAGGGGCAGTGCATAACCTGCTCTTTAGCTCCAGAAAGGCCCCCTCGTATTTCTCACTCCAAATGAAAGCTGCATTCTTCTGCGTCAACTTAGTCAAGGGCACAGTAAGGGTAGAAAAACCCTCCATGAATCTTTTATAGTAGTCGGCCAACCCCAAGAAGCTCCTAATCTCCTTGGGTGTGTTCGGCCTACGCCAATCCATCACTGCAGCTATCTTTTCCAGGTCAACTGAAATGCCGTCTTTGTTAACCACATGACCCAGGAAGGAAACCTGGGGCAACCAGAACTCACATTTACTCAGCTTGGCGAATAACTGATGGTCTCACAGAGCAGATAAAACCAAGCGCAAATGATGACCATGCTCCTCCGTATTTTGAGAATATATCAGAACGTCGTCTATAAATACGACTACGAATTTATCCAGAAAATCCTTGAACATACGGTTCATCATATCCATAAATGTTGAGGGCGCGTTGGTCATACCAAACGACATAACCAGGAATTCGAAATGCCCATGCCTCGATCGGAAAGCAGCCCCCGGAATGTCCGCCTCGCGGATCCTGAGTTGATGATAGCCTGAACGAAGGTCAATCTTGGAAAATACAGCGCTACCGCGCAACTGATCGAATAAGTCATCGACCCTAGGCAGAGGATACCCATTCTTAATGGTGACCTTGTTCAGCTCTCTGTAGTCGATGCAAAGCCGCATCGAACCATCTTTCTTCTTTATAAAGAGAACATGAGAACCCCACGACAATGAACTCGACCTTATGAAACCTTTTTCCAATAACTCATCTAGTTGGGTACGCAACTCCTCCAGCTCTCGCGGGGACATCCGGTACGATGCCTTAGCAATAGGACGCGTACCCAGCTCCAAATCAATCACAAACTCGACATCTCTATCTGGAGGAAGACCGGGAAGATCACTAGGAAACACATCAGAAAACTCACGCGCAACAGGAATCTCATCTAAATGCGGCAAACTGCTAACAATCCCCAAAACTGAGACCAAGCAAGCAAAACAATCAGAACCAAACAGTCTCTGAACACATACCGTAGAAATCGCCGGAGAGACCTGGCGCGGATCACCATAAATACTCCCAGGCTGACCGTTGTTCTTCTTGAAGTCCAAGCGCCTACCCTTGCACTAGATCACAACATCATATCAGGACAACCAATCCATGCCTAGGATAACATCAAAATCCTCCAAGTCAATCACCTTTAGATCTGCCTTAGCTAGAAAATCCCCCAAAACAATAGGACAATCCTGAATGCCCTGATCTGATATCACGGAATCACCCGAGGGGAACTTGACGCTAAAGGCAACACTAACATGATCTAGATCTAACTGGAACCGCTCTACAAAGGTCCTAGCCACAAATGAGTGGGTAGCACCTGAGTCAAAGAGAACGCGCGCCCAGCGGTTCTTTACCTTAAAACTCCCTATAAAAATTGTACACGCATTTAAGGAAACAATTGCAAAACTATAACTGCAACTAAAGCATAAAGACTAGCGAGAAAGTCTAACCTGAAATGACTTGGGTCGAAGTCTGAGCCTCTGCTGATGAAATCACGTTCAACTTTCCCTTACCTTTATCCATAGGCTGAGGCGGTGGCAAAGCCTGAAGAGGAACTGATCGAAGCACAGACTTGAGCTGCGGGCACTTTGTCTTGATATGACCCTTTTGTCCACACTGAAAGCAAACTTTATCTTTTAACCAGCAACGGGCAACATCACGCCCCTCTTTCTTACACAAGGCACACACCAAGTCCTTCCTGGGAGCACCCTGAATAACATGAACTTGCTCCTTTTTCGCTGCCAACCTCTTGAAGCATTTCTCCACGGGATGGCCTGACCGACCACAGAAGCTACAGACCTCCTTGCTTTTCTTACTTGAAGGAGCACCGGGTACCTTGGGGACCTTTCCTTCAACAGCTTTCCTCTTATCATTTCTCACCTGTTGCCCTCTTTGCTTAGCATTTTCAATGGCCTCCACCTTCAAAGCAGCTTCTACCGTACCGGCATAACTCGCTGCTCCATGAGCAACAGCTAGCTGCTGAACATCACTCATCATGCCACCAAGGAATCTCTTCGCTCTATCCACCTCAGAACTCACCAAACTGGGGGGCAAACCGATTGAGTTTGCTGAAATCAATCTCATACTCACTAACGGTGAGCTGCCTCTGCTTCAGATGCAAGAAATCGTTCATCAACCGGTCCCGCTCGACTGTAGGTAGAAACTTCCTCATCAATATCTCTTTGAAGGAATCCCAAGAGCATCCTCCTACCATGCCCTCCTTCTCTCTCAACCACCAACTCTTTGCTGCTGGTAGGTGGCAAGCATCAACTTCTGATCATCAGAAACTCCGAAATAGTGAAACATCTCCTCAATTGAAATCAGCCAATCATCCAAGATCATATAATCTGCCTTCCCATCATAGGTAGGGGGTCGAAGCCGCTGGAACTTAGAGATGAAGGTCATCTCTGGGGGCACCACAACTAGATGCACCAAAGGGGCAGGAGGTATAAGAGGTGCAGGGGGGCTGGAACAGCTATACCCGCAGCAGGATCCTGCGCTCTCGGGGCTAGCCCTGCCACTACAGATATCAAGGCCTGGATCTGGGACTGAACATCCACCATATGTCTTGACAAAGCCTCATTGCTCTGCCTCAGACTTGCTACAACTGCATCATTTTGCGCTCCATAAGACTCACCATCTGATTAGGGAGTCGACCTCGTCACTCTACGCTTAGGCGCCATGCTAAAAAGAACAAACAAATCGATAATCAAAACCTAGTTCAACTACTAGGACTAAACAATCAAGTACAGACTAAACATACTTAAATATGAACTTTAACTGCTAAACTTGCTATGGGATTTTTTTTTTACAATGATAATGTCATGCTTAACCTAGGATGGTTCACCACCATCATACTAACTCATGTGCCTAAATCGGGAATGCATGAATTTATATTCTTTTTGACTCAAAAACCATGTGTGTATATATGTCATCATGCAAATCTTTAGCTAGGCACGTTGTGCTTATGCAATGTTATGCTATGCATATTGTGCTATGCATTCTAAAAAAACCCTAATGCATGTCATGAGCAGCATACACATGAAAATGTTATGCATCCCATACTACATAACATTTCCATGCAACGAAAAAGAAAACGTGCTAGCCGCATTCATGTGGTGAGGTTATGCATGCCATACTACATAACCCTCACATGTTGCATCCTATGGTGGATCCATATACAAACACATATTATGCATCACATACTACATAATATGCCCTGTATACTTCTATTCATGCTCATGAGTGTAGTGTTCGTGCTTCAGCCAAGATGTACGGATGACATATCGGTGTGTGTATGATATGACGCTAAACTACTAATACAATCAAGGGAAAGGTTGCCCGACCAATTGTCAAGCAACCTCCCTCTGATACCAACTGTCACAACCCACATTTTCTCCGAAATTAAGAAGTATCAGAGTATGAGAAGACACGCGCTGTGATGCCACATCAAGCAGGGGATAACTGTCGATGCTCAGGCAAAGCACCAACCACTTACTTTATGAAAAAAAAAACTTAAGCTTAAATGATTAGAAATTCAATTATATTTAAAGGCCAAATCCCTCGGCTCTGTGGATCAACTACTCCACAATTTAAAATATACTTATACGCAGCGAAAAATACTTTGTTTAATTTCTTTTGACATCCTAAGAGAGGGCATAAGTGTCCCCAGGGGACAGCTTATACTATGCAAGACTCTAAATTTATTATAATATATATAAGAAGAAAGCCTTTTACGTTATTTGGAAAATAGTGTTTGAGTTTTAAGAAAACATGCTGATTATGATATACATATAGTAGTGCTTGTAGGTTTTAAAGTAACTAGCAACCTAGCATAAATCATCCCAAGAGCAAGTAGACTAACTCCAGAAAGGTAGCAGCAAAAAGTAGCATATCTAGTATCAATGTAAAACTACTAGTGGGCGCCAACAAATTGACACGAATCCACTGACAAATATGTATGTCTGTAAGAAAAAGAGTAAAACTACCTCACAAGTCAAAGAGAAAGATCTCTACAACCTAAGGGATTTCCAGCAACACCACAGCAAATCTAGCCGCTTAATCGGCTGCTATCCAGAACTTGAGGCATTCAAAGAAAGAACACCTCAGCCAGTAAAGCAAAAAGCTGTGTAAAAGTAGCATATCAAAAGGTAAGCAAAAGAAGTAAGCAAGACAGTAACAAACAAACACTGTCCAAGGCAAGACAAAGTGCACAAAGTGTGAGAAATCAGCAACAACCCTGTTAAAACCTGCAGAGTCTACAGGGCAAACATAGGCTAACAACATGTTGCAATATAAAGGAAGAAAACATCTAACAAATCCTATCTTGTGAGTTAATGGCAGTAGTAAAACAACATGGATCCGGGTTGGTGGCAAATGCAGTCCCCCAAACCGTCATTTCCAAAAAAAATACACTGTGTCAGCACAAGGGTCCAACACACCAAAACCGAGGTGGCGGTCGCGACTCGTACACAAAACATCCCACTCCTTTAGAGCGTCAAAATACCACTACCTACCATAACCCACGATTCGGCCTTCAGAAATAGCCGACAAGTATCCCAAACCCAAAGGATGACTCTCTCGGGAAGAAAAACTGGCAAAGGCAAAAGCGTTGAGATGACTCGACGCTGCGTTGAGTGAGTGCTCCTCACTCAACGCCAGCCTCTATGCAGGAACACTGTACTGAACAAAGTTCGTCAAAGGGAGCTCGACGAACGGGTAGTTCATCGATCTCAGGTTACGGGAATTCGTCGATCTAAGGTCAACGATCTTCAGAGTAGAAGCCCGCAACTAGGCATTGAGTGAGCTCCCCTCACTCAACGATTATACACTTAGGCAAAAATTAAATACCCGTCCTAAACCCCTCAACGCCTCCTCACAGAACTTTGAAAGATTTTAATGCCTAAGCTATTCCTTTCACTCCAGACCACTACCCCAGCCCGAATTCATTTCATTCGATAAGATTATGAAGAAATCCTAGGTTCTAAGAACAGATTCCTTTCAAAGCAATTATCAACAGGGAGCATAAGAACATGAAATCTGGACACAAGATTTGGCAAGCTTTCAAAAAAAAAAACAGCAAGTTGTATATCTTAAAGTTCTGGACTTGAGCAATTATTCGGAAAGAAGAAAAATAAAACGGATAATAGTGAGAGAAAATAAAAGGAAACTTTTACTTGGCAAGGGCAAAGAGCACCACTTGCCTCAATTCCAGATATTTGTCTTGAACAACCCTCCTTCCTCTCGGTTCAAGCAGCAGGGACTCCAAGCCGAGACAATCCTAGCGGTTTTGGATGGAAGAGGGGTCAGCCGAGATTTCGATTTACCCAAAACTACCACGAAAAAGAGAAAACTCACCGTCGAAATGAAGATCTAGGGGAGAGCAACTTGGATCTACTCTCAGACTAGAAATCTGACCACAAAAACTCCCGAATCGGCGGCCAAAGCTCGGGCAGTCCGCCTCCCGTTTTCTCTCGCACAGGCCGGCAGTTTTGCTAATAAAAGACGATGAACAGCCCTAATTTTCTATTTAATGCTATATATAGGTGCAGCCAAGTCTTAAATAAATTATATTTTTTTGCCTCTCCAAAAGCCGCCAGCCACTTATTCAGCCATAACTGCTATATACATATATAATATATTATATTAAATAATGTATAAAATAACTCTCAATATTACATAAAATACAAAACGACGCGAAACCCGAACATCCTCGGAATTCGACGAAATTCGCACCGTAGTTAAATACCCATGCTACGAACGCAACGACGAAGTCGAAATCAACTTTCGACGAACAAAACTCGGGTTATCACTACCCGAAGCCAAAACACAAGCATTCCCCGAGAGGCCCCACCGAGTCACAAACCAGACCCGGCTCGCTAGGGGGTCTTGCTAAAATGCTACTAAACAAGCCATTCAAGAAGCCTAAAGAGTTAAGACCACGCTCTCACAAATGGCACAAGCCAAAAATTCGTCAACATAACGTCACGTAATAATTAAATAATTACAGAAAAATCGGGGGCGTTAAAACTTTGGACTTGTGAAAAATGATACAGTAGGCCCAGAGCCGGCCCGCTCTGATAGGCCCTTGACGGCTCAACCCATAGGAACACGAGATGGCACCCACTGCCGGGCTGCAGCCCAAGCACCCCACCCATGACCGCACCTATTCTCAGCGCGGCGTGATGTTGAGGCGAGGTCTCGAACCCAGCCCCCTTGATAAAGAGCTTTCCTAACAGCAAGAGGGTGAGGCGACTGAGTGCGTCAGCGACTCGATTTTCGGACCCTTTTAGGTGCTTAAGATTAAATGTGTACTCCTGCAAGAAGGATACCCATTTAGCGTGGCGCGTGCTGATTTTGTGCTGACCGTTGATGAATCGTAATGCTTCATGATCAGAGAGGATGACAAACTCCTTAGAAAGGAGATAGTGTCTCCAATGATGTAAACACCTAACGACCGCATAAAACTCCCTATCATAATTGGAATAATTTAACTTAGCGCCCGCTAATTTCTCACTAAAAAACCTAATCGGATGACCCTCTTGACTCAAGACACCTCCAATTCCAACGCCAGATGCATCACACGTAAGCTCGAAGACCTTTGTGAAGTCAGGGAGACGCAATACCGGTGCTTCGGTCATAAGCTCTTTAATACGACGGAATGCAAACGTGGCGGATTTCGTCCATGTGAATTCGCCCTTCTTCATGCAGTCGGTAATGGGCGTCATAATGCTACTAAAATCGCGTATGAAACGACGATAGAAGGTAGCTAACCCGTGGAAGCTACGCACCTCTCGAAGGCTAGAGGGCTCGGGCCAGTCTCTAATCACTTGAACCTTTCCTGGGTCAACACGAATGCCATCAGAACCAACTATGTAACCCAAGAATTCGACCTCTAAAGCATAAAATGTGCATTTCTTGAGGTTTAGTAATAAAGTTTCCTTCCTTAAGGTGGTGAGGATCACTTTGATGTGGGAGATGTGTTCGGCGGGGGAGGTGCTAAAAACTAAGATGTCGTCAAAATATACTACAACAAACTTCCCCATATACGGCCTAAAGACATGCGTCATCATCTGGGAGAAGGTGCTGGGGGCATTGGATAACCCAAAGGGCATCACCAACCACTCATACAACCCGTCCTTAGATTTGAACGTTATCTTCCACTCATCCCCCTCTCGGATCCTAATCTGGTGGTAACCACTCCGTAAGTCTAACTTTGAGAAGATAGTGACACCCGAAAGGACATCCAAGAGATCATCTAGTCGCGGGATTGGAAACCTATATTTTATAGTAATTTTGTTGATAGCCCGGCTATCAACACACATGCGCCAGGTGTCGTCCTTCTTAGGGACAAGAAGGGGCCGGGACAGCACATGGGCTCATACTCGTCCTAATGAATCCCTTACTCAGTAAATCCTCTATCTGGGTTTGTAACTCTTTGTGGGCGGTGGGATTAAGCCTATAGTGCGGTTGGTTGGGTAAGGACGATCCGGGGATAAGGTTTATGGAATGTTGTATATCTCTAAGCGGTGGCAACGACAAAGGCAACTCGTCCTGGTAAACGTCCCTAAACTCATCAAACAATACCCGTAGCTCTTGAGGTAAATCATCCAACACGCCACTGTCAGTCTTTGCACCCATGAGAACGAGAGCGTACATCATGCCCTCAATGAAGGAATCCTTCACAAATTCTTTCCTACCAACCAAAATCAACGCCTTCCTCTCTACAGGGACGGTAGTATCCTTAGCAAACACTACTGGCTCTTTCGGCACAGTCGGTCTCAAGTTGATGGTCTTGCCATTGAATTTGAACTCAGATGTGTTGGCGCAACCGTAGTACGTCACGTCACGGTCGTAAAGCCATGGGAGGCCTAACAACACATGACAGACGTCCATTGGCAGGGCGTCGCACCAAACCTCATCTGAGTAGGATTTGAATGATAGGGGGACTAAGCATCGTTGGGTTACTTTAATAGTAACCTTACTGATCCAAGCAACCTGATAGGGGGTCGGATGCGGTTCAGCAGTCAAGGACATACGCTTAACGACGTTCTCAGAAACGGCGTTCACGCAACTACCACCATCAATAACTAGTTTGCAAAGCTTATCGCCACTCTTAAAGATTAAGGAGAATATGCTCGTCCTCTTCCAGTCGTCTACGGGACGAGGGGTATTCAAAATACAACGCATCACCATAAGGCGGAGATCGTCCTCCAAGTCACCAGGGACTCCTTCGGGGTCGCTCTCCTCTGCGGCCTCGTATACATAATCGTCAGGGTCGGTAGCTGGCTCTAATAACGCTAGGGTTTTCGTCTTAGTTGGGCATTCGTAGGCAAAGTGGCCTCGAACGTCGCAAGAGTAACAAGTGGTGTTAGCCTTGCTAACCTTCCCTATAGGGACACGCTCACTCGCAGGGTTCTTGGTGTTCCTAGCGGTGATCACGACTGACTTTGACGCGGTGGATTTGAACTTTCCCTGATCAGGATATGTGGAAGAAGATGCCCCTGTGGTGGACTTGTTCTTCGCATGAGCGTAACGGGAGTGAGCCTTAGAGGCTAGGTGTTTTTCAATGTCCAGAGCGGCATTGAAAGTCGTGTTCAAATCTGTATGCCCATATCGCAAGAGCTTCCTTTGGATATCGGTGTGAAGCCCCTTTTGAAATCTAGATAAAGTGACTTCGGGGATCTCCCTAAGGTCACATCGCACCATACGGTCCTTAAGTTCACCAATATATTTAGCCACCGATATTGAGCCTTGCCGAAGGGTGGCAAGCTCATCGAACATCTGTGTCCGATGGTACGCGGGAACGTACTGATCGGTCAACAGGTTCTTCATCACCAGCCAACCCATAAGGGGGGCTCCGTGTCCAGTTCCTAACCTCCACTCCTCATTCAGCCAAAACGTCTTAGCACGACCTGTTAACTTCATCCGGGCAACTTGGACCTTTTGGGGATCCGTCAGGTTGTGCCACTCGAAGTAACACTCCATATCCACCGTCCAGTTAAGAAAGATCTGGGGATCTCCCATGTCATCGTAAGTGGGGGCATTAATCTTAATGACCCTCGTGATATCAAACCCTCTCTCGTGGCGGTGTTCTCGATGGGGTGCTCGAGGGGAGTCCTCATCGGAATCTGAATTAAGAGTTTGTGGGCGCCGGTTGGGCCGCTCAACATTAACGGGAGGTGGGGGTGTGTTGTGCAATCGGACCGAGTACCGCAGTAGCGTAACGGAATATAGCTGAGCAATTTTAATGGCGCAAAATCATAAACCAGAAGAGATTCCACAAATACAAGCACAGACGACAAAATAATATACGTGGTTCGGAGATGGGCTCCTACGTCCACGGGGAGAGCGCTCCGGAGAAATCCACTATAATCAATGAGGTTACAAGTTACAACCAGAGACCGCTAACACGGTCGAACAACAAGAGAAAAGCAAAAAACTAAAGAAGAACGCTGTCTCCGCCAATATCTCCTAGCGATATCGCCCTGTCTTCTTCCTCCTGGATCCGCCGCCTCCTGCAACTGTTGTCGCCGCCTAGATCCACCACTGCACAGCCGGCCACTGGGATGAGCCTGGCCAGATGTCGATCCGTCTGGATCGCCCGAACGTCGCCGCCTCTCTGTTATCGTCGGAGCCTGAAATCGCCGCCTCCTCCTGGAGTTGTCTGTTGCCACTGGACAGAACACGAAGCCGCCTGAAGCTCTCACTGCTCCCTCTAATGGCTCTCACGGATTTCTCCCTCTGGTTGCACAAATGAAACGGCTGGGGGCGGGCTCATATTTATAGGATCAAGATCCAACATCAAATTAGTAAGATGATCTCCTATTAAGGAGATTGCCTTATTTCTCCTTATAAAGATATTCCAAATATAGGAGTCCTCTAAAATTAGGAATTATGGAGGCACACGAATTGATGAGGTGTCATAATCCAATAATTATATATTCTCCTATTAATGATCTTCCTAAATAATATTCCTAAGTAGGTCTAGCCCGGATTAGGAATTGTGGCCTCCCACGGATCGATGACGTGTTGCGATCCTGACGATCTGGGCACGAGGATCGCGGAGGTGTCATAATCTCAACAGGGGTGATCTTTCCTGATTTTGAAGGATCTGTGCTAAAATGTTCCTATGCTCAGTCATTTTGGTACGTAGACCTGCTATAGCCTGGGTGTTGGGATCATCATGCTCTCTCGCAGCCATCCTAGACGTAGACGGTGTCGTGTACTCCGTTCCTAGCCTAGTTCGCATTCAGGTTTAGGAAAATTTTGGAAAAATGATATTTCCTAGGGCTGTAGCTATATTGAAAATATGATATTTTTATAGATTCCTGGCGTGCTTAATACGTAGATCGTTAAAAAAAAATCTGGAAGTTCGCTGAAAAATAAAAATTACAGCCCGCTATTTGCAAACCAGCTGGACAGAATTACGATGTTCCAATTTGCAGGCTGACCTAACGAGGACGAATCGAAAAATTTTTTGTTTTAATGTTGCTGGAAATAAGTGCAGGAAGCTACAGAAAAATTTTCAGATTTTTTTGACAAGTTTTAAAATTCCGAGGGTTTTACTAAACACGGACCAATCCGAAAATTTCAGATCCTTGAAAGATGAGATCGACTAACGAAGAACGTAGCGATGATGTTTGCAACTTGGGAGTTGAAACGACCGCCTCTGATACCAAATTGATATAGAGCGGGTCGAGACACGCGATTACTTACGCTAGCGGAGCAACCATCATCACAGAATATGAAAATAAAGAGGAGGGCTCCGACCAAAAGCGAACGAAAAGGGGTCGGTTGGCACCCAAAATCCGGGACTCGATACCACGTTCTTAGGACCTACTTCTCCAACAAGCACACAACTCACCGCACCTACACAAGCATCTATTCTTTTCAACATAAGCCGTTGCAAACGCAGCAATAATATATTTTTGGAGCGGCGGTAAACGATAAAGAGCGGTCGAGATTCAGTTGAGATTAACTCCTTTGTTAGCACAAGTGTGTCAATCTTGGGGAGCAAGTCAAGGCTAGGCCTAGTTTGCTCCCACAACGGATCTTCCTAATCCGGATAACAAGAGATTCAATAACAACGTTTTTGATTCAGCTTTTTGCAAGCGAAACTCTTAACAATCACGGAAGAGACGGTTGCATCCTCCACAAAATCTCACAGCAAGAAGCACAAGAAAAGGAAAGAGATTACCCAATCAAGAAGAAGAAACACACAAGATTAGTGGGAGATTCACTCTCTCCACGGATCCACCGGCTTCACACTGAATGGGGCTGCAACCTTCTTCCACGTAGTCGCACCGATAGAAGCCACGCCGGAGTCGCACCAAATGGGGATGGAGGAGGCAAAGGATGGCTTCACACCAAGGGGGGGGGGGGACGGCGGCTAGTGGAGTCCCTCCATGGCCGAAACTCTCAAAGAGGAGTAGGGTTTTTTTTTTCTTGTTCCAAAAAAGTCTCTCAGCTCATAAAAGGCCTCCATTAAATAGGAGTTACAAATGAAATCCAACCATCCAAGATTGAGATGAAGATCTCATCAATCCGGATGGTTAATAGCACACAAAATGTCTAATAACACACCAACATTAAAATAAAAAATATTACAAGTTATATTTTAAAGCAAATAAATTTAAACTAATTAAAACAATTTAAAACTTCTTCAAGTAGGCTTTGCGCGCCGCGGACGGAGGTTGTAACGCAGCTTTCCGTTAGCACCCGTGGCATTGTCATGACGCCTAAAATCCTTATGTTGTTGCGCCGCGGCAACCAGGTCATCATCAAGAAGTGTTGGAGGAGTCGCGCCATCAAAAAACCCCTTAAGTTTTAATGATACTGTATGATCACACAAGATCCCTGACGCGCCTCTCCACTTTAACCAACCCACTAGGATTTTATGCGTCGCATCTTTATTAATACCTTCGTCTTTTTGAACTATTGATCCAAGATATTTAAAACATTATCTACGGGAAATATCTTGATCACCCAATTTAATAACGAAGTCATCCGTTCTTCTTGAACTGCTAAATTTAAGCTCCATATACTCCGTCTTTGTCCTGCTCAACCTAAAACCCTTCTTTTCTAAAGTGTCTCGCCAAGATTCAAGTTTTGTGTTTACACCCTCGCGCGTTTCATCGACCAAAACAATATAAACCGCAAATAATAAACACCAAGGTAATTGCTTGCTGGATATGTCAGGTGAGCTTATCTAAGATATGGGTAAAGAGAAAGGCTTAAAGTTGAACCTTGATGTAAGCCAACATTGATAGGGAATTCCTATGTTAATTCTCCAGATGCCTTCACCCTTGTCACTTTATTTGTATACATATCTTTGATTACGTCAATGTATGATACATTTGCACTTTTTTTTCTAAGACTCACCATAAGATCTCTCTTGGAACTCTATCATAAGCTGTTAAGAAAGAGGTGGGAGAAAGAGAGAGATCTAGGAAACTAAGAGAAGATTAGGGTTTGAGGGAAAAAGAAGGAGAATGCCTTAACAATTCTTGCATGCCATCCAAAGAGGGGGTCCGGGTATATTTGTACCCGAACCCAAGGCCGGCAACCAAGGGGGCCGGTCGGCCCCAATGGGGCTGAACCCATATGGTTCAGCCCCCCTTGGGCCGGTTTTTATGAAGAGGGGGCTGAACCCATTGGTTCAGCCCTGTTGACGTCCCCGTCGCGCTTCTGCCGCCGCCTGTATTGCTGGCCAATTAATCGGACCTCGTCTGGGGGTGTAACATTCCCCTCCCCATCAAGAACCAGCTTGTCCCCAAGGTGGTAGTCGGGGTAGAGCTCCCGAAACTCCAGCAAATCCACCCAAGTGTTGTGATCGGCGGCCAGATCCTTCCACTTGACTAGTAACTCAGGACAGTACGTCATGCCTCGGCGTTTCCACTTGACCAACAGTACATCTTCAGGAATCGGGCGCAGTTCGCCTCCGCTAGTAGCTTCTGGCAGACACATGCTGACTTCGACACTGTCACCAACCTTCCGCTTCAACAACGAGACATGGAAATTTGGGTGTATTCTGGACCCCTCCGGCAATGCCGGCGTATAAGCAACTGGGCCCACCCTCCGGGTGATCCGAAACGGACCATAATAACGCGGTGCCAACTTCTGGTTTGTCCGTTGTGCAACGGACAGCTGCCGATAGGGGCAGAGCTTGAGGAAAACCACATCTCCACCTGAAACTCCTGCTCTATGCGATGTCTGTCCGCCTGTGCTTTCATTCGATCCTATGCCGTTCAAAGATTCTCGCGTAATATAGCAAGTGTTCGGTCCCGATCACGAAGTGCCCGGTCAACTGCTGCCACAGCAGTACCACCCAGCTCATAACTGCTCAGAGAAGGAGGCGGACGCCCGTAGACCACCTCAAAGGGGGTCAGCTTGCTGGCAGAATGATAGGACGTGTTGAAACAGTACTCGACCCAATGAAGCCAACTCGTCCACGTGCGCGACTCGTCCATAACAAAGCAGTAGAGGTAAGTCTCAACACCCTGATTTAGCACCTCAGTTTGACCGTTTGTCTACGGGTGGTGAGCCGTGCTGAAGCGCAGGGTAGTCCCAGCGCAGGGTAGTCCCCTGTAACCGAAAGAGCTCCCTCCAAAAGTTGCCCACGAAGGTCGGATCGCGATCCGAGATGATCGCCCGAGGGATGCCATGAAGCCGGACAATCTCGCGAGCGAACAGAGCTGCCACAGATTCACCGGTGTACGGATGGCTCAGTGCGATGAAATATCCGTACTTGGACAGCTTATCCACCACCACCAGAATGACCATTTTGCCCTTAGACCGAGGCAATCCATCAAAGAAGTCCATGGACACAGTATCCCAAATCTGGTGCGGGATATCCAATGGTGTAAGAAGCCCAGTTGGGGAGGTGGTCTCGTACTTCTAGTGTTGGCACACATCACACTATCGAATAAATAACTGAATGTCCCGTCGCATTCCCTTCCAAAATACGTTGGCCCGTGCCCGCTGAAGAGTGCAGAGAACACCGGCGTGGCCTCCCGTCGGGGATGAATGGAACTCGTGCATCATGACCGTCCTCCAAGCCGACTGGGAGGGTATGACCACCCGACCCTGATAGTATAGCCGGTCATGCAGTAGATGATAGCCTGGAGCCGCCTCCCGTGCTTGCCGTAGATGTGCACAATAGCCCTCAACTCGGGGTCTCGTTGAACCTCCTCCTGAATCTCGTCAATCGCATCCAGATGCGGTGTGGAAATGTGGGCTAGAGCACCCTCTGGTAAGCGAGACAAGGCATCAACCACCCGATTGTCTTTCCCTTGCCGATAAACAATCTCGTAATCATACCCCAACAACTTGGTGACCCACTTATGTTAGAGGGGAGAGGAAACCCGCTGCTCCAAAAAGTGCTTCAAGCTCTGATTATCTGTGCGGATCTTGAAGTGACGTCCCAGCAAGTATGGTCTCCATAAGGCCACCGCATGGATGACCGCCAACATTTCTTTCTCATAGGCCGATAAGCCCAAAGTCCGCGGAGCGAGAGCCTTGCTGTAAAAGGCAATTGGCCGCCCTTCCTGCATCAAGACGACACACAGTCCCACCCCTGAGGCGTCTGTCTCCACAACGAACTCCTTGGTGAAATCCGGGAGGGCCAAAACGGGAGTCGTCGTCACGGCTTGCTTGAGCGCCTAGAATGCGGCCTCAGCCTCATCTTGACACAAAAAAGCATCCTTCTGCAATAGCTGTGTCAGTGGTCTGGCAATCTTCCCGTAATCACGCACGAACCGCCTGTAGTAGCCGGTGAGCCCCAAGAAACCCCGTAGAGCCCGAAGAGTCTGGGGTCATGGCCAAGAAACCATGCTCTCAATCTTCCGAGGGTCAGCCTTCACGCCGTCAGCCGAGATCAAGTGTCCCAAATACTCCACCCCCGCTTGACCAAACGAGCACTTCGATCTCTTAGCATACAGCTGATGCTGGCGTAAGATGAAAAACACCTGGGCAACATGGCGTATGTGATCTTCCCACATAGCACTATATATCAGGATATCATCGAAGAAGATGAACATGAAGTGGCAGAGAAGGTCCCTGAAGATCTCGTTCATATTCGCTTGAAATGTGGATGGACCACCCGTCAACCTATTAGCCATCATCAAAAACTCGTAATGCCCGTCATGTGTCTTGAAGACCGTCTTGTGGACATCTTCCTCCTTCATTAGAATCTTGTAGTAGTCAGACCGTAAATCCAGCTTAGTGAACAATATCGCGCCATGCAACTCATCCAATAGTTCCTTGATCAATGGGATCGAAAACTTATCCTTCAGTGTGGCACTGTTTAGTGCGCGGTAATCAACACAAAACCGCCACGAGCCATCCTTTTTCTTAACGAGAATGATCGGAGCCGAGAAGGAGCTTGTGCTGGGTCGTATGATGCCCGCATCGAGCATCTCCTGAACGCTGCGCTCAATCTCGGCCTTTTGCATATGCGGGTATCGGTATGGTCGGACATTGGGAGGTTCAGTTCCGGTCTTGAGTACAATCTGGTGATCCTGAAACCATGACGGTGGAAGTGTCCCGGGCTCCTGGAAAATGTCAGCATAATGTTCCACAAAAGTCTGCATCTGTATCGGCCCCTCAACTTACCCCTCCTCATCCGTCCTTACCCCCAAAAGGACCGCCATCAAACTTCCCGCTTCCTCGAGCTGTTGGAGACTGCGAAGATAAATTTATTTGACTGGCGAGGAGGTGAGACCCCTCAGACAGAACTGCTACCCGCTCTGCAAGAACTCCATCATCATCTGGTCCCAATCAAAGGTAACCCTCCTCAACTGTTGTAGCCACTGCACTCCCAGCACCATGTCCGAGCCCCGAATAGGTAAAAGATAGACATCTATGCGCCCGACGTACCCTTGCATCCGAAGCTCCACTCCCTTTAGTACACCCTGGCACTGTAATTTGCTGTCATCGGCCACCATGATCTGGAAGGCAGCCCCAGTGTCAATCACATTCCCCACCTACTGTGCCACGTCCGGATGGATGAAATTGTGTGTACTCCCGCTGTCCACCAGGATGGTCTCCTTCTCATGTCGGACCCTCCCTGCAAGCCACATAGTGAGTGGAGGAGGGTTGCACCCCTCCATAGTATGCAGAGAGACATCGAGTTCGGTCAGGTCCAAGTCGCCTCCGAAATCTAGCTCCTCGGAGCCCAATTCGTCATCCGCCTCTTGCTGTAGCATAAAGACCTGGACCTTTTGGCACTTGTGCCCAGCCGTGAACTTCTCATCACAGTTGAAGCAAAGTCCTTTTTCCTTCCGTGATTGTAACTCACTCCAGGACAGCCGCATCACCATCGGCCGCCCTCCTACTGGTAGGTCCTTCCTAGCCGGAGTCGTCGTCGTAGTAGGCCTCACGGTGTTGCGAGTCCGCCGCCTGTTGAACTGTTCCTCCTGAATGCGAGCCAAGCTGATCGCATGATTCAGGCTACAAGGCATATAAGCCTACACCTCATCGCGCAGGTACTCCTTCAGTCCTGACACAAAACAATTGAGGAGCGTCGGCTCCTCCCAGTGAACCCTGTTCGCCAGCCTCTCGAATTCGGTCCTGTACTCCGTCACCGACCCCTTCTGACGCAGTTTCTGTAAGAGAGCCTCGAAATCCTCGAAATCCAAAGGTCTGAATCGAGCCGTGAACCCGTCAACAAACTCCACCCATGACACGTAATTCCATCCCCGCAAAAACCACTACATCCACTGGAAAGCGTTGTCCTCCAAGTGGAAGGACGCCAGCTGCACCCATTGTTCCTCCGGTACCTCTTGGTAGCTGAAGAATAGCTCCGCTTTCTGCACCCACTCCAACGCGTCCCCTCCACTGTAACGAGGGAAATTTATCCGTGTCAGCTTCGGAGGCATGTACGGCCAATGACCGGTCTGTCCCCGCCAGCCCGCATCTTGTCTTCGGGGCTCGTCACGTTCCATAGGCAAACCCGGGAACTGTCTAAACTGCCCCCTCCCCACTGCATGTCTCTTCCAAGGCCGACCGACGGCTTCCCCCTTCCATTGGGGTGCGGCAACAACCCACCGCCACCACTTCCGGCTTGCCCGAAGCCTCCAAAACCTCCTACGGCCGATCCGGCAGGCGCCCCCACCAGTTTGCAGAAGCACCGCCAAAGCCTCCCTCCAATCTGCCTGCTGGAGCAGCCCCGACCCCGCTGCGACCTCCTGGAGCAGCCCCGACCACGCTGCCGCCTGCAGCCGCCGCGCCTGCAGCCGCTGCGCCGAGCCCGCCGTAAGTGCCGCCTGCCAATCCCAAGCCTCCGCCGAACGCGCCTCCAGATCCGACAGCACCGACTCCCGCGGCCCCTGTCCCGCCTTCCGCGCTTCTAGCGTAGCCGCCCGAGCCCAATCCGGGCATCGGTAGCCCGTTTCCACCAAAACTGCCGAGCGGAAAGCCCGTAAACCCCAGATCCGGTTGGTTCCTTTGTAGATCCGGCCTTTTAACTGAAGATCCGCCCGGTTCCTCCTCCACCGGAGCCTTCCCCTTCAAATTTTGCGCCAACAATGCCATGATTTCATCCAACCTCCCATCGATTCGTTCTTCCAACCTTTGAGTCGATGTCTTCACATTCTCTTCGATGGCGGCGACCGAATCCGTCAATCCCGCCAAGTTTTCTTCTAGTTTTCCAACCACCCGGCCTCCTCTTGCGAACGCGTAGCAACCATGATGGAGGACGAATCCTCTGATACCAAATGTTAAGAAAGAGGTGGGAGAAAGAGAGAGATCTAGGAAACTAAGAGAAGATTAGGGTTTGAGGGAAAGAGAAGGAGAATACCTTAACAATTCTTGCATGTCATCCAAAGAGGGGGTTCGGGTATATTTATACCCGTACCCAAGGCCGGCCAGCCAAGGGGGCCGGTCGGCCCCAATGGGGCTGAACCCATATGGTTCAGCCCCCCTTGGGCCGGTTTTTATGAAGAGGGGGCTGAACCCATTGGTTTAGCCCCGTTGACATCCCTGTCGCGCTTCTGCCGCCGCCTGTATTGCTGGCCAAATAACCGGACCTCGTCTGGGGGCGTAACATAAGCCTTCTCAAGGTCGATAAACAACATAAGCTAATCTTGTTTTTTTCTTGATAGTTGTCAATGAGTCTCCTCAAGAGATGTATAACTTCCATGGTCGACTCGTCTGTCATGAATCTAAATTGATTCTCCGAGATGTTAGTCTCCTGTCTAATTCTTCTTTCTATTACTTGTTCCCATAATTTCATTGGATGGCTTATCAATTTAATACCTGTGTAATTAACACAATTTTGTATACCTCCTTTATTCTTATACAAAAGTACCAAGATATTTTCTCTCCATTGGTCTGACATCCTCTTTGATTTCAGTATTTTATTAAAAAACATGTAAACCCCAAAATTCATTCATTTTCTAGATATTTCCGTACTTTGATAGACATATCGTATGGTTCAACCGTTTTTCCATTTTTCATATTCTTTAGAGCATTATTTACCTTTGATAATTATTTACCACTGGTCATCAAGCATTATATATATCGATATATATATATACATATATATCGATATATATATACATATATATCAATTCACCGTGACTTCAACAAGGATAATAAACTTACTTTATATCAAGAAAACAAAAACGATCATCACAGCCATCCGCATAGCTCTGAGGAAGAAAAATATCAGAGTCAAAACATGCAATATCAAGCAAAAAATATCAACTTCATGAAGTATATTTATCTCGAATTTTGGATCCTAGTCTATAAAGGATAAGTGACCAGACCCTCAAAGCCCAACAGACAATATACTCCCCCAAAACAAACAATTCCTTTGGATAACAAGAGAAAATAGCATAGTAGGTTTTTCAGAGGAGTCCTGGTCATCAAGGATTATATCATGTGCAATAAACTAATAATCATATATAATCAGTAACCGGATGTTAGACAAGGATGTCGGATACAAAAAAACCACAAATTTCATATGAGGAAGCTGCCTAATAAGACTTTGATCAATATCTAGATCAGCAAACACCACCAAGCAAAGCCATCTCACAGTCAAAACCTTCAAAACAAAACAAAAACCAAAAAACATATTCACTACCTCTTCTCAGCCTAATTCACAATCAGGAATTGAAACAATGATTTAAGGAAAACAAATATCAAAGATCTCTCAAAAAATTCTGATCAGGATGCTGTCAAATGAACATCGACACAAGAAGATTTCATATCCAGCAGATTTCAATTCCGATAACTAAAAGCCTACAAATACGCGGTGCTCCAAAAATATTCTGATACCAAATTCAAAAAGGGGACACGCATTACGCTTTCCTTTTTACTCTTGGTGACACTTTCTCCAGTTACCAGCTTTGTCCCAAGTCCAAAGGAACTCTGATGAAGCTTGGACTTCCGACCAATACAGATTTATAGGTGCATGGTCATTTTCAGAAGCTTTTGTGGCTACTCACAAAAGAGTCCAAAAGACTTCTTAATGGAGAAAGAGGAGGAGAAACAAGAAGGAATTGAGTACAGGAGAAGTAGAGGATGTGAACTGCGGAGGTTTTGACCTTTCGATGTAAATTTTCTGGAAGTCTATTTTGTCATAGGCCCGATAGTTGGCCGAAGGAGAAAATCTCGTTCCCACATGGAATTAGCGAAGAAGTGAATTGAAGTATGCAAAAAAGACCAACTGGTAAGACCGAAGGTTGGAGTTCACCGGCCATTGTGGAAGTTAGGAGTGAACTTCGCTCTTTCGAGGAGAGAGTATCTCCTCCATTAGGATTGCCCCTACTGTAATCTACATTGCTCCATTGGGTTGCCAGCTGAGCTCTCCAATGAAGAAAATTATTGATTTGAGAAGTTTTGTTGATGAATGTGGTAATAATAATGATTTAATACGTGTGTTTTCTTTCCATTGCTTCTCAGGCTTCGTTTGGCGCAGGTTATCGTAGCTTAATTGCTTCTGTGAGGTTGGACAAAAGCATCATTGTCATAGAATGTATGTTTGGTATGACAAATGCTAAAAAAAACTAGTTTGAGGTTGTTGCGGTCTAACTCCACGTCCAGGTCGGACTGGAATAACCTAGATCGTCTTAGCTCTCGGAACGGTCGAGCGGGCACACAATCAATAGAGTAAGTCGATTGTACACAAATAGTTTTAATGTAGAAAAATCCCTCAACTGGGTAAAAAACCCCGTGACCGGTTCTGTGTCGATCAAAGTACACTATTCTCTAGTTGTTACAGCTTATTTGTAAAGTCGAGGGTGACAGGTCACCTCTCGTTACAGCTTTGGGATGAGAGAACGCTTGGCACACGACGGACGACTGGCCGTCGCGTCGCGGGTTGTTACAAATTGCGCTTCACGCTGGTAGTCTTCGGTTAGCGGCTTGCTGATCTTGGATGTAAAGC